>CAWUFW010010119.1:0-724465 GCA_963921515.1 Calotriton arnoldi
GCTAATCCGGCGAGGGTCTCCGGATGTATTACGACTCGCACCTTCTCCTCCCACGCTTTGAAGGTCTTAAAGAGCGCGGGATTCCCTCCGCCAGTGACGGCAGCCAGCTCTCTGTTTTTGCCCTCCTTCTTCTTGACCAGGCTCTTTACGTCATTCCAACGTTTGTTTATCTCGGTTCTGTTCCTGGGCAGGGTCCCGACTGCATTGACCTGGTCTACGATCCGGGTCCACATTCTGTTTCTGGTGGCTAGTGGTGTGTGCTGGACCATGTTCCCATAGATTTGTGGGTACACCTTGATGATCTCGTCGACCATGACCGTCAGCTCCATGGGCGTGAACTTGGGCATCCTTTGTGGTGCCATGGTGTTTGTGGTGCTGGTGCGGTGTGTGTTGTGTAATGTGCAGGGGGTTTGTGGTGCCGGTGTTTGGTGGTGGTGGTGGTTGTTGTGATGTGTGCGTTTCTGTGGTGTGCTGCTGTCCTTGCTGTGTCACTGTGTCCTCTCCCTCTCCTCTCTGGTTTGCAATGTAGCAAGGGGTTGTGGTCTGTGGGAGTGCTGCTTTTGTACTCACCTATGTGGGTGTGTCCTCATGGTCTGTTGTTTTCAGGTGTGTTGTGTCTGGGGTTCTGGCCTTTGTATTTTTTGTTTGTCCGGGGGGTGTTTTCGGGATGTGTACTGTGCTTGTGTATTTGTGTGTGCCTTGCTGTGTGGACTTGTTGGCCATGTTGTGTGCTATTGGTTTTGTGTGCGGATGGTTTCTGTGCAGGTACGTGGGCGCCATGGCTTCTGCCGTGTCGATTCTCATCGGCGTTGTTTGCGCTGGCGGGCGGTATATTTGTTGTTTTTCCGCGCTCATGGCGGTGCGATCGTAATTTCACGTGCGGTGTGTCGGCCGTGTGGGCGGGCGGTTTTGTGTTGTCGTGCGTGTTTCCGTCCGTGGCGGGCGGTTTGACTCCGACTCGGACGATGGCGGGCGGTATTTTGTGTGCTTTTTCCGCCGATGGCGGTTTTCGGTTTGTGTACTCATAATGGCGTGGTCGGTGTTCAGGCGGTGTGTGCGGGCGGATTTTTGCCGCTTCCATGCCTGGCGGATTTTTTTACGCCGGGTATCGTAATGAGCCCCTTAATTTGTAAAAATTAAATGCCAGGACCAAAGGTATTTCACTCAGGTCCACTGCAGCTGGCCCTGCCCAAATGTCACATTAAACTTTAGGTCTAGTACCTAGTTTTATCATGTTTTTCCACAAATAACCTCTGTGAAAATAATATCCAGCCCAGCCTATACCGCATCCGATTACAGAGTAAAGCAGAGAAGCAAGGGGACCTCTGCCGATTGATGCACTCCCTGCCAGGATATATTCCCCCGGAGGTAACAGGTAACTGGATTCGAAGTGCCAGATAAGAGGTTTGTCTTTTGTTGTCTGTAAGTGCAGTTGATGTGTGTTTTCTTTCCTGAAGTGGGTTGAGCTCTTGTGCCATCAGATTTGTATGTATTTTGGTAGTGGTGGGCGCAGAGGGGTCTTAGGCTGCTTCAGGCACCAGTGCGAGTGAGTCGAGCATTGTGATCGCTGATTGACGCGGGTACTTTGTTCTGGTTGTGCTTCACCTGGACCTGGTGTACATAGTGATTTTACCTTAATTAGGATCAGACGAGCCATGAGGAGAGCAATTTGTTCTGCTGGGTGCATTAGCAGTGGTTCCTCCAGGCGCTTCTAACTGCAGCGTGTGAAAGCTTTGCTCTCATTTTGATGTAGTAATTGCACAGAGGGGTAGCTTTTTATACTGAAGAGTGTGTGCGACTAACCTTCTACCCCTTAAGTCCCAGGCCACATGCCGTGTACTTGTTTCTAACCTCCGCTTTTACCACCATTCATTGTGCTTTTTAAACAAAAAACTCAGACTTGAAAAATGTCCAAATGTATGTGCTCCACAGAGGCCACTTTGGACTCAACAACATGACAGATCCAGACATGGTCAGAAGGGGGAGGACGCTTTTACTAGGACCTCATTTACAATTAATTGGCGTAGGGCAATGCCGCAAGTCATTTTGCTGTGCTGCCCTATGCCAATTCGTAAGAGCAGGAATGCACCTTATTTACAAGATAAGGTACATTCCTGTCCTTTCTGCTTGCGCCAGCGCACATATTGATGCCTAGCACCAACGCAGGCACCCTTGCACCATGGTGCAAGTGTGTCTGCATTGTTGGCAGGATTGTTTTTGTGCAGGAAGGGATACCTTCCTGCACAAAAACAATTCAAGGAGGCTTTTTCCTCTTTCTATGTGTGCTGCATAATGCAGCACACATAAAAGAGGAGAAATAAAGATATCTCTCTTCGTTATGCCTCCCCTGGGGAGGTGTACAGTTTTTATGCATTCCCAGGTTTACCCCAGGTTTACAGATCCTTGTAAATCTGGGAATGTGTCAAAACCCATGGGTTTTGTGTGGAAAAACCTACTGACACGCCCATGGAACACCCCCTGACCAGTTCCGGATTACCAAATTGGGAAAGTTGGCACTGGCCTACGGGCCCCACTCCTTTTATGGGCCCTGCGACAACGGATCAAAATACAATTTAAAGTACATAAACCAGAGACATCAGATCCACATAACAGTTTGTCTCTTAAGGCTCGTCTTCTGGCAGCTTGTCTGTTTGTAAAAACATCTGGTGCATTGGCTATAAGGAGATAATTTGCGAGGGGGGCCCCCGAAATTTCGACTGCCTAGGGGCTTCCACAGGGTTTAATCCGGCACATCCTCTGATGCGCAGCCCCCCACATTAATTAAATTTAAAGCCCTGGGGAGGTGACGGCCCTCTGGCCTGCTGTGGGGTCTGCGTGCCCCACCGCATTCTTTAAACAAAAAGGCCCAGGGAGGTGGCAATCACCAGGGCTGAGAGGGGGTCTGCACGCCTCCCCATCAATAAAAGTTAAAGCTCTAGGGAGGTGGCGGCCCCCGGAGCTGCTGGAGGGTCCACTCGGACCCCCGCATTTTTCCTTGTAAAGCCACAGGGAGGTGGCGGTCTCTGTGGTTGGGGGGGGGCCAAGAGGCCCCCATTTAATAATTAAAGAAGCCCCAGGTAAGTGGTGGTCCCCAGGGCATGGGGGGAGCCATGCGGGCACCCCCGCATAATTTAAATAAAAAACCCCAGGGAGGTGGTGTTCCCCGGGGTTTGATTAAACCCTAGGAGGGGGGCCACATGCATCCCCCTCCTTTGTTTTTCATTTGGCCACCCGGGGGCTTACTTTAAAAGAAGCGTGGGAGCCTGTGTTGCTTTTCAAAACAATTTTGCCACAAATCTGCTGGATCAATCCGCAAATTCACGGCAAAATTGAAAAAAAAAATCTCTTTTAATGCATGGGGACCCCTAACCATATCTAAGGGGTCAGGGTATTCCTACCCTGCCCCCTTTTCTTTATTTTTTACTTTTTTAGGGGGACTCGGCTTCAAGCAGAGTTCCAAGATGGCTGCCAACACTTACTGGTTGAAGTCAAATCAATCAAATTTCAGTAGGATCTGTGAGTCCACTGCAAGGAGTCGCGTCCCCAGATATCTATATTTTTTTTAACTTAAATATCTGTGAAACTACTGAACGGATTTACACCAAATGACACAAAGCACACTTTCTGGACCAACATCTAGCGTTCTGCCAAATTTGGTGTCATTCCATTCAGCAGTTCGGCCTGTAGTTGTGTTCAAAAAATGAAAAATCCCTCTAGACATAACATGGAGAAAATGCGTTTTGAGATCACCATGTTTTCTCAACTCCCGCATGATGGATCACCCCGAAATGTTCAACACAGCAGCTGAACCAAAAAGGGGAAGTTTTTGTAATATTTTGTGAAGATTCGTCAAGCAACGCCAACGTTATTGGCAAAACAAAAAACACTTATCCTATGGAAACTTTGGTCCTAACTTACAATGAGACTTAAGCTAATGCCTAATGTTAAAAAAAACTGCAATACACCAGTTACTATTTGGTCAACTAATTAGAACTTGCGCCCCCATCATGCACTGTTATGACAGCACATACTGCATTACCTATGACATGTTAAAAGTATTTTTTTTAAAAGGGATGCGAATGCAGGTTTGGTGTTTACAGAGGGATGGGTGTAGGGCCTTGCCGAATGCCAGTCACGTAACCTATGCAGTGAAGACTAACATGTAAGCTTTCTGGGGGAGTGGGGGTGGTTGCAGTGCTTGCCCAAAGGCCAGGCCTTTCAGTGGCTTTGTGATTTTTTTTTAACATTAGCTTTTTCCAACACCTAAGTATAACATCATTTTAGCCTTCTTTGGGGTATTTTTCCAATGAATTTCTGTTTTTTTTATTCATATGTCTTAGAACCTAACCTAATTATAAACACTCTTTCACCTTTGTTTTTTTCAGTGAATTTCTGCATGATTTTAATCATACTGTAAATTGGACCAATGACCAACCATTCACATGTAGCCAACCCCTGCTGCGCAAGGCCTTTTGCTGAAGGCCAGGCCCTGCGCTCAACCCCCACCAGTGCACAACCTCCTCTGTGCACGGCCTTCAGCCATGCCGAGCAGAGGTTGGCTGTAGGGCCTGGCCTTCATTCAGGCCCTGTCCCAAACTTTTGCCATGCAGACACCCCCCCCCCGTTCATGTCCTTCAGTTGTGGAAACCCAACTCACATTGTCTTTTGCCTTGTTTTAGAAAAAAAAAAAAGGTTTTGGGATACCTCAGTACTCCTGTGGGACCTGACACGCAAGCGTCCACCCCATAGTGCCATGCAAGCTTCTTTGAGGAAGCTTTCACGGTACCCTGGTACCATGGATTGGATGCTTACAGAGAGGTTCCCGCGACAATACCACAATGCCGCAAGAGAGGATTGTAGAGAGGAACCGCAGCTGAATTTAAAAAAAAAATAATCTCTGGGGGTCCAGCCCCCTTTTCTTCTCATGATTCTTTCCACGATGGACTACATCAGGTTAGTGTGTAGTAGGCTTCTCAACCCCTCAGGCTCTGTTTCAAGTTGTGTGAAAGGTATTGTTGAGATCTTTCCTCCTCAATCAAATGTTCTGACTTCATGTGTGCTGGCATAATGTTGCTTTGTTGTCTAGATTCTGTGTGCCCAATGTTTCTAGTATTCCCACACCAACCCAAATTCTTGGGGTGAGAATGCTGGAAACATTGATAAAACATTGGCTTGACAGCCCCATTGAAAGCCTCTAGGAGATCTCTGAAAGGTAAAGAGACCCAAGTGAGGTACCTCTCAGTATGGTATGCAAGATTTATCACTTTTTATGAGTTGATTCGATGGGCAGGAATAAGGTGGTCACTTAAATGAGGGATAGGATATTTTCTATTGTTCTTTTAATCATAACTTTACTTTGTGCCTAGTACTTTCCTAGATGAAGGAGTAATCCATAAAGATGCTATTAAGAGAACAAGGAGCTGAATGATCATAATGCACAACAAAACTTATTTTAAGTGTGCTCTATTGGCAAGTCTTGTATGTATCACTTCACCTAATACAATCAGGTCCAAACGAAATGGGGCAGTTAGGTCCAAGAAAGCTTTCCATCAATAAAGCCAACGGGTCTCTGTTAACTGAAAAATTAAGGTAAGGTGTGTCCTTCTCTAAACGAGGCAAGCAGAATGAGGGTCTTGTTATAGTTATAATATATTTTCTCTTCTGGGTATCTCCCTTCTTGAATTATATATGCTGTTTATTTCAGTATTGGTGTCAAATATAAATGCACATTTATTCATGTCATCATTATTCATTGGAATGTGATAATTAAGCCTGCTTGCATATATTTGTGCTTTGTATGGATTTCCTTTTAATTTCCAGTGATTGTTTTAAATAATGAACAAGATTTTATTGAAGATGATAACTTCACTTTTCGATTACTGTTTTGGAACAACAAGCAAAGTTTCACAGAATGAAAGTAAGTGAAAGGCTGCCAGGGCTTTACTTCTAATTATTTATTCTGAAAATGTTCAACAGCTTTGAGATACAATATATAAATTAGGAGCATGTGCTAAGATAGACCAGGGGCTCAAGACTGAAAGTCATAGAGAGCTGTAATCAACGTCCTTTGCTAAAGGCTACGGGAAAGGCACATCCAGCCTTCATTAGGTGGGCTTATCTGCTTGCCTGTAGACACAGACGAGAATAGCAAATGCTGATTCTTTGCTGAACATTGGTTCTAGAGTTTAGAAGAAGTATGTGGGTATGAACCATCTCTGAAACTCAAGGTAGACTGCTTTAGCTTAGTTAGCTAAGTTAGCCAAGAGGTTGGAGATATTGCTATAGGAAATCTTTATCATATCATCACGATTTTACAATATTTTTTATTATTCACCCTCTTGGTAAGTATCATTGTCATATTTTGCTTCTTTTTATAATATGTACTATTCATAGCTCATGGAGTAGGATAGGATTTTGATTTTGAATAAATCTTGAAAATACATTCCTGGTTTACTAGTGTTCTTTAGAGTGCCTTTCCATAATGTAAGAGGGTTTGGGTTTCACTAATTACCCCTGTGATATCTAACAGTATTGATTGTTACCTAGAACACATCTCACTGTAGTAATGCACAGTGGGTTGCAGGGTGGTCACATGCCATAGGGTTCCCCTTCTCAAGATGGCATATTGACTAAGTCCTTGGTTCCAGAGATCTAGAGAAGCCATTCCTGGCTGTGGTCCAGAAAGGGAACCAGAAAACATCTCAGTTTGTTAATGGGTACTCTGTCACATTTGTGTTGGAGTACCCTGTAAATCAATCTCTAATTAACACCATAGGTTTCTTTTGAATATTGCAGACGATGGCACTCATCACTTACCAAAAACCATGATATTTATGGTGACTGCTACAATTGGAGGGTCATTGCACAGATTAAGATGCAGACATACCTATATCTCAAACTGGGTATAGTGGGGACAAACTAACAGGACTTGTGCATCCATAAGGCATCAAAAGACACCTCTTTACAGTTCCAACAAGAGGTGTTGGCAAAAAGTTTAGTTTTGCAACAGGGAGCTACAAATATGGCCCTTCTGGTGGAGTAATGGGCACAGAGAAAGTTACATGTTTGGTTGTTTTGCCAATAATCTTTGTACTGACCCTCTGCACTAGGGAACCTTTGAGTGTCCTAAAAAGCAGAAGCAAACAGAAACTGATAAGATGTCCTTTGTGAATACATGTGATTACCCATTGCTCTCTGTAAAACAAAACATATTTAAAGAGACAACCAGATAGCAGCCAGAAAGAACATGTGTACTGGAATACTGATTGTGCACTGAGAATGAGCAGTACCATGGAGAGCATGTTGCATGTGTGGCAAAGTTAGAGTTTCATTTAGACTTTGGGAAATGCCCTAATTACAAGCTTCAAGGTGCTGGAGGGGTGCAAGCTCCACATCTGTAATTACGGGTACTTTGCAGTAACACTCTGCCAGCACTAAGCAATAATGAGTCAGACCCCTCATAATCGAGAATAGCTGTGCAACCATGGAATTAGTGTGCAGTTTTCTGCACCGAATTCCATATTCCAAGGGGTCTAGTGCTCTGATTTACCAACTGATCTGGACAGGTGGTAAATGAGGACAAGGACTTCTCTGCAAGGCAGGGGTGGAGGGACAGTGTTTTGGAAGGGAGGTGAGAGAGGGAGAAAGTTAGAAATTGAATTCCTTGTTGGCTGAGGTATGCACCCAGGCCAGACGGGAACCACCACTCCAGTCAGGGTAACCTAGATGCACACTAAATGATAACCTGTGCTCACCCTCTGGTAGCTTGGCACAGAGCAGTCAGGCTTATCTAAAGAGACAATGTGTAAAGTATTTGTGTAACACACACAGTAATACAATGAATACACCACAAAAAGACTCCACGCAGGTTTAGAAGAATAGAGAATACTTATCTGAGCAAAATAAGACCAAAACGACATAAATCCAATCAGTAGAAGTCGAGATGTGAATTGTTAAAGATAAAATACAAAAATAGTGCTTGGAAGTCACTAGCGATCAAAAGTTTATTTGAGGTCGCGAGGGACTGGTGCAAATACAAAGTTCAGGCCGGCTACTGGACCCACGCAGGGCCCGCTGAGAAAGTATATTGAATGAAGCAAAGCGTCGACGCTGAGGGCACATGCAGTTGGGTTGCTGCGTCGTCGTCGAGCTTCACTGAAGTGAAGGCAATGCGTCGTCGTCGAGCTGCGCAGAGCACAGAAGGCAGAGTCCAGCAGCACCAGCAGAATTACAGGAAGTCCTTTGTATCCCTGAGACTTCCGAAAACAGGAAGCAAGCCAGCAAACCCTTGGAGATTACTTGGAGGATAGGCAAGTTCTAGCTCTCCTTCAGCAGAGTGTGGGAGCAGCAGGGCAACAAGCAGAAAAGCATTCCTTCCAGAAAAGCAGTCCAGTTGAGTCCTTTAAGCAGCACAGCAGTACTTCTGACAGAGGTTCAGTTCAAGATCCAGAAGTGTCTGATTTTAGGGGGTCAGAGACCCAATACTTATACCCAAAAGTGCCTTTGATGTAGGGGGTGACTTCAAAGTCGCTCTCTGACGTGCAAAATGATCCCTTTCAACCCAGTCCTGTTTGCCAGGCTATCTGTGGGGGGTAAATCAGTGCTTTGTCTGTGGACAGGACACTACGTATTGAGGTGTAAGTGTCAGCCCCTCCAATTCCTCCCTGCCCAGGAAGACCCATCAGAATGCAGATGAATGCAGATGACCTCAGAATGAAGATGAGCCTCACCTTCCTGTGTTTGTGGCTGTCGAAGGGGAATACACAAACTGTAGCTGGCACCCAACCCAGGCGTGTATTAGAGACAGTCTGTCAGGCATAAAGAGCAGTAAGTTCAGAGAAATGTCCACTTTCTAAAAGCGGGATTTGTAAAACAATAATGTTAAATCCAACTTCACAGTAAGGAAAATGTATCATTACGATTCCAAAGATATGAAACATGAAAAAGCTACTCCTCTCTGATCAGGAATTACAGCTTAAAAGTGTATTAAGGAATTCTCAATGCTGGACTATGAAAGAGCTAGGCTTCACAGTAGAGAAAAACAAAATAGGCTGCTTGTCACTACAAGGACTTGCCAAACATATAAGCACATGTTTTACCTTTTACTCATAAGGCACCCTGCCCTTAGGGTTACTTAGGGCCTACCTTAGGGGTGACGTATATGTAATAAAAGGGGAGTTTAAGGTTTGGCAAGTAGTTTTAAATGCCATTTTGAAGTGGCAATAAACTGCATACACAGGCACAATCAATGCTGCAGCCCCCTAATAACATTTGAAGTAGAGGTCCTGGTTATATGGTGTACCACTCTACAAGGGACTTACCAGTACAACAAATATGCTAATCAGGTATGCACCAATGGCATCATGTTTAAGGGAGAAGCACATGCACTTTAGCACTGGATAGCGGTGGTAAAGTGCAGAGAGTCCTACTACCAACAAAAAGAGGGTCAGAAAAAGAGGAGGGTGATATTCTTGCAGTTTGTGGTTCCTTTGGGGAAAACAAGTATCCTGTAATACTAGCCAAGGGTTCAGAGACTCTGGTTTGCCTCTTGGGGGGATGGGACTTAATTTCCCACAATGTACCTGCACAGTCCAGGAAAAATCCAGTTGCAACTGGTGAGCTGGGGGGATCCTTCCTTTGGCTTGCCAGGTGACTTCTTCCAACTCTGTTGTACCAGTTGCTGATCAGGGAGTCCACTTGTTTTTCTTTGAATCAGGCACAGTCCATTATTTGTGGAGCCTTGTGAGTTCAGCAGGTGCAGTCCTTCTGAGTGCAAGCCTTCTGTGGTGACCCAGACTGCACTGTTCTTACAAAAATTTAAATGGAGAAACAAATTCTCCTTGGTGTGTGTGTCTGTGTAAACCAACCCAAATGTGTTTTAACAACTCACTACACTGCCCTTTCAATCCCTCTCCTAACCTAATTAGGGGTGCTCCCATCTGGCTGGGGATCAAGGAAGTGGGGGCTGGCCTGGGTCCTGTGACTTCTGTTCTCCTGCTGTTGAAGTACAGCATATGTCCCCAGCCCCCTTCTTCTCCCTGGCTTCTCCAAATGGCGGTATTGTTTCAGCCCCAGGCCTCTTCATACCTACTCAGAGAGCAGAATGGCTCAGGCTGTCAAAGGCTGACCAATCAGAAGAGGCTGCTACGGGGCTGCTTTAAGTAACTTCAGGATAGTAGGTTCTAAAACTACTTTCCTGTAATAGTTATAATAAATCCGACATTGGTAAGTTGTTGGATTTATTGTAACCATTATTTTGATACTTTGAATAATATTGCTAGCTAGCTCCTAGGCAAAGATAGACTTTATTAAATTTAATAAAGCCTTCCCCATGTTAGCCTACGGGGCTAGCAGCACTACAATAGGGATAAACGACTTAATCTGTTTTCCCTACCAAGGTATATAGAACGTCTTTTATATTGCCTCAGCATTTTATTACAATGCACCCTATCCTTGGGGCACCTAGGGCAGACTTTAGGGGTAACTTATGAGTTATAAAAAGGTAGTGTTCAGCTTTGGGAGTACTTTTAATTCCAAAGTCGAATTTGGGCATAGTTCTATTTTAAAACCAGCCTGCAAGGCAGGCCTGGCTTTAAAATGACACCAGACACCACAGCAGTGCACACTAAAGTGCATTAAGTCCTCTGGGGGCTTTAAATCTACATGCCCTACAATATACTAGGGACTTACAGGCAGGTTGTCTTTGCTAAATAAAATTACACCAATTACCAAATACCTTTAGAGGACAGAGCACTGGTCCTGGGTCTGGTAGCAGAGCCCAGGGCACTTTCAGAGTCAGTAACCACCAGCTTCAGTCAAACGGCCTTTATTCATTCTACACAACGTAAAAATGACTAATACCTGCTGCCCAAGCAATTCTTATAGCATTGGGGGCATGGAATAGTCGGCATTGTCACACTTGTAGCAGTGTGATGGTTAGCAGTTATGTTGCTTCTGTCATTGACAGTGCTGGCAAGGGCAATAGGTATCACAAGCTGTAGTTGACTCCTGTGAGGGCCCTGGCACCTCCTTTATCCTCCCTAAAGCCCTCCCATTTAGCTGTAAGTTTATCCTTTTTTTCAGCCACTCCCCTGGTCCAGCCCACATTTACAACTAATGAGTAAACTTACATGTGTCAGGATCACCCCATATAAAAGGCCGGAGAGGTGGAGGTGGAGATTTACACTCGTAAGTTTGTGAACAGCATTTTGTAGTACTTTAGTGTGGTGCTACCATACATGCCAAAGGACCCAAATCAGACAAGAGGCTCCTGATTTTTGAAGTAGAAATGGCTTTATTTTACTTGTCTCACCCTTAAAATTGCATCTGGTAGAATATAAACCAATGGGAAAAATACATTCCCCCGATCTTTTTCAAAATCTCCCACTTCCTAGTTTGAAAATGTTGCACATTTGTGCTACTAAAGTAGTACAAAATAAACTTTGTGAATAGGGTCCTCGATGCCTTTCCCTGCATGAACTTTCAAATTAGGACAGAGGTGTTCCTGGGTTTACAGTTTTGCCTTATGGATTCCTTTAACAAATGGTGTTTGTTCCAACTTTTCCGATATCTGAGTCCAATAAACTTTTTAAAATCATCTTTTTTATTGTAATGAGTGATAACCTTTCTCCCCTCTAGTTGGTGGAAGGTAATGGATTAATAACTTTTTTTGCAATTTAATTGGCAGGACCCCATCAATAAATATGAGAAGCGCCCATAATTACAAGGAGTAATGGCGCTTCTGACCCACCACAAATTACATGATGACTATTTATGAAACACGGCTGATGACCCCAAGAAGAGTCAGCAAATAACATCCCTCATTATTAAGAGCTATTATCTGATTTCAAAGGAAGAGACACGCCATTATCCGTGTCTGGAAGCAAAGGCCGTAGGTGGAATGAGGCATAAAAGGATAGTTATAGAGATTAATGCAGCAAAATGTGCAGCCCAGTACATGCACACTCGACACCATACGGCTGAAAAAGGACTCTAGCCTTTGCGTAATTCAATAATTGAGGTGCCCTCAGGTTTTCTGATTTTCAGAGGTGCACGGAACCCATATATGTATTATCGAACTCACCAAAGAGCGATCATGTTATCAACATCCGATTTCCACAAAGGAACAGCTTAAATGAAACCTGTTTTTGGTGTTTACAAAAAATGAAACATGCACAAGACGTATTAGCCCACTGAGCTATCTGACAGTAGGTGGTTATTCCCTATTAAATACATTCCAATTTTCTGTGTCCAGCTAATTTGTCTTCTTGGGTTGGTTAGCTGGATGGTCCATGGCTATTGTCTTCTAAAAGCCCTGCCGGCCTTAAGTTGAGATAAAAGGCAATATATAGCAATCGGGCGTTCTCCCTTAGCGACAACGGTATCTGCTGAACAGACGATTCAGTGAGTCAGACCCGTCATATGGAGAAGATGAACTGGTCTCTGCGGTTAGCACATTCACCGTGTCTCAAAGCAAACTGGGACCATATCCCACCTCAAATTAAAAGTACTTTACAATTTTGATGTACACACCGAGACGGTCGCAGTAAGCTACATAAACAGACCTATAACGGTATCAGAATAAGCAGAACCACTGGAATTATGCAATTGTGCGAGCGCTGCGCTTTCCACATAAGAAGAGATTTGCCACATTTGCCACACAATCCATCATCTGCTGCATTATTCAAAAGGTTCAAAAGTACTAAAAACGCAGCGATACGTATTGCCTCTCAGTGGACGGCCATTTGCAAAGTTTGACTGGTCACCTTTCTGTTGCTTATTGCTATGTTTGGGTGCTAATGGGGTGTCCAAGCAATGCTCAGACAGTGTGAACAAGTGTAACAAGCATTTGCAATGCAATAGGTCTCGCATTATTAAAGTGTGAGCTATTGGCATTGCTAAATAATGCAACACCAATAGCTCAAACTTTAATAATGCGAGACCTATTGCATTGCAAATGCTTGTTCTTTTTACACTCATTATTCAGAAATTAGTGAGTGCTTTTGCCTGAAAAGTTAAGGCCATGACCACAGGGCCCAGAAGGAATCCGCTTCAATGCCCATTGCTTATATTCTTACAAAACGTAAGCAGTATGGTTTAAAAAGACCACATTTGTAAATACAGAGCCGGGGTATGCATTTTGTTTTCCAATTCACCCATCAAGCAGGTATTTCAGTACCTCCAGGAATAGTGCACTTTTCCACCAAGGGAAAACAATGTTGTTCAAAGAGCGACGAGAAAACAAAAGTAGCGCTTCACTGGCAAACACTGTAAAGTGGCGCTAATGTGTTTAGGAGTGAATAAATCAATCTGGCCACCTTGCAACCACTCTATCTTGCTAGTTAGTTACTTATTTTTCATATTTTGAATGTTTTATTTCTCTCCACCCCGAGGCTGCACTTAAAAATTAAAAAATGTCAGAAAAAGACGACGTTTCCAGCAAAAGTGTTTTTCTTTTTGGGATCCATTTCACAGGGGAGCAAATAAACGAAAGGAGGAAAGAGAAGGTAATACGCTGTTTTCACTAAATGAGGAGGAGCGAGACAGAAAGAGAGGGAAGAGGGGGAACAAAGAGAGGGGGCCAGTTGCCAGCGGCAGGAAAACTGGACACTGTCCTTGTTTTTTTATGCACACAGATCGCAGATTCGTTTTCGGGAAGCCCATGCTTGGGAGCGTATCGTGGAATTTCTTTTGCTCTTGGAAATATCGGAGAATAGATCAGTGCCAAATGCCAATTGAACGATTAAAATTCATAACCAGATTATGCCACGTTACTGCTGTGTTTGGCAGCTTTTTATTGTTCAAATTCTGATGCAAAGACTTCGCAGCGCTAGCGGGGGATGCGCTTGAACAAAGGATGCTGAAAGCCCGTACAGAGATCTGAAGTACTTTCTTATCTCTGTGAGAACACTTCGGATTTCTCCGTCTGAATCCGTTCTTCGCCTCGAGCGCCGCTGTGCCCGTGTCTAGTGTGCTTTGGTGTGGTGGGTTTATCATACAGCACTCACCCAACCTTAGCATGCACCGGGGAACTGTGAAAGGACCGGTTCAAACTTTCAAGGAACGTTATTATAACAGATCACGCAAAGATAAGCTGAGGCAAAATTAGCAGTGATTCGTGGGGTGATCAAAACTGATTAATAAAAAGATTTAGCATTTTAGCAGCTCACAGGCAAATATTCTAAAAAGCAAGCAGGCAACTCTTGAAATTATCCGGTCCGGAGTGATCTCTGAATTTTACACTGTCCATTCTACCTGAAGCCTGTGCTGTGCGCACTGCCTGCACACACACCCTTCATTCTACATGAGCACTGTCGTGTGTGCACTAGCTATACGTACACACACACCCTTCATTCTACCTGAGCAATGTGGTGTGTATTCTCTGGGCACGAAGGAGAAGACAGAGTCCTTTTCCTTCTCTGCCCGTTCCGCCCGTCCCCAAAAGCCGAGCCTGCCGATCCCGTCCACTTCCACCACTGGTGCGCGCGCACCACAGAGGAGCGGGGGCCAGGGAGCGCGGCAGCGGCAGCGAAGCGAACGCGCGCTGCTGCGCGTTCTGGCCACCGTCGGGAATGGGAGGAGCAAAGGCGGGACATGCGCCCGCCTTTGCCCAATCGCGTGCGTTTTTTTTTTTTAAAACGCACGCTACAGCCAATGTGGGCTTCTGAAAACAAAACCACACGCACGAGCGTGTGGGTCGTTTTCAGAAGCCCTTTCTAAAGGTCTCGCGCTGTGCGAGCGCAGTGCTACGCACTGCAACGCTAGGCGCGAGACCTAAAAAGGACAAAATAACGAAGCAATACTATGACAAAATGTGCCGCATTATGTTGCATAATTGGATTTTTTTTGCTGCTTAATTGACTCAACACTGCTGCATAATTTGTCCCTCCCATTCCGCATAATTCTAGTGGCCCGAGTAGAAGCGACCTACGGCACTGTCATAATTTTTTGCAGTTTGCCTGATGTCACTTCCTTGCATGGACGCTTATCACACATTGCTTTTGTTATTCACCTACAACTTGCAGCTTCTCAATAAAGTTTTTCAAATTATTGAATAATGTTGCCAAAAAAACATTATCAACATGACGCAGCATTGTCAGCTCTTCGGAGAGCGTTGGTTTAAGGCTTGCTGAAAACTCATAGATTGTATAACAAAAGGATTGAAGGAATCTTACAATTTACGAGGCTTAATACAATTAAACAAGTCACACGTTTTTATATAGGTTATTCTGACTTCATACACAGCGTACGAAGCAAAGGTAGGTGGTACATATGCGCACAGAGAAAGGTGGATAAAATGCACCCACAACTGTGGTGAGAAAATGTTATTTCATTTTCTTATGTACATGTAAATCTATGGGGCACATGATATTTTCTCTAGCGCTGGATAGCCGTCTTCTATGTAGCGCTAATTGTTAGCAGATTTTGGGAAATGTTTGTGCATTTTCAGACACACCCCACTTATCCCCTTGAAATTAGAGCAGGTCGATAAATGCCCATCTGCTTGCTCTTCTTTGCTAATTTACCTCAGCAGTATCTGGTGTTTTTATTCCTTTAAAAAAAGTTCATTTTGGAGAAACATAGGCAAATGTTTTTATTACAAATTACAGAGCAAAGAATGCCATTGTGAAACTGGTAAATCACTTATTTTCATTCTGTATCCATGCTGCACAGCACTGGGAGTGCTGTGCAGCATGGATAAATACCAAAGCAAATCAGTCCTAAGGCAGAGACCCATTGACTTTGCCAAAGCTTGTTTTTGTTGTTAATTTGTGCAGCAAGTATTAAACAAGCAGGCATCGTCGTTTTTTTAATTTGTAAATATGTTTTTTGTAACTGTGTAATTCTGACATCCCCAGTGCCCTTAAGAAACAAGCATTGGCAAAGCCAATAGGTATCGTCTACCCAAGGTATTGGATTTGTCAATGTTTTTTTAGCCATGTGGTACAGAAGTGCGGCTGCTCTGCAGCATGGTTGAAAGGTTTTTTTAAAAGTGATATGACGTGGCAAGCACTGCCAGCATCATAGCAATTTGTTTTACTGCTGGGAGGAGGGAGCGAGGGCAGGGCAGGAGGCAACACAAAGGGAGGGAAGAGGTAACACAGAGGACGGAGGATGTGGGGAAAATTAGCACTATGATGCAGCCAGCTGGGTCTGTGTCATAGTGCTATCTTGCTATGGTGGTTGGAGTGGCCAACACAGACAATGATGGGTGAGGGGTTTCAGGGCATCACAGACAACGGAAGGAAGGAGGGTGAGTGGGGGTGCGGCAAGCCAATACTGACATAAAATGAAGAAAGGGAGAGTGGGGGCAAGCCAACACAGACAACAAATGGAGGGAGCGAGGGTGGGCGCAAGCAAACATGGACAATGGAGGGAGGGAGTGAGGGAGAGGGCACACAAACATGGACAGCAAACAAAAGGAGGGAGGGTAGTGGCAAGCGAAAACAGACAACAAACAGAGGGAGGGAGGGACGGTGGGGGACAAGCCAGCACGGTCAAGAAACGGAGAGAGGGAGGGTGGAGGCAAGCCAACACTGGCTATCGAGGAGGTTGTGGGCAAGCCAACATGGACAATGGAGGGAGCGAGGGATGATGGAGGCAAGACAACATTGATAACAGAATGAGGAAGGGTGGGTGGGCAAGCAGATGGACAGGGGAGGAACACAGAGGAGGTGAAGTGCACAAGAGAGCCAACTGAAAAAGACACACTTCGTTAGAGTGCTAAAATCCAAAGAAAAAAGTAGCATCTAAAAAAATGAGCAGTGAAAGAACGCAAGTAATGTGTCCATGCTCCAGGTGAGGGACAAGTACACAAAGAGAAAGGAAGCCTACAACAGGTGGTCAATAAAAAACAAGCAAATACGAGTGACAGCGCAGCCAAACACTGATAAGCAATAGGTGGGCAATGTGCAATCTCTGAGCCCACCAACAGAAAACAAAAAGGTCCCAAAGAGACGGCAAATTCACTGCCTAGGCGAGACCCAAACATTCTTTAGTAGTATGCACCATTATCAAGGCAGTCTTTATGCATTTAGACGACAAGTCCTTCCTAAATTAAAAAAAGTATTATAAAGTATTGTCAGTGGTTGAGCTTAAATGGTCTAAGAAACAATGGGGCAGATAGATGTATCAACACTTTGCTCTGGTGCACAATCTCAAAAAGTGAGACAAAGAGGGGTACAATGCTGATAAACTATTTGCTTTCCAGCACAAAACTGGTTTTGCGCTAAAAAGTAGTCTGTAAAGTAATATAAATAATGATATGCACTGCAGTGTGTTACTTTGCAACAAGGGGCACCCAATTGGTGGTATATAGACATTTCCATGTTACCACCCATGGCTTTTGTTGCAAAGCCCTAGCTACTAAAACTGCTAGACAGGGCTTTGCTCCAAAAAATATCCACTTCTTGAGGCAGGTACTAATAAGAAGACATTTTCTAATTTCTCCTAATTTTTCTGACATTGCATATGTGTTTCACTGCACTGCATATCACACATACAAGGTGGGAACAGTTTTAATGTATGTCTCGGTGTAGTACTTTGTACTGGAAGGCTACGCTTCCAGTACAAAACCAGTGCTACACATCACACACACACCTTAGCATGATCATGCAAAGGTGTGTGTGTGGAGCTAGGTAGGCTGTTTGTGCATCAATGCAGGAAACTGAGCAGCAGTGACATATCTTATGATATTGATCAGGGTTGCCTGCTCTCCCAAGTGCAACACAGCGCAGCAACATTGATTGCTGAGTTGCACTTTGTTTTTAGTAAATCTCCCCCTATATGCTTTTTTTCCCCGGAGTTTTATATAGCGCAAACTTGACCCAAAGGTATCGGGTATCAGAGCGATTTACATGAGCACCAGTTGCTTACACAAGGACACATTTATTTTTGTTAGGCACAGGAAGATTAAGTGATTTGCCCAGAATCACAGGATGTTGTGCATCATTGCTGAGACTAGAACCCGGTTCCCCACATTTGAGATCAACCGCCATGGCCGTTAGGCTACATCTTCTCCCCATGCTTGCTTAAAATCTAAGGTTACCAGATGACTCTTTGCAATAAGGGATATCATTTTCCAGCCCTGATTTATAATTTAACAACCAAATGCACTAGTTCACTTATCTGCTTATAAAATTGGAGTACAGTTCACATTTAAGAATCATTGGCAAAACCAACATGCCTCACTTTGTGGCTGCTAATGGAGACCTATTGGCTCTACCAATGCTATTTGCTGATGTTATTCATCATAGATAAAATAAAGGGTACAAGTGCATGAGTCATGACACTGCTGCTGTTTTATTTACAGATGGTGGCTGCTTGTCTTTGAGCAGTAAAAAAAAGAAAAAATTAATTGAAATGTGCATGAAAGCCAACGACTAGCATGCAACTGCCAGGTCATCCCATTTTTTTGAAGACTGCTCAGTAGGGGCTGGGAAAGCAACGAATAAGTTGGGAGGAGAAGGATCTCCTGGCCAGAAAAGTTACGATGTGCAGGTACGTCAGGGAGGGAAGCACCACTAGAGGAAAAAGAGTATGAAAATCTAGGCAGTGTAATGATGGGAGACTCCGCATATAGATTTAAAAGCACTTTATTTCCATCTCCGTTATAGCGAGGGAGGTCATCCTCCAGCTCCAACTTCTCTTGAGCATCCCTTCCAACAGCCCCCTTCCAGAATCTTACCACCCCACAAATCCACTTACATCACACCCACCTTCAACATTCCACTGCCTGCAAGCAGCAACACCACTGCATGCCCATGGAGTGCAGAGAGCAAAGAATAAAAAGAGAACTCCCTTAATGTGGGCAGTGGAAGGATATGGGTAATTTAATCCAAAATATGGTAAAGAAACTATACTCTAGAGGAGGAACAGACACAGCTGAAGAAAGGAAAGCCATCAAATAAGAAGCAAACAAATTAGATCTTTTCAGACAAACAGATGAAAGCAGTCTGTAGGAGACACCTAAAACAGTCCATATGCCACTCTGTATGGCCAGGAGTCTTCTGATGACCGTGCAGAAACTAACAATCCTTTCACCCTTCCCTATGTCTTAATGCCATATTCATGCCACTCAGTCAATTTTACCAGTAACTCGTTAAAAAAAAAAAAAACACGAGCCGTGCATCGTCATCAGATATCGGGGTTCATTTATTTGCCTGTCCCCTCTCTTCTTCAGGGGGTTTCTATGCAATGCATGCCTATGCAGCAAATTCCAGAAATCAATAGTGAAGATTTAAACATACTTTACTATCAAAACTGTGCTAAATGTAATGATTGTAAATAAAACACAGCACTGCAAAAATGCAGCCAAACGTCCAATATCTTCATGGGTCATATCCTATTGAGAAGAAAAGCTGAGAGAGATGGAAGGGAGAACACAAAAAAAGATGCTGGGAATGCTGACAGTGGATAAACTAACAGCTATAGAGAGCCCTCCAACCAAGGAGGTTTCAAGCCAGCTTCCGTTGTTAATCTATACTTGATGGAGCTCTTCTTAATTTCCAATTGGTCTTACATCTGCCTCTGAACCAGATGTCACTTCCACTGTTCTGCTCTGCAGTCTTCACAGGCCTGCTTGCCACCTTCTTCATTTCCCCAGAGTTAATTTCTGCTGTTCTTGTCTTACCTTTCTACTACGCTGCTGTAAATGGGATGTGCCAATTTCCTGAACACTCTGTCTTCCTTGATCTTTTCTGTCTGTCTGAAATTTAGAGTTCCTAATGGTATCTCCATTTAATCACCACAAACAGAATCAAGTGAAATTATGGGGGCGCAATTTGATATGTTCACCTGGTTAGTAGTGCAGACCTTCAGTCTGGACCATTGCTCCAAAGCAGTTACATCAATTCTGCTGCACATATTTTGAGTTCTCCAAAAAACAAAGTTCGGGAAAAAGTGATTAGGCAATGTTCTAATTGAAGCAGGGTTAACCCAATCAGGGACGTCATGCACAGAACCACAGAGGAGGAGAATCAGCAGTTCTGAGGCAAGTGATTGGCACCAATGTTCCTGATTTTGGCAACCAGCAAGAAAGGCCTATGATATGGTTCCTCTCAGCAGAGCCAAACTGAGTCCAGCAGTGGCCTCACATGGTACACTATGGAGCATATTAAAGCAGAACCTTAAGCATTGTCCATTATTTGATTATGATGAAACGTACTTTCGTTACCATGTGAGTAATGCCATGAGACATCAGTGACAACTTTATTTTTGCTAGTTTATCATATTTTCTAAAGTCTGTGATGACTACTTTGTTCATTTTGATGTATCTATTTTACTGTTAACACCTTCTAGAACAACGCCAAGTATTGTTCCTCACCCTATGTTTCTATATTTAACCTTGGGAGGTATGGTATGAGGGATTGCAGGCCTATATTGTGGTACATGAAATCCTAGGATTTTTTCCCCAATGCAATTCATCACTTTAAAAGTATTGTTTGAAGAGAGGGAGGGTTTGGGTGAAAAGAGTTTAGGAATTTACCACCAGTAGAAACCTCAGGAGATCTAGATGTATTTAAATATGCTACAAAACAGATAGGTTTACAATATATGAAGAAACGTGATGCAGTTATGGAAAGGTACGTGTTTTACTCCAGAAGACAGGGAGAATGAGAAACAAAAGAAGATTATGTTGTAATCTTAAAATCCTTAGCTGACACTTGTGACTTTCAACATATATCTAATCAGCACTTATTATGTGATCAAATAATTATGAAACCCATCACTAAATAAGTGCTGAGTGCCACAACGAACATTGTCAAGAGTGTGAAACAATAGACAGGTTTTGTATAGAAGATAAGGTGCAAATCTAGTGCTAAAGTCAATGCTATAAATAAAAGATATGATGGTGACAAAACAAAGACAAAGTAGGTCGAAAAGAAAAACACAAATCAGTGTTAACTCTGCGATAGTGATAAACATTTGGTCAATTTTAGTCCCGCTATTGACAAGTCTCGCAAAGTACGCAAGACAAAAGGGCATTTTAGCAGAGTATGAAAATACATGATTTCTGGAAAGTACCTTTGGTGTCAGGCAAAGTAAGTAAGGAAACCCAAAACTGAACCTGAATGAAGTGCTCAAAGTAGGAGAACAGAATGAACACAAGGGCTTCCCCAGGTGTATAATCTAAATGCATCACATTGAGGTGCAAGGTATGGTAGACTCATGTGTGTGGTGATGGAGCAGGGTAAATGAAAAATTTTAACCTCCTAATATTTACGTTAAATAATTAACACACAAGTTCGTCTTAGTAAATAACCAACCATGTACGTTACATGTAAAGGGTTAAGGGTAACATGCTATTTATGTGCAAACTAATTTACTTATAATTGTTGACGTGGATAACATAAGTCTAATATTTGCGTACTAATAGAATAATAAAACGCATGATTTGTGCTTGGAAATAAACTGTGTAGTGGCAAAGTAAAGCGGTGGTAAGTAAGGGATGGCTTTATATGTCGCTTTTGGCTAGGTAATTCCTAATTGGGGTACGTAGAATGACGGGAGGGAAACGAAAGGGTTTATATTCTTTATTCTTAATTATGTTTTGTTTATCTTTATAATAGTGCGCTTAGGCCTGTTGAGCAGCGACATAAAATGGCCGCCATGAGCTAGAATACGCAGGCGCGAGTGAAGTTATGAAAAGAGAGAAAGGCTGTGAACAAGAGGGTTCATGTGATCGTTCCAAAGCCTAGGATGGAAGTATGGTCAAGGCTGCGATGACCTTATAGTGTAAACATGTGCCAAAGAAAATCAGCAAGAAGCGTGAGAAGTCGCAGTGAATAAATGAATAGACAAAGAACTATTGAACCTAAAAGTATCGGAAAATGATACAATTTGAACTGCAAGAGCGGATGGGTAATGTCATGAACCCGTGAGAAACGACAGAAGATTGAACTTTCCACAAAGAACTGGTTGGAACAAGGATATTGATAATGAGATGTATACTGACCCGAATGGACCAATTAGAGAGAATCTCGCCATAAAGATGTAACATTTTCACTTAGTAAGCTAGTATTAGGGTATAAGAAGACCTACTCTTGGAGGGGAGGGGTTAGCTGTGAGCTGGGTTTGCTCGTTGGTTTGCTGTTGTGAGCTGCTTTTAGCCACTTTTGGGGTTGGCTGCTTTTTGGGAAGAGCTGCTGTTGCTGCTGCTGATGCTGACGAGCTGATGCTGCTGCTGCTATTTTATATTTTTGATTGAGCATAAGATGCTGCTTTTGGAGAACCTTTTATTCTCAATAGATTTTTCCATTTAGAACTATTAGACTTTTATGCTTAAAATATTGAAGGGGAAAGGAACGAGAAGGCCTGTTTCCAGGACAGATAGATAGATCCTTTGGGAGTTCTTGCTGTGACGAACTTTATTTTTCCATCTAATAGGTATGCATTGCAATTTCAATTTATTCTTATAATGATGCTAAATGTAATATCCTGAATAATAAATCTAAAACTTATTCATGCTTCTAAAATTTATATAAAACTTTATTACCTTTAAAACACTGACTCAGTGGTTCTTTAGCTCAATGATAAATATAAATGTTTAAAGGTTTATTGTGATTGAGCTGGTCTTAATCACCATCAACTGATTCCTACTAGTTGGTCCATCGACCAATGAGCGGAATACCTTAAAAGTAATGAGAAGTATTATGTCGTTTTAAAAGAGGTATCCCGTCTCCTTCCAGCGAATCGTTCTACTATTTTTTTTTCTCCTAGGTAAGGACGGATGAAATCCAGGGAATATATGAGAGAGTGAATGTATATGCGGTGTTATGGGCCCCACCGTCATATGGATATAGTCTGTGTTTTTAGAGGGATATTTGTACCTGGATGTTCAAAGTATATAGGAGAAGAAACTTTATTGATAGCGCTGGATCAGATTTCTTGGTAGCAGAGTTATGGTTACTATAGATTAGTTTGGTGATTATTGATTATTGATTATTGATTATTTCATGTCTAACACTTTATGTTGAGTCACGTTATGTTATATGTAAGTCGAAGTTTTAACGCTTCCGGGAAGTAGGAAGTGGAACACGTGTGGCAAGAGAAGTCACATGGAATAGTGCATTGTCTGAGTTCATATTGGTGATAACACAGGTTGTGTTATGATAGGGACATTTTCCGTATAAAAGGTGTGTGAGTGCAATAGCAACCGGTTTTCTTGTGAAACTCTGGCCTTAATTCTCAGGAGCAGTGTAGTCTCCACATGTGTTTTATCCCCAGAGAAACGGGTTTACCCCTTGCTTGAAAGAAGGGTAAGGTAGAGGGAAGTGCTACTTTATCGGCGAAACAGGAAAATTCTGTGGTAGGGTAGAGGTAAGCGCTGCCTACTGGAAAATACAGAATTCTTGTGTAAATGGACAAAGCTATTTCTTTAGTTTAGCGAATCAGACAATGGAAATGTGTTTTTAATGTTGTAACTAACGGAGAACTGTTGAAAAATAAATTGCCGATAAATTTTGTAAAGGAGGGGTCAGGAGCAGAACTGACGTAGACAAAAGCCGCGCTGGGATTGGACAGTGCGCTAGTCATACAGAAACAGGAGCAGAACTGACGTAGACAAAAAGCCGCGCTGGGATTGGACAGTGCGCTGTTATACAGAAACCGCTCTGATTGGAGCGTTGGTGTGAGTCGCGCTAGGATTGGTCGGAATAAACGCATAGAGAACAGTGTTGAATTGCGGACTTTTGAGGAGAGAAAGAGATTGTGAATCATGTCTTATTATGAGTATGGTAGAGAGAAAACGTCGTGGATGTCGAAAGTTAAGAACTTCTTTAAGAAAGACAAAAAGGTAGTGACTAGCGAGGGACAAGTAATTCCTCCGCCGAAATCACCAGCTTCGCATATGATGCTGAAGTACGGATATCATACATGCATATGGTTAGAGAATTGGACAAAATATACTAAGAATGATGGAGCATTGGCTTTTCCTGAGAATGGTTCATTTAGTGTAGCTGTACTTTGGAATTTGAGGGAGTAGATGGCGATGCTTGAACCTAAACCTAGACCGACACAGTTTGAAGCTTTAAGTGAATGGGAAGATGAGATGTATGAACGAGAGAGATTCAGAGGATTAAAGAATCAAGAGTTTGTGCCTGGAAGGTTATGGGGAGTGAATCATGAGGACAGAATAAAGCGGTGGAGATATGCTAATATGACAGGAGGTTTGTTTCCAGCTTTTACAGTTGAGGAAGAAGCAAAGAGAAAGTGTACAGAGAAAAAGAAACATGTGGTTACTGAAAAGTATGGGTATGGTGGTAGTGAGACAGAAGATGAATTGCTGGAAGATATTTTAAACAGAAACCCACCTCCATACCAACAGAATTCTGCAGTGGTGACACCCAATGCACCGCCAATGGAAACTGGGAGGAATAAAAATCCCGAACGAGGATATGAGATAAATAGGTCACAAGATCAATTGAAAACTCCACAAAATGAGAAGATAGAAAGTGACAATACAACTGAATTAGCAAAAACCACAAGAGAATTAACTGAAAAGATAAGAGAATTAACAATGAATATGGAAGCTGTAACTGTACCAGTAACGATAGGTCCAGTAATACCAGTTTTTGAGAATCAGAAAATTGACGAACATTCCTTAGTGATTCCTATGAATTCACATTTTCAAAGAAGGAGAGAAGGGATGGAACTTGACAATGAAGGTGCAAGCAATTTGGTTAGTACGTATAGACCAAGCCCACCTACTAATTTGACGATAAATGAGAATGAGTTCAGGAGAATACCTATGGTGACTGAGTCTGCATCAGAGACACCAGAAAGAAGTAGAAATTGGATAGAATTAAATAGTACGCCTGTAGGTCCGACTCCAGATGAATTGAATGAATGGATGAAAACTCTGAAAACGAAAGAGACAGAATCAAAACCATTAGATGTAATTAGGTTAAAAATAGACATGGAAGAATTGATCTTAGGGACGATTGGCACAGAAAAACTGAAAGGTTATCAGGATGACGAGATTATGTTCTTGTGTAAGAGCATTACATGGAGAGCTAGAAATTTACATGACAAATTAGAAGAAACAGCGAATGAACTAGGAGTAGAATTTGTAAAAGTGAGAACGTTGCAGAAACCATATAGAGTAGATTTTTGTGAGAAAGATATAGAGAATTTGAACACATCAGGACGATTGACCCAAATAAAAGAATTCATTGTTTTGCTGAGAAAATGGGGTGATGTGGATAGATGGAGAAGTAGATGGACTAAAAAGAATGAGAAAATAACAGATAAAGCGTCTTTGGCTTTTGCGGTAACAGACAAGGAACCAATTGTAAGGGAGTACCCGATGAGAGAAACTCCAGGAGGTAGTTATGTGCATGTTCCATGGTCTAGACAGGATATACTGTCATTTACAAATGACTTTCCAAAATTGAGAGAGAAGCCAGTAGAATGGTACAGACAAGTGGAGAGATTTGTTAAGGTTTCAAAGGTGTTGTGGATAGATTTGGATGGATTGTTTGATATAGTAGTACCAGCTGATTTGTGGACAGAATGTAAGATTACTATTGATTGGCCAACTCTAGAATATCCAAGAGATGCTAAAACAGGAGCGCCAGGACCAGAAGTAATGAGGAAATATGATCAAGTAATTACCTTTTTGAAGAATAAGATTCCACCCAAAGAAACGGATTGGGTAAAAATAGACAGAACCACACAGGAAAGTAAAGAATCAGTGCATGCATACTACGAAAGGCTACTGTTAGTTTTTAAACAGTATAGTGGCTATGAGACGCTAAATGAGAAGGATATGAGTCATTTTGTATATAGATTTGTTTATGGGTTAAAACCGGAGATAAGTGAAATGATTAAACAGCATATGATTTGTTGGCAGAATAGCACAGTTGATGAAGTTTTGAGATACGCTAAATATTGCAGTGATGATATTGAGAGTAGACAGCGTAAATTGAAAGAGAAAGCAATGTGGGCACAAGTGAAAGTTGCAGAGAAGCAAGAAGCTCAATTGAGTAATCCAGTTAATGAAGCAGGACAGATTAGATTTAGACCAAATATAGGTAAAGGAAAAGGACAAATGAGCATAGAAGAGGCAAAGAAAAAGTGGCCATGCCACAACTGCAGAAAGCTAGGGCATTGGAGAAACGAGTGTAAATTTCCTCCAAAACTTAATACGGAAAATCAATCATTAAATCCACAGGTGCAGAGTGAGGTAGTTACCCAACAAAGTCAGGTGCCACAACCACCACTTCCCAAGAGTGTTAATCAACAGAAATTCAGTGCAGAAACAGGATTCTACGGAGGAGAGCAGGTAACACAATTGCCGCGCGCAGCTGCCATTTCTCAATACTGGTTACGACAGGATGGTGATGAGTCGGATGAAAGTTTATGATGGTGCCTAGGAGAGGAGGAAGAGTGCGTGCTTGGCGCAACTCTAGAGGTAGATCAAGCAGGTCCATTTGTGGATGGAGAAGTGAATGGTGCAAATGTAACATTCCTTGTGGACACTGGAGCTACCCGTTCTACTGTCAGGTCAGTGGAAATTCCAAACCTTCCTCTCTCAGGTGAACATATCCAAGTAGTTGGAGTATCGAATCAGCAAATTAAGGCGCCTCTTACTAAATTAGTGGAGGTAAAGATTGGTCCATTTAGTGAAATGCACCGATTTGTGGTATGTGATTGCAGTCCTGTGAACCTATTAGGACGTGATCTACTTTGCAAAATGAACTGCACCATCTATTGTACTCCAGATGGAATTGCATTTCAGACCTCAGATGAAGATGTATTGTATAAAATGACAATGGTAAATTTAGAACCAGAAGTGAATGATTTGTTTCCTGTATTTGATGTAGAGAAAATCCCAATTGAATTGAAAGAAACAGTGAAACAGGAAGTGTGGGATTTTACGGGAGAAGATATAGGGTTAATGAAAGGAGTAGACCCTGTTAAAATCTCTGTTAAAGAGGGAACGAGTTACCCAAATACGCCCCAGTATAAATTGACACCAGAAATAATTGAAGGAATAACACCAGTAATAAATAAAATGATTGAACAAGGGATTCTGAAAGAAATAATGAGCAGTCCATGTAATTCACCAATAATGGGACTGAAAAAGCCGAACGGAACATATAGGATCGTACAGGATTTGAGGAAGGTAAACACAATTGTTGTGCCTTGTTGCCCAATAGTACCGAACCCTGCTGTGATTCTATACCAGATTCCACGTGAAGCAGAATGGTACACAGTGATTGATTTATGCCATGCATTTTTCTCTCTTCCATTGCATCCAGATAGCCAGCCATTATTTGCGTTCAGGTTCGGAGAGCGTATTTTGGCATGGTGCCGAATTCCTCAGGGGTACACAGAAAGCCCCTCGATCTTTAATCAGATTTTAAAGAAATCCTTGGAAGATTTAAAAATGCCAACAAAAAGTCAGTGATGGTTCAGTATATTGATGACCTACTGGTGGCATCAAAAACGAAGGAAGCATGTGTCAATGATACAATTGCTTTGCTGAATCATTTAGCAAAAAGAGGACATAAAGTGTCCCCATCAAAATTGCAGTTTTGTCAACAAGAAGTCCAATATTTAGGGCACATGATTGAAAAAGGAGTGCGAAAGGTAACAACTGAAAGAATAAAAATAATTCAAGGAATGAGAGCTCCAATGACACAAAGAGAGGTAAGAATGTTCCTAGGAATGGTTGGATATTGTCGACAATGGATAAGTGGATTTTCATTAATTTCAAAACCGTTACAGAAATTGACAAAGAAGGATGTTAAAGATCCTTTTGAAATGAATGATGAGGAAATGAAAGCATTTAGAGAACTGAAAAAGAAATTGTGTGAAGCTCCGGCATTGGGAATGCCTGACTATGAAAAAGATTTTGAATTGTATTGTAGTGAAAGAGATGGGTGTGCGTTTTCAGTCTTGGTGCAGAGACACGGAAACATGAAAAGACCCATTGCATATTTTTCAGCTGTTTTAGACCCTGTAGCGAAAGCGTTGCCAGGATGTTTGAAAGCAGTTGCTGCTACTTGTGTAAGTCTGGAACAGAGTGAAGGCATAGTGATGGGATATCCACTGAGAGTATATGTCCCACATTCTGTGGAAATTCTCTTGACAAGAACCAAAACCCAATACATGACACATAGTCGGCTGACTAGGTATGAAAAAGTGATTTTGAGTGCAAATAATGTGACCATTGACAGATGCATGAATGTGAATCCTTCGACATCATTGCCAGATGAAGAGAGTGTGATTGAAATGGATGAAGTTGATCATGATTGTCTGAATGTGCTTGAATATTGTACAAAACCAAGACCCCACATACAAGATGAGCCTTTAAAGGAATCAGATTATATTCTGTTCGTGGATGGCTCATGTTTGAGAACAGATGATGGAGTTCTAAGTGCAGCATATGCAGTTTGCACAGTAGCTGCTGTAATGGAAGCATCTTGTTTGAAAGGGATACGTTCTGCCCAAGTAGCGGAATTGATTGCTCTAATTCAAGCATGCAAGTTGGGAAAGAATGTACGAATCACAGTTGTCACGGATAGCCAATATGTCTTTGGGGTGGTGCATGATTTTGGTCAAATATGGTCACAGAGAGGTTTCTTGACGTCTGCAGGAACGCCGATTAGAAATGGAGATTTTGTGAAAAAGTTGCTTGAGGCGATACAGCTGCCTAAACAGATTGCAGTGGTGAAGTGCAAAGCACATAAAAATGGGGAAGACTACATGACTGTCGGCAATAAGTTTGCTGATGAGATTGCACAGTACTGTGCAAATAATGTGGTCTCTTTGAACAGAAACCGAGAAAGAGAGCATAATTCATGTCCTTTGCTTTTTACTAACCCTGTTGAAACATGGGATGAGGTGAGACAATTACAGGAAGCAGCAGATGATGAGGAAAAAGATTCCTGGATAAAAGCAGGATGTAGAAAACATGAGGAAAATGATGTCTGGGTTTACAGGGATGAAAGACCAGTTATGCCTGATAGCATGATTTCTGACATGGCACGGATGTATCATGGACAAGCTCATATTGGGAGAGATTCAATGATCAGACTTTTTAGACAAACATGGTATAATCCAAAATTCAGAGCCATAGCTGAGAGTCTTTGTCAAAGATGTCTTATTTGTCAACAACTAAATCCAGGAAGAAAGAAAGTAGTGAGTCTAGGAACAATAGGACGAGAGGGAGGTCCTTTCACGAGAATGCAAATGGATTTCATAGAGATGCCTCCGAGCAATAGAGTAAGGTATGTCCTTGTAGTCGTCTGTTTGTTTTCCCATTGGGTGGAAGCATACCCGACCAGAAGGAATGATGGAATCACGGTAGCAAAACTTATGCTGCGAGAGTTCATTCCAAGGTATGGTTTTCCGGTAATGATTGAAACAGATAGAGGAACACATTTTCAAAATGAATTGATTCAATTGATTTGTGAAGCACTTAGTATTAAACAGAAACTGCATTGTGCATACAGACCAGAGGCTTCTGGAATAGTAGAGCAAGTGAATGGAACAATTAAGAACAGGTTAGGTAAAATGTGTCAAGCCACAGGACTCAAATGGCCAGATGCCTTGCCATTAGTCTTAATGACAATCAGAAGTATACCGGAAAGAAAAACAGGACTCAGTCCCCATGAGATAATTATGGGACGAGCAATGAGACAAGCACATGTACCTGTCAACAAACTACTGACTATAACTGATGATCTGGTGCTGGATTATTGCAAAGGATTGGCTGATGTGGTACATTCTGTGTTTCATCAGGTTGGACCGGATGCAACCACTCTTGAAAGAAAACCAGCCCACGATTTGAATCCAGGAGATTGGGTCCGCATAAAAGTCCACAGAAGAAGAAACTGTTTGGTGCCTCGCTGGGACAAACCACGAGAGGTGATCCTGGTGACAACAACTGCAGTCAAATGTGCAGGAGTGAAACACTGGGTACATGCCAGTCACACCATCAGAGTTCCAGAACCTGAAGATCGACATGTGAGTCGACATCTGGAAGTATTGGATACCAGTTCAGCATCTGACGCAGAAGAAGAGATGAACAGGGCTCCAGAACCTGAAGATCGACCTGTAAGTCGACATCTGGAAGACCCAATTACAAGTGCAACGACAGAAGGAGTGGAGGAAATAGCTGAAGTTCCAGAATCTGAAGATCGACATGTGAGTCGACATCTGGAAATATTAGACACCAGTTCAGCATCTGATACAGATCATTCGGATGGTGAGGAAAATCTGAAAGGAAATTGGAAATTTGATAGCATAAAAGAAGAAACTGAGCAAAAAGACAGTAACAGTGAGCAACCAAGTACAAGTAGTGGTAAAAATCCTTCGGAGATAATATTAATAGACGAAGAAGGGAGAGTTTCAAACAGAAAGATAGAAAAATCGGAAGATCCCCGAGGAGCAATAGGGACAGATCGGCGAACAAAAGAACAGGGAAATTTAGAAGCAGATAGAGAGATTGACACAAATTCGGAAGAACCTCGAGGAGGGACAGAAATAGGAGATCGAAGGAAAACAAGAGAGAAACCACAAATAGATGAAAGAAGTGAAATTATAAAATTCAAGATAAGAGACAATAAAGAAAGAACTGAAACAGAGTCAGTAGAAAGTGGAGAAGAAAGAAACCAGAAACTAGAGTCAAGAAAGAGAACTTGGAGAACAGAAAGAGAGGAAAAAGAAAGTGAACCAAAAAGGCAAAGAAAAGGAGACAATTGGCCCAACGAAGTTAGAAAGTTGAGATACAGGATCATAAGGCTAGATGGAAAAAGTGAAGAACAAGTTAATGAAATAACAAGTCAAAAAGAACAAGAAAAACAAGGTGGAAAACACTTGTAGAAAACAAAAAGAGTAAAGAAAGTAAATCTAAAGTATAAATCGCCTGAATGGCTATACCTTGCCTTGACTGATATCAAAGAAGAAGAGATCACTCACGAGAACCCAGAACAAAGCTGCAACCTAATGGGTGAAGGTGAAGTGCAACAAACTTGAAGAAATTTGAACGAATTTCTACCGGAGTTGACGAAACACTGGATTAGACAAAAGAAAGAGTTCTGAAAAGAATTAAAAGAAAGTACCAAACAAAGACAAAGGTAGAGAGCAGATTGGCTAAGAGGTCATTTCTGAGGTGTGGTGACACATTTTTCCTATACATAATATAAATAGGTTATAGAACAAAATGGAAGAAATTAAAGATAGAAAATGTAGATGTGATTTCTTAAGCAGGTGGTGTAAAATGTGCTTCTTTTGTACAGGATTACTAATGACAGTATGGGTGATTTTAGCAATCACCATTCCAATTAGCTTAGCTGTAGAAGAAACGTCTAATCACAAAGAGAAAGGAGCTAACATTCAAGAAACAGCTATATTAAAAAGTAGTGCAGAATTACATAAGGACAAATCAATAACAGATTTTTCAAAGAATGTTTTTACTAAATTATTATATGAGTATGTAGAAACAATGGATGTAAGAGATTGTTATGTTTGTATGCAATTGCCTGCGTCTGTTGCAGAGGGTGTGACCTATCATCACCTTCCTTTGACGTATGGAATAACATGTAGTGTTTTAGCAAGTTTATTTTATAAGACAGGAAAATTAGAATATTATTACACTAATATAGATAAGATTTTTGCAAAGATTCCTATAGTTTCTGAACTAAACAAAGTGAAAGAGGGAAAAACATTTGGTGAATTTTTCATAGAAGATAAGAATCTAACATTAGATGATATAATTAAAAACAACCTTACCTGTGAGTTAAAAAAGGAAGAAAAGGTATTTTTAGAATTGGTTGAGGATAGAAGAGCGAAATTTCAAAGAAAAGTGATAGAAGAGACAAAAACACCTCTTTGGGTGTTTGAGGAAGAAAATCATGACAAGAAAAAGACAAATGCAGCTATGACTCTGGATTGGCCCCAACAGGGAAGGTTGTGTATTAGAAGAAATAGAACAATATATGACAATTATTTCGTGGGTTCCAGTAATTGCCATGACAGTTATAAAATTTTAGGCGGATGGGGATTCAAAGGGGGAAAAGATCCAATATTTCCAGGGATCTATTATATATGTGGTAACAGAGCTTATTACAGGTTGCCGGACCATTGGTATGAATCATGTTATTTAGGCCTGGTCTTTCCAAAGATTTTTCATGTGGATAGAACGGAAAAGGGAACACACGAAATGATAAAGACATTTACACGTAGAAAAAGGGAAAGTTTTTCAGAAATAGTAGGTGATATTTTTGGAGCATTGATACCAGCAGTGGGAATATCTTTGAATGCATTTAAAATTCGGAAGTTATCCACAGTAGTAGATCGTTTATCTACAGATACTGCTGGAGGGTTCTTGATGGTGAATACCGAGATGGTTGCCATAAGAGCTATGGTGATGCAAAATCGACTTGCCCTTGACAGTCTTTTGGCAAAAGAAGGTGGAGTCTGTGGAATGCTGAAAGTCCAACATTGTTGCACTTACATTCCAGATAAAAGTGAAAATATACAAAAGTATATAAAGAATATTACAAATTTGCACAAAGAACTTGTTCCACTGGAGGTTGAAAATGCGTTTGGAAAACTTGGTAAAGGTTTTTCTTCAGTAATAAATTGGTTTAAGAGAATGAGTGGATTAATAATAGGGAAAGTCATAATAGTAGCAACCATGATAATCATAATAGTTTTAGTATTAAAGCTAATAATTACATGTATAAAGAGAAGAAGAAGACAGAATAAAATAGAAAAAGAAAACAAGATAAACAAAGAGAGAGAGAGAGAAATGGGTGAAATAGAGCTAGAAGAAATAAAAGAAAACATGTATAAGAAAACAAAGAGACAAGTTGAAAGGGATACAGTTGTGTAAACTAACAAAAACAAACGGACAAAGAAATATGTTGTCGAATAGAATTGTGTAACATGGGTTTTTGTGGTGATATTAAAAATCACCAAAGGGGGAATTGATGGAGCAGGGTAAATGAAAAATTTTAACCTCCTAATATTTACGTTAACCCCTTCGGTGCTTATGACGAGCTGGACTCGTCATGGCACACAGTGCTCGTGTGCTCATGACGAGTCCAGCTCGTCATAAGACCACCCACGGGGGAATCCGATCGGTAGGTTTTTTTTTGGGGAGGCAGGGGAAGGGCTTCCCCTGCCTCCCCCCACCCTCCCCCTCAATGATGTCAGCGCGCGAGGCGAGCTGACATCATTGAGGGTTTCCCTTTCTTCCCCGACGCGCTGGAAGCCATTTGCTTCCAGCGCGTCGGGGAAATCAGGTGAGGTTTGGCTCGGGGAGGGGGGGGGTTTGTATCAAAAGAGGCATCGAGGGAAAGGAAAGGGTTTTCCTTTCCCCCGATGCCTCTTTTGTGCATTCCTGCTACACGATCATGTAATCGTGCAGGAGGAATGCCCACTTGGCACGAGGGAGGGAGGGACGGAGGGCAAGAGGCATGTGAACGGGCCTAGAAGCCCCGCCCGTTTGGCCCCGACCCACATACACTAGCGGTATGCAACGTCTTCCCGCCCTTTCCCCACAATGATGGACAGCTTAATCAAAGGATCCCGGCGCTTTCGGCGCGGTGGCAAAATTACAGACACACAGGTCACTGGAGACAATTCTTCTGTTCCTATACACAGCTGTAGTGTAGGAAAGGCACTATACATTTACCCAACGAGGTAGCAGTTACTGATTAGCCAGTAGAAAGTACTCCAGTTGAGTAGAGGTATTGCACAAAACGGTGGCATCTTCGTGGATAAATATGCAGGGCAGGTGTGCAGAATTTGTGAGCGTGGTTAAGCAGATGTGCCTTCTCTCCATTTCCAACTTGAAAAGTTAGCTGTAATCCTTGATGGAGGTCTTTGCATCCTTCATTTTCTCGAGCGCAATTCTCGTGTAGAATTCGTGAGCGTGGTTAAGCAGATGTGGCTTCTCTCCATTTACACCCTGAAAAGTTAGCTGTAATCCTTGATGGAGGTCTTTGCATCCTTGAATTTCTCGAGCGCAATGCTCGTGTAGTTCCTGTGACCAGGAGGTTCCTTCTCCTCGTCTGCCGCTGAGATCGTGCTCTGACCCTTTATAAACAAGAGGCATGTGAACGGGCCTAGAAGCCCCGCCCGTTTGGCCCCGCCACACATACACTAGCGGTATGCAACGTCTGCCCGCCCTTTCCCCACTATGATGGACAGCTTAATCAAAGGTTCCCGGCGCTTTCGGCGCGGTGGCAAAATTACAGACACACAGGTCACTGGAGACAATTCTTCTGGTCCTTTACGCAGCTGTAGTGTAGGAAAGGCACTATACATTTACCCAACGAGGTAACACTTACTGATTAGCCAGTAGACAGTACTACAGTTGAGTAGAGGTATTGCACAAAACGGTGGCATCTTCTTGGATAAATATGCAGGGCAGGTGTGCAGAATTCGTGAGCGTGGTTAAGCAGATGTGCCTTCACTCCATTTCCAACGTGAAAAGTTAGCTGTAATCCTTGATGGAGGTCTTTGCATCCTTCATTTTCTCGAGCGCAATTCTCGTGTAGAATTCGTGAGCGTGGTTAAGCAGATGTGGCTTCTCTCCATTTACACCCTGAAAAGTTAGCTGTAATCCTTGATGGAGGTCTTTGCATCCTTGAATTTCTCGAGCGCAATGCTCGTGTAGTTCCTGTGACCAGGAGGTTCCTTCTCCTCGTCTGCCGCTGAGATCCTGCTCTGACCCTTTATCCCCTTCGGTGCTTATGACGAGCTGGACTCGTCATGGCACACAGTGCTCGTGTGCTCATGACGAGTCCAGCTCGTCATAAGACCACCCACGGGGAAGCGCTGGCGCTGCCCCGTGGGAATCCGATCGTTAGGTTTTTTTGGGGGAGGCAGGGGAAGGGCTTCCCCTGCCTCCCCCGCCCCATCAATGATGTCAGCGCGCGAGGCGCGCTGACATCGTGAGGGTTTCCCTTTCTTCCCCGACGCGCTGGAAGCCATTTGCTTCCAGCGCGTCGGGAAATCAGGTGAGGTTTGGCTCGGGGGAGGGGGGTTTGTATCAAAAGAGGCATCGAGGGAAAGGAAAGGGTTTTCCTTTCCCCCGATGCCTCTTTTGTGCATTCCTGCTGCACAATCATGTGATCGTGCAGCAGGAATGCCCACTAGGCACGAGGGAGGGAGGGAGGGAGGGAGAGGGAGAGAGAGAGAGAGAGAGAGAGAGAGAGAGAGAGTGTGTGTGTGTGTGTGTGTACACCCCAGATTCTATTTTATTTTAATTTGCTTCTCCATGAAATGTAAATGGGCAGTAGACCACAAAGTTATTATTGGTATGTGGCTAGGACGCGTCAATTCAAACTGCTCCCAATTCACAACGGTGAGCGTCGTGTGTAGGTGGGTAATTAATGTGCACTGGTGTTCAGCTTTGCGCTGCAGGATTTTTGTACAATGCATATGCATGTTGACTGTGTGCACGGGGGATTTATATAGGTGCTGGTCAGTGCATGAGGAGTGTCAGCAGGACACGTGTATTGCCTACATAGAGACACAGGTTATGTGGACTGGACTAGGTAAATTTAGAATATATCTGCGTTTGCGAACTACATCTACACTGTGTGTGTATAGGTAGAAGGGTACATAAACTCCAGCACGCAAGGGTGAGGAATGTACAGGAAAAAGTACAAATTTACAATGAAGAGCGAACTTCCTAGAGGGGGCTGAGAGTGAAAGTATTAGTTCTGAAAGTGTCTTTGGAAGAGAAGAGATTTGAGGTCAGCTTTGAAGATCCGGGGAGAGGAGGTGGCATGGAGCAATGGGGGAAGCGAGTTCCAGATTCTCACCGCATTTCCTGAGAAGGATTGCGCCATCGATCTTTCCCTTTTTGAAGACGGGGGGTGGGCTCAAGCAGAAGCTTTTCCGCATTGCGAGAAGGGCGAGAGCCACCGGACAATTTCAATTTATTTGCCAGGTAACGAGGGGAGGAGGTGTGTAAGGCTTTGTGTGTGATGCAGGCAGTTTTGTAAATCGATCTTGCCTCGATCGGAAGCCATCGAAGAGAGGATAGGAGTGACGTGGTCGCTTCGTTTAGACCCTGAAATGAGGCGAGCTGCTGAATGGAGGATGGATTTGAGAGGGGAGAGGTGGGATTTGGGTAGGCCCGTCAGAAGAGAATTGCAATAATCCAGTCTTGAGAGAACCAGAGATTGTACCAAGGTTTTTAAGTCTTTCTCCGGGAAGAACCGACGGATCCCCCGTAGAAGGCGCAACTGGTAACGTGCGTTCTTAGCAATAGAGTTGATGTGGGAGATTAGGTTGAGTCTTTTGTCAAGAATGACACCTAGGGATTTAGCGCTGTCAACAATGATGGGTTTGTTGTTGAGTAGGTTCAGCTGATCCATCCAAGATTGAACAGGAGGAGGTGAGAGAGAGGTAGAGAAGAGGAGGAATTCAGTTTTGGCGGGATTCAGAATGAGTTGGTGAGCTAACATCCAGTTGTGAATAGAGTTGAGAGTAGAGTTGAGTAGTGAGAGATCGTGTGCGGAAGATAAAGGTATCTTCCCACTAGTCCACCAGGCTTTTATTTGTGGAGAGTGACCCCTTGGGTGGCAGAATAGCAGTATGTTTTTAGGCCCATCTGCCCCCAAGGAGGGCAGAAGCCACTAGACACCAGGTTTTTTTTTAATTTTTGTGTTGGGGAGTGGCCAAAAGGGCAAGGATTGCTCCCCTTTTACGGGGGTGAATATTTTATTTATACTGTTAGGCCCACCTACCCCTTAGCTTGGCTGGTGGATTGTGTGTGGACTGGTGCATTATTTGCATATGTGATTGTAATGTTTTTTTTTCTCCTTTTTATTCTAGTGTAAAGCTTTTGATTCCTGTTTGCGGTTTCGGCAGTGGTGGTTCTGCAGTTTTGCGTAATTGCATTTATTTGGTAAGAAAAATATTTTTGTTGTGTGTACTCCAAATGAGTATTATTGTCATGCATGAATGAATTTTTTTGTAAGTGGTGCCATAATGGCAGCATATTTGTTAGTGTTCAGAGCATGAAATTCTTTGCGATGTTTTGCATTGTCTTATGTGTAATTTTTTTCTTCTTTTTTAGTGGGATATTGTTGATCCTTACTGTGTCTGTGCAGAGTAGGTGGTGGTGAGTCTAGCTGCTTCTGTCACGTGAGTGGTATAGTGTTGGAGTATATAGGTCTTTGTGATAAAGCTACATTTTTTTTTTTTTTACAAAGGGTTTGTTGTTGTTGACTTGTTTGACAAGTAACCTTTATTAGTAAGCATTATGGCTAGCCGTAGAATTACTGCTCAGCAGGTGGTTGGTTTGCTTCTTGAATCTTCCTCTGAGCAGGATTATGAGACTGACAGTGCGTCTGAGGGAGAGGAGGGAGGGGAAGATTCAGGCAGTGAGTTTTCTCTCCACATGGAATCATCGGATGATGAAGGTACTCTCAGTGCAGATGAAGTGCCTGATTTAGAGGAGGATACTACTGTGCCGATGGTGCAAGAGGCATCTGGATTGCAGCCTGGGGCTGCTAGGCTTCCTACTGGAAGTGCTGGACTCTGGGTTGATCCAAACATGGTGCAGCCGGTGTTGCCTGCCTTTAGTGGTTATGCAGGGTGTAGAGTGGATTGTGAACATTATTTGCCTATACAGTATTTTCAGTTGTGTATGGATGATGTATTTTTGGGTGAGATTGTTGAGCAGACTAATTTGTATGCTGAACAGTTTTTGAGGGACAACAGTGCCAGACTTAGGCCTCATTCTAGAGCTACCCGGTGGAGTCCCACAAATCTGGAAGAGATGAAGAAGTTTTTGGGTTTGACTTTTTTGATGGGTTTGATAAGGAAGCCGTCCATGGGTTCATATTGGTCTACCAGTCCCTTGATGGCAACGGCCATATTTCCTGCAGTTATGACTCGTGATCGGTATTTACTTTTGCTTCGGATGCTGCATTTTGTTGATAATGGTTTGGCGTTGCCACGAGATCACCCTGAATGTGACCGTCTTTTTAAGATTCGGCCTGTTCTTGATCACTTTGTAGATCGATTTTCAGAGATCTATACTCCAGGGAAAGAAATATCTATTGATGAGTCTTTGGTCCTGTTCAAGGGCCGTTTGGTTTTAGGCAGTACATTCCTAGCAAGAGGGCACGCTATGGAATTAAGCTGTATATGTTGTCTGAGAGTAGGACAGGATATGTTTTTAATTTGCGTGTGTACACTGGTAGGGATTCCACTATTGACCCCCTGGTTGTCCGTCCACTTTTGGAGTTTCAGAGAAAATTGTGTGGGATCTTGCTAGAGGACTGTTTAACAGAGGCCACCATTTGTACCTTGATAACTTCTACACTGCTGTGCAATTGTTTAAGGAATTGTTCAAAGTGGACACTTTTGCTTGTGGCACAATCCGCTCTAACCGTAAAGGTTATTCAAAAGAGCTTGTTTGCAAAAAACTTCAGAGGGGACAGTGCAGTGCCTTGCGTAGTGAGGAACTGCTAGCTGTGAAATTTGTGGACAGGAGGGATGTGTACATGCTGACTACCATCCATGATGAGAGTACTTCACCTGTGGCTGTTTGGGGTCAGATTGCTGAAGTGCGCAAACCTGTGTGCATTTTAGACTACAATAAGCACATGGGTGGTGTTGATAGAGTAGATCAGAGGTTGGAACCTTACACTGCTATTCGTAAGTCTTACAATTGGTATAAGAAGTTGGCCATCCATCTCTTCAATTTAGCAACTTTCAATGCTTTTGTTGTGTTCAAGGATGGTTCTCCTGCGTCAAAGTTGACTTTTGTTCAGTTTCAGGAGTCTGTCATAGGCAGCCTTGTTGTTGTGGAACAGGCAAGTGTTCCTAGATTTGGAGTGGTGGAGGATGTGGCTCGATTGAAAGATCGCCACTTTCCTGATCACATTCCTCCTACACCCTCAAAAGACTTTCCCACTAGGAGATGTAGAGTCTGTTGGCGAAGAGGTACGCGGAAGGAGACTCGTATGTACTGCCCTGAGTGTCCTTCTAACCCTGGGCTGTGTGTGCCTGCTTGTTATAGAGCGTACCACAAGCAAAAGAATTATTGGGAGCAACCATGAGTGGTAAAGTGAACTAATGAGCAAAAAATGGGTACGAAGTTCCTCTAAATGATTGGAAAAGCGGGTGGAGGACTGGTGTGGAGAAACAAGGGGAACCACTGAGTGTATGGGGAAGAGAAAAAAGGGGGGGAAGAACCCTTTTCGGAACTAGGGCTCTCACACACCCAGCAAGCTAGGTGTCATGCTTCATCATATGAGCCTGCCCCTCGTCAGGTCGGCGCTGCAATACCTGACGGGCACCCGTACCGGGGCTCTTTGTCGGGGATCTTTTGTTCCTGCCGGTAGGTGCAGTGGGGGTGAGGGCCTAGTGTGTAGATGTGATGTATGGTGAAAGTAAAATAGGTCAGTTAATCCTAAAAACCTTTATTGGGAAGGTAAACTGCCTAGTGTAAAAGAATGAGAGGGGTACAGGACTAGTACTGGTGTATCTAGTGGTAGATGCCCGGCTCTCAGGTGATCGACATGTTTCGTGCCATTGTAGTCCTATAGATCAAGGCACTTCCTCAGGATCGAATAAAACGCTATCTACACTTCAAAGGTAAGTGAATTTCTACATACCCAAGGCACAGGTAGTTGACCTACGAGAAGTAAAAGAAAACATATATAGGCATGTAAATATTATGTTCAAACATACTCAGTCCTCAATGTCCACCAAGCTGTTATTGCTATTAAAAGGCCACACAGATAGTGTGCTACCCAATGCACACTAAATGTAGTTACTCAATCACACTGTATGAGACAGGGAATTTGATAAAGTGATATCTGTACCAAATATCTTCTGTAAAATTATATGGTTAAAACAAAAATGAAGGCAACTGAGTAGATGCAATCGTCAGAACAAACACATGACTCACCTGGTCTGTAAGTCAAGTGTACTTGCAACGGTGAATCAGCGGTATAAGAGGACACCAATTGGGTCCTAGAACAAGAATAAAAGGAAGAATACAAAAAGAAACGTAGATCTGTGAAATAAGCCGAATCCGATCAGCTCACAGAATGGCAAGTACCAGAGGGGTGCGGAACGGTCGCTCGCCGGAAAACAAGAGCCATCAAGGGAACCTGCCCGAGGTGTGTAGTCAGATAAGCGGTGCCCCCCAATGCCAGGCGTGTCCCCAAAAAATCAACCCGGTTAAACCAGGACTGAGGAGCCAACTGGCATACAAGGATCGCCGCGGGGCCCGGGAGGACACACGCCAAGACCCGAAGTAACACTAGGGAGCCTCGTGGTCACAGGAGGGCAGTCGATTAGCGGAGATGCAAATACCGCCGCACACACTCACCTCTGTTAGTTGTACATCGCAACTGAAGGTAACTCACCGGCGAATTAACGCTCCTTGCGTTAAGACCTACCCTGCCGCCGACACCGGGATGGTAGCAGGCAGGGAGCCGGAGAAATGTAAATAGGCGAGTAGAAGCCCAAATGTGGGCGGTTCCCGTGACGTAGTACGGGGTGCGTGAGGTCATGAACCTAGTGACTGGTGACTCGGCTGGATTAGGTTGCACGCTAGATAACTAAAGCAGCGGCCATATTGGAGTGTGAAAATACTCTAAAGAATGTATCTAATGAGATACTGAACTCTTCATGGAGTGTCACTGTTGATACTTAAAGGGACCAGACCAGGTGATAAGTAACGAATAATAATTCGAAAAGTGGGGCTACGGTAGTGCAATCTACAACTGATTATGATGCAGAATGCATCCGCCAACTATCAAATGAGAGGTATTATACTCCCATTACAACCGATCCTACTACACGTCTCACGACGAGTATTTCCACAATGGTTTACGAGGCAGAGTCCAATGGTTGGATCAGCCGTAAGGAAGCTGATTTTTTATCTCTAAGGAGCCTAGAACACCATATTTCTACACCCTCCCCAAAATCCATAAAGGTATCCTACCGGTCCCTGGTCGACCTATCGTCTCCGGGATCGGTTCCATTCTCGAGCCACTTTCCATCTTCTGCGACCATTTTTTACAACCAATTGTGAGAGACACCCCCTCCTTTGTAAAAGACACTACTGATATTTTGAGGATTATTGAGGGAACAATAGACACTGGAGACATTGACTTCCTCGTCACTTTTGAAGTGGAAGCTTTATACACAAACATTCCCCAGAGAGCCACCCTAGCAGTCGTGGAAACTGCCCTCAATACATTGGAGTGGACATCATCCACCCCCATTTCCTTTATAATGGATTGTGCTACCCTGGCTCTAACTGAGAATTTCTTTGAATTCAAACAACAGCTATTTCACCAGAGTCAGGGTACTTCTATGGGTAGTACCTTTGCTCCCAGTCTAGCGTGCCTTTACATGACAGCTTTTGAAAGGGAGGTAATTCTTAACACTACTAACCCATATTACAACAACTTGAAACTTTGGAAACGTTTCATTGATGATATTTTGGTGTTTTGGCATGGCAGTCGATCGACCTGCGAAGATTTTGTAAAATGGATTAATATCCAGAATGATTACCTTAAATTTTCACACAACATCTCTGATACCACCGTCCCTTTCCTGGACATAAACATCACACTGAGTGCAGGCAGCATTAACAGCTCTCTCTATAAGAAACCAACTGACCGCAATAGTTTACTCTTGTACAACAGCCACCACCCTAAAGCATTAAGAGATAATTTGCCATTTGGGCAATTCTTGCGCATTAGACGCAATTGCAAACTGGTCAGTGATTACAAAAAAGAAGCCGATATTTTAGCATCCAATCTTACGGCAAGGGGCTATCCACAGAAACAAATAAGAGAATCATTGAAGAGAGCTAGGAACAATCCCAGAGAGTCTCTACTTGAAGTACATCAAAAACTAACCACTGATACCTTGACGTGTGTGACATCATTTACCCCAGATTCCTCACGAATCAAACAGATCATTTTAAAACACTGGGGTATTTTAAACCCAGGTGACCTACAATTACCCAAACCTAGGTTCGCGTATAAAAGAACTCGCAACCTTAAGGATACCTTAATACACACCAGACCTAGGAAACACAACACCGACACACAGAGGACACTGTGGGGCCTTCCGGCAATCACTGGACATTACCCATGCAGTTCTTGCAGTGTGTGCCCGCTTACCATCACATCCAAAGAAATATCCTTGTCGTCCAATTTCAGATGGACCCTGAAGAGACACACTAACTGTAACACTAAACAATGCATTTACATGTTGATCTGTCCCTGTGGTCTCCAATACATAGGTATGACTATGCGATCGATTAAGATCCGGATAACAGAGCATAAAAGTAATATCAGGTGCCAACGGGTCACCACCAAATTGTACACACATTTTAAGGATACACAACATGCCCCTGAAACATTGCGTTGGATAGTTCTAGAATCATACCCCAGGTAACCAAGACTATACTGTTCAAAGCTGAACAAAGATGGGTGTATAGATTATCCACACATACAAAGGGCCTCAATGATGATATACCGTGGGGTGCACTTACCTGAATCATCTACACTGTGGCCCCCACCTCTACACAGTATACATCATGCACCCTTATCCATGACGAGTAACTCCATTATTACACTCTTCCATTCGTGAATGGAGCAACTCTGGTTAGCATGGCCAGTATCTGTATAGGTGTCTATATCAGTATTTAACTTTTGGACTATATTAGTATCTGTTAGTGCGATATCACCACCTTATCGGGTATTCTAGCTTGTGCAGCTATGAGGTTGACTCCCTTCAATTTGATCGTCTTAAAGACCACTAGATTGCTAGCACTCCGATGCTATTACCTACATGCTGTCTATTACAACTCTCTCACCCTTAATTTTGGGATGCCCATAACTGGTTATGTTTCGAAGCCCACTATTAAAGCACGCCCCCTTAATTTTAGGCGTTGGTCCTCGTAGCGATCCTTGTTACAGACTTTTCGAATTATTATTCGTTACTTATCACCTGGTCTGGTCCCTTTAAGTATCAACAGTGACACTCCATGAAGAGTTCAGTATCTCATTAGATACATTCTTTAGAGTATTTTCACACTCCAATATGGCCGCTGCTTTAGTTATCTAGCGTGCAACCTAATCCAGCCGAGTCACCAGTCACTAGGTTCATGACCTCACGCACCCCGTACTACGTCACGGGAACCGCCCACATTTGGGCTTCTACTCGCCTATTTACATTTCTCCGGCTCCCTGCCTGCTACCATCCCGGTGTCGGCGGCAGGGTAGGTCTTAACGCAAGGAGCGTTAATTCGCCGGTGTGTTACCTTCAGTTGCGATGTACAACTAACAGAGGTGAGTGTGTGCGGCGGTATTTGCATCTCCGCTAATCGACTGCCCTCCTGTGACCACGAGGCTCCCTAGTGTTACTTCGGGTCTTGGCGTGTATCCTCCCGGGCCCCGCGGCGATCCTTGTATGCCAGTTGGCTCCTCAGTCCTGGTTTAACCGGGTTGATTTTTTTGGGGACACGCCTGGCATTGGGGGGCACCGCTTATCTGACTACACACCTCGGGCAGGTTCCCTTGATGGCTCTTGTTTTCCGGCGAGCGACCGTTCCGCACCCCTCTGGTACTTGCCATTCTGTGAGCTGATCGGATTCGGCTTATTTCACAGATCTACGTTTCTTTTTGTATTCTTCCTTTTATTCTTGTTCTAGGACCCAATTGGTGTCTTCTTATACCGCTGATTCACCGTTGCAAGTACACTTGACTTACAGACCAGGTGAGTCATGTGTTTGTTCTGACGATTGCATCTACTCAGTTGCCTTCATTTTTGTTTTAACCATATAATTTTACAGAAGATATTTGGTACAGATATCACTTTATCAAATTCCCTATCTCATACAGTGTGATTGAGTAACTACATTTAGTGTGCATTGGGTAGCACACTATCTGTGTGGCCTTTTAATAGCAATAACAGCTTGGTGGACATTGAGGACTGAGTATGTTTGAACATAATATTTACATGCCTATATATGTTTTCTTTTTTTATTTCTCGTAGGTCAACTACCTGTGCCTTGGGTATGTAGAAATTCACTTACCTTTGAAGTGTAGATAGCGTTTTATTCGATCCTGAGGAAGTGCCTTGATCTATAGGACTACAATGGCACGAAACATGTCGATCACCTGAGAGCCGGGCATCTACCACTAGATACACCAGTACTAGTCCTGTACCCCTCTCATTCTTTTACACTAGGCAGTTTACCTTCACAATAAAGGTTTTTAGGATTAACTGACCTATTTTACTTTCACCATACATCACATCTACACACTAGGGCCCTCACCCCCACTGCACCTACCGGCAGGAACAAAAGATCCCCGACAAAGAGCCCCGGTACGGGTGCCCGTCAGGTATTGCAGCGCCGACCTGATGAGGGGCAGGCTCATATGATGAAGCATGACACCTAGCTTGCTGGGTGTGTGAGAGCCCTAGTTCCGAAAAGGGTTCTTCCCCCCCTTTTTTCTCTTCCCCATACACTCAGTGGTTCCCCTTGTTTCTCCACACCAGTCCTCCACCCGCTTTTCCAATCATTTAGAGGAACTTCGTACCCATTTTTTGCTCATTAGTCCTTGTGGGGTATGTACGTTGGACCTCGTTAAATATGCCCCTAGTCCCTCTCCTTGTTGAATGGTAAAGTGAACTGCCTGGTCTGTAATGTTTAAGAATTGTTGTTCTGTTTCAAGGTTGGCATTAGTGCAATGTATTTAGTTTCTGATTTTGTGTTAGTAGATTTGTATCTATTTGCAATTTGTTTGTGTTTTCTTTTTTGTATAAAAAAATCCTAAATGTGATGGTGGTGTGTGTAGGCTGGTGCTTGGCTGGCGGTGTGCGTGGAGTGGCGCTTGGCTGGCGGTGTGCGGGAGTGGCTCTTGGCTGGCGGTGTGCGTGGAGTGGCGCTAGGCTGGCGGTGTGCGTGGAGTGGCGCTAGGCTGGCGGTGTGCGTGGAGTGGCGCTTGGCTGGCGGTGTGCGTGGAGTGGCGCTAGGCTGGCGGTGTGCATGGAGTGGCGCTTGGCTGGCAGTGTGCGTGGAGTGGCGCTTGGCTGGCGGTGTGCGTGGACTGGCGCTCGGCTGGCAGTGTGTGAGTAGTGACTTGCTGCTGGTCACTACACACACTGCTAGCCGAGCGACACTCCATGCAATCCATCAGCTTGTGTGGTTGCTGTGTTAGGAATGTGGGCGTGTGAAAGTGATGGGCCCTTGATTGGCGCTGACTGCTGGTGTGAGTGTTGTAATGTGATGGGCCCGCGGCTGGTGGTGTGAATGGTTTTGTATTTGTCACACGTATGAAAGGTGTATGAATGGCCTGTAAAGAGGTTGGTGCCTTGTCGTGGCTTTACAGCTCACGAGCTGTGAGTCAATGGTTCAGTTTCTCGTCCTTTCAATTATTAACAGTGCATTTCCTTTTTGTGAAATCACTTGTTAATACAATTGTATATACTGAACCATCACTCACCCTCGTGCCAAATCCAACCAGTATGTGTGTGTGTGCTTGAGGATTAGATGGCTGTGCAGTAATATTTTTTTTTGTCTTTCTCAAGCAGGGTGTACCTTGTCCCTTTTTGTGAATGTTGTAATGTGTTTGTTTCGTGCTTGGGGGTGTGAATGGTCTTGTGTGTATCACGTATGAAAGGTGTGTGAATGGCCTGTAAAGCGGTTGGGGCCTTGACGTGGCTTTACAGCTCACGAGCTGCGAGTCACTGGTTCCGTTTTTGTCCTTTCAATTATTGACAGTGCATTTCATTTTTGTGAAATCTCTTGTTAATAAAATTGTATATACTGAACCATCACTTGCCCTCATGCCAAATCCAACCAGTATGTGTGTGTGCTTGAGGAATAGATGGCTGTGCAGTAATCTTTGTCTTTTTAGTCTGTCTGCCAAGGTGTACATTCCGTCTAAGAATAACCTACCAACTGTAGATATTGTCAGTAAGCGAAACACCCATGGGAGTACATGGTGATATCTCTCTTGTGGATCCCAACAAGTTATGGTACCCACAATGTCCTGCAAACCTCAAAATGTCTGTCACATTTTCCTTGCAATATTGTGCCAAAATTTTCACGCTGCAGAAATAAACAACACATTATCTCAAAATGACCTGGTTTTGCAAGGGGGTCACCTGGGTTTTGGCCCGGGGCTCGGCGGCCACATAGGGAAACCTACCAAACCCACACATTTCTGAAAAGTAGACACCCGGGGGCTTCCAGGGAGGTATGGCTTGCGTGGATCCCCCAACGTTTCCTACCCAGAATCCCCTGCAAACCTCAATTTTAGCTGAAAAAATCACTTTTTCACACATTTTTGTGTGGGAAAGTGTGGCATCACTGGCCTCACACAAATTTCCTACCACCCAGCGTTCCCCCAGGTCTCCCGATAAAAATGGTGCCTCACTTGTGTGGGAGGCCCAAGTACCCACGACAGGCAAGGGCCACAACGTTTTGAGGCGACCTCAAAATGGCCTTTCACAAAACCACCTGGTTTTGCAAGGAAGTCACCTGGGTTTTGGCCCTGTGCTCAGTGGCCATCTAGGGAAACCTACCAAACCCACACATTTCTGAAAAGTAGACACCCGGGGGCTTCCAGGGAGGTATGGCTTGCGTGGATCCCCCAATGTTTCCTTACCCAGAATCCCCTGCAAACCTCAATTTTCGCTGAAAAAATCACTTTTTCACACATTTTTGTGTGGGAAAGTGTGGCATCACTGGCCTCACACAAATTTCCTACCACCCAGCGTTCCCCCAGGTCTCCCGATAAAAATGGTGCCTCACTTGTGTGGGAGGCCCAAGTACCCGTGACAGGCAAGGGCCCACAACGTAGTGAGGCGACCTCAAAATTGCCTATCTCAAAACCACCTGGTTTTGCAAGGGGGGTCACCTGGGTTTTTGGCCCTGTGCTCGGCGGTCATCTAGGGAAACCTACCAAACCCACACATTTCTGAAGAGTAGACACCCGGGGGCTTCCAGGGAGGTATGGCTTGCGTGGATCCCCCAACGTTTCCTTACCCAGAATCCCCTGCAAACCTCAATTTTAGCTGAAAAAATCACTTTTTTCACACATTTTTGTGTGGGAAAGTGTGGCATCACTGGCCTCACACAAATTTCCTACCACCCAGCATTCCCCCAGGTCTCCCGATAAAAATGGTGCCTCACTTGTGTGGGAGGCCCAAGTACCCGCGACATGCAAGGACACAAAACGTTTTGAGGCAACATCAACATTGCCTATCAAAAAATGTTTTGGGCCCTTGCCTGTCGCGGTTACTTGGGCCTCCCACACAAGTGAGGCACCATTTTTATCGGGAGACCTGGGGGACGCTGGGTGGTAGGAAATTTGTGTGAGGCCAGTGATGCCACACTTCCCACACAAAAATGTGTGAAAAAAGTGATTTTTTCAGCTAAAATTGAGTTTGCAGAGATTCTGGGTAAGGAAACGTTGGGATCCACGCAAGCCATACCTCCCTGGAAGCCTCCAGAGTCTAATTTTCAGAAATGTGTGGGTTTGGTAGGTTTCCTAGATGGCCGCCGAGCACGGGCCAAAACCCAGGTGATTCCCTGCAAAACCAGGTGGTTTGTGAAAGGCCATTTTGAGGTCGCCTCACTACGTTGTGGGCCCTTGCCTGTCGTGAGTACTGGGCCTCCCACACAAGTGAGGCACCATTTGTATCGGGAGACCTGGGTAACGCTGGGTGGTAGGAAATTTGTGTGAGGCCAGTGATGCCACACTTCCCACACAGAAATGTGTGAAAAAGTGATTTTTCAGCTAAAATTGAGGTTTGCAGGGGATTCTGGATAGAAACGTTGGGGATCCACGCAAGCCATACCTCCCTGGAAGCCCCGAGTGTCTACTTTTCAGAAATGTGTGGGTTTGGTAGGTTTCCCTAGATGGCCGCCGAGCACGGGGCCAAAACCAGATGACCCTTGCAAAACCAGGTGGTTTGTGAAAGGCCATTTTGAGGTCGCCTCACTACGTTGTGGGCCCTTGCCTGTCGCGTACTTGGGCCTCCCACATAAGTGAGGCACCATTTTATCGGGAGACCTGGGAGAACGCTGGGTGGTAGGAAATTTGTGTGAGGCCAGTGATGCCACACTTCCCACACAAAAATGTGTGAAAAGTGATTTTTTCAGCTACAATTGAGGTTTGCAGGGATTCTGGAGTAGGAAACGTTGGGGATCCACGCAAGCCATACCTCCTGGAAGCCCCAGGTATCTACTTTTCAGAAATGTGTGGGTTTGGTAGGTTTCCCTAGATGGCCACCGAGCACGGGCCAAAACCCAGGTGACCCTTGCAAAACCAGGTGGTTTTGTGAAAGGCCATTTTGAGGTCGCCTCACTACGTTGTGGGCCCTTGCCTGTCGCGGGTACTTGGGCCTCCCACACAAGTGAGGCACCATTTTTATCGGGAGACCTGGGGGAACGCTGGGTGGTAGGAAATTTGTGTGAGGCCAGTGATGCCACACTTTCCCACACAAAAATGTGTGAAAAAAGTGATTTTTTCAGCTAAAATTGAGGTTTGCAGGGGATTCTGGGTAAGGAAACGTTGGGGGATCCACGCAAGCCATACCTCCCTGGAAGCCCCCGGGTGTCTACTTTTCAGAAATGTGTGGGTTTGGTAGGTTTCCCTAGATGGCCGCCGAGCACGGGGCCACAAACCCAGGTGACCCCCCTTGCAAAACCAGGTGGTTTTGTGAAAGGCCATTTTAAGGTCGCCTCAATACGTTGTGGGCCCTTGCCTGTCGCGGGTACTTGGGCCTCCCACACAAGTGAGGCACCATTTTTATCGGGAGACCTGGGGAAACGCTGGGTGGTAGGAAATTTGTGTGAGGCCAGTGATGCCACACTTTCCCACACAAAAATGTGTGAAAAAAGTGATTTTTTTCAGCTAAAATTGAGGTTTGCAGGGGATTCTGGGTAAGGAAACGTTGGGGGATCCACGCAAGCCATACCTCCCTGGAAGCCCCCGGGTGTCTACTTTTCAGAAATGTGTGGGTTTGGTAGGTTTCCCTAGGTGCCGGCAGAGCTAGGGTTCACAAACTACAGCTAGGCACTTTGCCAAAAAAGGGTCATTTTTCACTGCGAAATTGAGGTGTGACCATGTTGCGTTTTGCGCCGTTTCCTGTCGCAGGCACTAGGCCGACCCACACAAGTGAGGTACCATTTTTCTCATAAGACTTTGGGGAACGCGGGGTGGGTGGAAATTTGTGGATCCACGCAGATTCCAGAACTTTCCACCACAGAAATGTGGGGAAAATGTGGGTTTTTTGGACAATTTTTTAGGTTTGCTAGGGATTCTGGGTAACAGAACCTGGTGGGAGGCAGTCCAGTCACCCCATCCTGGATTCCCCTGGGTGTCTAGTTTTCAAAAATGTATAGGTTTGCTAGGTTTCCCTAGGTGCCGGCAGAGCTAGGGTTCAAAAACTACAGCTAGGCACTTTGCCAAAAAAGGGTCATTTTTCACTGCGAAATTGAGGTGTGACCACGTTGCGTTTTGCGCCGTTTCCTGTCGCAGGCACTAGGCCGACCCACACAAGTGAGGTACCATTTGTCTCGTAATACTTTGGGGAACGCGGGGTGGGTAGAAATTTGTGGATCCACGCAGATTCCAGAACTTTCCACCACAGAAATGTGGGGAAAATGTGGTTTTTTTGACAATTTTTTATGTTTGCAAGGGATTCTGGGTAACAGAACCTGGTGGGAGGCAGTCAAGTCACCCCATCCTGGATTCCCCTGGGTGTCTAGTTTTCAAAAATGTATAGGTTTGCTAGGTTTCCCTAGGTGCCGGCAGAGGTAGGGTTAAAAAACTACAGCTAGGCACTTTGCCAAAAAAGGGTCATTTTTCACTGCGAAATTGAGGTGTGACCCTGTTGCGTTTTGCGCCATTTCCTGTCGCAGGCACTAGACCGACCCACACAAGTGAGGTACCATTTTTCTTGTAAGACTTTGGGGAACGCGGGGTGGGTGGAAATTGTGGATCCACGCAGATTCCAGAACTTTCCACCACAGAAATGTGGGGAAAATGTGGTTTTTTTGACAATTGTTTAGGTTTGCAAGGGATTCTGGGTAACAGAACCTGGTGGGAGGCAGTCCAGTCACCCCATCCTGGATTCCGCTGGGTGTCTAGTTTTCAAAAATGTATAGGTTTGCTAGGTTTCCCTAGGTGCCGGCAGAGCTAGGGTTCAAAAACTACAGCTAGGCACTTTGCCAAAAAAGGGTCATTTTTCACTGCAAAATTGAGGTGTGACCACGTTGCGTTTTGCGCCATTTCCTGTCGCAGGCACTAGGCCGACCCACACAAGTGAGGTACCATTTTTCTCGTAATACTTTGGGGAACGCGGGGTGGGTGGAAATTTGTGGATCCACGCAGATTCCAGAACTTTCCACCACAGAAATGTGGGGAAAATGTGTTTTTTTTGACAATTTTTTATGTTTGCAAGGGATTCTGGGTAACAGAACCTGGTGGGAGGCAGTCAAGTCACCCCATCCTGGATTCCCCTGGGTGTCTAGTTTTCAAAAATGTATAGGTTTGCTAGGTTTCCCTAGGTGCCGGCAGAGGTAGGGTTAAAAAACTACAGCTAGGCACTTTGCCAAAAAAGGGTCATTTTTCACTGCGAAATTGAGGTGTGACCACGTTGCGTTTTGCACCGTTTCCTGTCGCAGGCACTAGGCCGACCCACACAAGTGAGGTACCATTTTTCTCGTAAGACTTTGGGGAACGCGGGGTGGGTGGAAATTTGTGGATCCACGCAGATTCCAGAACTTTCCACCACAGAAATGTGGGGAAAATGTGGTTTTTTTGACAATTTTTTATGTTTGCAAGGGATTCTGGGTAACAGAACCTGGTGGGAGGCAGTCAAGTCACCCCATCCTGGATTCCCCTGGGTATCTAGTTTTCAAAAATGTATAGGTTTGCTAGGTTTCCCTAGGTGCCGGCAGAGGTAGGGTTAAAAAACTACAGCTAGGCACTTTGCCAAAAAAGGGTCATTTTTCACTGCGAAATTGAGGTGTGACCACGTTGCGTTTTGCGCCGTTTCCTGTCGCAGGCACTAGACCGACCCACACAAGTGAGGTACCATTTTTCTCGTAAGACTTTGGGGAACGCGGGGTGGGTGGAAATTTGTGGATCCACGCAGATTCCAGAACTTTCCACCACAGAAATGTGGGGAAAATGTGGTTTTTTTGACAATTTTTTATGTTTGCAAGGGATTCTGGGTATCAGAACCTGGTGGGAGGCAGTCAAGTCACCCCATCCTGGATTCCCCTGGGTGTCTAGTTTTCAAAAATGTATAGGTTTGCTAGGTTTCCCTAGGTGCCGGCAGAGGTAGGGTTCAAAAACTACAGCTAGGCACTTTGCAAAAAAGGGTCATTTTTCACTGCGAAATTGAGGTGTGACCACGTTGCGTTTTGTGCCGTTTCCTGTCGCAGGCACTAGGCCGACCCACACAAGTGAGGTACCATTTTTCTCGTAAGACTTTGGGGAACGCGGGTGGGTGGAAATTTGTGGATCCACGCAGATTCCAGAACTTTCCACCACAGAAATGTGGGGAAAATGTGGTTTTTTTGACAATTTTTTATGTTTGCAAGGGATTCTGGGTAACAGAACCTGGTGGGAGGCAGTCCAGTCACCCCATCCTGGATTCCCCTGGGTGTCTAGTTTTCAAAAATGTATAGGTTTGCTAGGTTTCCCTAGGTGCCGGCAGAGCTAGGGTTCAAAAACTACAGCTAGGCACTTTGCCAAAAAAGGGTCATTTTTCACTGCGAAATTGAGGTGTGACCACGTTGCGTTTTGCACCGTTTCCTGTCGCAGGCACTAGGCCGACCCACACAAGTGAGGTACCATTGTTCTCGTAAGACTTTGGGGAACGCGGGGTGGGTGGAAATTTGTGGATCCACGCAGATTCCAGAACTTTCCACCACAGAAATGTGGGGAAAATGTGGTTTTTTTGACAATTATTTATGTTTGCAAGGGATTCTGGGTAACAGAACCTGGTGGGAGGCAGTCCAGTCACCCCATCCTGGATTCCCCTGGGTGTCTAGTTTTCAAAAATGTATAGGTTTGCTAGGTTTCCCTAGGTGCCGGCAGAGGTAGGGTTAAAAAACTACAGCTAGGCACTTTGCCAAAAAAGGGTCATTTTTCACTGCGAAATTGAGGTGTGACCACGTTGCGTTTTGCGCCGTTTCCTGTCACAGGCACTAGGCCGACCCACACAAGTGAGGTACCATTTTTCTCGTAAGACTTTGGGGAACGCGGGGTGGGTGGAAATTTGTGGATCCACGCAGATTCCAGAACTTTCCACCACAGAAATGTGGGGAAAATGTGTTTTTTGGACAATTGTTTATGTTTGCAAGGGATTCTGGGTAACAGAACCTGGTGGGAGGCAGTCAAGTCACCCCATCCTGGATTCCCCTGGTTGTCTAGTTTTCAAAAATGTATAGGTTTGCTAGGTTTCCCTAGGTGCCGGCAGAGGTAGGGTTCAAAAACTACAGCTAGGCACTTTGCAAAAAAAGGGTCATTTTTCACTGCGAAATTGAGGTGTGACCACGTTGCGTTTTGTGCCGTTTCCTGTCGTGGGCACTAGGCCGACCCACACAAGTGAGGTACCATTTTTCTCAGAAGACTTTGGGGAACGCGGGGTGGGTGGAAATTTGTGGATCCACGCAGATTCCAGAACTTTCCACCACAGAAATGTGGGAAAAATGTGGTTTTTTTGATAATTTTTTAGGTTTGCAAGGGATTCTGGGTAACAGAACCTGGTGGGAGGCAGTCCAGTCACCCCATCCTGCATTCCCCTGGGTGTCTAGTTTTCAAAAATGTATAGGTTTGCTAGGTTTCCCTAGGTGCCGGCAGAGCTAGGGTTCAAAAACTACAGCTAGGCACTTTGCCAAAAAAGGGTCATTTTTCACTGCGAAATTGAGGTGTGACCACGTTGCGTTTTGCGCAGTTTCCTGTCGCAGGCACTAGGCCGACCCACACAAGTGAGGTACCATTTTTCTCGTAAGACTTTGGGGAACGCGGGGTGGGTGGAAATTTGTGGATCCACGCAGATTCCAGAAATTTCCACCACAGAAATGTGGGGGAAATGTGGTTTTTTTGACAATGTTTTATGTTTGCAAGGGATTCTGGGTAACAGAACCTGGTGGGAGGCAGTCAAGTCACCCCATCCTGGATTCCCCTGGGTGTCTAGTTTTCAAAAATGTATAGGTTTGCTAGGTTTCCCTAGGTGCCGGCAGAGCTAGGGTTCAAAAACTACAGCTAGGCACTTTGCCAAAAAAGGGTCATTTTTCACTGCGAAATTGAGGTGTGACCACGTTGCGTTTTGCGCCGTTTCCTGTCGCAGGCACTAGGCCGACCCACACAAGTGAGGTACCATTTTTCTCGTAAGACTTTGGGGAACGCGGGGTGTGTGGAAATTTGTGGATCCACGCAGATTCCAAAACTTTCCACCACAGAAATGTGGGGAAAATGTGTTTTTTTGGACAATTTTTTAGGTTTGCAAGGGATTCTGGGTAACAGAACCTGGTGGGAGGAAGTCAAGTCACTGCATCCTGGATTCCCTGGGTGTCTAGTTTTCAAAAATGTATAGGTTTGCTAGGTTTCCCTAGGTGCCGGCAGAGCTAGGGTTAAAAACTACACCTAGGCACTTTGCAAAAAAGGGTAATTTTTCATTGTGAAAATGTGGTACGTCCATGTTGCATTTTGAGCCATTTCCTGTTGTGGGCACAAGGGCTACCCACACAAGTGAGGTACCATTTTTATCGGGAGACTTAGGGTAACACAGAATTGTAGAGCAACTGTTATTACCTATTGACTTTCGATGCATTTCTGCCTTCCAAATGAAAGACAATGTGTAAAAAATAAGTCATTTTGAAAAATGACCTATAATTCTCATGCTAGTATGGGTACTCCCAATTTCGGAAATGTGCAAATATCTACTGTTTCTAAAATCTACATTTTGTTCCCATTTCAGAAATACATAGGTGTCTTTCATAACAATTTTTCCATGTATACATTTTCCCAAAATAATTGCTATATACCCGGTACATAATAAAAAACCATTGCAAGATGCTGCTCAATTATTGGCTCTGGGTTCGTCGGGTTCTTGGTGAACCTACAAGTCCTATATATCCCCACAACCAGAAAGGTCCAGCGGATATAACGGTATATTGCCTTCAAATAGCTGTCATAATTAGAAGAAGTTACAGGTGAAAACGTTGACACAAATGGCTGTTTTTTACAACTAATTTTCAATTTTTCCTTTATTTAACTGTTAGTTTCTATAAGGAAAACTTTAAGGATCTACACAAATGACCCCTTGCTGAATTCAGAATTTTGTCTACTTTTCAGAAATGTATGGCTTTCCAGGATCCATTATTGGTTTCATACCCATTTCTACCATTAACTGGAAGGAGGTTGAAAGCACAAAAAATAGCAAAAATAGGCTATGTCCCAGAAAAATGCCAAAACTGTGTAAAAAAGTTGGTTTTCTGACAAAAGTCTGCTTGTCCCTGAAAGCTGGGAAGATGGTGATTTCAGCACCACAACCCCTTTTTTGATGCCATTTGCAGGGAAAAGTCAAGACACTTTCATCTGTAGCCCTTTTTTCGCATTTTTCAACAAAAAAAAACGAAATTTAGCTGTATTTTGACTAATTTCTGGGTCCCCTCCAGGGGAATCCACAAACCCTGGGTACCTTTACAATCCCCATGATGTTAGAAAAAAAGGACGCAAATTTGGCATGGATACCTTATGTGGTCAAAAAGTTACAGGGGCCTAAGCGCGCACTACCCCAAATAGCCAAAAAAAGGCTTAGCACAGGAGGGGAAAAGGCCTAGCAGCGAAGGGGTTAAATAATTAACACACAAGTTCGTCTTAGTAAATAACCAACCATGTACGTTACATGTAAAGGGTTAAGGGTAACATGCTATTTATGTGCAAACTAATTTACTTATAATTGTTGACGTGGATAACATAAGTCTAATATTTGCGTACTAATAGAATAATAAAACGCATGATTTGTGCTTGGAAATAAACTGTGTAGTGGCAAAGTAAAGCGGTGGTAAGTAAGGGATGGCTTTATATGTCGCTTTTGGCTAGGTAATTCCTAATTGGGGTACGTAGAATGACGGGAGGGAAACGAAAGGGTTTATATTCTTTATTCTTAATTATGTTTTGTTTATCTTTATAATAGTGCGCTTAGGCCTGTTGAGCAGCGATATAAAATGGCCGCCATGAGCTAGAATACGCAGGTGCGAGTGAAGTTATGAAAAGAGAGAAAGGCCGTGAACAAGAGGGATCATGTGATCGTTCCAAAGCCTAGGATGGAAGTATGGTCAAGGCTGCGATGACCTTATAGTGTAAACATGTGCCAAAGAAAATCAGCAAGAAGCGTGAGAAGTCGCAGTGAATAAATGAATAGACAAAGAACTATTGAACCTAAAAGTATCGGAAAATGATACAATTTGAACTGCAAGAGCGGATGGGTAATGTCATGAACCTGTGAGAAACGACAGAAGATTGAACTTTCCACAAAGAACTGGTTGGAACAAGGATATTGATAATGAGATGTATACTGACCCGAATGGACCAATTAGAGAGAATCTCGCCATAAAGATGTAACATTTTCACTTAGTAAGCTAGTATTAGGGTATAAGAAGACCTACTCTTGGAGGGGAGGGGTTAGCTGTGAGCTGGGTTTGCTTGTTGGTTTGCTGTTGTGAGCTGCTTTTAGCCACTTTTGGGGTTGGCTGCTTTTTGGGAAGAGCTGCTGTTGCTGCTGCTGATGCTGATGAGCTGCTGCTGCTGCTGCTAGTTTATATTTTTGATTGAGCATAAGATGCTGCTTTTGGAGAACCTTTTACTCTCAATAGATTTTTCCATTTAGAACTATTAGACTTTTATGCTTAAAATATTGAAGGGGAAAGGAACGAGAAGGCCTGTTTCCAGGACAGATAGATAGATCCTTTGGGAGTTCTTGCTGTGACGAACTTTATTTTTCCATCTAATAGGTATGCATTGCAATTTCAATGTATTCTTATAATGATGCTAAATGTAATATCCTGAATAATAAATCTGAAACTTATTCATGCTTCTAAAATGTATATAAAACTTTATTACCTTTAAAACACTGACTCAGTGGTTCTTTAGCTCAATGATAAATATAAATGTTTAAAGGTTTATTGTGATTGAGCTGGTCTTAATCACCATCAACTAATTCCTACTATTTGGTCCATCGACCAATGAGCGGAATACCTTAAAAGTAATGAGAAGTATTATGTCGTTTTAAAAGAGGTATCCCGTCTCCTTCCAGCGAATCGTTCTACTGTTTTTTTTTCTCCTAGGTAAGGACGGATGAAATCCAGGGAATATATGAGAGAGTGAATGTATATGCGGTGTTATGGGCCCCACCGTCATATGGATATAGTCTGTGCTTTTAGAGGGATATTTGTACCTGGATGTTCAAAGCATATAGGAGAAGAAATTTTATTGATAGCTCTGGATCAGTGGTATACTATCTTAGTGAAGGTGCTTCTAGATAAATTGTCATGTAGTATGAAGCTGCAACCCAGATCTTCAGCCTGGATGGTATTATTGCGACAAAATCAACCAGTTAGGATACGTCTTGTCATAAATGGACATGAAATGGAGGTGCACCAAAAGGAAAGTGTACCTGGCAGACAAGGAGAAACGATACTGGGTTTGGCCCCATCAGGAGGAAATGGGCATTGAACTAGATCAAACGTCTGACCCAGTTTATGTAATCGACAATCAAAACTGACACTACTAACAAAAGTGAGGCTAAATATTATGAGGGATATGCCCGAAAATACTAAATACATTTAAGAAAGTTTCCACTGATAGGCTAGGGATAGTTAAGTTTAAAGGATCTAAACACCGCATAGTCCTGGAAGAAAATGCTGTTCAAATTAAACACTGAATACAGAGCATTCTACTTATGTACAGAGTGAAGTTAAAAGAAACTTATGATTCTCGTATAAAAAAAATCCATACAAAAGATCGAATCATTAGCATGGGTGTCACCAATAGTAATTTCATGCATGGCCTTGTGCAGCTTCAATGAGGAAATTTAGGTGGATTGCCAATGCACAATTTGCATGAAATTGTCTTGAACCTAGCTAGAGCCACTGTTTTTTCATACTACTACCAGGTAGTGTTGGATGAAGTTTAGGGCTCCAGAGGGGGTAGCCATACTATTCCATAAATTCTTCCCTCTTGCTGTTACTAATACGGACATAGATCCCCTCCGTCAGTTTGTGGGGGTGGCGGGCCTACTGGAAGGACAGCTGTACAATCTTTGTGTGCATGTCCCACATCATTTTGCCAATCCGACATTTGCAGCCCTCAAAGAGACACTTCTAGCCTTTCCTGAGGGCATGACCTTTAGAGGAGGGGATTTCAATGCCACACTTAACCCTGGCATGGACAGTACGGAAATCCCTTCACAACACCATATTATGAGGACAAGCCAATTTAGAGGGTGGCTAGACTCACTGGGCTTCCGTGATATTTGCAGAGTATGGCACCTACACTCACAGCAGTCAGCAGCACCTAATATGCTTTCGCGCTTAGACTTCCTATTAATGTCTGCTACGGACGCCCTACGCGCCACCAGAGTGGAGATCCTCCCCAAAGGCATATCAGACCATTTGCCCATTGAAAATCATCTTGAGGGTCTGGTGAACAGAGTACGTCCGGTGTGGCCCCTTAATGCCTGGTACCTCCAGGATGAGGGTTGCACAGACCTCCTAACTGCCGAGCTGCAAGGCTATTTTGAGGTTAGCACCCGATCAGTGGGCTCGGCTGGCATACTTCGGGCTGCTGGGAATGCCACAATTCAGGGTGTAGCCTAAGTATATGTGCGCCACTCTGAAAGGGACCAGAGGCAAACAGTGACAGATCTGGAGGTCCGTATTGAACTCTAGATCGCTGTCACAGTTCTAACCCCACTGAGGCCACGCAGCGCCAGTTGGTGCTTGCTAGGTCCACCCTCCGGCACACAGCCCTGGAGGAGGCCAGGCAGTGTCCCAGACCAGATGGGTATCCCTTAAAATGTTACTGTAAAGTTTGTGACATACCGTCCCCTCACCTTCTCAATCTATACCTGGAGGCGAGACAGACAGGGCACTTGCTCTCAGAACTAGACACGGCCACAATCACGGTGCTCCTCCTAAGGAGGGCCATCCCAGGATGTGTTGCAATTCCTATAGGCCCATATCTCTCATTAATGCGAAGGTTAAGATCTTCTCGAAGATTATAGCCACAAGGTTTCAGTGGGTTCCAGCCTGGTCCATCCAGAGCAGTGCACTTTCCTGCCTCACCCGTGTACCCGCCACTGTATACACCAGTTGCAGATAGCACTGGCCCGAGTTCATGAGATACATGAGCCCTGTTTGCTCCTGCTTATTGATTTTGAAAAGACCTTTGATACCATTGACTAGAGCTTTATGAGCTCGGTCTTGGCCAAGATGGGGTTGGCCACCCGTATATGTGGCTATATTGACCTACTTTACTCGCAGCCTAGGTATTAGTGACTCCTTTCCCATTGGAAGGGGAACCCGGCAAGGGCTCTCTCTATCCCCCCCTCTTATTCGCCCTCGCTACTGAACAATTAGCTAGTCTGGTGCGATGTGATGCCAAATTGCAGGGGTGGGGGTAGGAGAATTCCATGGAGGAGAGAACCGTGCTATACACAGATGATGTGCTTCTTTATTAAGTGAACCCACATCTGACACAACAGCATTGTCTCTACCTTCTTGCCTCCATGAAGGGGCCTCGGTCTTAGAGTCCCTCCTAGTGCCAGTTCACAGTGATAGCTTCACTGTACAGGGGCAATCCTCTATACTGTTGAAACGGTTGAGCTTTAAATATTTGGGAATCCATATCTGCCTACTCCTTGAGTTGACCTGGAGCCTTAATATGACACCCCTGTTATCACGGACGAAAGCGAACCTGCAGCGCTGGGGTTCCCTACCACGCAACATATTAGGGTGGGTGGCCCTTTTTAAAATTATTGTCCTCACACTTTTTCTTCATATCCTTCAGAACTTTCCATTAGTTATTCCAGATCGGTGGTTCAGTGACCTTTCCTCTGTGACCCGTGCCTTCTTATGGGCTAAACGCCCATCCTGAATTGCCTTGTCTCAGTGCCATCAATCGGTGTATGATGGGGGCAGGGTAATGGTGCACATCCAACTGTATTATCGGGCGGTGCAGCTGCTGCTGGTCACTGATTGGCTGACTGGTGGTTGGGACGATTCCAAGTACCGTGCCGAACTTGGCCTCCTGGACAACATCATGGGGATCCTGTATGGTGACCCACTCCTCAGGCAACTTCCAGAAATAACCTGAGTTGTCTTCTTGACCTGGCGTGGGGTGCTCCACTTTATGCGGTGGAATGACAAACTCACCCAGCAGACTCTGTTGTGGACGGGTCACTGTTTTAGGCACACGGATGAACTTTCGGGCTTCCAAACTTGGGACAAAATTGGCATTATGATCGTAGGTGATGTTTGGCAGGGGAACCACATTAAATCATTTCAAGATCTTCAGAAACACTTTGCCCTTGCCAAGACCCAGTTCCATAAGTACCTGGAGCTCAGACATGCCCTTGCTGTGTACAGGGAGCAGCATATCTTGCTCCCTGAATTGAACCCCTGGAGGCCAAGCTGTTGATGGGGAAAATAGGAATGGGGGGATATCCCGCATATACTGCACCATGATTAACAATGCATCTGATGTCCTTATCCCCAGGAGCTGAAAGTGGGAGACTTGGATCAAACCATTGGAGGTTGTGGACTCGAAACTAGCCCACACGACTCCTCACAAACTTGCCATGCCCTCTTGACTAAGGCTAGTACCTTTGAATTACCTCCACTGTACAAACCTCACCCCAAGAAGTCTCTGCTGGATAGGGAAGATGACAGCGCCAACCTGATTCTCCTGCCCCAATGTGGATGCAGATTTCTTCCACATGACATGGTCATGCCTACTAATCGCTACCTACTGGAAACAGATAATGTCCTCCCTGTCCCGGGTCTTGCGTTACATGCTTACAATGACTCCCAAAGAAGCCATACTTGGGATATTAGACGATCTGGGGTACACAATGGAGGAGAGGCACATTATCAGTATGGCCACGATAAATGCCAAAAGGGACATTTCCCGCAAGTGGAAGATGGCTACGGCACCTAGGTGACTGAATGGAGGGCAGGAATGGACTGGTGTGCCGCATTAGAAAAGCCAATTCAGAAAGTCTGAGGCTGCGCCTGGATACTCAAGAAGATATGATCGAAATGGCTCGACTACTGAGGTCTCTTAATATTAATGATTAAGTAAGTATTATCACAAGAGAGCATGTGGGTGACTACAACGGTACTGCCGATTGATCTGTGTTTTCACAGCGAAGTCAAAAAATTGGTTATAAAAAATACAACTTGTTTCATTCTTTGGTCTCAAAGAGTTCTTAGCAAAACTTATCAATAAATATGCAAAGAAAATAGAACCTTTCGAATACCTTTTAAAGAAAAATGGCAAATTCAAATGCAGACAAGGGGAAAGTGAAGGTTTGAATGAAATTGCCCAAGCTTCATGTTTGAAATCTTTTATTGTGGTGAAGGAGTGTACTGTAAGTGTGGTGCAAGAAATTGTGGGATTTGTGCTTTTTTATTGCATCGTAAAATTAAGAAAGCATGGTGTTATATTCTCTACAATACTTTACTTAGTGCTGTAGCCCTATGTTGCAGCTCAATGTTCTTATGCTTATGTCATGATGGTTAGAATGTTCTATGGTTGCCTGGTTGCTTTGTTGCTGGGTTTGATGTATTCAAAAAGGTTTGGTGAGCAGTTGGAGCTGGATGGAGATTTGTCTATGTCTCCTGTCTGCCGTGTAGCCTACTACAAATAAAGATGTGAAATCATCACCTTCGTGCCTGCTTCATCACTACAAATTTGTGGCGACGAGCTGGCTACACGGTAACACGCTGAACCCTACGTGTGCATCCAGCAATTGGACTTATCTACAGAAGAAATCTAAAGGTTCCTACCTTTCTTGCGGTAAGACTGTTGTTTGACCATAACTGTTGGCCATCTGAATCGGCATCACGGCGCTCCGTTTTAGAAATCCAATATGCGCAGGTATTTCGATGTTATTTCATAACAGAGACCCTTTTCAGCTTCTCTCAGGCTGTATTGTGCTCCCACCATTACCTGCAGCGCTTTGAGTGTTTAACGGTCTTCGCCGCGTATCGCCGACTTTTCTGTACAGCTTCCGTTGCAAATTCACTCCGCAGATTTGGTAGGCCTCACGTCTTGCCTGTCCTTGCCTGACTCTGCGTACGTCACACAACAGGCCTGATCCGATGCCTGACTCTGCCTTACTTTGCGCGTGGGACACATCGCGCATTCCTCAGCGGCCATCTTTATCACGTCACAGAAAGGATTTTTCGGGCCGTCGGCAACCAGTCCGGGTGCCTAGCAACGCTCAATCCTTTATCGCCGCTCAAGTCTGAAGCCAGTCACGGTGACTGGCACACCTTTTTCTCCTCGTATTTAACTCTTGTCGAAAGTACGGTGTGTACACCTCATCAATTTGGATAGCCATCGCGGATATTTACACGGTGATCGGCACACCAATACAGTTGATGCACTATTTAATTATCAGTCTCCAGTTCCAGTTCATGCAAAGCTGATCACGGTGATTAGCACACCAATACAGTTGTTGCAATTTACATATCAGTCTCCAGTTCCAATTCATGCAAAGCTGATCACGGTGATTAGCACAACTTTCCAATTTCAGATTGTGTGATCATCAGATCAGAAGTGCCATATATATATTTTTTTTTTAACAATTCAAAACAAAAAACATTTTGCTAGAAAGTCTGCACAACGGATATCTACACAGTAAAAAGGAAAAAAAGCGAATTTACACACGGTGATTCGCACACCAATATTTCAATTTCCTTTTTCACTTTGTTGGGTTTTTTTTCATTATTTTATTAGCTCTTGCTACTTTCCTTTGTTCAAATTTGTGCTATATCTTTCACTTTTCATCCTTTAGGTAGCAGCCTATACTTTCACTCTTTGTTTTTTTTCTTCTCTTTCTCTTTCTTCTTTCCGTCCACATCTGGACCATGCAATCTGTTGTTGCACCTCCTTCTTTTTTAGATTCTCCTGGAGAACCTCCTGTTTGATGGGAGATTTGGTTTGATGCTTTCAACACCTATCTCGGAGCAATTGGTGCTGCAAGATTCAACAGTGAGCGGAAAAAATGCCTTTTACTCCATTCCTTGGGATTTGAGGGTAGGTCTATTTTTAAGCATCTTCCTGAAATACCTCATCTTCCAGATGATGATGTTGATGTCTATCAAGACACCATTACTAAACTCAAAACGAGGTTTGATAAACAACCAAGCCTAATGGTTTTACGTCATAAATTCTTTAAAAGACGTCAAGGTGAAGGAGAAGACGTTGACTCTTACATCTCTGTTCTCCGCAGTCTGGCCTCTGTTTGTCAATTCGAAGCATTTACAGATCAGTTGATCAGAGATCAGTTTGTATGCCAATGCAAGGACAAACAAATTCGCCAAAGGTTATTGTCTCTAAGTAACCCCACTCTTGATGAGACAATCATAATAGCAAAAAATATTGAAACGTCGCAGATTTCACTAAAGGAACTAGAGGATAAAGCCCTTGAATCAGTAAATGTTGTTATAGGTAATGCTAAAGGTAAACAAGTTGACTTTCGATATTCTTCACCAAGAAATACTGCAAGTAAAAACTCTTCAGTAGGCAAAAATATGACAAACTTGTCCAACACAAAACAAATGTGTTATCGTTGTGGTAATCCACCTCACCAGAAAGGTGGAAAGTGTCCAGGGGCCAATGTTGTTTGTCATTATTGCAAAAAGGTAGGCCATTTTGCAAAAGTATGTTTGAAATTAAAGAATAAAAAAAAACGGTTGCGTGTGTGTTGGAATCTGATCAAGAATCAGATTCTGATGTTGTCTCTGTTGTTACTGATGTGCAAGATTCTGAACCTGTTGATGGTGATCCTAGTAACTGTGTTGATCCCATAGTTGAGATAGGTGTTGGTGATAAATCTCTAAATGTACTTGTTGATTCAGGCACTAGAATCACAATGATAACACAGAAACTATTCAACGAAACATGGGAAGACAGACCTCTCAAACCTCCTGATCGCTCCCCTGTTTCATATGAGGGACGTAAAATTGAACTCTTGGGTTTTATAGAAGATGTGTTTGTTTTCAAGGGAAGGAAAATTAGAGGCAAGATCTACGTTGCTCTCAAAGGATTGAACATTTTAGGTTGGTACCACCAAGGGTTATTTGGCATGATTCTCAAGCCAGGTACGAAAGAACAAGTTCTTGTAGTCTCAGAAGAATATCAACAATGCAAGTGGAAAGAAAAGTTTCCATCTGTTTTCAGTGATAGTTTGGGAATGATACGAGGTTTCAAACACAAGATCATCATAAAGGATGGAGCCCTGCCGGTTAAGCACAAGTTGAGGGGTGTGCCTTTCAGCGTCAGGGATGATCTTGAAAAAGAACTAAAGTCTTTGTGTGAACAAGGCATCATTGAACCTACAGAGCCTTCTCTATGGCTCTCACCACTGGTGGTTGCACGCAAGAAGTGTGGGAAGTTACGTGTTTGTGTGGATTTGAGGTCGCTAAATAAAGAGATTTGGATTGATTCTCACCCTTTACCCAAGATCTGCGACCTGTTTGCATGTGTCAGGGGGTCAAGGTATTTTTCCAAGTTAGACCTTGCCTGCGCGTATCATCAAATCGAGTTACATTCTGAATCACGCCCCCTCACTGCGTTTGTGTCACCCCTAGGTACGTTCCAATACAAGCGTATGCCTTTCGGGCTAGCATCAGCTGCCTCTGTCTTTCAACGTGTCATGCAAAAGCTAGTTGGTGGTATTGACGGAGTTTTAGTATTTCAAGATGACGTGTTGATTCACTCCAAAGATGTTCCGTCACATGACCTCTTGCTGAGCAAAGTTTTGGGTATTTTTCAAGAACATGGTGTTGTGGTCAAATCAGAGAAGTGTAAATTTCTCACTGAAGAGATTGAGTACCTTGGCCATCTTATTTCTAGTGAAGGTGTCAGGACACGGATATAGGTTAACACTAACCTGGTCAGCCGGGTACAGCGGGAGCGATGAAAGAGGCTATGCTTCCTCTTTCCCGTATATGGAATCACCTGCGAGTACTATGAACACTCAGCAGATTACACCACAATAGGGGAAGGGGAAAAAAGGGACAAACGAAACAATAAAGCTGCAGCAGTGAAAACACTCAAGGAGCGCTGATGTGGAGTTCTGTAGACCTCACTTCTATGGTAGCCCCGTTTTTCATTTAAAGCTGCTGCACGTATTCCACCAGAAGAGGCACAAAAGGTAAAAATAAAGAAAAGAAATCAAGCAGTGTTTACATCACTATTCCTCAGTGACATAATACCCTCAGTAATACAGAGACAGTAGGTATTTAGCATTCAGATAATACCCAGTACTTATCTGCAACCAGGTAGTCCACTGGTAAATGGTGGCTGTGTCTTTTAGTATCCAAGTGATTCTTCTTATCCAAAATTACAGATTGCTGAATCAAACCAAAAAATAATAAAGTAACAATATCCAAACTCCGAGCCTCTCAACAGCTCTGATTTCACCCAGAGTACATCTCCGGTTTCAGTACTCCAAAAATAAAGCGCATTCACTCGAGTTCTGTAACTAAAGTCGCGTTCCAATCGCGAGGGGTTAAGGGATCAAAAAAGCGCTTCCATGCGCTTTCGGGGAATAAGAGGCTCTCAAGTGCAAAGGTGCTTTTGTAGATTAAAGCGCTTCCGTGCGCCTTCTAGTATGAAGGTCTCACCTCAACACGAAGGAAATGCACGATTAAGCGCGGCGGAGCTTTCTCAGGATTGGCGTCCCTGGTTTTCTCTAGGACACCTTAGGAGCGAGTAACGGTCCTCCCATGAGAACTGGGAGAATGGCGTCTCTGTCCCTTTGTCTCCGGGGGTCACAGAGCAGCAGGAATGTGCAAACAAACAGTTCAACGATCCGGATGCAGGAACTCCGGCTTCAGGTGACAAGCACCCGATAGCAGTTCGGGAGGAGCTTATGTAGGACAGGAAGGATAGGAAAGAGATAGGACTACTGCCTCCCTCAGCATTCTGGGAGATGTAGTTCACCACATTCATTCCCCATTCATGCCTTCGTGTGTCTACTGCGCCCATGGTTAAACGTGACAGAAGGTATTAGACCCAGGAAGGGGTTGTTAGATGCCATTACCCATGCTTCTGCTCCAGTGGACAAGACCGGAGTCAAACCTTTACTTGGTCTATTGGAATATTATTGTAAATGTATTTCCAATTATGCCACCATTGTACGTCCCATTAGCTCCCTTCTTAGAAAAGGTATTGAGTTTTCATGGTCCGATGAGTGTGCGTCTGCTCTCCAACATGTGAAAGAATCTCTCAAAAACAGTGGTGCTCTTAAACCTTATGATCCTGATTTACCCTCATGCATAACTGTTGACGCCAGTCAGGTTGGTTTGGGGGCTGTTTTGACACAGGATGGTCGCAATAATGAGAATACTATTGCATTTGCCTCTAGGGTCTTGAGAGATGGGGAGCTTCAATACTCGGTTATTGAAAAGGAACTCCTATCTTGTTTGTGGACGATTTAAAAGTTTCGCCCATATGTCTGGGGCAGACGTTTCCTATTGAGGACTGACCGCAAACCTTTCGTCAATATACTTGGTGCTGGCACCGGTGTTGTTCCCCTAGGATTCTCAGGATGGTGTCTCGCCTAATGCAGTATCAATTCGATGTTGTCCATGTCTCTGGTGGTAGGAACATTAGAGCTGACTTTTTATCACGTTTTCCTGTGAATGAGGATGACGGGGAACATGGTTTCCTTGACTCTTGTGAAGATGACTGTTTTGTAGCTGCACTTGATTTACAGGAACATGATCTTGGCACAGAGGAGAACTGGTTGAGTGCTCTTCAGAATGATGATGTCTTGCAGCAAGTTTGTGAATTTGTCAGGTGTGGGTGGCCCAGAGAACGTTTTCTCTCTCCATGTCTCCAACCTTTTTGGAAGGTTGAGTCAGAAATTTCTCTGGAAGGTGGAGTTTTACTACGCTCAGACAAGCTTATTCTCCCGCAGAGCCTTAGAAAAGGGATTATTGCAAAAGCTCATGATGGCCATTTGGGTTCTACTCTTACTAAGCGACGTATTCGAGAGTTTTTCTGGTGGCCCTCTATGGATTCTGAAATCAATGATGTAGTTGATTTGTGTGTTGTGTGACGTATAGCTGACAAGGGGTTGAAAGTGTCAACTCCACCTCTCCTTCCTATCGAGTGTCCATCTGGACCTTGGACTAAAGCTGGCTTGGATATAATGGGTCCCTTTGAAATTTTGTCTGGTGGTTCTTGTTTTATTTTGGTGCTTGTTGATTATGGGTCAAAATGGCCAGAAATCAAACTTGTCAAGGATCCCTCTTCTGCTGTTGTCATATCTTTCCTTAAAGAGGTGTTCACGAGGGAAGGGTTTCCAGAGACAATGATCACGGACAATGGGACACAATTTGTAAGTGCTATTTTTCAGTCTTTTCTACAGTCATGTAACATTAAACATGTAAGGAGTTCCCTTTATCACCCCCAGTCTAACGGTCTCGTTGAACACATGAATAGAGTGGTGGGTGACTGTATCAAATGGGCCAAGTCTAGTAATTGTGATGTGGCGAAGTCATTAGATAGCATGCTTTGGTTCTATAGGACGACTCCCCATTCTACGACCAAAGTATCTCCTTTTGAACTTTTAAGGGGTAGGAGGGCCAACACTAGCTTTAAACCTGCTTGGATGAATAAGTGGGTTAAGACCATATCTGATGTTGAATCTCTCATGGATTTGGCCAGAGAAAATGTTTCTATTTCACAGTCTAAACAAAAGTCATGGTACGACAGGAAGAAAGCTGTTAAGACTGTTCCTGTTGCCGTGGGAGATTTGGTGCGTGTAAAAACTCCCATACATGTTAAAAAGGGACAAAGCAAATTTGGAGCACCCATCTCTGTCACCAGGGTGGGAAGGAATGCTGTTCAAGTTGAGGGAGGAAAGTGGTGGAATGTAAGTAAGATTGTTAAAGTCAGGAACATACCATTTGGTGTTTCTGACTCTTCTTTAAGTCATGATGGTCTTGTGCCTCCTGAGGTTCCTGTTAGGAGAAGTGTGAGATCTAGAACTATTCCCAGCAGATACCGTGTTTAGATTTCTTTGTTATGTACATTTTCTTATGCTCTTTGGCTTGTTGTTTTCATTTTTGTTTTAGTTTTTTTTGTATTATTGAGAAAGGAGGATATGTTATATTCTCTACAATACTTTACTTAGTGCTGTAGCCCTATGTTGCAGCTCAATGTTCTTATGCTTATGTCATGATGGTTAGAATGTTCTATGGTTGCCTGGTTGCTTTGTTGCTGGGTTTGATGTATTCAAAAAGGTTTGGTGAGCAGTTGGAGCTGGATGGAGATTTGTCTATGTCTCCTGTCTGCCATGTAGCCTACTACAAATAAAGATGTGAAATCATCACCTTCGTGCCTGCTTCATCACTACACATGGGTGATGTTGTATGGATCAAATCTTTATGGACATCAAAATGGAATTATTCAGTGATAGAAAAACAATTGTTTGCATGTCAGGAATTAAGAGCATTACAGGATATTCTTAGGTGGAAAACCATGTTTAGAGGATCATAAGCTGCTACTGAATCTAGCAGCAAAATTGAAAGCCTTGCAGTACAGGGCAGAATATTTTCCTGGAGCGAAAAATGTACATGTGGATTGCATGTCCAGGTTGCCATTAGAGAAGGGACAATGTATTCAAGCTCAAAAGTATGAAAGTGAAATCACATTCACTGCAGCAGATATTGACTCTATGTGTGGGCACTATGAGAGGTGGTTTGGGTACTACTGTAGAAGAAGAATGGTCATTTTGTTTTGAGAACTATTAATGCTGGTTGACAGGAAGAATTAAAAGCCTTTGGGGAATTGTAGGCATACTTGAAAGCGCCAGATGAGTTAGAAGTTGAAAATTTGGTTTTAATTTGAGGAGATAAAATTGTACTCACATTGGCATTGAGAAGGGAGGGGCTGAGGGTGGATGCACTATTGGGCTCATGTATGCATAGTTACAAATCAAAAAAAGTCTTTTATGTAGAATCTAAACCTGGAGATGTACTGAATGGACTGTGAAGGAATTTGGGAAATGATATAGGTGATTGTGTGCAGTAGTGCCAAGAAGCATTTGGAGTTATTCCACTGTTTATCAAAGAGAACCGAGTTCAGGATGATGGGGAGAGTTGCCAATGAAACAACTCTTGAATTAATGGATAAATTATTGTGTAGAGAAGGACTTTAAAAAGACTTTATCAGATAATCACTTCTGATTCATGAGTGCCAAAATGAATGATTATTTTACAAAGTGTGGCATACACCATAGGAGATTAGCAGTATTCCACCCTGAGGCCGTAAGTCAAGTTGAGCGGTTTAATAGGGTGGTTAAAATATATTTACTTGGCAGTTTAGGGGTGGATTCAGTGGAAGAAGCTGCTTCAAGCTGTGCTACTCACTTTCAGAATTACTGACAAACCAAAAGATAAGGAAGGGTTCTGAGGTATACATGGGAAAGATGAAAACGTACATAGACTGCAGGGGAGGAAGGTTCAGTAAATAGGGCGTTAAGGAAGGACAACTGATATGCATTGTGCTGGGAAATGGTTTCCTTCTCAGTATGATCCCAGAGAAGTGATTGGAGTGTTCAGGTGTGCTCTGCCAATTAAAGAAGGTGAGGTGTGGAACCTTACTAGAGTGTCCCTGTTGAAGGGACCACTGGGTGAGTGTGTGAAGTGTTCCCATGAGGAATGTGAAGGCAATACATTTTTGGTCATCTCCGAGCCCGTGGTGGAAGCAAATGGTGATGCTTCTTTTAGTGCCAAAAACCTATGTCAGGGCCCATGAATTCAAGTAATTTTTATTGGGTTTTCAATAAATCATTAAGTGTTTTACACTGCAAATCTTTTCAAAATAAAGCATCACTCCACAGTGAACATTTAGTAATTTTCTTATAATGTCAGGGCTCATGATAAAGGAGGATCTGGTTTGTGTGATAATCACATTAGAGACATGCATGAAGTAAGTGACAAATACTACAGTATGTAGATGAAATGGTCAAAGGAAGTGTTTTGTTAACTTGAATGATAAACATGTTCTTTAAGTCCTTACTGCTTGACTTTCCTCACCAACTTACCTCCAAAAAAAAAATTTGGTTCATTTCAAGAAGCTCTCAATTCAGCAACCAATGCCCCAATGTCACTTAGCCACCCAAACCTAATCCCTGACTCATCTCACCTGCAGCACTGAAGCACCCCGGCCATCCGTCACCTTAAAAGCCACTTGTGTACCTGACTCCATAGCAGGAGAAAAAGCCCCCATCCACCAAGTAGACTGTAAACCAAGTCCTAACATGTAATTCTATGCCACATTTTCCACTTGCAATATCTTCCTCCTCTACCTTCATCTTTCCAACCCATCTTCACACCTGAAGACTCTGTCCTCCCTTCGGACTTCCGGCATGTGCTCTGAAGAGCGAGCACCCACCCTCCACTCTGTCAAAACACATCTCTTCTCTGACTTCTCCATCTATGGCAATGTCAGAACCCTTTTGCACTTCAGTGATTATGCAAACAATTCAATCAATATTTGCTACACATGTCCTGGCTCCGCAGTACCCAAAAACCCAGCCCTGGTGCCTTGTCACACTCAGTTTCTGATGCAAGGTCTCTTTCTGATAATTCTCAGCCAGTATTTGGAGAACTTTGCAGAATCTAAGGAAAGTCACAGTTGCTTACTTTATCCCAGAAGGCGTGCCTGATCAGCAAAAGATGGCTACATAACCTACGCAAAGAGAGGAACATGAAAGGCTGGATTCTCTTTAATCAGCCTCTCCCTGGCTTGATCGAGCTGGACATCAGTGTCTTTACAGTTCTGTAATAGATGTACCACTTCATTGATTTCGACAGGTTGAAATTGAAAAGCTAATTGGTTGATCATCAAGGGAGGACGAGAAGGGCTAACCAATCAGAAAAAAAATCTTCCCGACAGATCTTAGTATTTAGTGATTATTTCGGGAAATCAAGTTTCTCAATCCAGGTAATTCGCGGTCTCTTGTTGCTACTGCATTGCACCGTGTTCCATATATAATTAAACTTTGAAGAAGCTCAGTTTTGAATCCGCAGCAGCAGCGGGCACGTACAGCGCACTGGAGTGATTTCTTACTTCGTAATTTGTGATCCAATAAATGTATGACGAGTTATTGAAATACAAGCGTATAACTGAAAGTTTTATTCATTTTGCTTACTTACTGTAGCGGTTGAAGTACATTAAAAACAAGCATTGGCATAGCCAATAGGTCTCGCTTTTGGGACCTTAAGTGATTTTTTAGAAGTAATTTTGTTGCAGTGAGTGGTATTATGTGGGGTGTATGTTGTATTTATTGTTTTGTTATTATGTGTTATGTAATTATATGGTTGTGGTAGAAGGGTAGAGGGGTAGTAGAGGGGTAGAAGAGGGTAGAAGGGTAGAGGGTTAGAGCGTTAGTAGATGGGTAGAAGAGGGATAGTAGAGGGGTAGAGGGGTAGAGGGTTAGTACAGGGGTAGAGGGGTAGTAGAGGGCTAGAAGGGTAGTAAAGAGGTAGAGGGGTAGTAGATGGGTATAGGGGTAGAAGGGTAGAAGAGGGGTATAAGAGGGGTAGAGCGATAGTAGAGTGGTAGAGTGGTGGAGGGGTAGTAAAGGAGTAGAGGTGTAGAAGATGTGTAGAAGTGGGGTAGTATAGGGGTAGTAGAGGGGTAGAAGAGGGTTAGTGGAGGGGTTGAAGAGTGGTAGTAGAGGGGTAGTTGAATGTAGGTGATAGGTTCTATACAACCTTTATTGAAAGCTAACGTAGTGGTAGCTATGGAGAGCAGCCTTCAGGTTAATTTTTGAAGCAATGCAAAGCATTTTTTTTTACTAGTATATAATCTTATGAGTGACCAATTAAAAGGAGACTTGTATAATTATAATAATAATATAAGGGAAAAGTCAATAAAATGGAAAGCAGGTACTTCGATTGGAACAAAGAATCAAATGTATCATGGCAACTAATGTCCAGATAAGATCGAGGCAGATGTGGTGTGAATGGGGAAGTAGCGCAAACATTAACAGTGAGGTGTTACTAGCACTGTTTTTTGTAAACATGGCAGACGGTTGATCCTGTGAATTGTTGCGTCCTTTCATCCAGTGTAATATGTAAATTTAGGTGGCGCCAGTAACCTACAAATGGCTAGGAGGATGTAAGCGAAATGTAGATGTTTAGAGTGAGAATGTGTCTGTAGGCAGTTTGTATTGAAGGAATCGCTCTGCAGGATATCGCGACCTGTGTTTAAAATAAGGTATGCAGTTTGAGGGGGTGGGGGGGGGGGTGTTAGCAGTAAGAGTAATGCAAACTCGAAGGTTTTGTGTTATATTTCTGAGGTTCAAATGCAATGTTATAAATATTCCTGTAAGAAATTTCGATAACGTTGTTTCAGCTCAACAAAAAGCGCATGTAATCTCAAATAATTTTCTGTCTACAATTATTTTTAATAAGCTTTTACAACGTGGCTGCAGGAAGTCCTAAATGCATTTTTTTTCTTGCTGCGCGAGGCGAGCGCTCTTATTTGAAATACATGTTTAAATTTCCAGCAAAAACATACTTTAAAGTGGCTCTGTGTGCACATATATCTTTTGGCTGCAAATCACAAAGGAAACGTGCTGCTGCAGCACTAGAAATGCTTTTAAACATCAGCGCGTTCCGTTAGTCACCGGTTTAAATTAGGCACCAGAGTGCACGTGATGCCTTAATAAAATAGTTCCCAAAGCTACCTTCAGGTCAAGTTCGCGCAATATAAAATTTGTAAGAGGAATTTCCATATGCATTAAGTAGGTGTAACGGCTATTCTTCTGCAAATACATTTATTTGAGGTATTCCTTTGCAAAAAAGTAGTCTGCATTTGTTTGAAACGGTGTGGCACCGGTACAAACAAAGCCCCGGAATAACTGTGTGAGCGCTGGCAGGAGCGCTAAGTTAGGCCACACACATAGTGAAGGTAAGGGGCTAGCGGCACTGCACACTTCCCTCCTACACACAGTGCAGGCAGGCCCATCACTACTGCACACTTTGCACACTTAGGCTGAAAGTGCACAAATACGTTTGTTTTTGCCTGGCTCCAATGGATACCTGGACATGTAACAAACCCGGCGTTGTTATCAGCACCTCCTCTGTGCGACAAGGAGATTCGGCCGTGTGGGTCTGTGTTATTTCGCAATGCGTGCCGTGTCCCTGGTGTCCAGAGGGTGCACCGTGGCAAGAGATGAGACAGGCGATGCGTCTCCCTTCGCCGCCATTAAATTAAAGAAAACAAACACGCAAAGAAAACAAACACGCGCGCGCAAAGAACTGTGAAAGCTGAAGACAGTTCGGGTTTCTTTCACCGCCATGAAAGAAAACAAACACGCTTTCTGTCTACAGTTATTTTTAATAAGCTTTTACAACGTGGCTGCAGGAAGTCCTACATGCATTTTTTTTCTTGCTGCGCGAGGCGCGCGCTCTTATTTGAAATACATGTTTAAATTTTCAGCAAAAACATACTTTAAAGTGGCTCTGTGTGCACATAAATCTTATGGCTGCAAATCACAAAGCAAACGTGCTGCTGCAGCATTAGAAATGCTTTTAAACATCAGCGCATTCCGTTAGTCACCGGTTTAAATTAAGCACCAGAGTGCACGTGATGCCTTAATAAAATAGTTGCCAAAGCTACCTTCAGGTCAAGTTCGCGCTATATAAAATTTGTAAGAGTAATTTCCATATGCATTAAGTAGGTGTAACTGCACCTGACGAGAGCCCCGAGAATGTTGGCCCCAGGGGCCGAGACTCGAACGAGGCTCCCCGCTCCCCTCAGAACAGAGATGCAGGGGCTCTAAGAAGGGGTGACAACACTGCGAAGCCTCGTTAACAACTAAATGGTCTTTCACCGACCTTTGAAGTACTCGGGTGCGGCTGCAATCAGACGGTCACCAGCCCGGGAAGCTGTCTCGGCCCGGGCTGGCACACACAACGGGAGAGAGAGTGGTGGAGATATGGCTCTGACGCGTGCCAGCGCATATTTTGTCCCTCTTTGTGGAGAAAGTCCACCACAAAAACGCGGACTTTGGAGTGAGGCCGCTCCAAGTCAATGCCGCCAATGCTGAATTTCAACATTCGGTAGAGTGGGGTGATGGTTGTATCGAAACCCACTTCTCGAAACACAGTTCCTGAAACCCCCTTCTGGAGGGTAAGACTTGGTACACTATTAAAATACTGGGATATTACAATCGCGGCTCCCGGTAATGCTGAGACCAAATCTGCACTTTCTAACAGATATTACACAATGTTAGCTTACTATTAAAATACTGGGATATTACAATCGCGGCTCCCGGTAATGCTGAGACCAAATCTGCACTTTCTAACAGATATTACACAATGTTAGCTTTGGGACATAAGTTGGCTAGTTTCTTTCACCGCCATGAAAGAAAACAAACACGCGCGCGCGACTCGCGCTAAAGAAGGAGGCAGCAGGGGAAGGGAAGACAGGAGGGGGCCTGCGCCTGTTTCCCTTCCGGGAACGAGCAGGGGCACCATATGTTTGCAAGTTAATTACAAACATATGGTATCAAAGCTCGCTTCCGCAAGGGAATCGCCAGACGTGCACGCGTTGCCATTAAAAGCAATGCAAAGCGTGCACGTTTTTGGCTGAAAAGGCGCACCGATGGCTAAAGGTCTTTCTCCTATGCAGCGCGCATGCGCTGCATAGGCGAGACCTAAAAATCAAGGGAATGTTAAGGCTGGGTACAATCGGGCGGTGCAAGTAAAGAGGGAGCGGGGTCAAAGGTGCGGCTAAAAAAACTAAATATTCTGTAACTTTTTTCTATCTTTCATCTTCAGGTATGCACATATAAAATAACACACAGCTTAAATGTAAAATAAATTCATGTTAATGTAATCAGTGGGAAATGCACTATCGTACATTACGTAACCTCTATTAGTTAATGCACTGCAGAGGTCTGTGTCTTTAACCAGAGAGCCACGGAGTTGAATCCTGGTTGGAGCAGTGGAGAATAGTTAGGAGCATAACACAGGCCCCTGCAGCCCCTTCCACGCAGGGGCCTGTGTTAAGCCCCTTTGAAAAGCACACACTTCACCGCTCAGCTGGTGCTGGAACTCCTTTCCAATACTACTCAAAAAGAATAAATCTGTGTCATCAGGAAGCGTCAAGTGATTCCATTAATCAAAGCCAATACCAGCTTCCAAGCACCCTTTACATTTGCAGATTGACCAGTTGTGTACATTTACATTTTTCAGGTAAGCAGGCACCATTCCAAGTAGGCTTGGACGTCTGCCCCTTCCTCGATTTCACACACAGGAGACTCCCTGCCTTACACTTCTGAAGATGCATTTCAACTCCCAGAATAGACCGTTCCGAGACAGCTATCTTTTCACAGAAAGTAGGGGAACTGTTTTCCTTAAATTTGAAAAGTATGGGCACGTTGTGACCCTCAAATCATGCCCACTTCGGCCACTGACTTACTGCCATAAAAATTATAACATTTTCACTCCATAAATTACACACTTTATGCAAGGCTAAGAATTGCCATGACCGTGTTCATAAATTGCACATTTGTAAAACATATCTGTTAGACCTGGCTTGTCCAGCGGATTTATCCCCAGACTTTTTACTTTTTGGCCTTCTGTTTCTGACCTGTTTTTGTTGGTTTTATGACTCTGGGCACTTTACCACTGCTGATCAGTGCTAAAGGGCATATGCTCTCCCTGTAAACTGTTATGATGGATTGGTGTTTCCATGATTGCTTATTTGATTTACTACTAAGTCCATAGTACAGTGCACTGTGTGGGCCCAGGGCCTGTAAATCAAATGCTGCTAGTGGGCCTGCAGCACTGATTCGGCCCCCCACACAAGAAGCCTTTCAAAGGTAACTCAGACCTGCCACTGCAGTGTCTGTGTGCAGTTTGGTACTGCCATGTCCACCTGGCAAGTGCACCCACTTGCCAGGCCCTAATCTTCCCTTTTCTTACATGTGAGTCACCCCTAAGGTAGGCCGAAGGTACCCCTGTGGGCAGGGTGCATTGTATGGGAAAGGTAGGACATGTCCTGATGTGTGTGGCATGTCCTGATAGTGAAATACTGCCAATTTCATTTTTCACTATTAAAAGGCTATCTGTCCCATAGGATAGAATGGGAGTTTATTTATAACATCTTATAAATACAACTTCCCATTGGGATAAGATAGAAAGTTGGAGTTTAGTAAGCCTGAACTCAGAATATAAGAATGCATCTTTTAGTAAAGATGATTTTTATATTGTGTGTTTGAAAATACCACTTTTAGAAAGTGGGTATTTTCTTGCTCAGCCATCCTGTGTGCCTCTGCTGGTTTGTGGATTGACTGTCTGGCTTTGGAGTGACAGGGGCTGGGGATGTGCATTCTCTCAGACAACCACTGGGGGGGGGGGTTGATGTGTGCCCTATCTTCCTGAATGAGTCAGGACTGGGCTGAATAGATGTGGGCTACATTCAGAGTAGGGGGAGGAGATTTCTTTCACACCTGAATGGGCCTGGTCTGCTTTGGACAGTGCTGTCTCCACCTCCTGCCAGGAAGCTACACCAGAGAAGACAGAACTGGTTTTGGCTGGGCAAAGAGCTTCTCTGCCATCAGAGAACAAAGGAGTTTGTGCTATAAATAGTGGGGCCCAGACCCCAGACTTTTAGATCACTTATGGACTTCAAGAGGCACCTCTGCCAAGGAGAAGAGCTGGAAGAAACTGGAGGAGGAGTACTGCACCTTTGCTGTGTGCTGTCTGGGGTTGGACTGCAGTAGCTGCTGCCAAGGAGAGGAACTGTGTGTGTATCGTGCTTGAGAAAGTATCTCCAAGGGCTTGTAAGTGGAGCTTGCTACCTGTTCAAGAGGTCTCAGGAACAGCAAAGACCTCACCATCCTTCTGGGCACCGTCTCTGAAACCAATGGTTTCAGTCACCGCAGAAAAAAAGGGCAGCCGACTGTGTCACCGAGTCCATCGCAGGATTCCATGTCCTGAAGGCCCCGTTGCACTTCGCACCGCATCCTTGGTCTCACCGACGCCGTCTGGACAATCGTCACCGAGCCGCTGCTTTCACTGCGTCCTGTGGACACCGCATTCCGCACCACCTCGCTTCACCCAGCCTGGACGTCATCGACACCGTCGCTACCCGACCCGAACATCAACCGGCTCCGTCGTCTGCACCACAACCTGCCAGCACCGCATCGTGCACCGCCTCACCCCACACCGTAAGCCTTGGTCTCACCAACACCGTCTGGACGATCGTCGATGAGCCGCTGCCTGCACCGCATCATGAGGGCACCGCCCCCTGCACCTCTTCCATTTTTGCAACGCAATTGTGACGGTTGCCTACAACCGACTCGCACCAACGTGTCGGCTGCAACGAGAAAGGTACTGTTCACAAGTCTGTCAACGCTTTAGCTGGCCCGTACCAACGCGGTCGGCTGGAACTGTGAGACTCTGTTGTTTTCAGCATTGCGGTAGCCCCGGACGAAGCGACCAACTCGGAAGAACTGTATTTTTCAGCTATTTCTGCAATTTAAAGTTTATCTTGCACAGTAACTATTTTTACAGTATTGTATGTTGGATTTTTGTTGTATTTGGTCTCGTTTGGTTTAGATAAAGAATTGCTTATTTTTCTAAACTGGTGTGGTGTCCATTTGTAGTATTTTCACTGTATTATTGTATGTGTGCACAAATACTTTACACACTGCCTCTGAGATAAGCCTGTTTGCTTGTGCCAAGCTACCAAGGGGGTGAACAGGGGTTATTTTAGAAGTGTATCCCACTTACCCTGACTAGGAAGAAGGGTGCCTACTTGGACAAAGGTGCAAACCATTGCCAACTAGAGAACCCCATTTCTAACAATATCTTTTAACAGTACTTTGAAAAATAATTGTATACATTGACTTCTTCGTAACCACAAAATAGCGTCCTCCTGCCTTGCTCTGTTTTACTTGTACAGAAGTTTGTTCCCACTCTTCCGACGCTCTGGCCGTCTGTCTTCACACCGTTTCGTAAGACTCTTTGCTGTCTACAAGACCTGGGCCGGCTTAAGCGCTGGTGGTGCCCGGTGCAACAATTGTTTTTGGCTCCCCCAACAATGACCTCCTCCATGGATTCCCTCACTACCACCCTCCGACAGTGCCACTGGACAAAACTCCCAGAAACATTTATCACCAGAGTTATCTTGATATTTGTATTGCTTCCTGAAAACTCCTGGACGCACCAGGAACTCTGCAGCAGGTGCTTTTACAACCATAAGTTATTTTTAAATACAGCGCTCCCCTAGGTCAGCGTCAGGGGGGCTGCACCAGTCGCATCACACTAAAGCTGGCCTTGTACAAAACTTACGCATGTCACGCGACTGTGAGGCTTTGCAATCAACATTTTGTGCAGATGTCTGATCAGTGCTGAGTGCAGAAGCTCACTAGGGTCTGAAACAATCTAAAACCTTCACGGGACATAAGTAGCATATCACTAAAACTGCAAAAAGAAATTATTGATTTGTCTTGGCAATAGCTATGGGGAACAAGGTCAATTTCTACAACTGGTCTAGGGGTGGAGATTAGAATCCCTATCAAAAAAATCCAATCATGGGGTACAAATAACCTGATTATGTGAGCTGGGGATGAATATACTTGGTAACAATGAGATGTTTTATGCCTATTTGAACGTTACACCTAATGTAGAGTCCCCCTTTTCAGGATGGTTCCAGAAGGTAAGCATCACTGCTGATGGCTGCATTACCAGTGATCAAGGAAAGCTGCTCTAGGGATCATGGGGAAGTGCCTGAAACACTGGGTAATCTTGGTGTCCTGGCAGATGATAATCCAGAAGGCCATGATTCTAATGGGCACCCCCATAAAGTGCCTACTTTCAATACTACAGAAAAAGCAGAGTAGATTTCAGCAGTCCTTGATAGAGTCAGATTAGTATGTGGGCTGCGCACCAGGTTAACCCAATATTGAAGAATATGGCATTCACTAAGGTGTCACTGGCTGACATCAACATGCCAGCGTGTTCAAGCAAGTCTCTTTATATTCTGTGGCCAGTGGCTAAAACTTTTAGAAAATGTTTTCTTGACCAGCAAGAATCATAAATATAGTTCCACACCAACAGGTGACAGGGCAATCAATACAAATGCAAAGTGTCAATATTAGAGCAGGAGTGGGCAATAGCCTTCATGTTCCTTTGATGGTCTCAGATGAGCCAGTATGCTATGGGACAGATCATGTCCGTATTAATGATGTTGTCAGTGGGTGGGACATCTAGGCCGACATCAGAACATTTGTGCATTTAATAAGACCCCCTTCATAAGTTTGCCAAAATGATGGGGATGCTGGAATCTGTAGCTTTTTGGCCATTAATTGACTGAAGTACAATAGCACACTCAAATTAATTGCAAAATGTCATTGAAGCAGACGGATGCTGATATCTAGCGCTCGTAGACCATGATGTACTCATATCAGAGTCAGATAAGATACGACGGCAGAGTCAGCTCTCTCCATTAATTACAGAGCCCTATGATGTGTTGCTTACACTTCGGAAGAAACCAGGCAAGTGCTGTGGTCTCTTTGTAGTAGATGCATCAGATGGTGCCTCTACTACATGGTCATGGTATAGCTCTACTACATGGTCATGGTATAGCTTAACATTAGGAATGGGTAAAAATGCTGCTCTGCCGGCAGAGTTTGCAGAGTTTTGCCCACTCTGCATTCCACTTGGAATGCAGCTTTCCGGCAAACTATAGCGGAGTGGATGCCTAACAGGGAGTGCCCACTTGGTATAGTCCTGCCTGACTATCCTATAGAAGCAATAGAGTCCCCACCACAGCTTAAGAGGATAGCCAGTCCCCACAGCTGCCGCATGCCCTCAGAAAATCTTTTACATGAGCAAATCCAAGATATCCTGTCTGTCCCTATATAATGGAACTTGTGTTTCTATTACCTGCACTTATCTTCACACACCTCTGTTAAGGTTGTGGATATGCAAAAAGAACAATTGATGGACAGAATGCAGAACAATGTCATACATTCACCCCAGTACAGAGATCTGGGCCTAAATCCATCGTTTTTTGCTCACCATGCCATTCCAGTTTGGACCCAGCCATATGCAAATCAGTCTTGACCCTGCACCCAATGGGAACAGTCCAACCCGAACTGCCAGGCCAGGTCCTCCGTGGACTGGAAACAAGCATCCTAGGACCGGTTTCGGGCTTTCAGCCCTCATCAGCCAGGATAGCTTGACTCCAGTGGCATGGAGAGCACGGGACCCACGTCTGGGCATACCCGTCCCACTCGGGGTGACAAATGCAAAAAGAACAATTGATGGACAGAATGCAGAACAATGTCATACATTCACCCCAGTACAGAGATCTGGGCCTAAATCCATCGTTTTTTGCTCACCATGCCATTCCAGTTTGGACCCAGCCATATGCCACTTTGCCACTGGATTCACGATAGCCTGGCTGATGATGGCTGTTAGCCAGAAACCGGTCCCAGGATGCTTGTTTCCGGTCCAGGGAAGACATGGCTTGGCAGTTCGGGCTGGACTGTTCCCATGAGGCACAGGGTCAGACTGATTTGCATATGGCCATGTCTGAACTGGGGTGGCGGAGTGAGCTAAAGAATGATGATGGATTAAACCCAGATGAGTTGACTGGGGGTGAGTGCTTGCAATGTTCAACACTCCGTCCATCATCCCCTTTGGTTTTGCTATGTTCGCCCTAAGTTGGCAGGGTATGCCCAGACGTGGGTCCCTTGCTCACTTTGCCACTGGATTCAAGATAGCCTGGCTGATGACGGCTGTTAGCCAGAAACCGGTCCCAGGATGCTTGTTTCCGGTCCAGGGAAGACATGGCTTGGCAGTTCGGGCTGGACTGTTCCCATGAGGCACAGGGTCAGACTGATTTGCATCTGGCCATGTCTGAACTGGGGTGGCGGAGTGAGCTAAAGAATGATGATGGATTAAACCCAGATCAGTTGACTGGGGGTGAGTGCTTGCAATGTTCAACACTCCGTCCATCATCCCCTTTGGTTTTGCTATGTTCGCCCTAAGTTGGCAGGGTATGCCCAGACGTGGGTCCCTTGCTCACTTTGCCACTGGATTCAAGATAGCCTGGCTGATGACAGCTGTTAGCCAGAAACCGGTCCCAGGATCCTTGTTTCCGGTCCAGGGAAGACATGGCTTGGCAGTTCGGGCTGGACTGTTCCCATGAGGCACAGGGTCAGACTGATTTGCATATGGCCATGTCTGAACTGGGGTGGCGGAGTGAGCTAAAGATTGATGATGGATTAAACCCAGATCAGTTGACTGGGAGTGAGTGCTTGCAATGTTCAACACTCCGTCCATCATCCCCTTTGGTTTTGCTATGTTCGCCCTAAGTTGGCAGGGTATGCCCAGACGTGGGTCCCTTGCTCACTTTGCCACTGGATTCAAGATAGCCTGGCTGATGACGGCTGTTAGCCAGAAACCGGTCCCAGGATGCTTGTTTCCGGTCCAGGGAAGACATGGCTTGGCAGTTCGGGCTGGACTGTTCCCATGAGGCACAGGGTCAGACTGATTTGCATATGGCCATGTCTGAACTGGGGTGGCGGAGTGAGCTAAAGAATGATGATGGATTAAACCCAGATCAGTTGACTGGGGGTGAGTGCTTGCAATGTTCAACACTCCGTCCATCATCCCCTTTGGTTTTGCCAAGGTTGTGGATAATTCACATATGATTTATATATTGGGTTTGTCTGTACAGAAGCCACTGAAACACCTTGACAGACATGCCCCTCTATTTGTACTGGGCATAGCATTGACTTGCAAAAATTGCTGTTGGATAGGTTGATCCTGTGACCACACATCTATTTTTTTCCATTCAAGATGAATGCATGAGTTTCTACAAACAGGTTTAGGACAAACTCCTCTTGAAGTATTACAGTGCCAAAGAGGGCATGCGACAGGTGTGGGGACTGGCTATCCTCTTAAACTGTGGTGGAGACTCACTTGCTTCCATAGGATAGTAAGGCAAGACTATACCAAGTGGGCACTACCTGTTAGGCATCCACTCCACTATACCACACGTTTCATTATATATGGACAGACAGGATATCTTAGATTAGCTCATGTAAAAGATTTTCTGATGTTCCATTTTCCTCTTCTATTGGATTTCATATAGCTGCGTTCTAACTCAGATTAACATGGCTTGATTCAGAACTTGACAACTGGTTAAACACACGGAGAATGAGAAAGGAGGATACATTTAGCTGTCCAAATGTGAGATAAGAGATGAAAAGGAGTAGAAGGAGAGAAGTGATTTTGAAAGAAAGGGGAAAATGTTAATACCCTACAGCTTTAAAAGGAAGGGGAAGGAAAGATGGTAGTTGTGCCATGAGCTTAGGAATGCAGAAGTCTTTAAGCGGGATCAGAGGAGAGCGTAAGTGGTGGCTAAGTGGTAGATAGTGTTTGTAACATAGAAACTGTAAAACAGGAGAGTTAATATTGGGTGAGAATAGGAGGAGAGTTACTTACACACTGATACATTACTGAAAGTGTGCAGGAGAGGGAGTTTGTGTCTTCTACAAAGCTTCCTGGCTTGCTCGAGCTAACCAGAGGATTGACCATATGGATTTTCAAGAAAAGCTATGCAGGGGATACAGAGAATCACCACAAGGTTTTTCTGCTGCAAAACCACCATACTTCCATAAGGATTTCTTTCCCTCCATGTTGGTGATTTGGTGAGAGCGAAAAAACTAGGAATAGTTATTAAATGAAAACATTCAGACATAAGCTTGTTGTGGAAGGACATGTGTTAGTTGTGGAGTTTCTTTGACAAAGACTTGGGAAAGGATTTTCTGATTATGTCAATTCCTGAAGGCATAAGTGGGTGTCAGCAAAGAACTAGTGCCCTTCAATGATTCACAAAGATTATATGATGTAATGTTTTTATTACATTTTGTAAATGTCTTTTGTCCGTTGGTTCAATGGTAATTATGTGTTTTAAGGAATAGATACTTGGGATTGGTCATGTGTCGACATACTAAAGTTGATTACATTAACCTACAATAATATTGCACCACTACATCGCCTACCACTACCAGGGCCGGACTGGCAACCGAAACCGGCCCTGGCAAACTGCTCGGCCAGCCCCCCTAGGGTGAGGGGGGGTGCAGCCGAGCAGTTTGCGAGCGCCGGTTTCGGCCGATTTTGTTACAGGGGGCCGATATTGCCGACCCCCGGTAACAAAAACGGCCCCCAGGGGCCCAAAACCGGCCCCCAGCCTAGCGGCCCACCGGGGAAACGCCCGGTGCCCGCTACGGCCAGTCCGGCCCTGACCACTACATCACAACATAAGTATTTTATTACTGTTATTAACTCCAGTGTACGTCTATGTAGTGTTTGCAATATTATTGTCACACAATATATTGCATACTTTATAGTGACCTACCACCTTGTGATTACTTGTGTGGGTTGGACAGGAGGGATATCTGTAGGGTCTTAGGGCCTCAATACGAGTTTGGCCGTCTTGGAGCGGGCCGCCACATCAGCGCCCACTCGAAGACTGCCAAACTCAACTGCCGGCAGCCCACCAGATTACGAGTTATCTTGTGGTCTGGCAGGCGGTCCTTTGGCACCACAGTGGGAATGCCAAAGCCCGTTCCTGCACGGTATGGACTCTAAAGTCCATGCCGTGCAAGAAAGGGGATGACTGCATACGGGGGGCACAATATGTGCCCCCCTGCAGGCACCCTATGGCCCTGGGCAACAGGGGGCCCTTGTTTCCTCATCACCACAGTTTTCATGGAGGCCTCAACCCCATGAAAACAGTGGCGGTGAAGAAACTCCTAATATGCTCGGTGGTGCCACAGCGGCACCACCAGCATGTTAGGTCCTCTGACTGCCGGCTGTTTCGGCGGTACCACCGCCGTATTCGTAATAAGGCAGGTAATATGGCAGGTGGATTGCCAATCTGGCGGTCCAGAGACCGCCACCACAGGTTCAGCGGTCCGATGGACCACTGAACTCGTAATCAAGCAGCCTTTAGACTTTTAGGGGATCAAGGTTCTGTATTTCTTGGAATGAATGGCTAATATTTCTACTTGTGCAGTTATCACAATTCTGCCTGGTCAACATGATCATCATTGTTGGGTTCATTGGGCAAACTCGAACTAGGAATTTTCCTGCTTTTTGTCCAAGTATTCAACGTATAGTGCCACCCCTGTCCTGTAGAGTATTGCTTATTGCCCTTAATTATTGTAAGACATATACGTTTTTATCATGATGATAGACATTTTCTGTTAAGTATTTCATCCCTTTTTAAGTTGTAACTTGAATCAATCATTCTTTTATTTTATATCTGCATCTGTAATTAGCCACCTAACAAACAGCAAGGTTTCCCTCTCAGACCAGGGTGCCCTACTTTTCAACTTACTGAGGGCTGGCCAAGAACCTCGGACTGAATCACTACATTTTAAAAAGCCCTGGATCTTGGACTGCCTTCTTGAAAATAAAAAAAAGGTTTTGACAGGTGGGTCAAAAAAAAAAATTCTATCTTGTGTCCTACTATTATGCGCATGGATGGTGGGAACATGATACTACAAAATATAACAAAACCTAATGCTACTGTGCCCGTACGACACGATGCATGTTGCCAACTAAGTGCACGCAAGGTAAGTATATTGTGTGTCATGTAAGTTAACAGCAGCAGGTGCAGAGGGGTTGCTGTACTTTATTTGGTAGTGGTATAAGAGTCGTTTTGGGTTTGCGTGACAGGCCAAAGGAAAGTGCATGAAGGCTGTTTCCTCTGTGGGTTGAGAAGCAGAGTAAATGGACGTCTCTATTTCTGGGAAATGGTTCCGTGGGAGAACTCGCCATTTATGAGTTTCCCTGGGGCAACTCTTTACCCAGGATGGGGTCTTCTCCAGTAAGGATGACAATTCAACACCATGCACCCACCCCTTTGGTTAGCAATGATTTCACAAGGTTGGCACCATGCCCCACCGACGGCTCCGCAACAGCCTCCTACTTGGTACTGAAGGATTAGAAGAACTGCATTGAATGGAGACCACGGAAAGTAAAAAGGTCTCTCACAGCCAGAGGCATGTCTCCTTTCAATTCTCGCCGCTGACTTCTTGACTTCTAAGACAAGGGTTAGTAAGGGTCGGATAGTGCATTTTTCAGCACATTTGTTACAGAAGGTTTGCTAAAAAGGAACAAATTCTGAAAAGGGCACTCATGAAATATTCCAATCATTTTTTTAACACACAACTAAATGTAAATATCTATAAATGAACCATACAAATATTTAAAAGTATACCAGCAGTTAGGAAAGCACAAATAAAGCATATTTTCTGTAATTCTAAAGTGTGATGGGAACAAAGATTTTAATAGGCTCAAAAGAAATCAAGGCACTTCACTTGGTGACGAGCAAATGATAAATATTCACCTAAACACAATTTCCACACATTATTATTTGTGCGCTGAATAGTTTTATCAGTAAAATTGCATGTGTGTGCAAACTAATAGCAATTTCATTGGAAAATGTGCTGTCTGTAACTATCAGTGTGTTACCATATCATGTTTTAGTGATATATTTGAGAAAGTGCGCTCCAAAATGCACCATACTTTACCCTTTTTAGGTCTCGGCCTGCCAGTGGCGTAGCTAGGGGGGGGCGATGGGGGCGGACCGCCCCAGGCGGCACGAGTTTTCGGGCGGCAGCCGGCCCCCCTTCCTCCCGCTCTTACCTGCGGCCGTTGCGGCCGCAAAAATCGGCCGCGGCCGCTACCCCCCCCCCCTCCCCCTCTACCCCCCCAGCTCTACTATGATTTTGCCGAGGGCGGCAAACGCAGGGGCCGCCACGGGCAGCCTAAGGCCTAGCTACGCCCCTGCGGCCTGCACCAGCGCTTGGGCTGGTCTGGCCGAGAGTTTTAGTAAGCGGGTTTTGGAAGTGCAAACACTGGCTTTCGGCTGGCGACCAGCTTGAGTTCACGATGGCGTGCACGCGCAGCTGCCATCTGTTGTTTCCTATCTCTTCCTCATTTCCTCGTCATGGCTCATTAACTCTCTGGACTCTGATGTTTCAATCGCAGCAGCAGCTCACATTACCAACTGAGGGCCCTGGACTACAGTCACATGAAAAACAACAGCGATTAGCATTGAAATGCAATCTTTTTTTTGTCTAGTTAGAAATATTGCTTCGGTGGGTTGATTTCACCTTATATCGCTATTTGTTTTATATTGGGAGTCACAGCCTAATTACCAGTATTTTTGTCTCTCACTGTTTTTTTTTTTTATATTTATTCGCGCAAAGCACAAAGCTATATTTAGGTTACTTTTTCCTCGTCACTTCTTCACTCTATTTAAACTCCACACCCCCACTCTTATTGTCTCTCTCCTTCTCTCTCTCTCCCTCTCTAATTCTCTCTATACTTAATTAACTCTCCCCTCTCTATCTTTTTTAGCCTTTCATTCTCTCTCACCCCTTTATCTGTTTCTCTTTCAAACTCCTTCATTCACTCTCTCTCCCCTTCTTTCTCTCTCTCTATCCCGCTCCACTCTTTATTCTATGTACACCCTTTCTCTCTCTTTCTCTCTCACTGCCCTCTCTAATTGGGCATTATATCTTCACTCTATCTCTCACTCGGCAACACCACAGCATCACTCAGCGCAACCACAGCATCAATCAGAGCCAGCACAGCATCAATCAGAGCCAGCACAGCATCACTCAGCACCAACACAACATCTCTCAACGCCATCACAGCATCACTCAACGCCATCACAGCATCACTCAGTGCCATCACAGCACCACTCAGTGCAACCACAGCATCACTCAGTGTAACCACAGCATCACTCAGCACAACCACAGCATTACTCAGCAAAACCACAGCATCACTTAGCGCCACAACAGCATCACTTAGCGCCACAACAGCTTCACTCAGCGCCACCACAACATCACTCAGCACCACCATAGCTTTACTCAGCGACACCACATCATCACTCAGGGCCAACACTGCATCACTCAGCACCACCACAGGATGACTCAGCACCACCACAGGATGACTCAGCACCACCACAGCTTCGCTCAGCACCACCACAGCATCGCTCAGCGCCACCACAGCATCGCTCAGCGCCACCACAGCATCACTCAGCGCCACCACAGCATCACTCAGCACAACCACAGCATCACTCAGCGCCACCACAGCATCACTCAGCGCCACAACAGCATCACTCAGCGTCACCACAGCATCACTCAGCGCCACCACAGCATCACTCAGCGCGACCACAGCATCGCTCAGCACCGCCACTGCATCGCTCAGCACCGCCACTGCATCGCTCAGCACCGCCACAGCATCGCTCACCGCCACCACAGCATCACTCAGCGCCGCCACAGCATCACTCAGCGCCCCCACAGCATCACTCAGCGCGGCCACAGCATCACGCAGCGCCGCCACAGCATCACTCAGCGCCAAGACAATATCACTCAGCACCACCACAGCATCACTCAGCGCCAAGACAATATCACTCAGCACCACCACAGCATCACTCAGCACCACAGCAGTATCACTCAGCAACACCTGAGTATCATTCAGCATCACCTCAGCATCGTCTCCGCAACAGTCACCACCACCACCACTACCACCTCAGCATCACTCAGCACCACCTCAGCCTGCTCTCGGAATCTGGCATCTGTTGATTCTCCCCTAGCGTCTGGCCGCTGCTAGTGTTATAATACAGGTACTAGTTCCCAACCTTCACCCTCCGATTGTTTATGCCCCCTCAAAAAAAAAGCTTTAACAAACAACCATTGCAATAGGCAGAAACAAGTTGCCAGCATTGCAAGAACAAAAGAAAACTGAGGACATTTTTTATTGTAAATACTTTTTTTAATATGGTCGTTCAGTTTTACATAATGCCTTCTTGGTCATATATAAAGTAACAAAAATGCTTCTGACACTTTTTTATTATAACTTTTCAGCATGCCGCACAGCAGCCACACTTCTCTACAGCACAGCTTGAAGACATTGGCAAAGTCAATAGCTCTGGCTAAACACTTATAAGGCCCCAAAGGCGAGACCTATTGGCTATGCCAATGCTTGTTATTTTCCTGCTGTATGGACGTGGTTAATTTGAAACACTTTGGGGGATATTCTCAAGGACGGGAGATACCCATCGCCAACGCAAGTTATCGGCAGTTCTGTTACCGCCGCCTAACCCTGAAATCTATCGCCATGTTAGCGGCATATTATCAAGCCGATGCTACATGGCGATAGTACCAGGGAACATCAGCGAAAACTCCCAATAACATAAGCGCGATGGCGATAGTGAATCCTGTGTAGCTGTCGATACCTGGCGATCGGCCCATTAGCGCCAGAAAAGTCCCATCTACACTCCCGGCGATATCGCCTTGTTAAAATGCCCCAGGGTTCTCACTCAATATTGTGGCACAAATACAACTGAACACGTTTAAAGCTGCTTAATCGACATTTCAAATGCCTTTAGAAAATAGGGATTGTGCACGTCTTGAAAAACACTGCCGATCGACATTCTTGTGAGTTACAAATCATGCTCACTAAAAAAAAACATTTAAATGTCTGGTGCCTGCAATAAAAGAATATCCGGGCAGACTAATCAGCTATGAAGACGCCTTACTTATGAGCATGTGCAGACTAATAAACTGCCCCTGCTAGCCAAACGTATTCGGATATTTCAATGCAGTGCCCACGTTGACTTCGATGCATATTGTCCTTCATGACGTCACCCACGATGCACAAAAGAACATGCATGACAAACCAATGTTACACAGCAGAATCCCAGTCCTGTGTGGCATCTGAGCTGGTCGCCCAGGAAGTCCGGTCCAAAATCAGATTCCAGTGATCTGCCCTGAATCCGACGAGGGCAGAGCATTTCCAGATGGTTAACGCTGGCAAGGTGCCTGCCGCGCCTACAAGGTAGAACAGATAGAGGGGGGGACCAAGCAGCTGCAAAGTGTCCAGCACCTTTGACAGAGAGCGCCCACAGCACCCTGCTTCTGGTGCCATGGGTGGTTCTCACGCATGAAGACTGCTGGCCCAGGTGCAGTGCGCCCAGACAACCTCCAACGGTGCCAGGAAGGGTAGGGACTCAGCCATGTCCATTCCAGCAAGGTGGGTGTCTGGTGCAGGCCTGTGGAGGGGTCCAAGCTCAGCGATGGGGGATCCCAAACTTACGACACAGAGATCATAACCAGGCCATATGACAGTCTGTGGTCTCAGCTTTAGCAAGGTGGTAAACTTTGGCCACAGATTTCTCTGTGAATAACCAGCATTTTGGATTTTGTTGGTCACAGTCTTTGGCAATTCTGCACAATCACGGTAGAGGACAAATTATCCCGCCCATCATGGCAGTATTTTGAGTATGCTGGTATAATTACATTCTTTCACACTGCGAGGACATCCTGGCAGTGTCAATCGTGTATACTTACACTGCGGCACATTGTGTCTGTTTTCTGGCCATGCCAATAAGGTGCAGTAACATTCAGGTGCATTGTAGCTGCCTCTTTGCCATGACAGGGTGCCACATTGTGGTCATCTGTAGGGGTTGCCGGTATGGTGTTGGCACACTCTGGCACATTGTGCGTCTCTCTTGGCCCTGTTGGTACACTCTGGCATATAGCGGTTAACTTTTGGCCATGACAGTATGGTGTCCATACACTCTGCCACATTGTGCGTCTCTCTTGGCCCTGCTGGTATTGCGTTGGTACACTGAGGCTCCTGCTGGCTGATTCACAGATGTTGAGAGAGTGCAGTGGATTGCACCACGGTGTAAATGTCCATCAATCGATCAATCAGGGGTTTATAGAGCACGCTACTCACCCGTGAGCATCTCAAGGCACTGGGGAGGGTGTGGGTTCAGCTCCGGGTCATTTGAAGAGCCAGGTCTTGAGGCTCTTCCTGAAGGTGTGCACGGTGGGTGAGCGTTTGATGTTGACTGCGAGCGCGTTCCAGGTCTTAGCTGTGAGGTAGGAGAAGGCCCTCCACCTGTTCTGGTTCTGCGGATGAGTGGGGTCTCTGCCAGGGCCAGGTCGGCGGAGCGGAGGTTCCTCTTGGGTACGTGGAATGAGACTCTTTCTTTGTTGAGGTATTTGGGTCCAAGGTTGTTGAGGGATTTGTAGGCGTGGGTGAGTAGCTTGAATGTTACTCTCTTCTCGATGGGGAGCCAGTGTAGGTCTCGTAGGTGCTGGGTCATATGCTCGTGTCGAGGGATGGAGTGGCATGCCCACTCAAGTGCGCACTGACTGTTTGGTCAGCCCACTCAGGCGGCACAAAGCAGTCATGCGCACTTCCCTGTTCGCAATGAAGGCTGCATTACAGCCTGCATGGTGAAAATGCCCACCACTCCGGCCCCTGGCTGCATGACTTGTCCCGTTGCAAATTAGCAGTCACACTGCCGCTTCGCAGCATTGTGATTGACTCAGGGTAGGGAGCCTGGCTGCCGAATTCCTGTTCCTGGAAGCAGACGCAGGGGAGCAGGAGCTCCGAAGACACGGGGCCCGGTTTCGAGGTAAGACTTCCCTCATTACAATATTTACGACACCCGCTCACACACACATCCCCGCGTCCAGGCAACATCCAGTATTCTTTCCGGCGTTTCCCACCTCACAGCTGTCCAGCACCCCCCCCTCCCCCCAGCACTCCTCAATGGCAGCCGCTGTGCGCACACGCACAGCGGGACTAACACTCGTGTGCCAAAGGCACATACGTAGTTACAACGCATTACATGACATTGCATTCCATTCCAATGCATACTAATACTAGGCACATTGCAACAGTAGATTAGGCGTTGCATTGCGGAGACATGAACATCACTATTCCCACTCCAGTGAGTGCAACCCTAAGCTAACCTTTGCACCCCAATCCCAAACGTGAACCCAGGAATTCCTTTTTGAGGCCCCAATACACACCCCAAAATCAAAATCGACCCAAATGCACACCCCAAATTACATATTTTACCCCAAATCACACCCCATATTTCATATTTTACCACAAATCACATCCCAAATTTCATATTTTACCCCAAATCACACCCCGTATTTCATATTTTACCCCAAATCACACCCCAAATTTCATATTTTACCCCAAATCACACCCCAAATTTCAGATCCAACATCCGAAACACATACCCACACAAAATACTTAAAATTACCCCATTACTGACCTCACAATGTGTTGTACTCAAATGTGATGTAAAGGCACCTGCGTTGTCGGAGTTGCGTAGTTAATGATGTACTGCCTGCGTTGTACTGGACGTCTCCCATGCCAAAGGCAAACCATAGGCTAGCCCGTCTGCGTCCGTCTGCCCCTGGACCGCGCTAAGCACCAAGGAGCCTTCCTCTTGGACACTCCAATGCTACGACGCCAGCACCCTCCTCGCCATCAACCCTGGACGCCACCTCGCCTGCCAGGAACGACCTCTGCTCCGGACCGGACATCGCCATCGCCATCGCCATCACTGACGACTGCAGTATCACCCGCAAGAAGCAGCCCGACCTTCAAGGACAAGGCATTGCCATCACCTACAGAGGCACACTCCGACTGACCACGCACTCTAATGACCCAAGGGTGAACATGGACCACCTCAACTCCCAAATCCGGACCAAGCCCATGCACATCCACTGCGGCATCCTCATGTGCAGGCCCCCGGGCCCTTGGCCCCCCCATTCAAAAATACCATTGTTGACCTCATTGCACCCCAGGGTCTCCCATCCACCGACGATATCCTACTCGGTTATCTCAAGTTCCACCTGGACAACCCCAGTGAGCAGAACACCACCACCTTCTGGGGAAGGTCCCCAACATCAGACGCAAGCAGCAACTCACCTCAACAGGCCACATAGCAGGACACACGGTCAAGCACGTCACCTCCGCCAGCGGGAGCTTCGACTTCAGCAACAACATCGGACTCTCCTCGACCGACCATCATTGGATACATCACGTCTTCACCTTGCCCACCGGATGCCACCGCCATCATCGCAACCCCTCGCAGCTGGATCAAGGCCACCGAAGGACGTCTCGTCAACCCTCTCTGCACCAACACTCCGCCACTGCTTCCAACCGATGACACCGCTGCGCACAACCGCCACCGATGGTTCTCCAACAGCGCCGACAATCGGGCACCCCTCATGAACAGCACTACGTCAGTACCTTCCGCCTGCCTGATGGCAGGCGTGAGGGTGACGCAGTGCCACAGGGATAGGCTGGCCCCATGCATTGTTGGAGTTGCGTCATGGTTGTGGCACAACTGCAGCAATGCGTGACTTTAGCGCAGACAGATACGTCAGGATTCCAGACGTATCTGTCATTACTTGCATCATGGAGCGCTGTCCAGTGAATACAGCGCATCCATGGTGTTGCAAGAAGGGGATAGTGGAAAGTGTTGCAAAGCTGTCTTGTTGCAGGGCTGCAACACTTTTCATGAGTGAGGCCCAGGAATGCGCACTATCTTATTGATCGTGCACAGTCCTGCCCTGTAATTTTGTAGCAGGGCAGCGCAGCAACATTGCTTGCAGCGCGGTCCAGCAACAAAACATGCGGAAATAAGGCCCCAATGGTTATCTCCATTTTAAGACCAGATATTTTCTGGTCTTAAAAAACTGCCTCTAGTTACAGTTAGAGCCACTTTTTTTGGTCCTCTGGACTTAAGGAATCCCCTTGTGAATATGGAGATGTTGGGTTAATGGCAGAATTTGCACGGGAACTCCTCCCTTGCATGTAATTAGCGATAATTATCGCTAACAGAAATCGCGATCTTTAAAATGGTAGTTTTCGCCTAAAAGCTGTCGCTAACGGCTGTTAGCGACAGCTTGTGAATAGTGCGATAAAAATATTGCCGCTTTAGTGGCAGAAAAGTGCCACTAACGCGGCGATATTGCCTTGTGAATATATGCCCCATTGTGTGATGTTTGGATTTTTCCCAATCCTTACAGCATCAGTGATGTAACACTGGTGGCAGCAGCCCAGTGCTTAAAATTGTTCCAGCTAAGACTGACTCTTCCCACCTGTGTTGAAGATTCAACGGCTCTTTTGAAAACAGTGGCAAACGGTGCATTTATCATACAATTTCCCCCACAAAATGTGTTAATCTCCAAACTTGCTGCTGCTGCCACTTGCCTTGCTTGGGGGGGACTCGCAACCACAAGCCCCAGCCTGCTTTGCGGCGCGCACGCCGCCGACGAGTTTTCCTTGCGCCAGGAGGCGTTTAAAGGACGGTCACAGCTCCCGCAGCACGGGAGACCCAAACTTGCTGCTGCTGCCACTTGCCTTCCTCGGGGGGGACTCGCAACCCCAAGCCCCAGCCTGCTTTGCGGCGCACACGCCGCCGACGAGTTTTCCTTGCGCCAGGAGGCGTTTAAAGGACGGTCACAGCTCCCGCAGCACGGGAGACCCAAACTTGCTGCTGCTGCCACTTGCCTTCCTCGGGGGGGACTCGCAACCCCAAGCCCCAGCCTGCTTTGCGGCGCGCACGCCGCCGACGACTTTTCCTTGCGCCAGGAGGCGTTTAAAGGACGGTCACAGCTCCCGCAGCACGGGAGACCCAAACTTGCTGCTGCTGCCACTTGCCTTCCTCGGGGGGGACTCGCAACCACAAGCCCCAGCCTGCTTTGCGGCGCGCACGCCGCTGACGAGTTTTCCTTGCGCCAGGAGGCGTTTAAAGGACGGTCACAGCTCCCGCAGCGCGGGAGACCCAAACTTGCTGCTGCTGCCACTTGCCTTGCTTGGGGGGGGACTCGCAACCACAAGCCCCAGCCTGCTTTGCGGCGCGCACGCCGCCGCCGAGTTTTCCTTGTGCCAGGAGGCGTTTAAAGGACGGTCACAGCTCCCGCAGCGTGGGACGCGCGCGGGCCACGCCCGGGCAAAGCCCGGGCCAAGGGCAGGCCCGTCATTGCCAGGAAGAGGCAGGGCAGGGCCACCCCCCTTTCATCGGTCACTTGGACAGTGCGGGCCACGCTGTTGACGGACATTAGCTAATGAGGTACTGTGTGAAGCTTTTGTGACATTTTGGGTCAATACCAGGCAGAGCCAAGCTGCTAACAGTCCCATGGGCAGAGACTCCTTGTAGAAACACATGTTTTGTTAGTACTTTTTATTTATTTTTATTTACTTTCCATACTGTTGTCTAATATTAATTTACTGGATAAAAATAATCCTTATAGGTCCAAGCATGGGCAAAATGAAAAGCATGGAGGGAACTGGTGGGGGCAGTGGGGGGAACGGTCGTACAAACAAGGGGAAAAAGGCAAGAAAATCAACCAAACACGCAGGTGCCAACTGTGTATTAGACAGGATAGACTCCCTAATCAACGAGTGTGAAGACATCTTAGTCACTGAAGTTAATATATCTCATACCAATGGCCAGTCATCTCCTAAAGCTGTTAGCACTTCCCGCCCAACCACTGTACCTGCCATGTTCCATAAATCCACTCGAAGAGGGGATTCTCTATCTAAAAAAGTAGCATCACAAGAGCCATTGATAATACCGACGAGGAATCCTCACTCCCCACCTTCATCTACCTGTGGTAACAACCCCCAGTCTGGATTTTCTATTCCTTGTGCAAATAAGTTCTTGCCACTGATGGATCTGCCCAATAATTATAGGGAAGATTTACCTCAGCCTCACCGTACATCCACCTCAGGACCAAACGAGGAGCGTAATTTAGTAGCTCAAGACCAACTACAGCTGCTCAACACGTTAAGGTCTGAAATAGGAACTATGAGGGATATGATTGGAGAACTTACCACACAGGTCAAATCCTTACTCCGAAAAGATTCTCCATGCCATCAGTGTAGAAATTCCGTACCAGAGCGCCACCCACAGCTTCATATGGCGCATGTGCCGACTGGCAAGGATAGCGATAAAATAGGTCATGGCCCCTTAATGCCCCCCTAAATGCACCATCTAATACGCATATTCCATCGAATTCCAAGACTAGTCATGCACATAGGCCTATACACAGCTTTCACAATAATGTATGCAGCTTGGCCCCTACTCAGGCCCCCCCAATTCACGCTAGCCCTCCTATTTTAGCGTAGGATCAGCGTCCCACACATAGCGTTCAGCAGTGGCGGACTCACTCAGCTACTCCCATTCTGTCTCATGCCTCAAAATTTTTTATGGTTAATGTTCCCAAACTTGGCCTTAGGAGTGGTCCTGAAAATGAAGACTCCCTGATTAATAAAGCCATTCATTGGATCTGTCATGTTAGTGGGTGTCGATCAGTGATACGAGGTGACATCACCAGGGCCCAAAGATGCACATCTCCTGCCCACACACTTGACTGCATTGAGCTTACTTTGACAAAGACGGTTCTGGCTGAGAATCTCCTCGCCTTGGAGTATCGTACCTGTCCTCCAGGTGCCTCACCCATACAGTTTAGATGGTTCCCGCTAGCCATAGAGAGTAGTCCAACCGCCTTACAGCCATCAACTTAGGAGATGATCAACTACATCAGATGGGCGGTCTTCTTTGGAAGCTATTGACTGACTACAGCCTGAGTATCACCCACACCAGGTACCACACTCTCCTTCTCAGAGCACTGAACTTAGCCCCCATATTCTTTTGGACCCCGGGACAGGTCACGAGATATCCACAGACACTTTGGGAGGGATGACGGGCCAAAATGGCCCCACTATAGATACTCTGAGGGGTAAGGCTTCAGAATATCTTCCCTCCATAGACTTTCCGATCCTTCCGCAAGCGTTATGTTAAGAACAAAACACAATCATGAACATTCTGCGCCATCTTGTCTGATGAAAGTTCCTACGTGCACATAAACTACAGTCATTCTGATTTACCACAGCCATTTTGTACTCTGTTGGTCACCTTCATTTCACCCTGTCCTCTAGCAGCCTTCTGACTCTCTGACCAAACCTGATATGTGTGCTGGGGGCTATAAACTATTTCCACGACAAACATCAACATCACCTGCTGCCTCAAACTCGTCTTTCCTCTCATCCCTGCACAAACGGGTTACAAATACCAAACAGACTCTTGCAAACATGGTTTATTGCACTACACACAGCAAGACTGGTTTTTTGCCAACAATGGGACCTGTTCTTATCAACAGAACGGACTCTTAGATCTGGCCGGTCTCACTCGTTTTAGACCCTGAAGCAAGGTCCAGCTGCAATTAAATTGTCTGTTTTTGACCTGGGTGGGAGGAGAGTTAATGTTGGGCTTGTGTAACCATGTTGATAAAACAATGTCAGGCTTGTGTGACAACCTGCCCGGGGCGGAGACTCCAAGCTTGTAACCATGATAAAAGAAACAAATACATTGTGTAAAACTGTATAAAAGGAAGAGTCAGAAGCATTGCCTGTAGAACACCTCCCTGAAGACATCCTGGTGTCAGCAGTTGACGTGGTCTCCTCTAAGAGTAATAAACCTTTTTCTTGCCTTCCAGCTTCCAGCGCCTGCCTCGTTATTTTAGATAGTGAATCCAAAGTGGATTAAAGGTGACCTTGCGCCGGGCAGCATTGGGGATCTCAGGAGACTCGCTGCTTTTCACAAATTGGCGACCCAACGGGGGGCCCATCAGAGACACGTGGGTCCAGTAGAGAGGTCCTAACGACGGAGTGAACGACTAAATGATTGGAGTGCACCTGCCTGAAAGAGACCCTCGTCTGGCTGCCAATTGACTGAACTTCACCGGTTCCGAACGGACCTCTCTCGAGTGACCTGCGGTCCTGACTGGGGCCTTACAGGAACGCCGCATTGATTGTTGGAGTAAGAGGACAACCAGGCGCTGGAAGGGGAATACGAAGAACTGTCCATACGGTCCGGGTAAGGTCGTGAGAAAACATGACTTAAATTGATTGATTGATAGAAATACTAGTATTCCTTTTTGAGTTATTTGAGACATTCCCTGCTTGCAAACAACGTAGAATAGGAATATTCTCTCTTTGCAGACAGCGAAGGACAGGTAGTGCAGACTTTTGTCTAACATTAATTGAGATATTCATTTTGACCGCTAAATACGTCATGCCTGTTTTCTCTAGATTGTTTGATTGTTTTGGACCAGACCGTTTGTTAGAGGTCAGTCATCCGGCACCGCCGGAAGGCACCCCTAACAAGGACATGTACGTAAAATATGGATTAGCCACCGTAGCTTATAGCAAACTATGGCATAAGTACACTAGGAAGGACCGGGTAAATCAGTGGCCACTGACGGGATCTTTCGATCCCGCTAAAATAGAAACGTTAGAATTAGCTCTCCACAAAAAGAAAGCTAGACCAGCCATGTTTGATAGTTTTGGTTTATGGCGAAAAGAAGCAGCTCAACGAAAGAAAAGAGACGAAGCTAGACAAGATAAAGAAACGCGAAAATCAGCTTACCAAGCCTGTAAAAAGTTAGAAGAAGAACTAAAAGAAAAGGAAATCGATAAAAAGGAACAGGAATCAAAAATATCAGGTCAATGCCCTGTTAGAACGCCCTTAACTCTTTACCCCGAGTTACCAGCAAAACAGGGGGTAGATGATGATTTATTGTTAGGTCCCCCAATGATATACATGCCACCCCTTATGCCCCTACTCATCCCGTAGTACAACGCCAGGACCCCCAAAGTATAGCTGGAGATGGCACGAGCGCCTCAGTCTCCACCACCTCTGCTCCCACCGAGCCACCCACACCAAATGCCTCATCAAAGGAGGCAGTAGTAGAGGTAGGAACCAAGGAAATAGGAGCGCCCAGGGTCCCGCGATTAAGTAAAAATGAGCGAGCAGGCATTGATAAAATAGTTAAAACCCTCATAGATAGGAAAGAAACAGAAGAACACGTAACAGACATATGCGACTCCTATGTTGAAAACCGCAAACGATACTTTATTGTACGTCTCTGTTACCACACCCTTACTGCATATGAAGAGAAGTACCAAAACGTAGGGCCCGAGCGATTAGTGGCTCTCTACAGGAAAGTAGACATCGGAGATGAAGGCGACAACGATGTTGCAGAACTATTTTCATCCACACTAGAAGTATTGCGTCACCTCATAGAACAAGGACAGATAGATAGGGACAGGACAACTAAGGTAGCAGGACCCCCAGTGGAAAAAACAGATAGCATGATGCCAATAAAAGAAGCTGCCCCTTACTGGGTACCTCCTAGAGGACAAGGGACTAATGACGATATAAACCATCAAGACGCTAGAGGAAGGGTGGTCTACAATTGGGTGTATCAGCCATGGGACAGACAGGACATCCTGACCTTCCGTAAATCTTTACCGGATTTACGAAAGAACCCCACTGCCTTTTACGCCGAGCTAGGTACCGCTCTGGGATCAACAATAATGACACTTGCCGACATAGACTTGTTCTTCGGGTTATGTTTGCCAGCAGATGTGTGGAAACAGGTTAAGAAAGTAAACCATACCGAACTGTTTGGTCATACCTGGGAACAACTCGACACACTAGATAAACAGCGGAACCCTGGTCAAAAACCAGTTAAAGCAATATTAGACCTCCCTGACAAAATAGTGCAGAAAGTGAAAACGCTGATCCCAGAGAAAAAGATAGACTGGTCCATAGTAACCGCATGCCGCCAGAAACCACAAGAGGACGTCTCAGAGTACTTCTCCAGATTTGAAACTGTGTTCTCTGATTACAGTGGACAAGACATGTCCACCGCAACCGGACACCACTTATTTGTGCAGAACTACGTCAAAGGATTACTGCCAGATGTATCACAGAAACTACAAGCCAGCGAAAGTAGTTGGGCAGCATCTAAACCGACGGCCATTCTCCAAATGGCCCAGTATTACGAGCATCAGAGAAACGAAAATGACAGGGCTCCAGAAAGGAAAAAGAAGGACTTGAAGGAAAGGGTAATGATAGCACAACTCCAGGGGGCGAATACAGGAGGGGAGCAATATAGGGGAGGAAACCAGCAGAATACCCCTAGAGTACAGCCACCTAGGAACAATCCATCTACATCATATGTAGGACGCCAAGACCTAGGACAGGATCAATGTGCATTTTGCAAAAAATATGGACACTGGAAATCCCAATGCCCGGCTTTGTTAGGAGCTGCTAGGGGCAGAGGGGCGAGGGAAATAGCAAGTGGACAGAGAGGAAGAGGACGTGGGAGAGGGTACGCGAGTGAAGCAAGCGAGGAAAGGCCAGGAAGAGTGAACGCATTTGACCATCCCAGACAGAATCAGTACCAACAGACAGATTATGACAATACGTACGACTTTGCATAGGACAGCCAGGGGCAAGGGAGGGATCCAGTCGAGCTCTGCGTTGATCAGCAAGGCCCTTATGTTACCGCTGAGGTCCTGGGCACAAGGTCGCCATTTTTGGTAGACACAGGAGCAACACGTAGTGCACTATCCAAACGACTGATTCCAAGGGCACCCTTGTCAGGCTCACATGTGACCTCAATAGGATTTGACGGTACGCCCTCCACCAACCCTTTGTCCCGACCCATCCCTTTTAATCTTGACAGCAATGGCGTCGAAACGACATTCCTCCTCTCATCTAACACCCCAGACGTCATTATGGGCCTCGGCCTTTGAAACACTTCCATGCGACTATCAGATGCTCACCAGACGGAGTGCGTGTCATCCTGTATGACAACCCCCAACGCCATAGAGAGAACCCTTTTCAGCACATGTTTTCCATCTCTGAGACTGACACATCCCTACTGGACACTTTGCCATCACACTTATGGGCTAGGGCTGATTCAGACGTAGGACGAATGATGATTGACCCAGTACACGTAACAATACGACAGGACGCAACCCTACCGAAGGTACCGCAGTACAAAATATCGCCAGAGGGTGAGAAAGCACTAACAGAGATCATACACTCTTTGGTAGAGGCAGGGGTGGTAGAGGAAGTAGTGAGCAACATTTGTAACAGTCCCATACTACCGATTGTAAAGAGACAGGGAGAGGGAGATGGGAAAGCCTACCGCTTCATCATTGACCTGCGGGAGGTAAACAAAATCGTAGTACCACAATACCCAGTAGTTTCCGACATCACGACAATTTTGACTTTAATCCCCTCCACTGCCACCACCTTCACTGTGATCGACCTCAAGAACGCCTTCTTTTCCATACCTATAGACGAGGACAGCCGCTATCTTTTGGATTTACCCTAAATTCCCGTTCGTATAGATTTTGTAGAGCACCTCAGGGGTACACTGAGAGCCCAAGTATCTATAGCCAGGCGCTTAAAAGACAGTTGGACGCCATACAATTGCCAGATGGAGTGGCACTAATACAATATGTAGACGACATCCTTCTAGCAGCAGACACCATACCAATAGCCGTCACAGCCACCATCAAACTACTCCATTTCCTTGCTGAGAATGGTCACAAGGTCTCCCGAAAGAAACTGCAGTTCTGTAAATCACAAGTGACCTATTTGGGTCACCTTTTATCAAAAGAAGGGAGAAAACTCACGCCTGACAGGATCCAGACAATTCTAGACACCCCTGTCCCCAAAAATCAGAAGCAAGTCCGCTCTTTGATAGGCCTCACCTCGTTTTGCAGACAGTGGTTACCGAACTTTAGCCTCATTGTCAAACCCCTTCTCTCCCTCCTAGCTAAGGACATCCCCTCACCTCTCCCCTGGACCCCGAATGCCAGACAGCCTTTAAAGAACTACGCAATACCCTTTGCTCAGCACCAGTCCTAGGAACCCCAGATTACTCCAAACCATTCTTCCTCTACACACACGAAAGGGAGGGATGTGCATTGTCTGTCCTAACACAATCAATTGGTCACAAACAACGCCCTTGTGCATATTTTTCTGCCACCTTCGATCCAGTAGCCAGAGCACTGCCAGCGTGCCTGCGCGCTGTGGCAGCTGCAGCGGTATCAATACGCCAGAGCGAAGGAATAGTGCTCTCCAATCCAGTCACTGTTTTAGTACCCCATGCAGTCGACACACTACTGAACCAGACCAAAACCCAACACTTGACTAGCGCCCGACTGACAGGATATGAGTTGACCCTGCTAGCACCGCACATTACCCTAAAGCGATGCACCACCCTCAATCCAGCCACACTGTTACCCCTACCCGAGAACGATTCTAACGTGGCTCCACTACACGACTGTGTGACACTAACCGATGAACAAACAAAAAGTAGAGTAGACCTCAGAGACACCGCCTTTCTAGAGCCAGATTGAGAACTATGGGTGGATGGTTCGTGCATCAAACTCCCCGACGGCACCACCTCAGCTGCATACGCTGTCACCACAGCCCGAACCATTCTAGAAACAGCCCGTATTGCCCAACGTTCCGCCCAGGCAGCAGAACTCATTGCCCTCACACGAGCATGTATTTTAGCAGCTGGCACGACAGTTAACATATACACCGACAGCCAATACGCCTTCGGGGTGGTTCACCATTTCGGGATTCTATGGAAAGAAAGAGGGTTCCTGACTTCACACGGTACACCCATCCTGCATGGAGATTTAGTCTCCGCCTTGACGGAAGCAGTCCTCCTCCCCAAAAAGCTAGCAGTGATAAAATGCCAAGCACATAGGAAAGTGACAGATCTCATTGGACAGGGAAATGCGCTAGCAGACGTTACTGCCCGAGCCACAGCAGAAGACAGAACCATGACACGAATGTATGTGACCAGGTCACAAGCTGAACAATGGACTGATGCTAGGACCACTGTAAGGGACATACAGACTACAGGCACACAAGACGAATTGACCGAGTGGGAAAAGGTGGGACTAAAAGACGAGGAAAATTGCTGGAGAACTAAAGACGGAAATAAATGGCTGTTACCCAATGCCTACCTCATCCCCATATTGACCATGGCACATTTACCAGCACACATAGGCTCCACCCCCATGATTGAACTAATCACAAGAGTATGGCATAATGTCAAGATAACAGAATCTGCAAAGCGCCTAGTACAACAATGTATAGTATGCCTACAACACAACCCAGGGAAAGGGACAGTAGTACCACGGGGAGGGTTTGGAGTCCCTGATCACCCCTTTGAAGTCCTTCAAATGGATTACATCCAACTAGAGAGATGCCATGGTCTAAAATATGTCCTGGTGGTTGTGTGCGCTTTAGCAAATGGGTGGAGGCATATCCCACCCGCGACAATACTGCCATAGCCACTGCAAAAGTATTGTTGAAAGAATTCTTCCCCGGTACGGCCTTTGCAGAATTTTATGGAGCGACAACGGCCCACACTTCGTAGCCGAAGTGATACAGAACATACTGAAAGGGTTGGGGGTAAAACAAAAATTCCATGCCGTCTTCCACCCCCAATCAGCGGGCCTGGTAGAGAGACACAATGCAACATTGAAACTAAAGCTAGCCAAAATAGTTGCCACAACCGGGTTGAAATGGACCGAAGCCCTTCCGTTGGCATTGCTATCAATGCGCTCCACCCCGACCAAACACAGACTGACCCCGTATGAAGTGGTCTTCGGCAGGCCTATGAACATTTGGGCGGCACCAAGACCCACCTCCATTAATGATGTCCCGAACATATTAATGTCAGACTATCTGCATAAATTGACAAACGAGCTAACAATTATCCACCAACAGGTGCAGCAAGCCTTGCCTGACATATCCAGGGGCCCAGGACATGTGATAAAGCCTGGGGACTTCATCCTAGTTCGCAACTTCCAAAGAACGAAGAATCTGGAGCCCAGGTGGACGGGCCCCTGGCAAGTCTTGATCACCACTCGAACTGCCCTCCGAGTGGAAGGAAAAAAAATTGGCTGCACGCCCACCACTGCAAGAAAGTCCCTCCAACGCTGGCAACCTGTGAAGAGATGGAGGTGCAAGAGGAAGTACTCGCAAAAGACCGACCAGCTCTGAGTTGCTACCCACAAGAAGACACCCTCCAACTGTCTGAATTTCCCGACCCCACGGTGCCATCCAAGGAAGGGTACAACCTAAGATCGACGAAAAGGGGGAGCTCCAACAACCAGGCCACTAACTGAGTCAGAGTCTCAGATCGGTAGCACAGCCAAACGACTCTACCAGGAAAAACACCAGACAAAAGTCTGGGGTCCTAACAGTTGGTGAGCTCCTCGAAGATGATGGAAGAAACGGAACACCTGCAAAGCCACCGCAAAGACACCAAGACTTTTGAACTGCACAGTACAAAGACAATTGCACTTGTAGCTGCATTTCTCACCTGCCTCCTGCTAATGGTCACACTCTGGATCATTGAAGAGAATGCACCTGCATACAGAACATTGTCACCAACCATGCAACCAATCACAAAGAAAGAACACTACCTGGTATCACTACCGCCACATCTCCGAGAACGACGCAAAGAATTCTGGAATAATTCTTTCGTACAGATGCTGCACCAGCACAATCTTGCCACCAATGCCACTAACTGTTGGGTCTGTGGGCTGCTACCACATGCCACTGAACATTCCATCCCTTTCATCCCTTCACCCTTTTCTGTTCATGGATCTTGCCTTGCCTGGATGATGCTCCTACAAGAAAGTTACAAAGACAATGCCACTTCCGATGGGACAATCGCTCAGTTCTACAACGAGTTCTGGCTAAACCAAACAGGAAGAACAGCAGCTCCCTTTTGCCCTCACACCTCCAATACGACATTCCCAATGAATGTCCCCTCCAAAGAACGAGTAGAAATACAAGTGTTCAATAATCCTGTCAGAGCCACATTTTCCTACCTGAAGAAAAGAACTGCTGCAACACTGACTGTGGCCCTATCTGTGGTGAACGTCTCTGGCCTTGTATGCATTGAAGGCCGTGGGACTAAGAATGTGGATCACAGCACTTGTAACATTGTAAGGACTTTGAACACTGCCAATCCTCCAGCATTTGTTGCATCACCCAATATGTACTTTGTCTGTGGAACCAAAGCCTACACCTGGCTCCCAAGAAACTGGGGGGCACGTGCTACATCGCCTTTGTTTTGCCACCGACCTACACAGCCCCTGCAGAGCATCATCGAGAAAAGCGTTCTAAAGACACTGATCAAGCAGACTCTGCCGCATCACAGTTCGTCGACGCAGCAAAAGGGCTCGTCCCGCTATGGGGTCCGATGGCAAACAGCCGAGCCATCAGACATCTGTCTCAAGCGGTAGAAACCGCCCTGAACGTCACAGCTGGCATCCTCACCAACAACACTGCCGAGCTTCAAGCGGTCCGTCTGGTGGCCCTACAAAACCGCATGGTCCTGGACGTGGTACTAGCGGATCGTGGAGGAGCATGTCGCATCATTGGTGCCAGTTGCTGCATATACATCCCTGATAATTCACCCTCTGTCTATGAAGCAATCGAACATCTCCACAGACTGTCTTCAGAAATTCATCAAGGATCAGAGACTTGGACAATTGGAAGTTGGCTTTGGGGCATCTTGAAGGACTGGGGTTGGAAAATATCAATGTTTCTCTTGGTCCCAGTATTGGCAATATGTGGTTGCTGTTTGGGTGTACACTGTATACCACCTTTGTGTTCTCTTTGCATAAGTGCCTTGCGCCCTAAGACTATGGACACTCAGTTAACAAAAATGAGAGTAATGTATGAACAAGAAATACAGGACATTATGGAGATCGAAATAGACTGACGAGATGGCTAGTTATGTTCAAAGGGGCGACTGTTAAGAACAAAACACAATCATGAACATTCTGCGCCATCTTGTCTGATGAAAGTTCCTACGTGTACATAAACTACAGTCATTCTGATTTACCACAGCCATTTTGTACTATGTTGGTCACCTTCATTTCACCCTGTCCTCTAGCAGCCTTCTGACTCTCTGACCAAACCTGATATGTGTGCTGGGGGCTATAAACTATTTCCACGACAAACATCAACATCACCTGCTGCCTCAAACTCGTCTTTCCTCTCATCCCTGCACAACCGGGTTACAAATACCAAACAGACTCTTGCAAACATGGTTTATTGCACTACACACAGCAAGACTGGTTTTTTGCCAACAATGGGACCTGTTCTTATCAACAGAACGGACTCTTAGATCTGGCCGGTCTCACTCGCTTTTAGACCCTGAAGCAAGGTCCAGCTGCAATTAAATTGTCTGTTTTTGACCTGGGTGGGAGGAGAGTTAATGTTGGGCTTGTGTAACCATGTTAATAAAACAATGTCAGGCTTGTGTGACAACCTGCCCGGGGCGGAGACTCCAAGCTTGTAACCATGATAAAAGAAACAAATACATTGTGTAAAACTGTATAAAAGGAAGCGTCAGAAGCATTGCCAGTAGAACACCTCCCTGAAGACATCCTGGTGTCAGCAGTTGACGTGGTCTCCTCTAAGAGTAATAAACCTTTTTCTTGCCTTCCAGCTTCCAGCGCCTGCCTCGTTATTTTAGATAGTGAATCCAAAGTGGATTAAAGGTGACCTTGCGCCGGGCAGCATTGCGGATCTCAGGAGACTCGCTGCTTTTCACAGTTAGGCTTCCCTAACCAACACACTCCAAGTAGAAGCAATGCCATTGCCCCAGACTCAGATCACCAACTGAAGATCTTATCTTGGAATGTGGCAGGGCTAAGCAGCAAATTGCCTATCCCCCATTGGAACGAACTAATTGAGGGTTTCGACATTTGCATTTTCCAGGAGACTTGGAGTCTGGTTCCATTGTATAAGTCAGGCTATACCCGTTTCCATTCACCTGCGATTACTAAGGGGAGGGGGCGCCCATCAGGAGGCCTGATTATTTGTGTGAATATAGCCTTGCGCTGCCACATTACCGTACAACCTACCTCTAGTCCTGATATTCTGAGACTTACTATCAGGGGGGTGGGGGGGGTGCACCCTTGACCTGTTTAATGTGTACATCAGGGGAACTAAAGGGGGCAGATCTTCACCTATTATCACAGCTTTGGGAGAAATTTTAGCTAGCTGTTCGCCTCACTCTAGATTGGTGGTTGCAGGAGACTTCAACTGTACGTTTGAACCCCAGGACATTGAGGACATGTTGGGGACCGAGGAAGCTGACAGCAAATGGGTAGTCGCCCGACTTAATGTCCCCCCATCAAAAGATGGACGCAGTTAGCTCTGCAACTCAATGCGCTTACCGTTGAATTTGGTTTGAGGGCAACAAACGGAATTACACCGTCAGATAGCCAAGGGGCTAATACTTACAATAGAGTTAGTTGCCCCTCACGCATTGATTATATCTTACTTGATATAAGGCTTTGGGGAGGTGCGACCGATATGCATGTGGGCACCACTCTCGATAGCAACCACAACCCACTTTGTGCCAACATGAAAATCCTGTGGGTTTCACCCCGCAATTCTGAGTGTCTACGACCATCAATCTCCACTAGAGAAGTTGCCCCCTCAAATTGCAAAAGGTTCCTAAAATGGCACAAGGTAGCTTTACAAGAATCCAAAATCGCCGATATCCGGCAAGCTCTTGCCTTAAGCACATTAGAGCTTTCGGAGGCAGCTGCTGAATCAGGGGGGTCGACAGCCATCCCCATTATTCACTCTCGCATGATGGAACAACTCAGTGCGCATTTTCTTGTACCAGGCAGGGGCGACAAACCAAGTATACATTCTAAAGGGTCACACTCATGGTATACTAAAGAGTGTAGGCAGAAAAGGCAGGCCCTAGCCATGGCAATTAGGAATAAGAATGGTCCCATGATCAAGGAGGCTAGGAACGAATATAGAGTAGCCTTACATCAAGCAAAGATTAAGTGGGACGAATCACACTGGCAGGAGTTGAAGGAAGCTAGCTTAGCCAAGGATTCCAACTCATTTTGGTCCCTAGTAAACCGGGGCGACAGGAAGGACCTTTGCCTAATTCCCAACCATATTTCGAGTCATGATTGGCAGGACCATTTCGGGAAGCTTTATTCTGCCTCAGACACTGTGCTTTCGGAGGGGCCATGTGACTTCTTGATCTCCGCTAGCGCTGAAAATGTTAGAGAGCATTTTGCTCTGTCCGAAATTGAAGCTGCGCTAAGGAAGATTGTTCCCACTAAAGCAGCTGGTCCGGACGGCATACCAGGTGACTTGTTCCTTGTAGATTCTACAAATTGGGCACGCTATATTCTTCTACTTGTCAACGCTATTGCTAGTGGCTGCCCAGTCTCGGAGTCCTGGAAGGCCGCAGAGGTGGTCCCAATTTATAAAAAGGGTGCAAGGGAAGACCCCTCTAACTACAGACCTATTAGTCTGATAGACGCCATGCAGAAGGTCTTTGGGAGAGTCCTCTTACAGAGGATTCAAACTTGGGCAGAGGACGAAGCCATCTTATCCCACTACCAGGCCGGTTTTAGGACAAGTACCGGAACGGTCGATCAGGCGTTCAGGCTACTCCTCATATATTGGAAGTTTGTGGTAATTGGAAAGGGCAGTCTTTATCTCGCCTTTATTGACTTAAAGACTGCCTTTGACTTGGTACCCAGACAAAAGCTATGGCAGACATTGGGAAGTATGGGCATTCCACCATTTATTCTGAACTTGCTGATCAGGCTCCATGAGGGTAATTATGCACGGGTAAGAGGGGGATCACAAGGTCAGCTGACGGAGCAGATTCCTGTCAACAGGGGAGTCCACCAGGGCTGTGTTATGGCTCCCACCCTGTTCTCTTTATATGTGAACGGGGTGGTTAGCTTCCTCCAAGAAGAACCAGCTGATGCCCCAGCCCTGGCGGGCGACAGGGTACCAACTCTCCTGTTTGCTGACGACACCTTGTTGGTCTGTAAGACCCCGGCAGGGTTGCAAATTGCTGACCCGATTCCAATCTTTCTGTGACTCTCGGGGCCTGGTCATTAACACCTCAAAAATAAAGCTTATGGCATTTAACCCCCACAAATCCTTTTGAAGCAATCTCGGGCTGGGAGGGTCCCACCTGGAGAGAGTCACCACTTTTGATTATCTGGGAATTCGACTTTCTGATAGAATGTCATGGAAGCCCCACCTAGCCAAGATGTTGCTGAGCCACAAACGCGCGGCCGGTTGCCCCGGCTCTCGCGATTTATGACACCAAAGTAGTCAGCACAGCCCTTTACGGTGCTGAGCTATGGGGGTTTGATAACACCGATGACATTAGCAGATCTGAGCATAAGTTTCTGAGGGGTTTGATAATGCTTCCCCGTAATGTCCCACTATCACCCTTGATGTTAGACATGGGCAGGAGGCCGATTAGAAATATTGCCAAGTTGCGCCCACTGCTTTTTTGGGCCCGCCTAAGACAGACCCCTAAACTTTCCAAGTATGCCGAAGCACTAACTGAAGTTATGAGTCTAGACGTCAGCCATAGAATCAGTTGGATAACAAGTATTAGGAAAACACTGATAGCTTTGGGTCTTGGAGAGCATTGGGATAGGCAAGCCCGACCCAGCAAACTGGAACTCAAATGAATATATTGGGAGTGAGCGGACAGCCAGCAAACAAGCAAACAAAACGTGGGCAGATTATCGGAGGAATTTTATCTCCATAAACTGAGCAGAGGTCTCGAGCCTTACCTGGATATAATTCAGGTACCTAGAGACAGGATGCTGTACACTCATTTTAGATTCGACACGCTTCCTGTCTGTGCATTGACTGCAAAATGGCACCCACCCTATCAGACAACAGAGGATTGTCCATGCTGCAGAGCCCCGCTGGAGTGTGTCGCACATGTCATGTTTGCTTGCCCAGCATATAAAGCAGCAAGGCTAAAATGGCTTAAACCAATCTGCCAACATCTGGGCACACTGAACCACCGGGTCGCTCTGCGTATTTTGAAATCTGACGCAAGAACTCTTTTGCGTGTGGTGTGGCCAAGTTTCTTAGTTGTGCCTGGATAGTCAGACAAAAGGCCCTGAGAGGGGGGGACCAACATTACACCCTAGGAGCTGTAGAGTCAGTATCCCAGCCTTAGATTTAAGCTCGACCTACTGCTTAAACATAATTTTATGCACTCGCACTTTATACCAGCCCACACGTCATTTGACAACCGACCCAATCTTGTACTACTAGGGGGCAAGCAAGGAGGGCTAGACACCTCCGACGGGTTTAAAAGCTTGGACTGTTGGGCTTGCATTTTTATTCTTTTTTATTGCCATTCATGTAACTGTATATGGTTTTTTTACAAACTAATTTTTAAGCTGTTTTTATTATGTAGAGCTAGACAAGCTTTTAATCGTGTTGCTGAGAATAAGTGTTCTTTCATGTTTTGGATATATATGCAATGTTTGTAAAAACTGTACTCTTGTAACATGGTTATTTTTTACTGGATGCTTTTATGATATTTGATATCGAAATAAAGCACTAATAATAATAGTTAATCTCCACAGGTGAGACAAGCAGTTTAAAATGCAATTTCACATGCCCATAATTTACCATAGCATCAATGTATATTTATACACTTGATATCCGTTCATTTTTCCATTATACACCTTCTGAGTAGGTTCTCAAATGTATGTAACAATTGAGTCGCCCCGGAAGAGGCAGGGAAGAAAATAAAACAAGCATTTGAAATGCAATAGGTCTCGCATTTGCGAGACTTTAAGATATTGGCCTTGTAAATGACAATGCCTTTTATTTATATGTTTTGATAATTAACACATAAATAAAAGGCATTGTCATGTACAATGCCAATAGTTCAAACTCTTGTAAATGCGACACGTATTCAAAGAAGCGTCCGCCATTGTCCCGGGCTGCTTAGAAAGTGAAAACGCACATGGCGCGCTGAATGTTGCAGGAAAGCATGTCGTGCCTGCAGTAGGAGAAACTACTTAAAGAAAATAGTGCTTAAAGACTAAAAAAGACTCACTGTGTAACAACCGAAGTAAAAGGGCCAGTCCTCATGGGAGGCTACGAATGAAGACAAGGCGGTACTAAGGAGGGACTAACAAGTCTATTAACAAATCAGAAGCCAGCATTTACGAAGGACAATGACACAAGCCAATGACCAATATGGGCGGAGAGTGGGCAGGGCTTCTATTCCATACTCCAATACAGCATGGCTCGCAGAGCAGCGCATGCGCTGCCCAGATTCGACCTAAAAAGAATAAGCTTGCACTCTCAGACAGTAAATAGGAGAGCCAGACAGATTTTATGGACTAATACAGTAGTGCTGTGGCTCAGGGTACATATTCTATAGAGATTCAGGCAGCAGACGGGTTAAACTAAGTTTACAGAATAGCCTTTCAGATAGTAGTACCACTAATAATGCAAATATCTGCTTTAAAAATACACTAGGAAATACAATATTTTTGTCTCCAAACGCAAGCTTGTTTGGTTTATCAAAATATGCATATTTTGCTATGACATGCACTCTTGTACTTTTGAGTAAAAAAATATGTTTACATCTCCTAAATAGAAGTTTAAAATTTTCATGAAAAAAATATTTTTTGTTGTAGGATAATACCTTTTCTTTTAAGTAAATACATGTTTGGTACCCAAGTATCAATGTCCCATTTTCTTCCATTACTCGCATTCACTATTGCCACACTATAGATTCTGCTTTGCAAGCCCATGTAGCACCATCTCATGCCATAAATGCCCCTAATTTGCCATACATTACCAGGACAAGTATATTCGAAATGAGCATCTTCTTGCAATGGACATCCACAAAAAGGCTGGGGAGTATGTCCATTATGCGAGGGGCATAAAGATTAACAAAAAAGGGATTCTCTACCGGTGAGAATTAAAACTGCGATAAGGTGTGTCTATAGTAATGGATTTGTCAGTATTAAAAGACATAATATAATTTGCAGAAGAAATACCTCTTTAGGGATAGTAGCACTATTCATTTGTTAGGTAAAGTGAAAGGAACAAAATAGCAAATTCTTCTGAATCAATCATGAACAATTTATTTTATACATCACATACAAAATCTGTTCATTCCTACCTGATTGGATGATTGTTAAGCATACATAGAAACAAATACACAGTCCATGTTTCAATTTACAGAGCGTGGTGTTACATAATTAAAGTGTGATGTGCACCCTGAGGTAGTTGGAAATTATGATACATATGGAGAAGCTGTGCGCCTTTCGTTACAGCCTACAATGCTTCCTTGAAGTGACTGAGATATACACATCTGGCAGTGCCCTGGGGGAGCTCATTGAACTCTTCAGTAGTGTGTGATCATGTCGGTAAGCAGTTCTGAGAACCTGGGAGAGAACAGATACGAATGTCGAGGCCACGTATTACTAAAGAAACAGTATATTGCATATGTGAGGCAGGCTTTTTGAACAGTAGGAAACATTTCTTTAATGGGAAGTAAGCCTGTGCTAAACTCGCCAATCGGCCTGGCAGAATGAAAACTTCAACCAGGAACAACCGGACTAATGCAGGAAACAGACCCACTGATGTGGCCAGAAGCCGGTTGAAAACTTCCCAGCAACTTGAGGAACGCGGGCAGATAAAAAATACTTTTAAAACTGCAGCAGCCCTCGCCCGAATACCAAATGTCAAACTGCTCGAACAAAGGAGTGGAGGGAGTTAGAGAAATAACAAGCATTGGCAAAGCCAATAGATTTTGCCTATGCAAAATCTATTGGCCTTGCCAATGTTTTTTTTTAGACATGATGCACAGTAGCCCGGATTTCTGTACAACATGGCTTAAAGTAAAAGAAAAAGGTCTATGACTTCGCCATTGCTTACAACGTCATAGCGCTTTTTTCTTTAATTCATGCTGCATAGCAGCCCACGTTGCTGTTCAATATGTCTAAAAAACATTAAACAAAGCCAAACAGCAGAGATAGAGCCAGAGTAATTTGGCTTTGTTTAATGTTTTTTGTGGGGGGCGGGAGGGTTGGAGAGGGCAGGAGGAACCATGGGGGGCAAGCAACAAAAGAGTGGTGTGGGAGAGGAGGGAGGAGCAAAACCACGAGGGCTGGGGGAGTGACGGGGGTCAAGTATCACATGGGAGGTGTGTGGGAGGAGGGAGGGAGCGGCAACATCACAGAGGATGGGGGAAGTGCAGTGGTATCAAGCAGCACAAGGGATATGTGGGGGAGGAGGGAGGGATCAGCAGCACCATGGAGGGTGGGTGGAGTCAAGCAACACAAGGTATGTGTGGGGGAGGAGGGAGGAAGCAGCAACACCATGGAGGGTGGGTGTAGTCAAGCAACACAAGGTATGTGTGGGGGAGGAGGGAGGAAGCAGCAACACCATGGAGGGTGGGTGGAATCAAGCAGCACAAGGGATGTGTGGGGGAGGAGGGAGGAACCAGCAGCACCATGGAGGGTGGGTGGAGTCAAGCAAGACAAGGGATGTGCGGGGGAGGAGGGAGGAAGCAGCAACATCACAGAGGATGGGGGAAGTGCAGGGGTGTCAAGCAACAGGAGGGAGGTTTGGGGAGGAGGGAGGGATCAGCAGCACCATGGAGGGTGGGTGGAGTCAAGCAACACAAGGGATGTGTGGGGGAGGAGGGAGGAAGCAGCAGCACCATGGAGGGTGGGTGGAGTCAAGCAACACAAGGGATGGGTGGGGGAGGAGGGAGGAAGCAGCAGCACCATGGAGGGTGGGTGGAGTCAAGCAACACAAGGGATGGGTGGGGGAGGAGGGAGGAAGCAGCAGCACCATGGAGGGTGGGTGGAGTCAAGCAACACAAGGGATGGGTGGGGGAGGAGGGAGGAAGCAGCAGCACCATGGAGGGTGGGTGGAGTCAAGCAACACAAGGGATGGGTGGGGGAGGAGGGAGGAAGCAGCAGCACCATGGAGGGTGGGTGGAGTCAAGCAACACAAGGGATGTGTGGGGGAGGAGGGAGGAAGCAGCAGCACCATGGAGGGTGGGTGGAGTCAAGCAACACAAGGGATGGGTGGGGGAGGAGGGAGGAAGCAGCAGCACCATGGAGGGTGGGTGGAGTCAAGCAACACAAGGGATGGGCGGGACATGAGGGAGGAAGCAGCAGCACCATGGAGGGTGGGTGGAGTCAAGCAACACAAGGGATGGGTGGGGGAGGAGGGAGGAAGCAGCAGCACCATGGAGGGTGGGTGGAGTCAAGCAACACAAAGGATGTGCGGGGGAGGAGGGAGGAAGCAGCAACATCACAGAGGATGAGAAGTGCAGGGGTGTCAAGCAACACGAGGGAGGTTTGAGGAAGAGGGAGGGATCAGCAGCACCATGGAGGGCAGGAGGACTCAAGCAACACAAGGGATGTGTGAAGGAGGAGGGAGGAGGCAGCAACCAATGGAGGGCGGGGGAGTATGGAGGGCAAGCAACACCAGGGAGGTATGGAGGAGAAGGGAAGGAGGAGCAACACAATGGAGGGCAGGGGGACTGTGAGGGAAAAGCTACATGGAGGTGTAGGGGAAGGGGAGGAAACAACAACACAAAGGAGAGCGGGTGGCGGTTGGGAGACAAGTGCACTAGCCATGAGAGGAGGGATGGACTGAAGACACATGCACTCGTATGGAGTGTATTTGAAAATATTTTTTTTAAATAAGTACCAGCAGAGATTGCGACCAGTGGAAGGACACTGGCCACAGACGAGTAACTGTACTTTGCCCCTGCTTCACAGCATGGACAAGCACCTGGAGACCCAGCAGAAAGTAGGAAGCGAGCAGGAGGCAACGACCAGTAGGAAGCAAGAAAACAAGAGAGACGTGAAAGCCAACCAATGGTAAGTAATGGGCAGGCTCTAAGCTAGTTTTTAAGCTTTTTTTTCTTCATAAAAGATTTTGCTGCTAGTGAATGCATGCTGTTCGGGCGGAACCTAAAAAGATCCTTAGCTGAGACCAGTCAAATTCAATAATAGGTAAACAGATCTTCATCTGTGTTCACAAGAACACAAAATTATGTGAGGACTCCTCTGTTCTTCAGGCTCAGGTCAGACAGCACAGGACATCATGTGTATGCAATACAAACAAGGCCTCGTCTGTGTCCTGCAAAAAATACAATAGATAAAATAATTAAAACTAACTGTTGAAGTCTCATCCTTGTAACCAAAAGCCCAACAACAAGTAAACAATGCCTGCACTACATTGGAACTCAGCAGAACTTAACAGAAAGTTACAAGGGTTCATAAGTGGCCAGTGCTGTAACTAAAAACAAATGGGCCTCCTTGAATAATGTGGCTAGGCTTGTCTTAAATGTCTCATGGCTTGGAAGACTCATAGCAAGTCTGTCTGCGTCTGTGTGGTTTCACCTGCACTAACCCTCACCTCACCCCCACAACACAAGGGCCTACATTACTTGCCTGCCTTCGGCTATAAAAACAGCAAAGCAGGTACACTAGGCCTCATTTGTTTACAGCATAGGCTTTGGGTTAGCACATTAGTCTAATCTGTGTACAACTGAATTTTAAAGCTGATAGAATAAGATCTTCTCTGTCTCCCGTGTAAGTCTGCAGCTGGTAAATAAGATTCCTTCTATTTCAATGTCTAGCAGAACTCCACAGGTAAGTGATCTTTGGTCAAATAGCCCACTACAGCAGACAGACATTGCCTTATTTATTTAGAGTACAGCTCAATGGGGATGCAAGCAAGGCTATGTGTGTGCAGCAGAATCGAACTGAAGGGTTTTAGAGCCCTAAAACAAATCTATATTCTCTGACACGAAAATTAAACAGGTCAACCACGTTTTTGAAATCTTTAAAATCATAGATGTGAAAAATATCGATTTTTTTTTACAATCTTTATTAACTTCTTTTGGATACTGGAATTTTTAGGTCTCGCCTAGGCAGCGCTTGTGCTGTCTCTTCGAGACATGCTGTATTCAGGTATGGACTTGAAGCTTCGCCCACTCTCCGCCCATCCTTTTAATTGGCTGCTGTCACTGTCCTTTGTAAATGTTGGCTTTTGATTTGTTAATAGGCTTATTAGTCCCTCCTTAGTACCTCTCTATCTTCTGTTGTTACCTCCCAGAAGGACTGGCCATTTTACATGTGTGGGTACTCAAATTTCATTTGGCGATGCAGCGCGCGCAACGAAATTCGTTTTATTTATTTATATGTTTACTTACCTCGAATCGGCCGTAATCCATAGTTTACTACCCCCCACCCTGCCCCTCCCCCGCCCCACGTCAGCGCCCGGCAGCACTCCCACCACCGGCCGCTACTGGTTTCAAATGTATATCTCATCAATATTAGGACACAACAAAAGGATATAGCAATAAATTAAATGTAGTTACATGGTGTACACTTGTGGTTTAGTACTCTATGAATAATAGGAATAAAGTTTTAAGATTTCAATGCTTTAAGATTTCAGAGGATATATATCGACCTAACAGCAATGGGTTCAAGATTTATTAGGAGGATTATATACGTGCCAAAAAAGCCTTATCGCTATTTTCTTTTTAAAGTCAAAAGTTCATCATGGTCGTTTAGACCACTGTGGACTGTCTGAAGTTTTTCAACGACTCTTGCTTCACATCATGCTAGTCGAAGTTGTATAGAACCACCTCTAAGACCGTGGGTTGTTACAGAATATACCGTCCATTTGATCTAATCTGTATTGTGGTGATATTTATGAAAATGGTGTACCAGTAGTGCACCTTGTGTGTGGCATTTGATTTTGGACTTGTGTTGTGAGATACGTTTTTTAGGTCTCGGCCTGCACCAGCGCTTGCGCTGGTCTGGCCGAGAGTTTTAGTAAGTGGGTTTTGGAAGTGCAAACACTGGCTTTCGGTTGGCGACCAGCTTGCGTTCACGATGGGCGTGCACGCGCAGCTGCCATCTGGGTTTCCTATCTCTTCCTCATTTCCTCGTCATGGCTCATTAACTCTCTGGACTCTGATGTTTCAATCGCAGCAGCAGCTCACATTACCAACTGACGGCCCTGGACTACAGTCACATGAAAAACAACAGCGATTAGCATTGAAATGCAAGCTTTTTTTTGTCTAGTTAGAAATATTGCTTCGGTGGGTTGATTTCACCTTATATCGCTATTTGTTTTATATTGGGAGTCACAGCCTAATTACCAGTATTTTTGTCTCACTCAGTTTTTTTTTTTTTATATTTATTCGCGCAAAGCACAAAGCTATATTTAAGGTTACTTTTTCCGCGTCACTTCTTCACTCTATTTAAACTCCACACCCCCACTCTTATTGTCTCTCTCCTTCTCTCTCTCTCCCTCTCTAATTCTCTCTCTACTTAATTAACTCTCCCTCTCTATCTTTTTAGCCTTTCATTCTCTCTCACCCCTTTATCTGTTTCTCTTTCAAACTCCTTCATTCACTCTCTCTCCCCTTCTTTCTCTCTCTCTATCCCGCTCCACTCTTTATTCTATGTACACCCTTTCGCTCTCTTTCTCTCTCACCACCCTCTCTAATTGGGCATTATATCTTCACTCTATCTCTCACTCGGCAACTCCACAGCATCACTCAGCATCACCACAGCATCACTCAGCGCAACCACAGCATCAATCAGAGCCAGCACAGCATCAATCAGAGCCAGCACAGCATCACTCAGCACCAACACATCTCTCAACGCCATCACAGCATCACTCAACGCCATCACAGCATCACTCAGTGCAACCACAGCATCACTCAGTGCAACCACAGCATTACTCAGCACAACCACAGCATCACTTAACGCCACAACAGCATCACTCAGCGCCACCACAGCATTACTCAGCAGCACCACAACATCACTCCGCGCCACCACAGCATCACTCAGCACCACCATAGCTTCACTCAGCGACACCACATCATCACTCAGGGCCAACACTGCATCACTCAGCACCACCACAGGATCACTCAGCACCACCACAGGATGACTCCGCACCACCACAGGATGACTCCGCACCACCACAGGTTGACTCCGCACCACCACAGGATGACTCAGCACCACCACAGGATGACTCAGCACCACCACAGCATCGCTCAGCATCACCACAGCATCGCTCAGCACCACCACAGCATCGCTCAGCACTACCACAGCATCGCTCAGCGCCACCACAGCATCGCTCAGCGCCACCACAGCATCGCTCAGCGTCACCACAGCATCGCTCAGCGCCACCACAGCATCGCTCAGCGCCACCACAGCATCGCTCAGCGCCACCACAGCATCACTCAGTGCCACCACAGCATCACTCAGCGCCACCACAGCATCACTCAGCGCCACCACAGCATCACTCAGCGCCACCACAGCATCACTCAGCGCCACCACAGCATCGCTCAGGGCCACCACCGCATCGCTCAGCACCACCACAGCATCGCTCAGCACCACCACAGCATCGCTCAGCACCACCACAGCATCGCTCAGCACCACCAGAGCATCGCTCAGGGCCACCACAGCATCACTCAGGGCCACCACAGCATCACTCAGGGCCACCACAGCATCACTCAGCACCACCACAGCATCACTCAGCGCCAAGACAATATCACTCAGCACCACCACAGCATCACTCAGCACCACAGCAGTATCACTCAGCAAGACCTGAGTATCATTCAGCATCACCTCAGCATCGTCTCCGCAACAGTCACCACCACCACCACTACCACCTCAGCATCACTCAGCACCACCTCAGCCTGCTCTCGGAATCTGGCATCTGTTGATTCTCCTCTAGCGTCTGGCCGCTGCTAGTGTTATAATACAGGTACTAGTTCCCAACCTTCACTCTCCGATTGTTTATGCCCCCTCAAAAAAAAAGCTTTAACAAACAACCATTGCAATAGGCAGAAACAAGTTGCCAGCATTGCAAGAACAAAAGAAAACTGAGGACATTTTTTATTGTAAATACTTTTTTAATATGGTCGTTCAGTTTTACATAATGCTTTCTTGGTCATATATAAAGTAACAAAAATGCTTCTGACACTTTTTTATTATAACTTTTCAGCATGCCGCACAGCAGTCACACTTCTCTACAGCACAGCTTGAAGACATTGGCAAAGTCAATAGCTCTGGCTAAACACTTATAAGGCCCCAAAGGCGAGACCTATTGGCTATGCCAATGCTTGTGTTATCCAGCCACTACTAAACTGATGGCAGGTGATGCAGGAAGATGGGGCCCAAGTATCATGGGTTACCATCTTATGATACCTTTTGCAGCTGCTCTCTGTTCCTCAGTTGGTGAGTTCAGCTATTATTTACAGTCATTTTTTAACTTTAGGTATCTGCCTTCTCCCTGTTCCAGTCCACTCATGAGCGGATTTAGACGTGGTTCAGAGCGAAATGTAAAATGAGTTTATTGCAGCTGCTATAAGTTGTGAGATATGTAAATAGAAATCGACCATTCCATAGAAAGCCCACCCCAAAGGCAGTGCATATTGCCTTTGGGAGAAGATGAAATGGCTTTATCAAAGGCCGTGGGAGAAAAACTGTTCAAGGCAGGTCATTTAATATATCACAGGGACCTCATGGGCAGCCACCCTTTTCATGGCAGGTACATCGGCATGAAAAGAGCAGGGGATATGTAGGTCGTAATATGCTCTGCATATTAAGGCTAGTTGCAGACCGCTGGTGCAGCGGGATCCTTGATCTCGGTGAGCTGGCTGTCTCGTGGTGGTCCGACCACCACACTCAGAATACTGTGGGTGGACCCGCTGTGGTGGCGGTGGTCGGGCCGCCACCATGAGTACAGTGGTCCTGAGGACCGCCGTACTCGTAATAAAGCTGTTAGTGTATTTTTCGGGGGCAGTGTGCATTTGTAACACAACTTTCCCCACAAAATATCAAAATTCTACAGTAATGAGAAATATTAAGAGGTCGCAGGATATTTTCATTGTAGGTAGTGCAATTCATCATAACAACACCCCCACCTTTATCTGCAGGTTTTAAAATGATTGAAGAACTTTTAGAAGGAGAATTAGTACCTGTGCTCTACTGAGGACATATTGGCATGAAAATGAGTTGTATTTTGTGTAGGGAATCTATTGAGTAACTTCCTCAAAATTAACAACTTGAGATGGCATACATGTGATAGATGGGCAAATGTTGGACTTGTTTCTCAGGCTGGTGTTGTTCAAGAACTCTATAAAATCTTGGTCTGAAAAATGAATTTTCAGCCTTATTTTTCACAAAAATTGCAATATTTTGAACTTGTTGTCCACTGGGTTCCTGAGAACTGCCATGGCCAGCATAACACTAAGGATGGGCACCATCATAGCATCAATGCCGGCAAAAGATTAAAATTACCATTGACATGGTAGGGCAAGCATTCTCTAATGGTAGGCACCATCAATGTCATCTATGCCACCAATTTGCTAAGAATTACTACTAAAATGCCAATATCAGTGCTTTCCCGAAGTGAACAAACACACACACACACACACACACACACTCTTTGAGAGCTGCTTTCCTCTTCTTACTTTCCCCTATACCACCTGCACTGGTACCTTGCCAGCACCAGGAGCTGTCCTTCAACCTCTGGTGCTCCATGGACCACTCCACTCTGTACAGTTCCCAGTCACATTTACTGCAACTTTGGAGGCCTTGCATTACATGTACATGTGAATGAAAGAGTAGGGCCTAACTGGGCTGAGTCTGTTGTTGGTGAATAGAGGTGATGGGGAGTACTCAACTAGAGATGGGAGGCCAAACTGCAGCCTGTCTCCTCTCAAACAGACCACCACTCACTAGTGCCCTTAATGCACACAATGTGCAAATCCGTTTGGCCAGTCTTGGTGTCCTAACCCAGAGTACAATGCACAGTTTGTATTGTTTCTAACACTGTCACTCACACAGACAAAGTAAAAAGGATGATTCAAACACAAGGACACACTTTGCCACTGGATTCAAGCTAGCCTGGCTGATGAGGGGTGTTACCCCGAAACCGGTACCAGGATGCTTGTTTCCGGTCCAGGGAAGACATGGCTTGGCAGTTCGGACTGGACTGTTCCCATGAGGTACAGGGTTGAGACTAATTTGCATATAGCTGTGTCTGAACTGGGGTGGCGAAGTGAGCTAAAGAACGATGATGGATTCAACCCAGATCTGTGACTGGGGGTGAGTGTCTGAAAAGTTTCAGCACTCCTTCTATCATCTCCTTGTTTTTGCTTTGTTCGCCCTAAGTTGGCAGGGTATGCCCAGACGTGGGTCCCTTGCTCACTTTGCCACTGGATTAAAAATAGCCTGGCTGATGAGGGGTGTTACCCCGAAACCGGTACCAGGATGCTTGTTTCCGGTCCAGGGAAGACATGGCTTGGCAGTTCGAGCTGGACTTTTCCCATGAGGCACAGGGTGAAGACTGATTTGCATATAGCTGTGTCTGAACTGGGGTGGCAAAGTGAGCTAAAGAACGATGATAGATTCAACCCAGATCTGTGGCTGGGGGTGAGTGTCTGAAAAGTGTCAGCGCTCCGTCCATCATCTCCTTGTGTTTGCAAAGTAAAAAGGATGGCCAATGCCTAAATGACTTAAGTAGTGGGCAGCCGCTGCCCTCGCCATTTCTTTCACACCCCTGAAACTTTTAGAAATATAATTCATACAAGAGGAGAAGTAACTCCCATTCTAAGAAAGGAAGGGGATTGCAACACCACCAAATTCTTAGTGGGAATGTAGATGAAGACCTTTTCCAATGGGGAAATATGTTTCTTGTGCAGAAATTATATAAAAAAGAAGGATTTGCAAGGATATCTGAATTTGCTCAGCAGAGAAAACATACACATGTATGTTTGTATTTCAGCTGCACTTGAGAGTGCTCATGCCCGTCTATTTGTGTAATTATATTTTCACTTGTTTTCCCTTTAAATACGTACAGGCCAATATCTAAAAATGTGTATGCTGCAACTAAATTATCTGTAATTGGCGAACTCGAATTTCTATCAGGGTTACAATCAGAAGCGCTGATGGAACGCAGGGCCCCAGGAAATAAGTTGACCCAGTAATGTTGAATTTAATAGGAGACAGATCAGTTGACATGATATGGTAGGGTACTTGAATATTGATTTCAAAATTTTGTTTGAACGAAATGTAGAGATCAAAATATTGTGAAGACAAAATTATTGAGGAACTTTAAGGCCCATTACGATACCGGGCGTAAAAAATCCGCCACCCATGAAAGCGGCAAAAATCCGCCCGCACACACCGTCTGAACACCGACCACGCCATTACGATGACACAAACCGAAAACCGCCATCGGCGGAAAAATCACACAAGATACCGCCCGCCCTAGTCCGAGTCGGAGTCAAACCGCCCGCCACGGACGGAAACACGCACGACAACACAAAACCGCCCGCCCTCACGGCCGACACACCGCACGTGAAATTACGATCGCACCGCCATGAGCGCGGGTAAACCACAAATATACCGCCCGCCAGCGCAAACAACGCCGATGAGAATTGACACGGCAGAAGCCATGGCGCCACGTCCCTGCACAGAAAACATCCGCTGACAAAAACAATCGCACACAACATGGCCAACAAGTCCACACAGCAAGGCACGCACAAATACACAAGCACAGTACACATCCCGAAAACACCCCCTGGACAAACAAAAATACAAAGGCCAGAACACCAGACACAACACACCTGAAAACAACAGACCATGAGGACACACCCACATAGGTAAGTACAAAAGCAGCACTCCCACAGACCACAACCCCTTGCAACATTGCAAACCAGAGAGGAGAGGAGAGGACACAGTGACACAGCAAGGACAGCAGCACACCACAGAAACGCACACATCACAACCACCACCACCACCACCACCACCAAACACCGGCACCACAAACCCCTGCACATTACACAACACACACCGCACCAGCACCACAAACACCATGGCACCACAAAGAATGCCCAAGTTCACGCCCATTGAGCTGACGGTCATGGTCGACGAGATTATCAAGGTGCACCCACAAATCTATGGGAACCTGGTCCAGCACACACCACTAGCCACCAGAAACAGAATGTGGAACCGGATCGTAGACCAGGTCAATGCAGTCGGGACCCTGCCCAGGAACAGAGTTGAAATCAACAAACGGTGGAATGACGTCAAGAGCCTGGTCAAGAAGAAGGAGAGCAAGAACAGAGAGCTGGCTGCCGTCACTGGCGGAGGGAATCCCGCGCTCTTCAAGACCTTCAAAGCGTGGGAGGAGAAGGTGCGAGTCATTATACATCCGGAGATCCTCGCCGGATTAGCAGGGGGAGTGGAGGCTGGTAAGTACAAACTAATGTATACCAGCACACCGCTATGTACTCACATGCACTACCACCATGCCACAGCTCCCAGGGACAAACACCCCCATGTCCAGCACACAATACACAACACATCACACACACATGCAACAGACACCACCACACACAGCCCAAACCTAACAACTGTAAGATACGTGGGGGCATGTGTACACTCAGCCAGCCACGTAACCACCAACAGGTCCCCAAGTATGCCAGAAGCGCCACAACGAGCACCCACCACACCCATGTGTCCGCCATAGCTGCACTAACCGACAAGTAACAGGTAAGTGGCAGGAACACAAAGTGCAGTGGGTGGGAGGGTGGACAGCCTAAGTACAACACACACCAGGCCCCTAGTCCCACAGCACAGCAAGGAGGAGCATCCCCCACACCCCACACCCACGTGTCAGCCACCGCAGTGCACACCGACAGCCGAAAGGTAGACATCACGGTCCACAACAATAGGTGTCAGTGGGTGTCCAGCCATCACCACGACCCACAACACCGCCCCCACCCCCACAGACCTGCAACATGGAGCACCCCCGCTTAGAACCATGTGGCATCCAGTACAGTGCACGCACGAACAACCTGCAGGTGGGAAACTGGACAGGGCTGGATTACTGGAGGCATGAGGACCGTAACACGACCAACACATGGGACATGTCACGTAGCAGACGAACACGCAGCACCGCCCACTGTCACGAACAAGTGAACAATGTGCACACGGACATGAACCACAGACTCACACCCCACATGACCCATCACAGACACAGCAACACCCAAGGAGCCACGTCTGCATGCACAAGCCACACTGAATATAGTACCACACGGCAGCCACTGTGCAACCCATCACACACAACCGAAACACCATTGAAGTCCTGTCCATGTAGCCCCTACTGCCTGTCAACCACACACCCCACAACTACGCCTATGTAAGACAAACAACACTAGACGCAACAGAGCGGAACAACATAAATGCACACGAACACCACTGAACCCATCAAACACACAGACACACCATGCACATACAACATACCATCCATCCCATCCATCAGCCCCAGTCTCATGAAAGGCATGTCATCCGCACAGCTGCCACACATACAGCAGTCACGCTAAGAGACATGCCCATGACCAACCATGTGCCAGAAGTCAATGAAGCGCACGCCACACTGTGAGCAACAACACACAACAAGGGCCACACCCCCCGAGCACTGCAGTGATGCACATGGCACAGGGCAGCACGCACACCAAGGAGATGGGACAACTGCAATACGTCGGGTGGCACACAACCATCACACACTCATAACGATGCGTCCAATGCCATGTCCAGTAATCACAACAGACAGCAAATATGCAGGGCATGTCAGGCATGCACACACCTCAGACCATGCACTGTCATGCTGCCACAACACATGTCACGTTCGGCACCCATGGCTCACAGCATGTACCCCAAAAGCATATTCCATCCCAAATGCGTTTCCGGGGCATGCCCCCATGTTGCCATATGCGTTCCTAAGCGTCCCATGTGAACACCAAAAGCAAAGTACAAACCAGACCCAGGATGGGCCAGGAGCCCGCATACACCAGAGTCACAATAAGTAGGGGCACAGCAACACACCCATCGGCATGGCCAATCTGTCCCATGCCACATGTGCACAGCACACAGTCCCATTGCCAAGCACACCCAACTACAAATGGTACAGCCACACACACGCCTCCGGGAAACCCATGTACGAGATTGCACGAACTGTTAATGTCAGACGACAAATACATACTTCGCCAGGTGCAACACAATAACAAATCTCATTCTCTCTACAGGTGACGAACTGCTGGATGCTGGGGATGGAGACAGCAGCCAGCACAGCCAGCCTACAAGCCCCCAACGAGGACACACGGATGTGGAGGATCTGTCCTCCTCTTCGGACACGGACCACCAAGCAGGCCCATCTGGTGTGGCAGGGCCCAGCCGCTCCCCAGGACCCCTCCTACCCACCAACCCATCATCCAGGTGTTGTAATTTGGCAGCATTTAAGTTAAGCATTAGCTGAAGACAGCCTGTATTTAGAGGCTAAATTGTCCGCTTTGTGGAATCCATTTTGTATTTCTGGCAGCCATTTTGGCTGCCATGTGCTACCATGTGCTCGCCATGTGCTCTGTCCTACCTTCCTGTCAACTGCTCTTGAAATCTGCCTAGAGACAAGTTATATTTAGTTCCTCTTGCTTTGCACATGCTCAGTTGAGCTTGCAGCTGTTCCGAGTTTATAAATGTCAGGATGTGTCTACTAAAAGTAGAAACTGTTAGCTCCACCCACTTGTCGACTGTGCATTCTCTGTATGACCTTATATGTGCCTAAAACCAGCATTTGTGTTAGTACCGCCTTCATTTGAGCCCCTGTGTGGGTATAAAAGGACCAGGATCCTTCCATTCAGTGTGCTACTTCATGCATTACTGAAGGGTGATGTGCGAATGTTAGCTCCACCTCATGAGGTTTAATAAACTCTGTCTTTTCTATTTCCAGTTTCTGTGCCAACTTCTTCCTAAGTGTCTGAGGACTCTGTGCAGAGAAGGGAGAACCCCTAAGCACTGGTAGGCCTTGCTGAGGCTCACTACAACAAATTGGCGCTTCCAACGTGGGACTCATCAGCGACTCGGATGCCCGAAGGACTGGTCGCGACGAAGGATTGGAATCTCGCTTTGGACGCGATCGCTGCCTGAGGAGACCAGAGTCTTGGCACCCACGGCGTTTTTCCTTTCTTTCTGATCTGACCATCCCAGCGGCGCCGGTCCTTGACTGAGATCTCTTTTGTTGATTCGCCGTGCAGTGACCATTTGGTCGATTTGAGAACTTGGCAGTTGGAACCTGGACACCATTTGATTGGTAAGAGCCGTTTTGCGGCACTTGCTGTTGGTTTGATGCCTTTGATTGGTAAGGTAGTTTTAGTAACACTTACTGTGGCTTTGTTTGTATGATTGGCCAATTTTGGAATCTGTTTTGTAATTATATATGTATTGCAATACATATAGGCAGGTAATGAGGAGAATTTTCTCTATTTAAAATTGTTTGAACAGCGCAACGTACGAAGAGTACCTTAAGCGCTACTTTGATTATAATACTGCATATTTTGCACTATTTTTTGGCATGCCTGTTTTCAGCACACTTCGTAGGATGTGTTGCTTTTGTAGTGGTACCAATTTGAGACTTGACGAAGCACAACCAGCCTCCCGGAGGGGACGCCTAATAGGGATATGTATATTAAGTATGGTATTTCTTCTATAATGTACTGCACGTTATGGAACAAATATACTAGTAAAGATCCTGAGTTGCGTTGGCCTATGTATGGGTCATTTGATTTGCGAAAAATTCAGTATGTGGAACAATGTATGTTTAAACGAAAGACTAGGCAAGATATGTTTGATTGTGTGCGAATGTGGGAGAAAGAAGTGCGTGAGCGAATGAAGCGTGAGCAAGCCTTGATTGACAAAGAACAGCGAAAGACCATTTATGCGAAAGCATTAGAGTTAAAAAACAAGGAGATGAGAGAAATTAAAGAGAGGGAAGATAGGGAACGCCATTTACAGGTGACTGGCCAATACGCTGTTAGGCAGCCCCTTTATCCTATCCTTAATAAACCGCAAGATGATTTCTTGTTATTAGATCGTTCTCCACCTCCGTATATTTTTTCTTCTGCTCCTCATGAGTCAGATGAGGACTCTTTTTCAGACCAGGACAAAGCTCGAGAAACTCGTTCCATGTTATCTGCTGAGCGTGCATCTGACATCAGATCTACTGCGCGTAAAGCCGTTCGTAGTACTACCACTGCCTCTGAACTTTTAGATAGTATAAAAGGATGGCAGGAAAGGGAGCAAATATATTTTACCGATACATTTGCTGCAGAGGTTATTGAACAATTTAGGAAGTATTCGGTAGAAGTGGAGCCCGATGATGTAGCAACTGACTGTAAACAATTACGTGACGGTCTTTTTGTCTTCTCCCAGGTGGCTGACACGATCAGACGCTTGGTTAAACTGCGTGTTGAAGCAGCCCGTTTGCGAGAGGAGAAAAAGGCAGCAGAAACAGCTGCACTAGCATCTCAGATCAGCATGGCACGAACTTCTACTCCTGAAACAGATAAGAATGTTGTAATTCATGTGAAACCCATGCGGGAAGCCGCGCCTTTATATGTTCCTCCTAAAGGAACGGGTACAGAGGATGATAAGACTTCTCTTAATGCGAAAGGGTACTTTATTTATAATTGGGTTTACACTCCTTGGAATAGAGCAGATGTTATGGCCCTTAAAAATGCATTGCCTGACCCGCGAAAGAATCCAGCAGCCTTTTATGAGGAAGTTGAGGGTGCAATCAGCTCTTGTACTATGACTCTGTCTGATATTGATTTGTTTTTTGGATTAATATTACCACCTGATATGTGGAGAACTGTGCGCAAAATAGATGATAATGCGACATTTGGAGCATTGTGGAAAGATTTAGAGCGGTTAGATGAAGATAGAGAACCTGCACAGAAACCGTGTCAGTTAATTTTAAATCTTCCGGCAGCTATATTAGTTAAGTTAAAGACGATCATTCCCCCTAAAAAGATAGATTGGACAGTGCTAGCGTCTTGCAAGCAAAAGGTAGATGAATCAGTTTCTGACTTCTTCACACGCTTTGAAGAAGCATTTCACGATTTTAGTGGCCAGTCATTGACAGATGACACGGGTAGGCATCTGTTTGTCGATAAATATGTCGCAAACCTTTTGCCAGGAATAGCTAGTCGCTTAAAGGCCAGTGAGAGTTCATGGACTACATCTTCTCCGGTTTCTCTTTTAACTATGGCCCAGTATTATGAGCGGCAAGAATTAGAAGCCAAAGGTAATGAGGACAAAAAGTCTAAAGAGTTGAAAACAAAGGTTATGTTGGCTCAAGCTTATGGTCCGCCTTCTAGAGATAATGATAGAGGTGGACGTGGATCTTATGGTTCGTCCTTTCCTTCCTCTGCCCGTTTGGACATTGGCTTTCTGATTGTCCAGTGCTGCGTGCTCAGCAGAATCTACGTGGTCGGGGACAAATGAGAAATCGTTCAGGATATCAAGGGCCTAGAGGAAGCGCGAATGATCGTGCTCGGTTTGATGCTAATACACGTGGGCAGAATGGGTTTAACACTTTTGATAGAAGGAACCAATATCAAATGTCTGACTATGTGCCCTCTGATTTTCAAGATTCTGCTTATGCATAGGATTGCCTAGGATGGGGTAAGGAATCAGTTGAAGTTCCAGTAGATCAGAGGGGTCCCTATGTTACAGCACATGTTTTGGGTTCTACTGATCAGTTTCTGGTTGATACAGGAGCTACTCGTAGCGCCTTGTCTAAACAATTGGTTCCAAGGGCTCCCCTGTCTGGCTTAACCATTACATCGATAGGTTTCGATGGAACACCTTCCCTTAGCCCATTGTCACAACCACTTGCATTCAATGTTGATAAGTTTACTGCTCCATGTCCGTTTTTGCTTTCTCCAAACACACCAGACAATATTGTGGGTCTTGATATGCTTAAATATTTCAGGGCTACGATAAGGTGTTCTCCGGAAGGAGTACGGGTTATTTTGAATGACAACTACCCTGTGATTGAGAGATCTTGTATTGTTAAAGAGGACATTGCACTAGCCTCACTCCCTAGTACTTTGTGGGCTACTTCGGATACTGATGTAGGGCAAATGGTTATTCCACCAGTACATATTAGTGTCAAGGAGGGCGCTTTATTGCCAAGACTGCCTCAGTATAAAATTTCTCGAGAAGGCGAAGAAGCACTCACACGTATTGTACATGATTTAATTAAGGTGGGGGTTGTGGAAGAAGTTCCTTACAATATTTGCAATAGTCCGATTCTTCCCATTTTGAAAAAAGATACTGACACTAGGATTTATAGATTTATTATCGATTTGAGAGAAGTCAACAAGATTGTAGTACCACAGTACCCTGTAGTCTCTGACATAACGACATTGCTTACCCTGGTCCCTCCAACAGCAACTACATTTTCTGTAATTGATCTGAAGAACGCTTTCTTCTCGATTCCTATTCATCCTGATAGCCGATATTTGTTCGGTTTCACTTTGAATAATAGATCATACAGATTTTGTAGAGTTCCTCAAGGCTATACTGAGAGTCCTAGTATTTACAGTCAAGCATTGAAGAGACAGCTTGATTCCTTTACCTTGCCTAAAGGAGTGGCTCTCATACAATATGTCGATGACATCTTGTTGGCAGCCGATACACCTGAGCAGTGTGAGAAATGCACTTTGTCTTTGCTTTCTTTTCTTGCTACACACCACCATAAAGTATCACGAAAGAAATTGCAATATTGTAGACCGAAGGTGACCTATTTAGGACACCTTCTGTCTAAGGAGGGCCGTGCACTGACACCAGATCGCATTCAAGCAATTTTAGACACCCCAGTACCTTCCACGCAGAAAGATGTCCGTGCATTCATTGGTCTGACTTCGTTTTGCAGGCAATGGATATTGGGTTTTTCACACATTGTTAAACCCTTGCTAGCACTTTTGACTAAAAACACTCTGATCCCCCTTCCATGGACAGATGAATGTCAAAATGCTTTTTGTCAGTTGAGACAAGCTCTTTGCTCTGCACCAGTGTTAGGCACACCAGATTACACGAAGGCTTTTACACTCTATGTACATGAGAAAGAAGGATGTGCATTGTCAGTTTTAGTACAGACACACGGGGACAAACAGCGTCCTTGTGCATACCTTTCTGCAGTTCTTGACCCTGTTGCTCGTGCATTGCCTGGGTGTTTCCGTTCAGTTGCAGCGACGGCTGTGTCCATACGTCAGAGTGAAGGGATAGTTTTGTCACACAAACTGTTGGTGCTAGTACCCCATGCAGTAGATGCCCTTTTGAATCAGACTAAGACTCAGCACTTAACTAGTGCTCGTTTGACAGGATACGAATTGACACTGCTAGCACCTCATATTACCTTGAAAAGATGTGCGACACTGAACCCAGCCACTTTGTTGCCATATCCTGCGACTCAGTCTCAGTCAAAGGAGCCTCACGATTGTATATTCCTTACTGAGGAACAGACAAAGGGTCGCATCGATTTGCAAGATACGCCCCTTCCAGATGTAGATGGGGAACTGTGGGTTGATGGGTCCTGTTTGAAGTTACCAGATGGCACGACTTCAGCTGCTTATGCAATTACCACGCTTGAGACAGTAGTGGAAACAGCTCGCATACCTCAGAAGTCAGCTCAAGCAGCTGAACTAATAGCTTTGACACGAGCGTGTGAGCTTAGCACTGACTTGTGTGTGAACATTTACACGGATAGTCGCTATGCTTTTGGAGTGGTTCATGATTTTGGCCTACTCTGGAAGGAAAGAGGCTTTCTTACATCCCATGGGATGCAGATAATGCACGGAGAGTTAGTGCATAATCTCTTGACTGCACTTACATACCCAAAGAAAGTTGCTATTATGAAGTGTAGCGCACACAAGAAAGTGACTGACAAAATAGGACAAGGCAATGCCTTTGCAGACCGCGTAGCCCGTGAGACTGCGATGCAGCGAAGCACTACACCCATGTACGTAGTGAAATCACAAGCTGAGCGTTGGCATGATGCTAGAGAGGAAGTATTGGATATACAGAGATCTGCTTCTGTGGAAGAGCTTGAGCAATGGTCTAAAGAAGGAATATTAGATGATGAGGGTTGTTGGCGTAACAAAGAAATGAATAAGTGGAAATTGCCTGCGGCCTATTTACAACCTATGGTTCAAATGGCACATGGGCTGGCACATGTTGGAGCTCTAGCAATAACTAAATTGCTTACACAAGTTTGGGAGCATCCTGAAATTGCTAGCACAGCCAAAAGGGTAGTACAGTCCTGTTTGATCTGTTGGCAGTATAATCCTGGAAAAGGGACACGAACTCCTACAGGAGGGTTTGCTACACCAACCGCACCTTTTGAAGTTTTGCAGATGGATTACATCCAACTCGAACGCTGCAATAATCTGAAATATGTCCTAGTGGTGGTATGTGCCTTTAGCAAATGGATAGAGGCATACCCTACGAAGGATAATACTGCTCTCACCACAGCAAAGGTGCTTCTAAAGGAGTTTTTCCCTAGATACGGTGTTTGTAAACTTTTGTGGAGTGACAATGGACCTCATTTTATTGGGCAAGTTGTTGAGCATGTCCTGAAAGGATTAGGGATCAAACAGAAATTCCATACAGTTTTCCACCCGCAATCAGCAGGATTGGTGGAAAGGTATAACGCTACTTTAAAATCAAAGTTGGCGAAAATACTGGCTTCCACGTCCCTAAAGTGGCCAGATGCACTACCTTTGGCATTACTATCCATAAGATCGGTGCCACATTCACGATCAGGTCTTACCCCCTATGAGGTGGTGTTTGGGAGACCGATGAACATTTGGGGAATTCCTAAGCCACGCCCCATACATGATGTTCCTTGTGTTCTGATGAATGATTATTTGGCACAGTTAACTGACAGTTTGATTTCTATTCATCAACAGGTTTGAGAAGCTCTTCCTGACAGATCTACAGGTGAGGCCCACGAACTCCGTCCTGGTGACCATGTAATGGTCAAGGTCTTCGACAGATCGAACAGCTTGGAGCCAAGGTGGCGAGGACCAGAGCAGGTGCTCCTTGCGACAAGGACAGCAGTTCGAGTGACAAACAGAAAGAATTGGATCCACAGCACACACTGCAAACGTGTGTCGCCTGCCTTGGTGGAACCTGCTGTGTTGACCGACCATCGAGAGATTCTGGAGACGGAGAAAGGCCAAGCTATCTCACCTGACGAATCTGCGGAAGTCTTCCCGGACCACACGATCACTGGAGTATCCAGATATCAATTGAGACCGAGGAAAGGATCTGCAGTTTTGAAAAAGACTGGTTGAGCTACCACCCTGGGTTAGTGAAACGGAGAGCCATTGTGGCAAGGGGAGGGGGATCAGCCCTGTATTAGTGCAGTGACACCTACTTTGGCCCATGGTGAAGAAAACAGCGGCTGCCCAGGGAGAAGAGCTCCAACGACTGTTTTCAACAAGTTTTCAGAAAGATCAATCATTACTGCTGCTAAAATGAAAAAACAAATAATTTGTGCTGTAGGGTTTGTTGTTGCTATGGTGGCTATAGCAGCAATTACGTGGTACATCGAGAAGGTGGCTCCTGTTCGACAGCTTTTTGTTGCCACTACGCCAGTACCCGTGGAACACCACTACTTTACTCTTCCTTACCATGAGCAAAAGCATCGACAATCTTACCTGAACAATACTTTTATCCAGATGTTGCACCATACTCACAATGCTACGAATACTACCAACTGTTGGGTGTGTGGGATGATACCTGCACATCAAAAGAAAGGAGGAACACCTTTTATTCCTCTTCCATTTTCTCACAATGGTTCTTGTCAAGCTTGGTATGCGCTCTTGTTTGCATATGGAAAGCCTTCAGTAGGTGGGATTATTTTTCAACTTAATAAAGTGTGTTATCAAAATAAAGAAGGTTATCCACAAGCCAAAGGGACTAAATGCGAATGGGAAGAGTATCAACCGGACAATATTTCAACACCATATGTTTTCACAAATGTGAGAATAATAAAGAACATTGGACCTTTTGTGATTTCTGTGACAAAAGCTAAAGCAGATTTGTGTATTTGTAGTGTTGGAAGAATTCCAGTGGGGAGGAGCGAGTGTACTGTAATCCTGACCATTGAAGGTGCCAATAAGAGCACTTTCACAGCCTCGCATAACACGTATTTTGTGTGCGGAAATAACGGATATTATCAATTACCTGTTGGGTGGTCAGGAATCTGTTATGTATCTTTTCTGTTGCCCCCTGTGTTTCTGGCACCTGCATTGTATCACCGTGATTTTAAACTGTACAATGACATTTCCACAAACAGAAATAAGAGGACAATAAGTATGGATGAAGTTGACCAAACCGACACTACCCTACAACAATATGTTGATTTCAACTTGGGCTTATTTTTCTTTGTGGGTGCTGCATTAAATAGCAGGAAGATTAGGCGACTGACTCGTGTTGTGGAAGCTGTTACTAATCAGACAGCTATGGCACTTGGGAACATTACAGAGGAACTACAGATTGCAAGGATTGTAGCACTCCAGAATAGGATGGTGCTAGACGTGATTTTGGCTGATCGAGGTGGTGCATGTCGCATCATCGGTAGCAGCTGTTGTGTATTCATACCAGATCACTCACCTTCAGTATATGACGCAATATCAAAATTGCATAAGATTGCTGCAGAAATTCATCCAGAGACTGGAACTTGGACTTTTGCTGGATGGTTTTGGACTCTTGTTTCTGCTTGGGGCTGGAAGCTACTGACTATCCTGTGTGTAATAATTATAATATTTTTTACATGCTGTGTATGTATCCAATGTGGTCCAATGCTTTGCTCCATTTGCATTTCTGCTTGTATACCTGCCAGAGGGAACATTGCTGAAACAAAGGCCCAACAAATGTTGAATAAAGAGGTGGCCGAAATAATGTTAATAGATGTACGGGATGAATATCTAGATTACCCCAGATAAACGAATGTCTTCAGCCAATGCTGAAAGGGTCGTCTGTTGTAATTTGGCAACATTTAAGTTAAGCATTAGCTGAAGACAGCCTGTATTTAGAGGCTAAATTGTCCGCTTTGTGGAATCCATTTTGTATTTCTGGCAGCCATTTTGGCTGCCATGTGCTACCATGTGCTCGCCATGTGCTCTGTCCTACCTTCCTGTCAACTGCTCTTGAAATCTGCCTAGAGACAAGTTATATTTAGTTCCTCTTGCTTTGCACATGCTCAGTTGAACTTGCAGCTGTTCCGAGTTTATAAATGTCAGGATGTGTCTACTAAAAGTAGAAACTGTTAGCTCCACCCACTTGTCGACTGTGCATTCTCTGTATGACCTTATATGTGCCTAAAACCAGCATTTGTGTTAGTACCGCCTTCATTTGAGCCCCTGTGTGGGTATAAAAGGACCAGGATCCTTCCATTCAGTGTGCTACTTCATGCATTACTGAAGGGTGATGTGCGAATGTTAGCTCCACCTCATGAGGTTTAATAAACTCTGTCTTTTCTATTTCCAGTTTCTGTGCCAACTTCTTCCTAAGTGTCTGAGGACTCTGTGCAGAGAAGGGAGAACCCCTAAGCACTGGTAGGCCTTGCTGAGGCTCACTACAACACAGGGCTGCTGAACATTCCCAGCCCCCTGCTGCCACAGTCGTTGCGGCCACACCCACGGTCATTGCGGCCACACCCACGGTCATTGCGGCCACACCCACGGTCATTGCGGCCACACCCACGGACATTGCGGCCACTACCACTGCCGCAACCGCCACCACGTCTTCGCTGGCCACAGCCCCAGCGCAGGTGGTGGCCCGGCCGACTGGATCCACCCTGGGAGCCAGGACAAGGACCGTGGTGAGCAATGTGGCTAGTGGGCAGGCCGGTGGCAGCAGGACTGGTAGGAGGAGCAGGGTCAGGGAAACACCAGTCTCCCCTGGGAGCCATGCCCTGCCTCAAATGGCCAGAGTCCTTGGGGCCTATGAAGAGGCCCAAGGACAATGGGCCAGGTCTGCTACAGACACGCGTGAGGTGCTGGGGGTGCTGAGGTCCATGGACGTCCGTATGGGCCAACTCGTGGACCTCATGGGCCAGCTGGTGGTGGCGGTGAGGTCACATCCAGGGACAGCAGCTCCCCTCCGCCACCACCTGCCGGGGCGCAGGGTGGAGCAGCAGTGTCCAGTTCCCCTGCGTCCACAGCCAGTGAGCACACCTCAACCACCAGCAGGTCGCAAGCAGGCACCCCCTCGCAAACGTGGAAGGGGCCGTCCGAAGTGGAAACCGATCTCCCAGGAGGACTTCGCACGCTCCAAACGCAAGTGAGGCAGCCAGCCAGCCTTCCTTGACCACCCACTGCATTGACTTGGACTACGATCCCACTCCACACAGCCATCTGGATGGCATGTGTGTGTTGGACTATGGACATAGAACCAGTGGGTACACCCTGAGCATCTCGCAGCCATGACCGACAGCTCATTGTCACTGCACGCAGCACTTTTGTCATCACCTTACACACAATCACATGTCACTGTTTGAAATAAATGCACCTTTTCCACAAACTGCTGTCTGTGCCCTGTGTTTTAATTGTACGGAATACAACGGCCACCTTGAGCGGAACGGCACCTGATGCGTGGCATGGCAATGGAACCGGAGGGCCTGTAGGGACCTAGGGGTGGGAGACAGAACAGGAGCACATTCAATGAGTGTGTCACACACCCATCACACAGTACATGTCAACAACTACAAGCAATGTACACACATCGCACAGAGCAATAGGGCACAATGCCACAGCCACCATCAGTGGCATACTAACCTGGGCATGGAGCGTTGACACACAGCACGCAGTGAACAAAAGGCCACCCTGACACAGCACACACACACTTGCACAAATACAGACACATCAGCCGTTGTACATGGACACTCACCGTCAAGTGAAGTAGCGGGCGATGAGCTGCTGGCGCACATTCACAGCTTCATCCTCTCCGCTGTCCTCCTCACTCGAGCTGTCCTGGTCTGCGGGCTGGGGCCCTGGTTGATCTCCGTCATCCACGATGAGGGGGATCTGCTTCCGAATGGCCAGATTGTGCAGCATGCAACACGCCACCACTATCTGGCACACCTTCTGTGGGGAGTACGCCAGTGCACCCCCGGTGCGGTCCAGGCACCTGAACCTGGACTTGAGGAGGCCAAAGGTACGCTCGACCACACGTCTGGTCCTCCCATGTGCCTCATTGTAGCGATCGTCTGCTGGGGTGCGAGGATTCCTCAATGGACTGAGCAGCCATGCCCCATTCGGGTACGCAGAGTCACCTGGGTGTGAGGGACACAGAGAACCGTTGCTATTCCAACTGGACAGGGGACAGCATCGCACAGCCAGCACGCTACACCACTCCACATACTCACCGACAATAAAGCCACGGTCCTGTTGCAGATTGGACATCAGTCGTGGCAAGATGCTGTTGCGCATTATGTGTGCGTCATGGGCCGAGCCTGGGAACTTTGCACACACGTGGGTTATCACCATGTCCGCAAGGCACACCACTTGCACATTCAGGGAGTGCGTGTGCTTCCTGTTGCGGTACAGGTGCTCAGTGGCCTGTGGTGGAACAAGGCCAACATGTGTGCAATCAATGGCACCAACGACGTGTGGGATCCTGCCAAGGGCATAGAATGCACCCTTCACTGCCGCCAATTCACGAGCCCTGGGGAATCTGATGTACCTGTTTCGGCACAGCATCATGGCTGCCAGTACATCCCTCAGCACCTTGCTGAACATGGGCTGGGACATCCCTCCTCCACTGCCCACTGTGTGCTGGAATGACCCAGTGGCGAAGAAATGCATGGCGGCCATCACCTTAGCCGTGGGGGTGAATGCTGTCGGATACACCCTGCGGGGACGGAGATGGGGTTCCAACATGGCACACAGTCGATGCAGGGTTGGCCTGTCCAGCCGAAACTTCCTTATGACCTCAGTATCTTCCATGTCCGCCAGCAACTGGTATGGGCGGTCAATGTTCGGTCTCCGCCTAGGGAAGATGGCAGTGGACACATGTCAAAGCAACACAACACATAGCAATTTCGCATTCACATCACTGACATGACTGAGCAAGCACATGAGTCACAGCCCAGCTGTCAAGCAGGGACGGCACGGCAACATTAATGTCTGCTGAGCATGGCACTGCTTCCGAGGCTGGATGAGTATGGCACACGACGACGACGATGTGGGCACAGGCTGAGCGGCCAAAACAAGTGGGACCTGTGGCACGAGGGGATATGAGACAGTAGTAGGTGTCAGCACTGCACCCTATGTACAGCACTGTACGGATCACACCTACCGAAACATTGACAGGTGTCCACATTGACAGCCCCATGCCAAGACGGCTGTGTGCTTGCAGTCACACGTCACAGGTGAGAGGTTACATTGCACGTGCCAGGTGGCAGACGTACATGGTGGGAGCTGGCATGTGTGTGCATGTGTCTCCTGTTCAGGATCCACCAGATGGGCGCTGACTCTGTACTGACCATTGGACACAGCATGTTCCGTGGAAGGCTTGTGTGTGTGGGATGGTGGCACTGGATGTGCCTCCGTTGGGTGGGGGGCCATGCACAGGGCGGGTACGTCGATCATTGCGCATTGTTGGTCACGGTGGGTGCACCCACTAAGATGTGTTGCCCTGTGTTCAATTCCTATGTCCGCATGATGATGGACTGTAGATGTGGGCAGACTACACATTGGACGATGTGCTGTCTATGTGCATGTGCCTTCACACCAGGCACAGCTGCCCCTGCTCATGTGACCCCTGCTGGACTCGCTGCTGGGTCTGTGGAGCTGATGCACCTTCTGTGCGTAGGGCGGACAGCTCACCTCACTTCCCTCATTGCGCATGTCATGACTTTGCCGCAGGTGACATGGATCATGGAGGGCCCACATGTACGCGTTGGTAGGCTACACATGTTTGTTCACTGGTCGCCACCCCCAGTCAGTGTTTCGAATGGGAAGGTTGTTGTGCTGGTGGTATATTCGATGTGGCGGATGGGCGGGCCTAGGTGCGGGCTTACATTCCGGACATGGGGGGTAGTTGGATTGGCGACTAGTTGCAGTACACACGGGACACGTCTCTTCCTTTCCACATCTGGGTAATCCCTTGTACTCACTGACAGTGATACAGTCATCTTCGCCCCAGCCCTCATGTCCTCCCCTCGCTCCCCCAATATGCATGTGCACCTGCGAGGCTAGCGCTTGCACAGGCAGCCCCAAGCTCGCACCAGAGAGGGCAAGGAGTGTATGTGTGGGTCCAGTTGCACGAGTGGGCTGTCTCAGGGTATGATGTGTGGCGGGACGCCGTCCACCTGCGTGGTGCCCCAAATGGAGACCCGGCCTGCATGAACTATGCATCACAGTCTTCGCCTTCCGGATCCGCCACCTGCGACACCCAGTGGCTGTGGCTGCCCTTGCGGCCAGGCCACGTCCATCTGTGACTGATGGCCCACACATTCACTCTTTGGCCTCTCTGGGGAGGGCTCGGGGTGGTGGCGCACGCGCTTGCACTTAGTCGCAATGGCATGTGGCGTGGTTGGTATAATGGGCAATGGATGGGATGGTGCGAGCCACCTCCCGTGACGTCAGTGCTGCTCGTGCTGAGGTGCGTCCCCCTACACTTCCATTTGACTTGTGCCATGCTACACGTTGAGGTTCTATTGCCTGCGTGATATGACCAGGAGGAGCGCGAGGAGACCTCTCACACACCATGCTCCACTGCCATCCCGTGCCCTGTATCGCCTGTGCGGATTGACTATGTTGGGGTTACACGTGGTCGACTGGGGCTGTGTGTGCCTTGTCAAGGGGCATGGCGGGCGCACAACAGGATCCAGCTAGTCCACGGAGGGTGGGCTGACGTGTGCGCCTGGTTCCGCATTGTTCGTGTGCCCGGCTGCTGTGCACACACATGTTCACTTTCCCCCCCGACAGGTGTCCTCTCACAATGCCCAGGGAAGCGGTGGTATACTGTTCATGACCCCTCCCAACACGGCGTGCTACAACTTGGCATGTGCGCATCTACCCGTCGCACCCACCCACCTGAGCACTGCGTCCATACGACTTCACACGACACATGTGTGTCTTCCACAGTTGTGCTACTCATTTGCGTTGACATCCAATACCAGTGGACTACATGGTCATGTCACGACTGCCGTGTACTTCACATACTCTCATCCTCTCTCATTCGTACTTGTGAAATGAGTCAGCGGAGACAGTTTTGGTTTCAAACATTATATTGAGTCTTCTGTCCTCTGTGATGCAGTATAGTGGACACTACTGGCAGCGGAATACATGTTGAGGATATACTAAGCATGATTACAAATGGGATAGGGTGTGGGGTTACATGTGATTGGCTGTTGCATGTGGGATGTGGGCTTCAGAGTTACATCTGCTTGGCCAAGGCTGTGCTAATGTACATTTACGTATAGCTGCGGAGCTGCGGACTTTGACACAGACGGTATACAAGTAGCCTACCAGACCGCTTGGCATCATGGGCACAGTCCATCTCAGTTCCATGTGACAGGTTTGCTGCGGTTGTTCCTCATGCACGCGTGCATGTGAGATGACATCAGGGCATGTGCTTGCGTGCATGCAGCGGCGTGCCACTTGTTGTTGCAATGTGGTGGTTACTGGACATGTCACAGTCACTGGGGTCGTGTTGTTGTTGTTTGCACTTGTCGTCCGTGCAAAGGTCCTGGTATGGGATTGGCGGGGGTGGGAGGGGTGCAGCACCCACAGACTCCAGGCGACCTATTCATGTCCACTGAGCGGTGTGTGTGTCCATGGGCGCTGGATCCATGTTGTGTCCTGGTTGTTCGTGCAGTTCCGTCCATGTGGGTGCGATACACAGACCCCATGCCACTGCCTCCCACGATGCATGCGGTGTTCCTGGATGTGATGGGGAACAGTGTGCATGTCCCGGTCATATCCGATGTCATGGCGATGTCGTTGATGGTGTGGTAATTGTTGCCGGTCGTTTGGTATGGCTGTTGTGGTGGTGACTGGCCAGTCCGTGCGGAAGCTAAGCATGGGTGCGGGGTTGGACATCATAGGTCAATCGGGGAACCTGCGTTGGGGTCCGACGAATTTACAGGTTGTCAGGTATGCGATGCCGTCCAGCAGGGCTTCCATGTCATTGGTGGTGTTTATGTTTGCCAGCCAATGTAGCGGATGGTGGCTGTCAAGGTGTTGTTCGTAAGTTGTCCCTTGGAGGACCATGATGGGGCATGCTGGGTGACATTCGATGTAGCTGTGCTCGATGATCCGTCGTGTGGAGGCACAGTGGTCCCATTTCAGTGCGGGTGCGATGTTGGCCACATACGCCATGCCCCCATAGGCAGAGCAGGCCCTGTCGTGTGCGTCCAGAGGGAGGAGTAGTGCTAGCAGGTCCGCCTTTAGACATGCCGGGTTGGAGAGACACATCTCCACGGGATGCTGGTAGGGACACCTCCGACAGTAGAAGACGGGTATGACGCAGCTGAACAATGTGATGCGGTAAGTCAGTCGGTAACTTACGTTCAGCAGGGACAGGAGTTCGCATCCCAATATATGTATCAGGTTGGTTTTGTACAGCTTGACCTGTCCGGCGTAGTTGGGTAGGTGTGTTGCGGTTGCCATTTTGCAGCGGTGCGTTGTGGTGGCGTGCTCCGGCTGTGTGTGCAGTCTGCAATGTGCACGCTCCGAGGTTGCTGTGAGCTCTGTGTAGTCGTAGGGAGACAGGACTTGTGTTCTGTTGGCTTGTGCGGAGGACACGGGCCCTCATCCCACATGCTTCTCAGACAGTTCAAGGTCAGTGATGTGTGACTCCTTCCAATTAACTTGCATGGGGCCGACATGGGGAGTGTTTCCTTTTTCTTTCCCGTCCGTTGTGTTCTTCTGTGATATGCGCTATCTGCCCTGTGGTCGGTCTCCTCTGCATGCCTGTGTTGGTCTTTTATTGGACAATGGCTGTATTCACCGGCTTCTTTGGTAGGGCTGTGGTTTCGGAGTTGGAATGGAAGGTCATTCAGTGCTGTCTGCTCTCCCTTGTGTGGGCGGCAGGCTGCCTTTCCGCTCTGCGTTGGGCCTTGTGTGTGAATGTTATTCTTGGGCCACCTGTTGTCGGTCCCCGGGCTCTTTGGTGTTCCGTTTTGTATGTCTTGTTCATATGTGCAGGGTGGTATGGGTGTTTCAGTGTGGTACTGGCGTTCCTCTTCCCGAAGGGGCCCTGCTTCTCCTAGTTGGTGTTGCCGCCGCTGTGTGCTTCGCCATGTTTGTTACACTGGGGTGTGTCCTGCTGTTGCGTGTCTTCACTGACATGTGTGCGTCGGTTGTGTGACGTTGGGTGTTGTCCGTGAATTGGGCGTTGGGGACATGTCTGTGGCAGGCCTGTCACGTGTCATGTGCGTTCGGGGTGGGGCTGGTGTGTGTGCTGCTTGGTTGTGTCCCTGTGTCTGTGTGCGACGCATGCATGGCGCTGTGGTTGGCCTCTGCGTTGTGCGCATGTGTGGCAGCGTCATCGCCGCTTTGGGGCCGTGACGGGGTGGTTGGTTCCTAGTCCCAGGTGGTGTGTACACATGTGTTACGAGATGTTACAATTTGGCCTGTGTGTCATATGTGGATGCTATGGTAGATGTGTCGTGTACACGCGGGGGTGGGGGTTGTCCGCTTTTTCCGCCCTTGCACTGTGTGCGCTGTTTGCGTGCACTTGTTGTATGTGTGCCTACCTGCGTCTTCGCGGTACGTTGCGTCCTTGGTGGTGCATCAGATAGAGCATAGGGAGGGCCTGCAGTGCTGGATTCATGCTCGGGGTGCCGCTTCTTCAGTGTCCGTGCTCGGCGTTCGTGTTACCGCTTCGGTTTGACGTACGGTGTCTCTTAGCCGTGGGTTCAGTTTGTGTGCGGCATCGTAATTTGTACGCCGGGCGGTACGTGTTTCGTCGGACGGTGTGTGTCAGTTGTGCTGCGCCGCTACGTGTACGGGCGCACTTTGATGGCGGACGGTGTCACTGGCTTGCCGGCGGTGTTTGGCTGACTTTTCGCATCGTAATCGGGCGGGCGTGTGGACTGCTGCGTGCCGGCGGTAACTGGTCGTTTTTGCATCCGCCAGCACGGCGGTAGTGCTTCCGCCCGACATCGTAATGGGCCCCTTAATGTCAAGGGGTAGTGTATAATTGTTTTTCAAATGTTTACAACAGTATTGATATTTTAAAATGTTGTGTATTCATTGTAATTTTTAATGCTGGAATTTAAATGTTTATTATATATTTTTTAATTACATAATTGTTTCATATGTGTTATTTTCTTATGCTACTTTTTTACTTCTTACCTTTTAATTTTGTTGATTTGTGGGTTATTTGGGAAATTACCTGGGTAGAGATTTATGTAATCTTTTTTACATAAATTAGTGTTTTATTCTAAATGTTTAAAATAATTTATTTATAATTTTTCTATTACATTTTAAATTTGCTTATATTCGGTCAAATAAATTATAGTTGGTTTATTTTTGCTGTGTAATTGTGATTTTTTTGTATTGGAGGCTGTGGCGCTTATTGGTGGATACTGTGGGTAGTGCATTTTGGGTTGTTCAACTGTAGTATATGTTGTTTTATGTTTTTTTTTTAAACGTTTAAAATACTTATGTCTTTAAATGTTGCAGTTCATGTACTTTTGGCTGTGTAATTAATTTACTTTTTCAGTTTATATTACAAGTTAAGTGGGCTTGGACAGGTAGAGTTTGAATGGTGCTTATATTTTAATAATTTATATTTATTCTTTTTATTTTAAAGAATGTTTTGTAGCCTTAATTCTAATTACAGTATTAGAAAGTGGACATTTTTATCTGGGGTGACTTTTGAAAACTGACAAAATATATTTTTACATTATTTAATATTTTATATAATTTCTAATGTATTTGTAATTTGGTTTGTGGATTATGTACACATGCAATATAGTATATTTAGGGTGCTATTTTAAAATGAAAGTAAATTATTGCCAATCACAAAAATGTTTTTCATAGCATAGATTTTATTTTCCCAAATAGCTCCCATCATTTAAATAATGGTTATTAAGTTAGAGTAAGAATAAAACATTTCAGCTCCTCTGTAGGAAATTGGGTTTTTGATTGAGGGGGGTGAAGATTCTTCTTAAGCAACAACCCCAATTTGTGTAAGTGTGCACCACAAAAGTCACTAAATTAACCTGAGCTTAAGTGAAAACCCAACACAAGAAAAAAATCCCACTCCAATTTAGAAAAACAGAGTAGATTTTAATAAATAATGAAAAAATGCCCGAAAAATCCAATTAGTAGAACTAGAGATATGCAATTTGTAAGATTTAGGGGGTTATTATGATTACGGTGGTCTGCACCGCCACACCGGCGGTCTGACCACCCTATTACAAGTTTGGCAGTCGGACGGCCAAAGCACTGCTGTAACTGGATCCGTGATCCCTCGGCGGTGGTGCAGCGATGTGAGGCTGCAATATGCTGGTTAGTGCTGCTGCGGTCTTGCCAAGCATATTACAAGTTTCCTCATCGCCACAGTTTTTATGGTGGTGAGCCTGCCATGAAAAGTGTGGTGGTGAGGAAACTAAGGTGGCCCTACAGGCCCCCTTTTGCTTCAGGGCCTGGGGATGCATGTAGGGGGGCACATGGGGTGCCCCCCTGTCTGTATGCATCCCCTGTTCCTGCACAGCATGGACTTCACAATCCATGCTATGCAGGAACACGCTTTGGTGCTCCCATTGTGTTGCCTTTCTAAAGCTCACATACAGGCCTTCAAAAGGAACCGCCGCGGGAACGGCAAAGTAGAACCGCCCACCAGGATTACAACTCGTAATCCAGCGGGCGGTGATCAGACGGGTTTGGCAGTGTGGCAGCAGGGTGCTGGCGTGGCGGCCTGCTGCCACACCGCCAAACTCGTAATAAGGCCCTTAGGTAAGTAGAGCACCTAAAACCTCAACGCACCACTCACAGTCATCTGGCTGTGCTAGACCGGGGGAAAGTCACAAGTTCAGTCCGACTGCAATGGACCACGGGTCACATACAGGGACCAGGTAAGTCGCATTGTAAAAGTTACCATCTCAAAATCTGACATGAAAAGTCTAGTTCATAGTGGAGGAGGCCGTCACAGATGGTTGTCACTGTAGCTCGAAGAGCAGCCCTGGTGTGGTGGACAGTGTTCACTGTAGCACAAAGATCCAGTTGGGCGTTGCGGATAGTCATTGCTCGTAGCGTGAATTGCAGATCTCGCATCGCCAGATGTTGGTCGCATCTTCTGTAGCATGAAGAATCAGGTTCACCAAAGCTTCGCATTGGTGGTCTTCGCAGGTGGCAAGATCTCACACAGAAGGGCCCATTTGCAGTCACACAGATGCCCAAAACTTAAAGATTTCCCCCTTTCGTTACAGGAGGAACTCAACTGATGCCAGCCAAGGGCCCAGGACCTGGGGAGGCACATCTTGGGGATCAGGAACTCACTCCAACGGAGGCCAGCAGCACACAGGCAGGTCCAGTTGCAGGTGCAGGCAGGCCCAGTGCGAGAGCTCTCACCGTGAACGTGTGACAGACACCACGGAATAGTCAAACAAGAAATTCATTTTCTTTGTTCTCTATAAGATCTGAAAATCTTAGACATTTCTTTGACTAGGGTCAAGAAATTACATAAAAGTTTTTCCTGAAGATGGTCTCAATGACGTAACACAACGAAGACCAAAACATCAATGAATAGTCCATTCTTCTATACAGTGATTGTTAAACTAATCAAAATTTGAGTGCTGAATCCTATGTTTAGGACAAACTCACTGTTCTTTTGGAGGAAGATGGATATATACATTGATAACTAAGATTTTGTCTGACATCCAACCCTTTATGTTTTCGGTTGTCAATGTTTGTTTTAGTTATTTGTTGATCTTTCTATACCCTTTTATATTGTTCCTTAATGACTGATTTGTTTATTGTATGATATTCAAAATATATATCCTTTACATTTGATCACCCGGTTGTTGCAATTAATTTGCTTACAGAAAAAAGAAAAAAATCTTTTTATCATAATAGATTTCAAACATTGCTTTTTGAGTGTCATTAAATATCACTCTATAGATAAAAGAAAATAATTATTTCAAATTACTTTTTATTCAAACAAATCCTTTGTAGGCATTTTTACCTTTCTTACTTTATTGCCCAAGCCCACAAGGGTAGATTGGGTTGCCCAGTTACATAATAAACTTTCTAAAAGTGGCATTTATTAAAATTTTAATCTAAAATAAAATGTTATCATTAAAGACGACTTTAAATTAGAATTCCAGTCCAAACATGACATTTCTAACTGTTCCCAGTCAAATGTTAGCACTTATTAAAAGTAATAAGGTGACCCAATGTTATCCTACGGGAAAGGTAGGCCTTACAATAGTGAAAATGTAAAACTTCAAACCACATATCCTATGCTTTAAATACAGTGCACCCTACCCACTGGGCTGTTTAGCACCTAACATAGGGGTTACATATGTATTAAAAATGGAGGTTTAGGTCAGGCAAAAGCTTTATTTTGCCAGTTTGAATTGGCAGTTTAAATCTGCACACAGGCTGTGATGGCAAGCCTGAGACAGGTTTTTAAAGGGCTACTTATGTAGGCCAGGACAATAAGTGCTGCAGGCCCACCAGTAGCATTTAAGTTTCATGTAGTATCACTTACTATGGAATTATAAGTAAATTAAATGTGCCAATTGGGTGTAAGCCAATTTTATCATATTTTAGGGGGAGAGCACAAGCACTTTAGCACTGGCTAGCAGTGGTCAAATGGAGAGAGTCCTAATGTTAACAAAACGATTTCAGAAAAAACAGGAAGGATTAAGGCAAAAATTGTTTGGGGGTGGACCTACAACAACCTACAAATGTGCACCCTTTCCAAATATTTGTTGGACTGGAATTAGAATAGAAAATCACCTACACCCCTTCCTAACGTAGGCAATTTCCCCAATGTTTCTGAGATCATAGTTAGTAAATGTCACCCCTTTACAATGTTCATTTTCTGTAATTATATTTAGACTGAAGTTAGAGCAGTAAATATCATCCCTTCGATTAATGCACTTTCCCCAATGTTAGTTTGTAGGACTGGAATTAGAACAGTAAATCTCTCCTCTTTAATTTGTGCACTTTTCACAATTTTACTTGGATTGAAGTTAGGATCTTAAATATCACCCCTCTTACTTATGCACTTTCCCAAGTGTTTGTAGGAGTGTCGTTAGAATAGTTATGTCTGTTAAATTATGAACTTTCTTTAATTAATCTTAGACTGGAGTTATAATAATAAACAATAGTAATACCCATCCTTTTTATTTATGCACTGACCCCAATTTTAATTGGATAGAAGTTAGAATAGTAAATCTCACCCCCACGATTTATGCACCTTCCCGAGTGTTTGTGATACTCAAGTTAGAATAACAACAACTACCCCCTTTAACTTATGCATTTTCTCCAATTGTTGTCAGGCTAAAGGTAGAAAAGTAAATCTCACCCCTTTTATTCATGCACTTCGCCAATTTTAGTTGGTTTGGAGTTAGAACTGCACGTTTGGCTCATTTTTTTTCAACACTTTCTCTAATGTATTTGACTCTGGATACAGAATAACATTTTTTAACTTCTGATATTTATGCATTTGTATCATTGTTTGAGGGACTGTGTTAAATATGTTACACTACCAGATTTTAATTCAACTTTTATTTAGTTCTGATTGCAATTTGTTAATGGTTTTGTCTGTTATGAAACAAATGTAAAATGCTTACAGAATGAATAAATAATTATTTCAGTTATAATAATACATTTTGAGTATGTAATGTATATATTTTTGTTTTTATTTGCATTTTCAATGAAATTGTTTTATTTGCTGAAAATGATACATTTTAAAGTTGTTTTAACTGATTTTAAATAAATACAGTCTAATTTTCAGAGTTTTTTTCAAATAATATATCTATTTATTGCAAACTATTTTATATACGTTATGTATTACATTAAAATAAAAATTGTATTCAAATGTAACTTTTTTTAAATAATTACATATGATCAAATACTGTATATAAACACAATAAAACACATGATATATATTTTTTCAATGTGCCGATACGTTCAGCATAATTAGGATTATAAGGAATATATTTTGTTTTCTATGCAAAAAATATAAATGATTGGTACAAGATATTTTAGTTTTGCATTGTTATTTTTAAGATACTATTATGGGAGCAGTATTTTTGTACTTACTATATTTTTTATTTTTGTAGTAGAACTTTTACATTAAATGTATGTAAGTTGACATCTTTGAGTTGATATTTTTACATCAATATTATGGTTAACTGATCTTTTTCTGGTCAATATTGTGACATAAAACCATGTAAAGAGATAAAATAACACAAAACATTCTTTGAGTTGCGATCCCTGCCCTACTGAAAGTATTGGCAATTCCATGTTGTTAATAGGAACATATCCATTGCAAATAGCACAGTTCAGTGTAATAGAATTGGATAATCACTAGTGCATACACACTTTTACATTTTCCGCAACAGTGTATAAGCAGGTATGGTACCAGAATATCATGACCTGAATACAGTCTGACAAGATATCATCGACAAAAATATTGGCTCACTGGAGTTAATAACAGAAAATCCACACCCATTCGGATGATATTTTTCTAGATTATATTTAAAACACAATATTTATATCAGAAGATATTTTTATCAATGATATTTTAACATACAACCAGAAATATACAGCCATATACAAGATTGCTCCTTACATTGGATGTTACCTTTAGCAGGGGGACTGTTAAGTCCCCTGCATCTCTCAATCAATGCTGTGGCCCAAGAGCTAGGCTGGATGGAGAAGTGTGCTGGTTGTTGGCCTCTCAGCTGAAGGGCCAAGTGCCTCAATGGATGCTGAGGAAGGATTATTTATTTTCCCACACCCTTAGAGTAGCGTGTAATTAGACTAAGAGCAACCAAGGGCTATAGTTAGGAACCTAGAGGAGGGACCCTCCTCACATGAAGTTCCACTTAGAAGAGCTTCAAAATGCATGGCATAGACCTTTTGTACCAAAATATAAGAGAGGGGTCCCACTCTCCAAGGGGACAGGACACCAAACTAGACACTTCTGTCAAAGGAAAATACCCCTTGGGTTTATTTGTAACATCCAAAATCTCACACATAAACTATCATCCATACAACATCCACAACAATCTCAAATGGAAACCAAACAAGTATGTCTGTATAGAAAGATATCAAATTTATTGTTATTAATATTTCTCCTCAATAGATTAAAAAGTTTTTTTAGACAAAAAGGAAAAATTGTCAAATGTCCATATACAATTTAAAACATTTTAGACATAAACATTGGTTAAAAACATCTCTTAAAAACACAATATTGGAAATTGTCAAAAAGGCACAAAAAATATATATGTAAGGGAGTACAAACTAATCAACCCAAGCTCAACTTAGAATTTGATAACACTGGTTTTACACTTTCCCAATTTTACTTCCTCATTATTCGAACCAGGTGGTGGCTTAAATGCACTCTTAAAACAAAGTTGGTATCTTGGGTACACTCTTAAAAGAAAGCGACGCGTTTCGATGGCATAAGCTGATAAACCACCTTCTTCAGGCTTGTGACTATCATTGGCGATCTCCCAACAATCCGAACAGTGAAGCTGCAATTTATATAGGGGTCCGTCACCTCCTCAACATGTAGCTATTAGCTCCGCATACGCCATAAAATGGCAATCACAGTAGAGGCAACGACATCTGCTCTACACATAAACCTTTTTCAATGGCCTTTTCGTCAATGGCCCTCACATATGTTATTCAAATCCCAGTGTAGGGTATAATTGTCTGATCAAGCCCTGAATGTTTCGCAATGCTCTATAGAAACTTGATCCAATATGGCCACTGATGCGCTATCTAATGAAGTACCGGGACTAAACAGCCTCCGAACTTGCTCCTTCGTTTATTCACCACGCAATAGACCTTTTGTAACCAATCCTCTCCTCACAACCACTGTTGGCCGCACCTAGCTAATTCTAGGGGGAGAGGGAATAATTCTGCTCTTTAAGGCAGTAGTTCTGACCAATGACCATAGATGTTTCTACTTGAAGTTCATACTATCCATAAATAGTTACAATTTTTAAATAATTCCTTGGGAACTACTGTTACCATTTTTTATTGGGAGAGGATTCTTCACTGGGGCTCAAGGACCTCGTTGGTCTGGTGTCCCTGAGTAAAGACATTACTTGGTGCTAAATGACGTCAGCACCCTGAGGCAAAGCCTATCAAAGTTTCAGACTGATCAGTAGATCAGTCTCTTGTGTCTTGGCACTGGGGCATAGCTTGAACCCACAGACATTACAGGATGCTTGAGTGTCTCCTTCCTGGGCGATAATCATGGTTCCTTTGACTGATCTTACATTGAGAGACTAGGTTTCAAAGGGAATACAACACTAGGAGCTTGGGTATCAGTCACAAATAAGCACTTGATCCGCTTTGAGAATACTTAATGGTCTGCTTTAATGCTTTTGTCTCATATTGTCACTGTTGCATTGACTCATTTGGTTGATGGAGATGTGGTTCATAAGAATTGTGCCTGAAGGGATGTCCTAGAATTGTGACCAGCATTGCGTGCCCTGTTAAAACCCTAGTGGGGATGCTTTACGGAAAGGACAAAGACAGAATTCTCTTAAGAAACTGTACATTGCCTCTTCAAGTTCTGTAATTGTTGTTCATGAATATTTTCATGACCCTGCAGAAAAGGCCAAGTCCAACAATGGGAAATATGCATTTTTACTTTGGCTTCCTCCATGACCTGCTATCTAGTGTGCACCAGCTGCAAGATCTGTGCAGTGAGCGTGTTGGGAATTACAAGGTTAGTACATCGAAGTATGAGTAATTCTCATGGTGCACAGTGCTGTGGCATACCTCCATGCGTGCTGCAGACTTTTCTCGCACTTCATTTGTCAGGACTTTGTTGTCAAAAGGAAAAGTGAATGGCAACATTCAAATGAGATTGAGTTCACTGAGTCTCCATTCATTCTCCACGCCTAAGCTAAGGAAGAGCTCCATTAAACCGAAGTGTCCCCATCTAGCGCCATGAGTGCGTGCAAGTGTGCTTGCACCCGGGACTGAGCCTTAAAAGGCTTAAAATCAACCAGGACATTGCAAATATGATAGGGTCTCCAGTGGTAAGCAAGTGTAGCCATCACAGATACTGTCTTCTAATGACCGGCTGTCTACTACCCAAAAAAAAAAAGCCTGACAGTTTTTCGTTTTACTCCGAGTATCTAAACCTATATCCATTCCTATCTTTAATGATTCTAGTTTGTGGTTTTCCTTATACTGTTTTGAAATTTGTCTTTTCAGGGTCATTTAGAGTACAGAAACAAAGCAATTCGCATTACCTGGTCCTACATCTCTAACAATCACCAACAATAGGCATTCCAGAATATTCCTCTGTTTGATGATGATGTCACCTTGTGTTTTGAAAAACATTTTGTGGCATCATCCACAGGATGGCCCCTATAGGTCTATGCTGCACCTGCTCAGGCTTGCTTCTATTCTTCTTTAAAATATCATATACTTTAATGGCTCTACCTGAGAAGCACAGCAGAACCCGTCTCTCATACATTTCATTATTAAACCATAATATTATCTTTGTATTTTTGAATAGTGCTTTCGCAAAATCGATGTCACAGTCATAATAGAAGTTATTTTAAATTCCCTCCATGGCCACTCCATTTCGGGAAAGAAAGAGGAACATCCTTAGGCAGAAGACAGCACTGATCAGAAAATTAGAAACAAAGGGAATGTGGCAAATAGGTTAAGATAACTCGTGTGCATGAATCTTAATGAGGCTTAAAGGCGGTTTTATTGTTTCCTCCAAGTACGGCAGCAGTGGAATCAGGCATGCCCTCATTTACAGCAAAATGAAAGTGCCCAGTAACTTGCTACCGCATAGCTGTGCATCAGTGCTCTTCAATATTTCTGCAATCAAGGTTCATTACCCAGCGGGCCTCCGAAGGCAACGCACGATGGCACACACCTCCTTGTATCTGAAAGTGATTTGTACACACCTGTTCTGCAACAGCAAGACAATTGTCCGCGCAATGACTGTGGCCAAATGTAGTCTATGGTTCATAAATCAAAAATTGCATTTCTGTTTTCATTAACATCACTAAAGTACTTTGTTTCATTCTCATTTAGAGCTGGAAAACAATTAAATATCTGATTTAAACTGAAGGTAAGTCAACTGGCCTTGAGAAAAGGCTTGATTTAAAAAAATTGTCAATCTTGTGTCTTCAGAAAAGCACTGCAAGGTAAACGCTCTTGGTGTGTGCCATTCTGAGAACCTAGATAGAAAATGGAGTCCGTTCAAGATTCGTTTCAACAGAAATCGAGTGACCTGCACTTATTGGCATCAAAAGAACGTGGGCGGCTTCAATTTCACATTTAGGGCCAGATGTACGACCGTTTTTTGCGGTCGCAAACAGGAAATCGGCCCGTTTATGATCGCAAAATCGGTCTGCCCTATGTACAAACCCTATTTTGCAAGTCGGAAACCTAGTACCGACTCGCAAAATAGGGTTTGCGACTTGCTATTAGGAAGGGGCTTGCCAAGGGCGTCCCTTCCTAATAGCGAGTCACAATGGTATGTACCATTTTTTGCGACTGCAATAGCGGTCGCAAAACACTAGCAGTTTACCACCTACTTCAAGTAGGTGATAAGCCACTCGCAAACGGGTATGGGTCCCCATGGGACCCCTTCCCCTTTGTGAATGGATGCGAAAATATTTGTTAAGAAAAAAGGAAACAGAAACGTTTCATTTTTCTTTTTTGAATGCTGCCCATTTTCCTTTGAGGAAAACGGGCTGCATTTAAAAAAAAACCCTGCTTTATTTAAAAAGCAGTCACAGACACACGGTGGTCTGCTGTCCCCAGCAGGCCACTATCCCTGGGAGTGCTAGCCATTCCCAATGGGGTCGCAAATTGCCCCTGCCTCATGAATATTAATGAGGCAGGCAATTTGCGACCCCATTAGGAATCGCAAACAGTGTCTGAGGCACTGTTTAAATTACATTTTGCGAGTCGCAAATTGCGAGTCACAAAACTACACAATTTGCGACTTGCAAATTGTAAGTGTCGTACATCTGGCCCTTAGTCTGTTAAGCAAAGCTCATCCAACATACACTAGAACCACAGTTAAAGTACAGTTATGTTTCTGAAAGAGGTGGCGACCACAGAATACATGAGCCAGACTCGAGACTGAAGCTTGGCTCTGGCTCAGCTCAAGGTCCTGTTGGAACCTCAAGCCCATTACGAGCCGAGCTTTCATGTGGTTTCATCCTGCCTCCCTCCTTGTAGCCCGGATGTGATGTTAAGGCCAGAGCTGTCAACTTTGGAACTGGGGAAGCAGTCTCGGCGTAGGCTCAACATCCTGTGAATCTGGGCAAATCACTTACAGGCACATGCATCAACCTTTTTTGCGAGCGCAAACAGTACGATTCGCAAAAATCAGCCGTTTGCGCCCGCAAAAAGGGCTTTTGCGATGCATCAAGGTTCAAGGCACTCGCAAGTTAAGAATTCGCAATTTATTGCGATTTCTTAAATTATGACAGCATTTAAGGAATCGCAATTTGCGATTCCTTAAATGCAATGCAAGAACCACTTTAAAATAGCGATTTCGCTATTTGGGGCCGCAAATTACAGAGCAATTAAACTGGTCGGTAATTTGCAAAAACTTTGAAAAATGCACTAAAGTGCATTTTTCAAAGTTTCATGCTGCGCACACACATGCCCTTGGGGAATGTGTGTGCGCAACATGGGTGCACATCACTATTTCAGGGGTGCAACAGGGTGTCCTTTGACACCCTTGCACCTTGAAATTGCATGCGCAATTTGCGAGTACCTATTGGTACTCGCAAATTGCGCATGCATTTTCCATTCATTCCTATGGGCCTGTAGGCCCATAGGAATGAATGGGACGCCATTCCTTATTTGCGACTTACAATTTACGAGTCACAAATAAGGAATATGTAGGAATCGCTAATTTAATAGCGATTCCTACATGCATAGGCTTTTATGAAGTCCTTAATTGCGAGTCCTTAATTATCGCAATTAAGGACTCGCAAAAACCTACTTTGATGCATGTGCCTGAAAATCTTCCCATACCTATGAACGATGAATGGTAATATTTTTTGTGTTTAATCGGCTTTATTTAAAATAAAGGCATAGCATGTGAATAAACATACAGTGAAATATAATTTAAGCCAACTAGAAAAGTAAACTTGAGTATGACACTACAACTGTTTATAGTTTTTCAAATTACACCAAGAAACTGGGTAAAAGACAGAAGATAGAATGAGAGGTAAGGAAAGGGAAAGGGAAAATAAAAAAAAGAAGGAATGACAGATAAATTACAGAGTTAAAGAAGATAATTTTTGGAAAGGAGAAAACTAGCAAGAAGAAATAAAACAAAAATATGTGAAGAAGGAAGAATCAGAAATAAGCGGAAAGAATAGGAATTACTGAGGTTTAAAATTTTCAGAAATTGCAGAATTAGTATTTAGTACCATCAATTTATCTAATAAGTTTGATAATGGTAATCAATACAATTGCCTGTTGAATGAAGGCTTACAAGAAGAAGCAAAAGCTATATCTAACTTTTGATAGTGACAAACATTATACCACCATCCTTTAATTGAAATACTAGATGAACATTTCCAATTTATCGTAATTTGCGGAAAGGCTAAAGCTAACATAAGATCAAACAATCCATTCTGATGAATATTTAACGTGTGAATTCATGTAGTCTACCTAGAAAAAGCAAAATTGGAGACATGGTGCATTGTACTTCAAAAATACTTGTAAGTTGTGACCATACTTTCTTCCAAAATGAGGCAGTAGGAGGGCAAAAGAAAATAAGGTGCATAAGGTCTCCGTTCAGATGGCCATAAGACCAACAGATACTATTATTAGTGTTGGAAATTTGGCAATAGAAGCTGGAGTATAAAATAGTCTGTGATACAAAAAGTACAGTGACTGGGTACTGGAAGCAGATCGAGAAATCTTAAATAATCTGGACCAGATACTGTTCCAAAAAGTGACTAGCCAAGCACATCCCAAATCTGCTTCCCATTGGAGTTCTATTTTAGTTTTAGCCCTAGATAAACCAGGGCAGAGAAGAAATTTGTAAATAAGAGAAGCTTTAGGTACAAGCTAGTATTGTGATTAGAGGTGAGGATGGGGGAGATGGTATAGGATTAGCAGGTAGTGAATGATACATTTCCCCAAAAATATCCATAAGAGTAGTAAATTTATGCAAAATGAGTGGAGACACTGAAAAGCTGCTTGCAGTTGCTTGCAGTTGAGGAAAGGAGCAAGGATTAAGACCACTAAATAACTGGTGAACCCATATTATACCTTTGTGTTGCCAGGATTTCAAATACAGGGATCTATTTTTTATGGTAATATGCTGGTTGTACCATAATGGAGATAGGAGAAAAGACTCGCAAGAGACAAATTGGGTCTGATAATAGGCTTTAATATATTAGAAGTGTGTTTAAATAATAGTGTAGAAGTGGTAACATTCATAGAAAAATGAGAAAGAACTTCTCTAAGTGAAAACGGCACAAGCAGTGCTTGTTCAATATCAAACCATAAAGGAGTAAATGGGGAAGACGATGCAAGAAGCCAATTCGAGGCCTGGCTCAAACAAAAATGACACATGACACAGGAAATCCCTCTGGTGAGGGCACCAGAGGGATTTTCTTCCAATCAAAACAGCCTCAGGAGCTGGGGAAGAGCTTGCCCAGTTCCGAGGGTGTTCTGATAGTTTCAATCAGCACGCATGTCGCGTTAACGTTATTTCAGTTAAACCGAAACTGAAATGAGCTGATCGGCTTGTTTCAATTTCACAGCCTAGGTACTGAGGGGGCTATCGCTGCCCCCTGATCACCAAGGTGTTGCAGGGATTCTGCACATACACAGAACTATGCGCAGGAATACGGGACCTCAGTGTATAGGGACTAAGCCTTCCTACCGCCTCAGTACCCACAATCCCATGACAGACTAGCTATAGTGTCTCACTCGCTCTCCTATACAATCATGAAGAAGCAAATGATTAGACACTCCAGAACACAACACTCTCGACTCTCTCAGGAATCGCGGTATCAAGACATACCCTTTCGCTCACTCACTCGTACTTGTCCATAATAAGAATTGACAGAGACACTGATATAGTTTAAAATGTTTATTTTAACTATCGTGCTCTATAACGCAGTATACAAGCCACTACCAGCAGCAAAACGCATAAACATAAAACAGTTAGCATTGTAGCAAGTCCATAAATTATGAAGGGAGATGTCATTGTAAAAAGACAGTGGATAAAGGACTATAAGGCCTAACCACCCTCCCCTTGGTAAGAAGAAGTATTATTATATAATAGAAGATCTCTGGCCTTTGTCAGCAGATCCCATACCTTAGTGCCCCAGATGGTATATCTACATCATAGGAACTGCATGGCTCTTCTCCCTGGAAAGGTCCCTCTCCAAGTGTGTGTTAAACCAACATGCCTCCCCATAATATCAAAGCACGAGTTTTCCAGCAGCCCCAGCTGTGTTAGCATGTTTTGTCTAGTTGCTAGGGACTGACCAGAACAGAATAACAAGGGGCATTGTTTATCGACCTTGTTCACGGTGTTCAGACTAAACTCCAGGAACAGACCGAGAACGCACAAAGCAGATGGTTCTCATGTGAAAGGCATAAACAGAGTTCTGCAAAATAAAGTCATGCAGCAACGTGTGCAAAAGCAGCATCATGGCAGCAGAGCTCATGCTAACTTAGCGATGTCGACAATGACCCTATCAGCCATATGACACCCTCCCCTTGGCCAGGTTGTAGCATATAGATAAAAGACCCAAACAGAGTTCAAAGATAAGCAGAGTCCAGTAGTGCTTGAGAAAAAAAAAGAGAAAAAATGTTTGGAAAAGTTAGAGGGGAAAACAAAAATACTTTTTAGCTGAAAACGTTAATACTGCGGATTTGGAAAATCCATAAAATTTCGTGAACTTAAGAATGCAATTTGTTCCAAAAGGTCATCCATATCGTTCGTAGCAAACAGGGATGCCATCCAGTCAAGTAGTTCGAAGGAACACACGTGTTCCTCATAATCCGATGCCTCCAAGAGCATATCCGGGCAACTTGCGTGATATTCGATGAAACTCTGTTGTAAGAGGTGCTGTGCAGCGGCACAGGTATTCCATTCAGCCAACACTCCAAGTGCAGCCGCACGCATCAAATGACCATCCCCAGAACAGGCCTGGTCATCGGTCAGTAATGGACCCACCAACAGATCATAATCCGAGTCAGCGTATGACGTATTGGAGAGGCATAAATCCAAGGCCCAATAGAAAGGGCACCGCCGGCAGTAGAACACAGGTTGCACGCAAGTGTAGTAGGCAAAGCGAAAGTTTAGTCCATAACTTATGCCAAGCGTCGCTAATGGCAAGCATCCAAAACGTTGTTGCATTCTGTCACGGTACAGTTGCAATTGGCCGGGTCTGTGCAGTACCACAAGATGGGCAGCCATTGCGTAACAGGAGCAGAAGTATCAGCACGCCAGCCCCCAACGCTAGTATTAAGGGTAACCCTCCGAAGGCGCTGGAAAAAATAGAATGGATAAAGGCTGGTATTACTCCAAAAATCATCTGAAAAGAAGTCACAAGGCCGGATCCCACAAGTTTGAAAAAATTAGCAAGGCCTTCTGTGTCAGACGCATTAAATATTTGATGTATCAGTTCCCCAAAATGGAGTGGGAGATTCGTATTCAGGAGTAACTGAATCTCACTAGACGTTCTCGCCACCTGCAATTCGAAGGCCTCTCCAGCCAAAGTGAGAGCCACTTCCTGTTGAAACAATAGCGCTTTGAGTCTGCTTAGTTTATTGGAATCTGTTTTCAAAGTCGGAATGGAAGGCCAAAGAGAACTATCTACAATCCCATGCGGGGTGGAAAAAGCACATTGCTGCAACAAGTAACACGCTGTGAAACTGTTACTATATACGGGATGCCTGCCCGTAAGCCACAGACGTCGTGGTTATTCAAAGTAAGATAACTGCCATTTGAAAGCAACGTGAGTGTGGGAATTATTGCTGGGACAGGCGTACCTTTCAAAAAACAAGCAAGATTAGCAGCGGACACGTTACAAGCGCCGTGCAATTTAACTTGTTTGCAAACCAGGGAATGTCCTACTGTGGAATCACACCTCCCCTGTTAGGAAAACGTCCTTATCTTCCAGTTGACATCTGTAGGTGAAAGGCAAGGACCATAATTCATAGAGAAGCGCACTACCCAGGGGTTCAAAGCGGCCTTTCGGAAAGTGTTTCATGAATGATTTAAACAGAAATAGTGAGAATGGCAGAGAAATAACGCCATGAATTAACCATACAGCTGAATCAGTTTCTGCTGCGGAAAATGGTAAATGTTCTAATTGTTCAATGTGCAACAATGTGTATGTAGCATCTTTCATGGACATGAACCTTTGCTTATCAGTCACGTTAAATGGCATAAACAATGCAGAAGCGTTCAAATAATCCCATGGTACTTTACCCATTTTGAGAGTTTGCAACGTCCATGCAAATTGCATTACAGATCATAATTGATTTTGACCATGGTATAACACAGATACATCACTTTGAACAATATCAATGACAGATGAAACAATATTATCTAATGTGTAAATACGGGAAGACAATGTATTAATGCTATTGTCGACAACTGCAAGAACTTTCTCCAAATTTGCTTTGTCAATTTGGCGCAGACGGAACGCTGCTTCCATCTGCGATAGTTTCCGCAATTCATTATAAGCTGCATAGATAAATCTTTTCTGTCTTGGTGAGGTAGGACCCAAGATAAAATCAGCCAAATTAATGTCGTTCGACAAGAGAGACAGGTGGCGTTTTACTGACGACAGTGTAGAGTGTTGCAACCATTGCTGACACAGTTTCCCCACGGAGTATGTGGTGACTGAATGTGAATGCGGGAAACGTGGATCAGGTATAGTTTGAGAGAAACTGGCCGCTGCATTATGAAAATGCAGTTGACAAGCATTGCCATTAGTTTGCCACAACAACCATCCTGAGGGGTCAACATCAGAGATATTTAAAGTGCCGTTTCGAAACAGTGTTTGTAGTTCGTCAATAGTATGATTGGTGTGTTCACATCAATTATCATACTCAGCCAATGAGGGAATGGATGGAATATTCAAATTTGTGGCTGTAGCCAAGCCAAAACAAGTAGTTTGGTGCACCGTGTCATTTAAAAATAATATTTGATTCGGAATGAGACACGCACGATGCAAAGCTTCGGTACCCTGGACCTGCCAAGCCTTGGTACCCCAAATTGATTTCAAATCAATGACATCTTTCGAGTATTCGTAACCCTGTAAGGCTAAATCAGTTCTAAATGATTCGGAATAAATTAATTTTGTGTGCGTCAGCATAAATTTAGATTCAGAAGGCAATTTCAATTTAAAGAAATAGGACTCTGGGTTGGACGTGTTGTAATCAGTAAAATAGGTGAACTTATTTTGTAGTGTTTTGGAACTTCCCTTTAGGGGAGTTGGACAATGTTCCCACTGTGTAAAATTAAAAACAGGTCTAAACATGTTTGTTTTATGCAAAAAATGATGACCATAATGTTGGTAACAGAATAACTCAGCATAATTGGCAGAATTTAAATGCAAATCTTCAGCATCAAAAGCAGCATAATACTTTAAATCAGAAAACAACGAATGTACCGCTTGTACATCCCAATCATCAGAATGGATGTCCTGTGTCACCATGTATCCTAAGGAAACACGAAACACGTATGGTATGTTGAGGACTTCTGTCGGACCATGGATTTCAAATGCCACTTTATCCCAAACGATGCCATCAGCAACAGGGAAAGCTGAAATGTTCACAAGGGCTTGATCACGTTTCATGATATGGGACGATGTATGGGGAGCCAGAATTCCATCAACCAACTCAACAGCAGAGCGTTCTGGCAAGTAATGACCATTGATTAGCAAGAAGAACACTGTCACAAACCCAGTCGACATGAAGAGAAAAATCAGTATAAGCACCAGCCAGATGTAGGTCCAGGGTGGGACAAGGTAAGTCTTTTTGAACCAGGAAATGAAAATACTGGCTTGCGTCGGTGGAAATGGTACAGTTGATGACGAAGAGGAAGAGTCATAAGAGAAGATCGTACGGTCCCCACAATAACCACTTGCTCCCACGTTCATTAATGGAGACAGTGCAGCATCAACTTGATGATGTAAAGGGCTGTCTGGTACTTCAATATGGCACTCATCCGCAGGATAAGTATACTCGACGTCAGCGTTGAAGGAGGAGGAGGGCACAAGAGGCAGAAAGTCAATAGAAGTCTCCATTTCACCCTCAACGACACGTGCAGAAGTCGAAGATGCCGAAACCATCGTATTCAGGGAGATAGCGTTGCTCGAAACACTGGGAGTCACACTATTCAGAATCGGCCAAATGGTGTAATTTGACATTGTCAATTGAAATATATCTGCTTTCTTTGTGAACAGGCAAAGGTGGTAGTATCACAGTACGAGTACCCTTCAATCCAAGAACTGGGACCGGTGCACGATAAGAGGGACCAAATTCTTTTTGTTCTCCAACTTCTCTCGTACCAGATCTCCAATCTTCGGGAGCCAGCCGGTGACCGGAATCAGCATTGCTATTTCGTTGGAAGAGGGTAAATGTTCTGTAGCGAAGCTGTCATGGGTCTTTTGTAGGTCCTGTAACATAGTAGAATGGTTATCTACGTCAAATGTTGCGGCAGCCGCCACAACATCTTGACCATCAAGGTCTGGCACAAACATTTTAATGCCAAAGAGCATTTCGTATGGGGTCCGCCCACCCAGAGATCTTTTCGGGATATTATTAAGTGCACGTTAAACACCATACAAATGGGCCAGCCAGTTCCTGCCAGTACCTAAGACTCTAGCTGTCAAAGATCGCTTTAAGTCACGGTTCATCCGCTCCACTATAGAATTGCCTTCAGGCCTGTATGGAGACAAAAACTGCACCAGCACCCCCAAAGACCTCATCCCGTCCTTGTATGCCTTAGAGGCGAACGCTGGACCTTGGTCAGAATGGAAGGTGCCACAGGCAAACGTCCCTACAAAGACACACAAATCTCTAATGACATTTCGAGCATCAGCACTGCGTTGTGGCCAAACCCATAGGAACCTAGTGCATGAATCAACTGCAACAAAAATATATTTATATGCAGTATCAGACGTCAATGTACCGCAGTGATCAAGATATACACAGCCAAATGGCTGATTATATATACAACTGTGTTTGCGGTGGACGCGAAACCATAGATGGCTTGATTTGTTGACAAATGTCACAAGAAAGCACATAATTACGGGTTTGTCTATATAAACCACGCCACCAATAACGTTGCTGTAAAACTGAAACTGTCGCAGACACACCGGCATGTGCAGAAGCCATGCCCTCATGTGCGGCTATGATCAAAGGAAGCCTGCGGTCCATGTTGGGAATCAGCCGATCCCCAACCGACGGTATTGTAGCATAAGGAACTTGTTCGGGTGACAAATGATAAGAATACTTAGAAGGGAAGCCCTGTGGGAAAGTAGTTCCTTCCTTCATAGCAGCTATAGCTGACAGAATATCATTATCTATTTTAGTCATGGACCTTGTAACTGCTGCAACGGAACATGTGGCTACTGCAGATTTGGCTGCCTCGTCAGCCAAAGAATTTCCAACAGCATTTGTTCCCACACACTGATGGCCAAGAGTATGTATAACTTGTGTGAGTGGCAGACGTTCTTTAAGTTCCGCCACTCGAACCCAAAGCGTTTTATGCTTTATTGCGCTGCCCTTAGAGTCTCTATAATCATTCTGAGACCAAAAGAATAAGTTGTCATTAAAAGACTGGACACAGTAGTAAGAGTCGCACACAATAAGAGTGTTTACATTAGGATCAGCGAACTCTAGAGCTAAAATAAGAGCACCCAGCTCCGCCAATTGCGCTGTACAGTCCCGAAGTGCCTGTGTATGCACAATGGAGGACTTAAATTCACCATTTACGATTGAACCGGCCACAATAGCGCAAGCCGCTGAATAAGCATGTTTGGACCCGATGGCCGGTTGAGCCGAACCGTCGGCATAAATGATACATTTGTACTGATCCAAAGGAAGCAATGACAACAGAGGAGGATGAACATGTTGACACTGTAAAAACTCGTGTGTCTGCAGAGCGGGATCAAAAATAAACGTGACATCAGCCGATGTCAAAGAAGTAGCCCATTGTATCCAACGGGGATGTAAAGCTTTAGAATTCGGTACACTCGCCTTGGTCACTGCTTCCAAAGCAGGTATCGGCGAAACCATAAGAATGCATTTTCCCTGCACTAGAGATCTCTCTTTCAGAATCGCCATTTGAACCGCAGTCAAAATATTTTCAACATTCGAAAATCGCATTTCCGCTGATGTGTACAAATGTGATTTGTATGCAATAGGTACTGTGTCACCCTTGTTGAACGTCTAATAAGTGAAACCTACCGTCCTCTGCACAATTCGTATGACCAGGTTCGTAGAATTATCACGTGTCAACAAGAAGTTAGTCGCTAGCAGATCAGACTGCAAAGATTGTAGAATAGAGGTATGCTCCGGAAGCCAGCTGGCAGAAGAATATGTGGGTTGTATCAATGCGTAAAGCGGTTTGATACGCTGGGCATAATCCGGGATGTATGTCCTCCCGAAATTCAAAAATCCCAGCAAAGACTGAAGTTTTTTCAGTGCAGATGGAGTCTGTAATTGTGCACGTTTCTACAGAAAGTGGGGGGGCAACCCCTTACCTTCATTATTGAGCTCGTAGCCCAAGAAAAGCACCGCCAAACAAGCGATGTGTGATTTTGCAAAGTTAAATTTATAACCAAAATCCCCAAACGACAGAATGATCCGATCCACGTGGACTAGATGCGGATTCAGGTCTTCATCAGTCAGATAAATATCATCAACGTAGGAGATTGCATCTGGGTCTATGCTGTGTAATAAAGACACAACACGCGCAGCAAATGCCCCAGGGCTGTTCTTATAGCCCATAGGCAAGCGCGTAAACCTTTTTTGTTTACCGACCGCATTGAATGCAGTCAAATCACGGCTCTTGTGACCCAAATTGTGGCTGTAAAAACCATTGGATATATCCAGTGTTGTTTTGTATTTTTTGCGAACAATATTATTCACTAACGCAGAGCTGTGTGTGTTCTGTACTGCAAATGTACTAACATGACTGTTTAAATTTCGATAATCCAACACAATGCGATATGAACCATCCGGTTTCGATATCGGAAAAAGAGGATTATTCATTGGTGATACACAGGGTTCAATTACACCTTGATATTCCAATTGGGACAAAATGTCAAAGATGGAAGCTTTAGCCTCTCGTCTGATTGGATATTATGGTTGGGGCTGCGGCGCAGATCGCAAAGGAATCTCATGTGCTGGCGAATCTCTATCCCAGCCCACTTGATTACGATACACCGCCGGAGCCAGGGCCAATGCCCACTCCGATGCATAAGCCTGTTTAGCCTCCTCAGGGACGTAACGCATAAACTCGGAAGTATCACGTTCTCCCCTCGCGAAGAAGCCAGAACAAATGGCAGAGGCCAATCTGCCTCTGCCAACAAAATGTCATACGAGGAGGTGAGATTTTCCCAGAAAACTGCAGAAATTGTACGCTGTATATCACCTTCAATCTGGAGGACTATTTCATATAGTCCATCAGGGGGTGCAACTCGTGTATCTGCTGTTTCTACTGTAATAAATGTATCAGGTGCTCTCGCCTCCAGACAGGGACGCAGTGCGTCCCGCACTATGGTAACTTCTGCCACGCTGTCAAGGAGTGTCACTGCCCATGTCCAATCTAGGAGTAGCGTTCTCACCGTCTGAGGCATACTTCGCAGTTAAACCGGCAACTTTCTTTTTCTGATAAGGGGGTCGAAAACGAGGCAGTCCCTCTTGTTTGGCTTTTACGTCAAACTGGCGAGGTTGATCCGTCCCTGCTGACCGGTCACGGCTTTGCTGCGATCCTGACGCTCTCCACCACCGACTTGCGAGTCCGATGTGTCCTGCAAAGAACGAGGAGAGCGCTGATCAGGGACTTGAAATCTGTCTGGTGTCTTAATTTTCGCGCGATCGCGCAAATCATAAGCACACTCAGAAGAATCAGGTGTCGGTGAACCAGCACGCGAACCTTGCTTCTGGTTTTGCTGCCTCTGTTTTTTACTCCAGTTCTTTTTAGGAAAGAACGGGCGCCCATCTTTCTCAGTTTGGGCTTTTTGTTGAGGCTGAGTTTGAGTAAAAGGCTTAACTCCCAGATTATTGCGCCCTAAGGTTTTATAAGCTTTAGCAATAATCTTTGGTAATTTGTGTTGTTTGTCATCGTCAGCAACAGCCTCCAAGCGCTGAGCCACTTGTAAGCTTACAGCTTTACCCTTCACATTAGCAAGGATCATATCGCAAACAATGTTGAACACTCTCATCCCCAACTCCAGGGCCGCCTCAGCCCCGTGTTCATCCTGAACATGTTGTATCATGGAGCGGAGAACGGTCATTGAGGGGGTGCCAAAACACATCGAATATACCGCTGCAAACACTCTACCCCAAGTGTTACAATCAGCTAACTCGGGAACAAGCCCTTTAGGTAAGCTCATAGTCAAGATTCTGTGTTTCTCAACAGGAGTGGTATTTGGAAAAACAGCTTCGAGTTGGCCAAATTTTTCAGCAAGCCAATAAGGAAGTTCATCCTTATTTTGCGGACGTTTGCCCATTACTGAAATAATCATGAGGGGACTTATAACTAAACCACCGTGTCCCGGCGGTTGTGTCGCAACTCCAGGTGGTGCCACCTGTATGTTGCGCGACATGAACTGTATAACAGCCCAATGTACATGTATTAATGGTGTATGTAATACGCGTAGCTCTGCGACAGGAACATTAAGGTAATTTGGATGTGGGGTATACCCAGCCAAAACGGGCAATGTGGCCCCGTCAATTGATAAGGGGCCTAAACGGACCGCTGTCAAAGGGTGAGGAAGGGCGCCATTAAACCATATGGTGTGTTGCCAAGCTGTCAACGGAACTTCAAGTGACCTATAAGGTCGATAATGCTGCGGAAACTCAGTGGCAGTATACTCGTGAAACAAATTATCGGCTCCTTCCACTGCCGGAAAGATAACCTAAGAATAGAATACCTTAAAGCGGTGAGCTGCATCCGCCTCTACAACAAAAATAAGAGCAGCACCAGCATTAGGGACTCCATGTTGAGTCAAATAAGCGGTGACTGGAGCGTGGTTCGGAGCCGTTATGGCAACCGCCATAATGAAAAGAATATAAAAACAACCTACTTGCGGCAGCGCAATACTGGGCAAGAGAAAGAGAAAGACCTTTTAGTATTCAAGCTTCAAAAACCTATAAAATTTCAACTATAGGAGGTTACACCGTCACATCCGTCACCGGAAACAGAAGTGAGGGGATTGTGGACAAGCACAAGCACTACTCAGGAGTCTCGCAGATAAGTATCAGACCAAACGTTGGTGTCGCCATGTTGCAGCGATTCTGCACATACACAGAACTATGTGCAGGAATGCGGGACCTCGGTGTATAGGGGCTAAGCCTTCCTACTGCCTCAGTACCCACAATCCCATGACCGACTAGCTATAGTATCTCACTCGCTCTCCTATACAATCACGAAGAAGTAAATGATTAGAAACCCCAGAACACAACACTCCCGACTCTCTCAGGAATCGCGCTAACAAGACATACCCTTTCGCTCACTCACTCGTACTTGTCCACAAGAAGAATTGACAGAGACACTGATATAGTTTAAAATGTTTATTTTAACTATCATGCTCTATAACGCAGTATACGAGCCACTACCAGCAGCAAAACGCATAAACATAAAACAGTTAGCATTGTAGCAAGTCCATATATTATGAAGGGAGATGTCATTGTATAAAGACAGTGGATAAAGGACTATAAGGCCAAGCAGGGAATCATCCATTAGGCACCAGGGAGGGGGGAGAGGCCCCTTGCACAAGGGTTTATGCACCACCCCAGCGTTTTGGCAAATATCAGTCTTTCTGCCCCCTAGGAGGCACACTAGGCACCAGGAATTTATTTTATGAGTGCATATAGGGGTGGAGGCTACACAGAATGGGCATGCTAATCCCCCCTAAAAAAACCTCCATAGTTTTTCTGCCCCCACCAGGGGGCAAAAGGGGTTATTACCCCTGATCTGCCCCCGGGGGGGGGCAGAAAGCCCACTAGACACCAGGGAAATGTTTTTAATAAAAGAGGGGTGGGGGCTGCCCACAAGGTCAAGACCATGCCCCCACCCAAATATATTTGGAAGCAGTCTTTCTGCCCCCCGGGGGGCATATGGGGGACAATAGCCCCCCTGTCTGGCCCCCCGGGGCAGAAAGCACACTAGGCACAAGGGATTTTTATTTATGTATATTTAGGGTGGGGGCTGCCCAAAATGGGAATGCCAATGCCCCCACCCCTTAAAATAATTGCCACAGTATTTCTGCCCCTCTGGGAGGCAGATGGGGTGATAGCCCATGATCTGCCACCCGGGGGGGGCAGATAGCCCACTAAGCACCAGGGATTATGTTTTTTTTAATACGTAGGGGTGGGGGCACTAGCATGCCCATTTTGGGTAGCGCCCACCCCTACTAATTGGACAGCCTTTCTGCCCCCCTTGGGGGCAGATGGGGGCAGTAGCCCCCGATCTGTCCCCCCGGGGTGGGCAGATAGCCAAGTACGCAGCCAGGGACACATTTTTTTGTAGTTGAGGGGTGGGGGCTGCCTAGAATGAGCATGCCAATTCCCCCACCCCCTACAACATTTGCCACAGTCTTTCTGCCCTGGGAGGCAGGTGGTGCCAACAGCCCCTTATCTGCCCCGCCCGGGTTGGCAGAAAGCCCACTAGGCACCAGGGATTATGCTTTTTTTTTAAATGTAAGGGTGGGGGCTTCCCAAAATCGGAATGCCAGTGCCCCCACCCCTCCAAAACTATTTGGACAAAATCCCCGATCTGCCCCCCCCCCCGGAGGCAGAAAGCCCACTAGGAAGCCAGGGATTATGTTTTTTTATACATAGGTGCTGCCCAAAATTAACATGCCAGTGGCGCCAAACACAAACTGGACAGTCTTTCTGTCCCCCTTGGGGGACAGATGGAGGTTATTACCCCCGATCTGCCCCACAGGGAGGCAGAAAGTCCACTAGACACCAGGGATATGTTTATGTGCATGTCAGAGAGCAGCCCCATAGACAAGGGCGCTCCTTGTCTAGGGACACATTTTGGCTGTCTCTTCCTCCCTTGGGGGCAGAACAGCAATATGTTTAGGCTCATCTGACCTCCAAGGGAGGCTGAAAACCTCTAGATACCATGGAAAGTTTCTGTGTGTGTGTGTGAACTGAAGTTCTGCTGTCGGTCTGCGTGTACTGACGTTTGGCTGGCTCTGTGTGTACTGGCATTTTGCTGGTGGTGTGTGTGGACTTGCACTTGGCTGGTGGTGTGTGTGGACTAGCGCTTGGTAGTGGTGTGTGTAGACTGGCGCTTGCTTGGCGGTGTGTGTGGAATGGTGCTTGCTTGTCAGTGTGCATGGACTGGAGCTTGGCTGGCGGTGTGCGTGGACTGGTGCTTGGCTGATGGTGTGCATGGATGGTACTTGGTAGTGATCCAGCGCTATCAATAACATTTCTTCTCCTATATGCTTTGGACATCCAGGTACAAATATCCCTCTAAAACACAGACTATATCCATATGACGGTGGGGCCCATAACACCGCATATACATTCACTCTCTCATATATTCCCTGGATTTCATCCGTCCTTACCTAGGAGAAAAACAGTAGAACGATTCGCTGGAAGGAGACGGGATACCTCTTTAAAACGACATAATACTTCTCATTACTTTTAAGGTATTCCGCTCATTGGTCGATGGACCAACTAGTAGGAATCAGTTGATGGTGATTAAGACCAGCTCAATCACAATAAACCTTTAAACATTTATATTTATCATTGAGCTAAAGAACCACTGACTCAGTGTTTTAAAAATAATAAAGTTTATATAAAGTTTAGAGACATGAATAAGTTTTCAGATTTATTATTCAGATTATTACATTTAGCATCATTATAAGAATAAATTGAAATTGCAATGTATACCTATTAGATGGAAAATAAAGTTTGTCACAGCAAGAACTCCCAAAAGACCTATCTATCTGTCCTGGAAAACAGGCCTTCTCGTTCCTTTCCCCTTCAATATTTTAAGAATAAAAGTCTAATAGTTCTAAATGGAAAAATCTATTAAGAGTAAAAAGGTTCTCAAAAAGCAGCATCTCATGCTCAATCAAAAATATAATATAGCAGCAGCAGCATCAGCTTGTCAGCCATCAGCAGCAGCAACATCAGCTCATCCCAAAAAGCAGCCAACCCCAAAAGTGGCTAAAAGCAGCTAACCCCTCCCCTCCAAGAGTAGGTCTTCTTATACCCTAATACTAGCTTACTAAGTGAAAATGTTACATCTTTATGGCGAGATTCTTTCTAATTGGTCCATTCGGGTCAATATACATTTTATTATAAATATCCTTGTTCCAACCAGTTCTTTGTGGAAAGTTCATACTTCTGTCGTTTCTCACGGGTTCATGACATTACCCATCCGCTCTTGCAGTTCAAACTGTATCATTTTCCGATACTTTTAGGTTCAACAGTTCTTTGTCCATTCATTTATTCACTGCGACTTCTCACGCTTCTTGCTGATTTTCTTTGGCACACGTTTACACCATAAGGTCATCGCAGCCTTGACCATACTTCCATCCTAGGCTTTGGAACGATCACATGATCTTTCTTGTTCACGGCCTTTCTCTCTTTTCATAACTCACTCGCGCCTGCGTATTCTAGCTCATGGCGGCCATTTTATATCGCTGCTCAACAGGCCTAAGCGCACTATTATAAAGATAAACAAAACATAGTTAAGAATAAAGAATATAAACCCTTTCGTTTCCCTCCCGTCATTCTACGTACCCCAATTAGGTATTACCTAGCCAAAAGAGACATATAAAACCATCCCTTACTTACCAACGCTTTACTTTGCCACTACACAGTTTATTTCCAAGCACAAATCATGCGGTTTATTATTCTATTAGTATGCAAATATTAGACTTATGTTATCCACGTCAACAATTATAAGTAAATTAGTTTGCACATAAATAGCATGTTACCTTTAACCCTTTACATGTAACATACATGGTTGGTTATTTACTAAGACGAACTTGTGTGTTAATTATTTAACGTAAATATTAGGAGGTTAAAATTTTTCATTTACCCTGCTCCATCAGTAGGCAGTGTGTGTGGATGGTTCTTGGCTGGTGGTGTGTGGGGATGGTGCTTGGCTGGTGGTGTGTGCAGCGGTGGCTCCTCCGCTATCACAGAGGAGCGTCGCCCCCCCCCAAAAAAATAAAAAATAAAACGATGATAAACACTCGTTTTATTTTTCTTTTCTTGCCCAGTCATGGGGGTGGGGCCAGGTTGGATGACTGAGGAGAGTGGCAGATGCACTCCCTTCCCTCTGCATGATGGTTTGGCTGGTCGTCTCAGGCCGGCAAAATCATCATGCGCAGTGAAAGCTCTCTCCAACCCAGCTGTGTTGCTTTCACTGTCTGTCTTGGAGAGCCGATCGAGGGTGCTCAGGCCAATCCTGAAGCTGCTCTCATGTGTGAGAGCAGCTTCAGGATTGGCCGCAGGGCATTCTAGGAGCCTGTGCCACTTGGAGAAGATGAGGAGAAGAGCACAAAGCGACTGGCTGCAGGTAAGTTTTTATTTTTTATTTTTCCCACCTGTGAAACCTATGACCCCGCCGCTTGTCCAACACACCAGCCATGCCTGGGTGTGCGTGGACTAGCGGTGTAGCTTGTGTGGACCCCCCAGTGTTTTTTTACCCAGAATCCCCTGCAAACCTCACATTTTGCTAAAAAGTCATACAGTACAAATTTCCTAACACACAGCGTTCCCCTCGGGCTATCGATCAAAATGATACTTTACTTCTGTGGTTCCCAAAGTAGAGTCAGCCTAAAAACGTATAAAGAAACTGCCCTTTTGGACCCACTTTGGTTCCCCCTCAATCTCTACAGGTTTTTGGCCCTTCCCTGTCGCAGGCTCTTTGCCCACCCACACAAGTAAGGTATCATTTTTATCGGGAGACCAAGGGGAAAGCTGAGTGGTAGGAAATTTGTGCTGTTGTTGTGATCCCACAACTTTCTCACACAAAAATGTGAGGAAAAGGTGACTTTTTAGCTAAATTTGAGGTTTGTAGGGGATTCTGGGTAGGAAAATGTAGGGTGATCTACACAAGCTAGATCTCCCTGGACTCCTCCGGGTGTCTAGTTTTCAGAAATTTCTGGGTTTGGTAGGTTTTCCAATATGGCTGCCAAGCCCAGGACCAAAAACTCAGGCACCCCGCTATCTAGCATAAAACGACCTGGTTTTGCAAAGGGGTCACCTGGGCTTTTGGTCCTGGGCTCGGCGGGCATCTAGGAAAACCTACCAAACCCAGACTGTTCAGAAAACTAGACACCCAGGGGAGTCTAGGGAGGTGTGGCTTGCGAGGATCTCCCAACATTTTTCTACCTAGAATCTCCTGCAAACATCAAATTTAGCACCCAAAAAAATCAAATTTTCCTCACTTAACGGTGTGGGAAAGTTGTGGGATCACTGGGCTGCCACACATTTGCTACCACCCAGCGTTCCCCTAGGTCTCCTGATAAAAATGGTACCTTACTTGTGTGGGTAGGCCTAGTGCCCGCGACAGCAAATGGCCCAAAACATACTGTGGAGACTTCAAAATTATCGATCGCAAAACTAACTGGTTTTGCGAGGGAGTCACCTGTGTTTTTGGTGCAGGGCTCAGCGGCCATCTATGGAAAGCTACCAAAGCCAGATATTTCTGAAAACTAGGCACCCAGGGGAGTCAGGGAGGTGTGGCTTGCGTGGACCTCCCAACATTTTCCTATCCAAAATCACCTGCAAACTTCAAATTTAGCTAAAAAGCAATCATGTTTTCCTCACTTTTCTGTGTGGGAAAGTTGTGGGATCACCGGGCCGCTACAAATTTCCCATCACCCAACATTCCCCCAGGTCTCCTGATAAAAATGGTACCTCACTTGTGTGAGTAGGCCTAGTGCCCGTGACAGGAAATGGCCCAGAACGTACTGTGGAGACTTCAAAATTATTGATCGCAATGCTACCTAGTTGTGCGAGAGGGTCCCCTAGGTTTTTGGTCCCGGGCTCAGCGGCCATCTACGGAAACCTACCAAACCCAGCCATTTCTGAAAGCTAGGTGTCCAGGGAGGTGCAGCTAGCGTGGATCTCCCAACATTTTCCTACCCAGAATCCCCCGCAAACCTCAAATTTAGCTAAAAAAATCAAATTGTCCTCACTTTTCTGTGTGGGAAAGTTGTGGGATCACTGGGCCACTACAAATTTCGTACCACCCAGCAGTCCCCCAGGTCTCCTGATAAAATTGGTACTTAACTTGTGTGGGTAGGTCTAGTGCCCGTGACAGGAAATGGCCCAAAACGTACTGTGGAGACTTTAAAATTATTGATCGTAAAACTACCTTGTTTTGCGAGGGAGTCACCTGTGTTTTTGGTCCCGGGCTCAGCGGTCATCTATGGAAAGCTACCAACCCCAGACATTTCTGAAAACTAGACACCCAGGGGAGTCCAGGGAAGTGTGGCTTGCATGGATCTCCCAACATTTTCCTACCCAGAATCCCCTGCGAACCTCAAATTTAGCTAAATAAATCATGTTTTCCTCACTTTTCTGTGTGGGAAAGTTGTGGGATCACCGGGCCACTACAAATTTCCTACCATTCTGCGTGGGAAATTTGTGGGATAACCGGGCTGACACACATTTCCTACCACCCAACATTCCCCTAGGTCTCCCGATACAAATGGTACTACACTTGTGTGAGTAGGCCTTGTGCCCGTGACAGGAAATGGCCCAAAACGTAATGTGGAGACTTCAAAATTATCGATTGCAAATCTACCTGGTTTTGCGAGGGAGTCACCTTTTACATTTGAGGCTTGCAGGGGATTCTGGGTAGGAAAACAATGGGGGATCCACACAAGCCACAACTCCCTGTACTCCCCTGTGTGTCTAGTTTTCAGAACTGTCTGGATTTGGTAGATTCCCTAGATGGCCGCCGAGTTCGGGACCAAAAACATAGGTGACCCCTTTGCAAAACCAGGTTGGTTTTTCGATAGATCATTTTGATGTCTCCACAATACGTTTTGGGCCCTTCCCTCTTGCGGGTACTTGACCCACCCACAAAAGTGAGGTACCATTTTTATTGGGAGACCTAGGGGAATGTTGGGTGGTAGGAAATGTGTGTCAGCCCGGTTATCCCACAAATTTCCCACGCAGAAATGTCCAGAAAATGTGATTTATTTAGCTAAATTTTAGGTTTGCAGGGGATTCTGGGTAGGAAAATGTTGGGAGATCCATGCAAGCCACACTTCCCTGGACTCCCCTGGGTCTCTAGTTTTCAGAAATGTCTGGATTTGATAGGTTTCCCTAGATGGCCGCCGAGCCCGGGTCCAAAAACGCAGGTGACTCCCTCACAAAGCCTGATAGTTTTGCGATCGATCATTTTGAAGTGTCCACAGTATGTTTTGGGGCATTTCCTGTCACGGGCACTAGGCCTACCCACACAGGTGAGGTACCATTTTTATAAGGAGACTCAGGGGAATGATGGGTGGGTGGAAGTTTGTGGCTCCCCGCAGATCCCAGAACTTTCCATCACAGAAAAGTGAGGAAAATGTGGGTTTTTTACAATGTTAGAGGTTTGCAAGGGATTCTGGGTAACAGAACCAGGTGAGAGCCACACAAGTGACCCCATCCTGAATTCCCCTTGTTGTCTAGTTTTAAAAAATGTACAGGTTTGCTAGGTTTCCCTAGGATCTGGCTGAGCGAAGGTTCAAAATCCACAGCTAGACACATTGCGAAAAAAGGGTACGTTTTCACTGGAAAAATGTGATGGGCCCAAGTTGCGTTTTGGGCCGTTTCCTCTAGCGTGCACTAGGCCTACCCACACAAGTGAGGTACCATTTTTATTGGGAGACTTAGGTGAACACAGAATTGTAGAACAAGTGTTATTACCAATTGATTTTCTATGCATTTCTGCCTTCCAAATGTAAGACAATGTGTAAAAAAGAAGTCATTTTGAAAAATATCCTCTAATTCACATGCTTGTATGGGTACACACAATTTGGGAGATGTGCAAATAACTACTGCTTCTAAACTCTATATTCTATATTTTGTTTCCATTTCAGAAATACATAGGTGTCCTTGATACCTATTTTTCACTCCTTATATTTTACAAAATTAATTGATATATACCCGGTACACAATGAAAAACCATTGCAAGGTGCAGCTCGGTTATTGGCTCTGGGTACCTCTGGTTCTTGGTAAACCTACAAGTCCTATATATAACCACAACCAGAAGGATCCAGCGGACATAACGGTATATTGCTTTAAAAGATCTGTCATACGTAGAGGAAGTTACAGGTGAAAACGTTGGCACAAATGGCTATCTTTTTCAACTCAATTTCAATATTTTTTCATTTCAACTGTTAGTTTCTATAGAAAACTTTGAAGGATCTACACAAATAACCTCTTGCTGAATTCAGAATTTTATCTACCTTTCAGAAATGTATAGCTTTCCATGATCCCTTATTGGTTTCACACCCATTTCTACCACTAACTGGAAGGAGGTTGAAAGCACAAAAAATAGGAAAAATAGGCTGTGTCCCAGTAGAATACCAAAACTGTGTAGAAAAGTTTGGTTTTCTGACAAAAGTCTGCCTGTTCTTGAAAGATGGGAAGATGGTGATTTTAGCACCACAACCCCTTTGGTGATACTATTTGCAGGGGGAAAAACAGACCCTTTCTTCTGCAGCACTTTTTCCCCATTCTTCCCAAAAAATCCAATATGTAGCTGTATTTTGGCTAATTTCTCGGTCCTCTCCAGGGGAATCCACAAGCCCTGGGTACCTTTAAAATCCTCAGGATGTTGGAAGAAAAGGGCGCAAATTTGACGTGGATACCGTATGTGGGCAAAAAGTTACAGGGGCCTACACGTGAACTACCCCTAATAGCCAAAAAAAGGCTTAGCACGGGGGGGAGACCTAGCAGCGAAGGGGGTTGCAAATGTATGCCGGATAAAAACCGGGATCATCAACTTAATGGAATCAAGTCGGCCCCACCAGGAAAGAAATAAAGGATTCCAGGAAGAGACCACCTTATCAATTCTATTTATTTCTTCTTTCATACTGATACAGCCGATTCTTTAATAGAATTAGTGAACCAAATACCTAAATATTTAATTTTAGAAGTATTCCAATGGAAACCAGTAAAATCATAAAGTGTTTATGGCAAAATATGGGAATGGGGAGGACTTCAGATTTATCTGAAATTATTTTATAGCTCAATACTAAAGAGAAATGAGAAATTACATGAAGTAAGGCAGGGATCGTATGCTTAGGATTGGATAAGAAAAGAAGAATGTCATCAGTGTATGCTGAACATTTCAAGTGTTTATCTCCACACTGAAATCCTGTTATTAAGTTATTATCAAGAATTTCGGACAAAAAGGGTTCAGGGGCTAAAACAAAAAAGAGTGGAGACAAAGGGCAACCCTGTTGAACCACTCCATGTAAAGAAAAATATTGGGAAGGCCGTCCATTAACCCATACAGAGGCTGTGGGTGCCTTATATAACAAAGAGATAGGAGAAATAATATTAGGGCCAAAACCACGCCGGGAAAAAGACTTAAGAAAAAAGGACCAATCAACTCTATTGAAAGCTTTCTCTGCATCAATAGCAACAGCAACCAACGGGTAAGAGAGAGACGAGGCTTTATTTAATACATTCAAAAATAATCTAGAATAATCAGAGGCCAGTCTACCCTTAATAAAGCAAGATTGCTCCTTGCCTAACAAATTATGTAAAGATGGCTCTAGACTTAAAGCTATTAACTTGGCAAAAATTTTATAATCTACATTTACAAGGGAAATAGGTCGATAGTTTTTGCATTGTGTAGGATCTCAACCAACCTTATGAATAAGACATATTGTAGCTTCCTGAAAAGTACCACCAGCAGAACCAGGAGAATAAATGAACTGAAAGAGCTGTAAGAGATTCGGAAGCAGAATATTCGAGAAATGTGAATAAAATTCAACTGTAAATCCATCTGGTCCTGGAGTTTTACTTTTTTTTTGCAAATTGAAAGCTTTGAGAACTTCTGAAAACATTAAATCACCTTCAAGGGATGAAAAATGTATATCATCATGGATAGGAGGGTTGGTATCCTTCACGAATGCATCAATAAGAGAAGGGTGAGCAGGAGTTTCTGGAGTATATAGAACTTGATTCCTCTAAAATAGCTTGATCCTTTGACAACTGTTTCCCATTGGAAGATTGGATAGAGTCTATTATGGTGAGTTGTTTGTGGGGTTTTTAATAATTAGCTAGAAATGTTCCTACTTTGTTACGTCCTCCATAGTGACGAGCACTATTCCTAAGTAGTATGGAGGATGCATTATCAGTAGTCATTTTATTAAACTGAAATTTGACATGAATTAGTTCATGTAAGTTAGAATCTGAAGGGGAAGTATAGAATTGGTGTTCTAGACGCTTAATATTAGATAATAGGGACTTATGTTGTTTGGCAAATTGTTTCTTCTTTTTTTCAACAAAATCAATAATAAACCCTCGTGCAAATGGAACTCCCCCAGGGGCAATATATGCACACCACCTCTAACCACATCCCAAGCTTGTGTTGCCATTTGAAATGGTCAAGAGCTGAAAATAAGAGGTTTAAAACCAAACCACTGATCATAGTTATGTCTATTTCTCGATTTCAGCCTACGATGTCTTACCTTAATGAATGTATTGCAAAACTGTTGATGTACCTGCCTATTGTGCTAATAAAAAGAATTACAAAAAAAATAATAAACCCTCGAGTAGCAGCCTTAAAGGTGTCCCATAGTAATTAGGGAGATATGTCTGATTTCGCATTAAGGTCGAAACATTAATCCGCAAAGGAACTGATAGTTGTAGAAAAAACAGGATCCTCTAAAAGACAATTATTAAACTTCCACCTACCTGATTTGGGATGTGCTGGAATTAAGACCACATCAGCAACTACTGGGGCATGGTCAGAAATAACAATAGGTTCAATAGAGGAATTAATCAGGTTTTGTGAAAGGGGCTTGCTCACAAAAATATGGTCTGATTGTGTAAGAGTACCTTGTGGAGAAGAGTAAAATGAGAATTATTTTATGGAAGGATTGCACTGTCTCCAAGCGTTTATTAGATGACATTGGGAAATAGTGGATTTAAATTGTTTGTGTGTTTTGTGGGGAACAATTCGAACTTGAGATTGTCGAACTGAAAAAAGATCAACAATTTGGTTCCAGTCACTACCTAGTATAAGAAAATCATAACTATATTGAAAACATTTCTTAGATAAATTGGGTCAAAATAAATAATCAGGTAGAGTCGGTCCATACACATTGCATACTGTTAACAATATATAAAAAGATAACTCTATTTTCCTTATTAAGAGCTGGTGAACCAAAAACAGAACCTAACCAATTGTGTTTGAGTTTCAATGCCTCTGATTCAGTAAGGTGAGTCTCCTAAAGGAGAGCTAAATCTGGATTATATAGCCAATGCGATAACATTTTCTGCCTTTTTATCGGGTTAACAAATCCTTTCACATTCCATGAAACAACTCTGAATGTGATCAACAATCAATATATATAAAAGTAATCGGTCAAACATAACAACATAAGAGATATAAAATATAAGGGAGGGGAAGGCATGGAATGAGAATGAAATGAAGAAAATAGAACAAAAAAGGGAAAGAAAGAAAAATAAGAAAATAGAACAATAGAAGACAGTACATGTCAAAAACTGGCGACTAAAAACGCATACCTTGTTAAAAGACAAGAAGGCAAATGGGGTGGTGATGCACAGATGAAGACGGCACAACCGACCAAGGGGCAACGCACCACACCGGGATGATATATAAAAAGGGAAACAAGAACAGAACAATTCTTGATCACCTGCAAAAGAATATGAAGAAAGGAAAAAAAAGATATTGAACTACAAGACAAACATCCATTAAGAGATAACCTCTGGAAGAATAAAATTAGTTAGAACTGCAATCAAACAATACTAAAGATCTCAGCATGAAGAAGGACCCACTACGTCTATAGAGTCAGTTGAATGAGACTGAATAGTGTCTGAGCTTTGCTGGAGCATCATATGAAGTAGTCTTGTTTTGGAATGTGACTTTGAAAGTGTAAGGATGGAATAAGTCATAACAAGCTCCCATAGATGTAATGTCGGACGAAGATTAAGGAAGTCTTTCCACCTGTTGGCTGTAGCAGAAGAGACATCTTGTGAAATATATATGTTCACACCTGACCACATAAGTTGTTTCTTAGCTTTGGCTGCGTTTAACTCTTTCAAGAGATCTATAAATTCCAGAAACAAAATAGTCACTCCACAAGATTTTACAGGAGCTGACGAGAAGGATAAGCGAGGACCCAGTCAGTGTTCGTGCTAGATGTTTAAAGTCATGGAAGAAGGCATATCATGGAGCTTAGGTAAAAAAGAGGTAAAGAAGGATACAGTATTCTCTCCTTCAATGCCTTCCGGAAGACCATATATACATAAGTTATTGCATCTTTTTCTGTTCTCGAGATCTTCAGAGCGCTTTTTAAGGATGAAGATGTCTTTCTCCAACATTGAGATTTTAGTAGCTTCATATTGAAGATCACTGACCCTCTGCTCCACTGATGTTATCCTAGACTCCATAGACAACCATTTATCATCAAGAGTCTGAATCCTTGAATTTGCTTCTTCAATAAATGACCACAGGGCTCTAATTTCCTCTAGATTGGTTTCTAGAGATATAGGATTAGAGGATTTATGTGGAGAAGGGGGTCATGCTTGAACCTTTTATTCATAGAGTGCGGCTTCAAAGGAGTATTATTGGTGATTATGGATCGAGAATTACCAGATTGTACCATATCAAAACAGGAACTCATACCCTCCATTACATTTTCTCCAAAAGACAGACCTGCATCCAGTATTTTAATAGTGACTCTTACTGGAACAAACAAACTTCCTAATTCTGCCCATAAAAGAAAAGTTTGTAGCATATGAAGATTATTTAATGAGTCAAGAATGTTAGTGGTGCAGAATTAAGTGTTGTTGCTAAGATTAGAAAGTGTACATGCTGATCTTTCTACTCAAAAAGAGACTCATGGAAAAGTGAAGCATTGTCAAATTGTATGCTTTGGATGTAACCACCAAAATACTTGTGAAAAATATATAGAGGAAAACAATACAGCCTATGCATGAGTTTCTAAAATGGCGGCGCCAATGAATCCAAAAGTGCCTTACGTTAAAATGCAGCAGAAGGGGTCAATAACCAAATTATGTAAATTGTCCCCAGAGTTTTGATAGCAGGTTATAGTGAAAAGGTTAAGTGAGGTGGAACAGGAATATAAAAAAGCCTTGCCACTTAAGTAACTCAGACAGTGGGATGTTTTATAATAAAAAGTAGAGCAAGATATTTATGTCTAAAATCAAAATAGTCAGAAGTAGCAAACATCAGGCAGAAATTAAAGACTCACAGAGAGAAAGTCGGACCAGGTTACCGCCATCATTATCTGCATTCTGTGTCATCAGCGCGGTAAAAAACAAAATGTCATCCGTTTATTTATGATGAAAATGGATTTATTGCGGTGCAGACGACATTCCAGTATGAGCCCGAAGCTTTTACCATGAGAAAACATCAATTTTTCTGTAGGTACGGGCTCACAAACCATGTAAAAGATTATCGGCGGTCCCAGTGAGGAAGTGAGCTACGGATCTATGTGGCCATCTTGTGTGGTGCCTAAGCCACGCCCCCTCAATGAATGGTAATCTTGTGTAACGTAACTGGTGCTCATGTAAAGTGTAAAGTGCTCCAATACCTTTGTATCAAGTTCCCCCTATACATAAAGAAAGACAAGTAGATACCCATTTACTGGCTGGTTTGTACAAAGTGAAACCAAAAAAAACCTAGATAAATCGTAACTTTCCTGCAAAAATTGTGTGATCTTAGGCAAATATTTTGTTTCACCAAAATTCTTTTTCTTCATTATCACATATGAAAGCACTTTCAAATATGTGAGTTCAAAATATTAGTTGTACAAAAACCTATTGTGTTTGATTTAATAGACTATAAAGTTGCGATATAATTGTCACAGCCCACCCGGGGAAAGCCCCATGAATGACATGAACACTGCCAGGGTACGCCTGTTAGGCTGCATGGTATTTAAACTAGCAGTATTTCTGTATCGTATGCTACCGTCAGGAGAATACAAGCCATGGAAATCGGGACAATTGAAAACCACAAGTCTCATGACTCTTTGCGGTTGCTGGCGAACACACGTGTACGTGTGTGGGCAGAGGTGGCCTACAAAGATGCTTCAGCATTCCAAGATGTGGCCGTTTATTCTGTATATGCAGCGCTGCTGAGGAGGTCCAAGGATTTTTTTCGGTCCGATAAGGGTACTTGTGCATCACGCTCTAGTTTGGGCAGCAGTGTTGTACTGTTGGCAAACCTCTGATTCACGAGTCCTGCTTGCAATTGACTTGTGGATTGTTCCTTGTTCAAGGGCATGCTTCCAGTGTAATTTCTTCCGCTGGCGAGTCTCACATCTGGTGGACTCATGCGGAAGAGATTAAAAGGGCCCTCAAGATTTATCGTTTTACTTGCAGTAACCTGGTGCAATAACATTGGGGTATATAAAAGTGCTATTCTGCAGACTTAGGGCCAGATGTACGACCATTGTGATTTGCGAGTCGCAAATTGCGACAAATTGCGAGTCGCTATTTGTGAGTCGCAAATTACAATGTACAACAGTGTCTCAGACACTGTTTGCGATTCCCAATGGGGTCGCAAATTGCATGCCTCATGAATATTAATGAGGCACTCGCAATTTGCGACCCCATTGGGAATGGCTGGCCCTCCGAGGTATGGTGGCCTGCTGGGCTCAGCAGACCTCTATGTCTGGGACTGCTTTTAAATAAAGCAGTTTTTTTTTTTTAAATGCAGCCCGTTTTCCTTAAGGGAAATTGAGATGCATTTAAAAAAAGAAACGTTTTCGTTTCATTTTGTAAGGGCAGGTCGTGGTCCCTGGGACCACTGCCTGCCCCTAAAAAATACTTTCCCCTGCATTTGCAAAGGGGAAGGGGTCCCCTGGGGACCCCTTCCTATTTGCGAGTGCTTTACCACCCTCTTGAAAAGGGCGGTAAATTGCAAGTGTTTTGCGACTGCAATTGCGGTTGCAAAACATTCTTACATAGGCCTCTGACTCACTATTAGGAAGGGACGCCCTTGGAACGACCCTTCCTAATAGCGAATCGCAATTCCTATTTAGCAAGTTGCAAAAAAATTGCGACTCGCTAAATAGGGATTGTACATGGCCCTATTAGATTTTGCATGCGCAAAGGGGTTGCAAACCCGTTTGCGCATGCAAAATAGGGTGGTACATCTGGCCCTTTGGGTGACTTTATCCTATTTCCAGAATTTCTAAAGCTACACTCTACTATGCAAACTTCCTTTTATTTTTATATGGATTGCTGAGACATTTGTTGTGGAACATTACATATTTGGTGCAATCTCATTTCTACTGGCTATGTTCATGTGTGCTATGAAGATAATATGAACATATCACAAGGAGTAGTAATCTACAGCTGACTTTGTTTTCCCACCTTTAACAGGGGTTCTGTGTAGAGTTCTTGGATCATTGCTCTTCACCCTTGTGATGCTAGGTGAGTGGTATGTCAGGGTAGGTGATGAGATCTATATACCTACCAACACCTGTGTGCCTTTCTGGAAATAGGTTAGATACAAGATAGATTTGATTTTATTGTTCTCTCATTTCAGCATACGATAGTATGGACTTTGGTTCTTGCAATCTTTTACTTCTGGTGATCCCACAACAGTGAAAATGGAGTATATTTCTTTTTCTTTACAGGTATATATGTCATCTAGATATCAAGTCAAGTTACATTTTCTTTATTCAATTTGCAATAGCAATCATAAAAGCATAGTACAATCTATTAAAACAGTTAAAAATCTTCAGTGGATACATGAGCTATCCAGAAGCTACAAATTCATATATAAGCATAAAACACCCCAGAACAAATCTAGATAAAAAGCAGCATACATTACAATTATCTAAATATTGCAAATACAAAAATGATTGTCTAGCTTATTTAGATTTTAGCTGCAAAAAAATAAGAGACATCTAATAATAAGGGAGAGATGGTTATAAATTAACAGTGTGGGGGCTCGTCCTAATAAAACCTAACAAACAAAAACCTAAATTTTAGGGTCCGCTATGTTATAGAAAATAATGGGGGGCACCTAAAACCATTAATATAATCATCATCATCATAGATATCTTTTTACAATTTGCGTATACAATTATGAAAAGTACATTATTAAGAAAAGGTATTATTAAAATAACACCATGTTACAGAATTAATAATAATATCACAAATTAGCATAATACACCCCTGCCAGAAACCGGGATAAAAAGCAGCAGACCTAAGGTGAGTCTAATAATTGCAGGCACAATATGGCTGGTCTCACTTGATTAAAATTCAAAGGCACAAAGAGAGGATGAACACACTTTTGTCTTAAGGCTGACCAGTTAGGGCAAAGAAAAACAATGTGTAAAGTGTCTAGTACAGTAGTCAAATCGCATGTGCAAAAAGGGCGATCTAAAGGTGTTCATGCCACCCCATCAACAACTGCGGAAACAAGTTTAATCGAAAGTACATTAACAGTCTTCTGTGCTGGGCTGACATATCCAGAATTAAATACATTTCCATTTTATTTGTGGATTTCACCATCATAAAGTGCTTCTAACTGTCTTTATGTTGGGCCGCTTGGAGCCTTACCTCTCTTGTGGTTAGCCTAAAGGTCTCTTTAATGCAGCTATGTCCAATTTACAGATTAACTCTGGGGGGCTGAACATCTGAGGTTTGCCCAACACCCCTAGAGTTGTTTTGACATAGCTTAGCCATGGTATGGGGTGGCTCAAATCCATCTTCATACACTTGATCACAATCTTTCTATCAAATTCTAGCTCACTCTTAAGCCATGTAGAAAACCAAAGAAGTATTGGGCAAAGTTGAATAAAATCAGAAATAAAATCTGCTGCCATCTCTTCGTGCACAATTTTCCTCTGGAACACTCTGGGGAATTCGTAATCACCTCCTTAAAAATCTCACATCTGGAGGATTCATGCGGAAGAGATTAAAAGGGCCCTCAAGATTTATCATTTTGCTTGCAGTAACCTGGTGCAATAACATTGGGGGTATATAACTGTCCGATTCTGCAGTCTTTGTGTAACTTTATCCTCACTCTAGAATTTCTAAAGACTACACTCTACTATGCAAACTTCCTTTTATTTTTATTTGGATTGCTGAGACATTCATTGTCGAACATTACATGTTTGGTGCAGTCTAATTTTTACTGGCTATGTTCATTTGTGCTATGAAGATAATAGGCACATATCACAAGGAGTAGTAATCTACTGCTGACTTTGTTTTGCCACCTTTAACAGGGGCTCCATGTGGAATTGCTCTTAACAACTGTGATGCTAGGCGAGTGGTATGCCATGGTAGGTGATGAGATATATATACCTATCAACACCTGTGTGCCTTTCTGGAAGTAGGTTAGGTGCAATATTGATTCGATTTTATTGTTCTCTCATTTCAGCATACAATAGTATGGACTTTGGTTCTTGCTATCTTTCATTCTGGTGGTCCCACAACTTTAAATATGTATTTCTCAGTGCAGTGCTATAAAGTGACAGATTAATATCAAAGCTTGCACATGTTAAATAAATGCTTTTGAATTTTGAAGAGACTTTTGAAGAGACTTTATCATTATTTATGTGATGTTTGTTGTATGATTTACATAGCAAACATTTTCATGGCTCGGCTCTTGCACAGCCTCTAAGATCCGAGTCAGAGAATTGGCTCTCATCTGGCTCAGCTTTTCCTGTTAATTAGTTGGCCTGCAAACTTCCAATTTTTGAACTAAAACCAAAGAATCACTGAAATTCCGAAGTTATAGTTAGAAGAGCAATCCATAACTCGCACAACCTGCATGTAAACCTTAACGTGCACACCAAATGCAGTTTCTAGGTCCATTCCTCACTGCATGGCCAACACCCACAGCACATGGCCTTCAGTTGTGTGCAGCAAGTGTTGACCACAGGACCTGGTTTCCAGTCAAGCCCTATGTTAGCCCAAGCCGAACGGCCAAGTGCCACTGCACATGAACCGAGCGCAACAAGGTTTGCCTGCAAGGCTTGGCCTGCCGCCAGGTCCTGCAAGGGAAACATCCTTTACCCCGCATGTGTTACTACGCAGTGCCATTACCCCGCAGTTTTCACACCGCAAAATCTTTTACAACGCAGGGCTTTACACCGCAAACTATAACAACACATTCCCCAAAGTAATGCCACGGTGGAGTTCAAATAGCAAATTGCGTTGTAATGGGGAATGTGTAAAGTGTGCGGGGTAAAGTGTCCTATTCTCCTGCACCCAATCAACCAGGGGCAGTCAACTTTGCTGGTCCCGCACAGTAGGGGTAAGGCCCAGGGCAGGACACGAGTCACACCCTGCACCCAAATCACCACGACCTGCCAACCCCCTCTACATTCAGCCTTTGACTGTGTGCACCGGAGCTTAGGTGTACAATACTACTGCGTTTTTTTTATAAGGTTCTTATGGTGGTATAGCATTTTGCAGACCCTTACCGTATTTAGTTAACAATTATTATATTTTCTGCAAATCCATCAACAGGGGCACAGTTCTAGGGCATACCAAAAATGAGTTAATTTGCTAATAATTTGCTAACCTGCTACATACTGCCATTGGCTGCTGCATACAGGTTGGTGTAGTCACTGGGTGGGAGCTGTATTTTTTTAGATATATTTTTCAGGATTTATGGATCATGTTTTAAGGTGTGTGCAGACCCAACTTTGGTACAGAGGACCCAAAATTCATTACAGGAACCTAACAGCTTCCTTGTCTTTAACTTTTAACTCTTTCAAGCCCACCAGCACATTAGCATAAAGCTAATTTCTCAAAAACTACTGAATGAATTAAGACCAAAATAAGCCAGTGGGATAGCTAGGGGGGCTGTGTTTGGGGGCGGCGAAGGTGAGCAAGTCGTGTCTGTCAACTACCACCATCCCCCCGGAACAAGTCGTCCGTCCGACGCTCCCTCCCGCTCTTACCTGCACCAGGGTCTGCCTCGGGTGGCAGTAGGTCTAGCTAGGCATTTACTTGAGTGAAGTTTAATTTCATCCCAGGTCTGATGTATTTTCGTTCAATGTTTCTTTATGTGCACAGATCAAATGGGATTTAAAATGGGAACTTCTGCTTTTCAGATCACCCAAGTGCTCTCCCCTTTGACAGGTTTGCATGAAACTCAAAATATCAAGAGTAAGCTAACCATTTAGGTTTTATGGTGACCCAAAATGTGCCAAAGTTATTAGCAAATAAATTATTTTTTGACCCTATCTCCCATGTAACTTTGGCCTCCCCCTTTTTGGATCTGCATAAAACTTGAGATTGCTGCAATTAGCTTAATGTGCTAACAGCCTGACAAGTTTCATGCGGATTCATTTAAGGGTACCAAAAGTTATTGGCACATGGCATAGTTTTCCCCTTTTAACTTTGCCCTCCTTGATGGATCTCCACAAAACTTGCCATAACTACTGCAGTATATACATGCTAAACGTCTGTCAAATTTCAAGTGGGTCTATCCAATGATGACACAATTATTAGCAAATGAACAGTTGGTTGCTCCCCTCTTTTAAATGTGTCCCTCTTGATGATTCAGCACAAATTTAAAAACACCAAAAGTAAATCAAACATGCTAATTTCATGCAAATTCATCAAACAGCGCTATAGTTATAAGGAAATCAAAACTTTCCATCTGTCAAGACATCTCTAGTATTATTTGACCTCTTCATGTGTCAAGACACAGAATGGGTAACCACTAACCTTAGAAGCCGGATACAGCGGGAGCGATGAAAGATGCCAGATAACCCTATCCCCTATATGGAATCACCTGCGAGTATTGTATATCCACTCCATAGGCAACAACACAGTAGGGGAAAGGGAAAAAAGGGATAAACGAAACAATAAAGGTGCAGCTGCGAAAACACTCAATGGGGAATTGATCTGGAGTTGTAGACTTCACTCCTGCTGTAGCCCCGTGTTCCCTGTAAGTGAGACACAACACAACGCACATGTAATCACCACCATAACTAACTATAACATATAACTATATAATATGTGGATGCACTTACAGTTAATAATGCCGCACTTATCCTTATATGAAAAAGGCACATAATTCAAAAATAAAGAAAAGAAATAAATCAGCACTTCAATAACGGTTTCCAAGATGTTTGAACAATACGCGGCAAAGGCACTGCACTCATAACATCATGAAAGGAGAAACTGTTAATGTACTTAGCTTGGACGATACAATCCTCAAGTATCTGTGAAGATTTCCACATATGCCGAAGGGAAAAGGCTTCGTGAGATAACACGCGGTTCCAGCGTGTTCTTGGCAAATTAACAAAAAAGAAAATGTATGCAAAATAATCCGAGCCACTCAACGGCTCTTGAAGGGTAGAAAACACGACCCCGTAGGTTACGAGAGAAAGAAATGTTCCGAGCCTACCGCGGTTCGTAACCGCGCTCCAGCGCGAGCAAAAAGAAAGTGGCTTCGGAACTCAGGGAAACTGTTTTGCGCTCCAGCGCGACTGAAGTAACTTGCACGATGCAGTCTGAATTGCAGGGTAACCCCGGCAGAGAGGAGACGGGGGCTTGAAGTCTCCTGACCCCAGCTTGTAGCGAGACAAGTATGGAAACGAACTTTCCAGGTGAATGACTAATCACGTTTGACAAGCACCGGGTTGTCAGTAGGCGGTGCTTAAGTAGTGAGAGAGGTAGGACCGTGAATTACTCCCTTAGAATTATGGGAGATGTAGTTCTACGACTTGCACACTCCATACTTCCTCTTTCACTCACTCTGGTGTTTAATAATGTGTTTCCCACGCTATCTACGCCTAAACGTGACATCATGCCCAGAATGCTCACATGCTCATTTCCTCAAAAATTACTGGTTACCGAACGGATTTACACCCAAAAAGGCAAAGACACTTTCTTCAATATATTTCTACTCACATGCCACGTTTGATATAATTCCATTCAGCTGTTATTTCTGTACCGCGGTGTAAAGATTCCAAAGGGAGTTCAGCTGGCATGGCAAATGTCACTTTTGGGCCCCCCCCCCCATTTTTTTGGGCCTCCACCTTGACAGATTTGCACAAATATTGCCATGAGGAATTCAATGTGGAAGTATGTTTTTTGCAACTTTTTGTGCAGATTCGTCGAACAGGGCCAACGTTATTATGAAAAGAACAATTCCTTTTCAATATAAACTCTGACTGACCATAAATACAAGCACTCTGTCGCTGCCTGTATTATGTATATTTTGGGCCGGAGAGCGGTCCTTTGCTTGGCCCTGGGGAGTGCCCGCCCATGCCTTGGAGTCCTCATGCCAAACTTTGTGCTTTTCACCCCCACCTTAGCACACACGACAGTCATGCTTAAACATTTCCATGATCCTTTCTAAGGGAGTTTTTCACATGTTTTCGCTTTCACACTGCATTTATTGCTGCCAATGTTACAGATGTTTTCTGGTGAACTACTGATTATTGATCAAATCAACATCTATGTGCACATAAATAATAAAATATAGGAATTAATTTGCACACACTGGTTTCCCCAGCATTAAATATATGTATCACTGATGCTTTGATCCAGTGATTCCCCACGTTTTTCAAAAACAGTTGGCAAATGTTTGCCATGTGGAACATAGTCGTCTTAGTCATTGATACTCAGTTTCCCCGTGGAATATTGGGTTTCCCTGTTTGGTGAAACTGATGACTCACCCGGAGTCTCTGGTGGTACCCTATCGTGGATCCCGATCTTCGTCACTTAACCAAAGCCAAGACCACAGCATCCCTGCCTGGTGGGATGATCACTAAAGTGGTGCAGCCTCTGCGGACAGCGACTTGCAATGGTGATGCCTGTGGCAGGACTTCATCAAATTTATCACCAAGACAGAAAAAAGGCACTGACACTGATCCCCAAAGGGAAGGAAGAAATGTACTAGACAGGGGACGAATTGATTACTGATTGTCATCACAAGGGACCAGTCAATAGGCACCATACCCTGTCAAAGCACAGTGAGACTCACCCACTCTGGGCCATGGGCCAATGTGCATTATCAAAGAGGAGCATCTCTTAGTATACCAAGGAACTGCTCCCATTAGTATCCGAATATTCGCCCTCTGTTAGACTGTTTATAATGATTATTTTTTGATAACCAAATTTTATTGATTTTATTACAGAGAACAGCATGAAAGAGAGGTACACACCACGCACACAATGCGATTATGTCAAGAAACATCAGCAGGTCAAATAGAAACTGGGCTACAACACACTACTCAGGGCACAGGTACATTATGGCAAGACCACCCCCTTCCACAAATCTTTCCATGTTTATGAGGGCAGCCTGTGTATTGTAGATCGGTTCATCCATTTTGGTGCAGCAGTCCACTACAGCCCTCCATTTGGCCTCAGAAGGGGCCTGGGCGGATTTCCAGTGTCTTGTAATGGCTCGCTTGGCCTTGGTAACGCCAATGCCTACAAACATAGGCTCCTCTCTGGGGCCACCCACATTGTCCAAGATACCCAGCAACATGATGTGGGGGGAACATTCAATCGGGCGTTCTATTATCTTGGGGAGTGTCGATGCTGGGACATTCCCAAACCATATGGAGGAAGCCACAATTGTTGCTAGCACATCGGGGACAGGCAGACCCACATGGCACACCCATTTTTCCAAGGTATTGGGGAGTGATGTATGATAAGTGTAGGTATTTCAGAATGATGGGACGTAGGTGCGAGGAGATGACTAATTCTCTTGTGGCCATAGTTCCAACCCACCAATCACTCTCAAGTAGGGGGGGGAATAATTTTTTTAGAGCTTTAAATTGGTCTGGGGCATTGACTATTAGGGATCGGTATAGGGTTGAGATGGCTCCTTGTCCCAAGGGGCTAAGATTAACTTTGGGTTCCAGGGGGTTGTACTCCAGTAGGTTGGCCAGAGTGAGATGGTAAACCATCACGGTGTGGTGTAATTGTAAGTATTTGTAGATTTAGCACTTGTGAAGTGTAAAGTTCATCTGTAACTGCAGAAAGGATTTCATCTGCAAATTATTCCATACATCACTCAATTTGGATGTACCAATAAGGATCCAGCGATCAAATTCTTTCAATCTGTTCACTTGCATCACTAGCCGGGTGCTGTGCCACAGGGGATTGGGGAGTCTCCTGCGTGGGTCTAAAGTCCCAATGGAGCCATTGGAGGACTGATCACCAACACAGGACGGACATCCGTGTTACCTCAGGGAGTGACTTAGGGAGGGGGCATAAGGAAACTAATGTTAATTTAAACAGCGCTTCTGACCTCACAATATTTATCCCATTAAGTAACAACAACTAAACGTACAACAAGATTAAAAAAACGTATACTCAAATCAATAAATGCTACAACTTTCATAGTTATCTCTTCCAGATCATAAAAGGTAATGTGATATGTAATCTCATCTGTAAGAATGTAGAGGACATATGTAATTGTATCTGTTGCATCCAGGGTAAGCACTGCATTTGGTGTGTGAGTCAGTATTAACGGTTCCATTTCTTAACCATACATTTAATGGAACAGTGCTTAAGTCAATTCCTTAGGTTTTATAAAGATACTTTAAGGTGTTATAAGGAAAGCTAACCATAACTTTGCTTTAAAGGTTTTTCCATTAATATACATAACGTGACAGTAAAAATAGATGCGGCCCAATAACAAATGTTTTTTTAGAGAAAGTGTGCTAATAATCACACATTTTAACATTTATTGCTACAGTGTAAATGTCATATTACTTTATATTACTGCAGCGCCGTGGCACTGACTTGGGAAAAAACAATACTTACTATCATAAAGATTGCATGTTACAATGGCTTTACAATTGAAACAACTCTGTTCATAATCACAAGGCCTCTTCACTGTGATTTTACCAGCCTGCACAAATTCAACCCCTTGCATAATGGTTTTGATTAATAAAAGGTATACTGCCCACTTGCATATTTGGTATGGCCCTGATTACAACTTCAGGGCTACTGTTGGAACCTTTTTCAAAAGGAGTTTGCACATGGATTGAAATTATGAGTTATGTGATAATTAGCACACACTCACGGTTTCCCCCTGATAGATTCTGTCAGGTCATACCAGCTGAAATTTATCAAGGGAAGAGGCCAGAAAAAAAGTAAAAACTTGATGAATTTGATTAGTTGAAAACTGATTCTTCAAGTTATACATCAATGCAACGTTGAAAACTCGAAATTGGATGTATTACCCACACCCAGTAAATACCACTTTCTGAGTTAAAGGTATTTTCTGGGTGGAGTAAATATACCACCATTTTATGCACAATATATATTAGAGGCAGCCATGGTTCATCCTTAGTTATGGTTAGGCCAAAGTTTTCATTGAAAATGCATTTTTGCATAAAACATTTTCTGTCGTTAGACAAATTTGTACACATTTTCCAAACAAAACTTTAATTTATTTGGTTTCAGCATGGTAAGATTTGTTAGATCTATAACTGAGGGAAGGCATGGAGGGAGTTAAAAAAGTGAATTTTCACATTTTAACTGCCACATATTCTTTGCTGTCATCTACAGAAAAAATGGCACAACAGAATTACATGAAACTTTGCACGAAAGTAGAACTTTACGCAAGGAAGTCCCTTTGCTTAGTTTGGTGTACATTTGTTCAGTAGTTTTTGAGAAATTAGTGTCACAATACTCTTCAGCTGTGGTCTTGAAAGGGTTAAAAATATACATTTATCTGGACCAGTAGTCTGCAGATGGTCTGCGAATATGGGTTTGTGGACCCTTCATGGACTAAATTTAAAAAATAGTAAAATCTGATTGGGTAAGGAAGCTTTTTTCCCACAACATTAATTGCAGATCTATGAACCCAAAGCCAGGCCCGTAGATCTGAATCCTGTGATTGGCTGGTAGCAACAGAGAAAAGTCTCTTGTGGTTGCCCTTACAAGATGCAAAGCTTGATCAATATACCTTGAAAAAAGAGTCAAGAAGCTATAAGGGTACAGTGGTAATCAATCAATCAATCAATCAATCAATCAATCAATCATGTCACTTATAAAGCGCACTACATACCCGCGAGGGTCTCAAGGCGCTGGGGGAAGAGGGGGGTGGTGCTGCTACTGATCGAAGAGCCAGGTCTTGAGGAGTCTTCTGAAGGCCAGTAGGTCTTGGGTCTGTCGGAGGTTGGTGGGGAGGGTGTTCCAGGTCTTGGCGGCGAGGTGGGAGAAGGATCTGCCGCCGGCGGTCGCTTTCCGGATGCGGGGACTGTGGCGAGGGCGAGGCTGGTCGAGCGGAGCTGGCGGGTGGGGGTGTAGAAGCTGAGTCGTCTGTTGAGGTAGGCTGGTCCGGAGTTGTGGAGTGCTTTGTGTGCGTGGGTGAGGAGCTTGAAGGTTATCCTCTTGTTGACAGGGAGCCAGTGCAGGTCTCTCAGGTGGGGTGTGATGTGGCTAGGTCGGGGGATGTCGAGGATAAGACGTGCAGAGGCGTTCTGGATGCGTTGCAGCTGTCTCAGGAGCTTAGCCGTCGTTCCTGCGTAGAGGGCGTTTCCGTAGTCCAGCCTGCTGGTGACGAGGGCCTGGGTGACTGTTTTTCTTGTTTCGGTGGGGATCCACTTGAAGATCCTGCGGAGCATTCGGAGGATGTTGAAGCAGGATGAGGAAACGGCGTTGACCTGCTTAGTCATGGAGAGGGTGGGGTCGAGGATGACCCCTAGGTTGCGTACATGGTCGGTGGGTGGCGGGGCTGTTCCCAGTGATGTTGGCCACCAGGAGTCGTCCCAGGCTGAAGGGTTGGAACCAAGGATGAGGACCTCCGTCTTGTCCGAGTTCAGCTTCAGGCGGCTGGTCCTCATCCATTCGGCGACGGCCTTCATTCCTTCGTGGAGGTGGGCTTTGGCGGTGTGAGGGTCTTTGGTGAGGGAGAGGATCAGCTGGGTGTCGTCGGCGTAGGAGATGATGTTGAGGTTGTGCTGTCGGGCGACGTGGGCGAGGGGTGCCATGTAGATGTTGAACAGCGTTGGGTTGAGGGAGGAGCCTTGGGGTACGCCGCAGATGATCTTGGTGGCCTTGGATCGGAAGGGGGCGAGGCGGACGCTTTGTGTTCTGCCGGAAAGGAAGGATGTGGTCCAGTCCAGGGCCTTCTCTTGGATCCCGGCGTCGTGAAGGCGTGTTCGTAGTGTGTGGTGGCAGACCGTGTCGAAGGCGGCTGATAGGTCCAGGAGGATGAAGGCTGCTGTTTCTCCGTTGTCTAGCAGGGTCCTGATGTCATCGGTGGCGGCGATGAGGGCGGTTTCGGTGCTGTGGTTGCTGCGGAAGCCGGACTGGGAAGGGTCCAGGATGTTGTTCTCCTCGAGGTAGCGGGTCAGTTGTTTGTTGACGATTTTCTCGGTGACCTTCGCGGGGAACGGGAGCAGAGAGATGGGTCGGAAGTTCTTGAGGTCCTTGGGGTCTGCCTTGGGTTTCTTGAGTAAGGCGGTGATCTCGGCGTGCTTCCAGCTTTCCGGGAAGGTTGCTGTCTCGAAGGTGATGGTAGCATCACCTGAGCCACTGGCTCAGGTCGAGGGCCCAAATATCCCTTTTTAGATTAAAATGCTAATTTAAAAAAAGTAAATTTTGCTGCAGTGTTCACAGACACTGAAACAGGGTTCATGGGTTCCAGCATGGCTCCAGGGTCTGTGAACCCTTGGCAGAGAGGTCCAATATTGAACCAAGGGTCTCTGAAAGTTCACAAACCCTCACTAATGTCAGAGAACCTCACTGCAAGAGTCTTTAGGGGTGCATGAACCCGCCATTGGGATCTGCAACCCCCCAGCAAAAAATGTTTTAAAAAATAATATTTTAAAACATTTTTAAAAAGGGAGGAGCTCTTGCTTGAAACTCTGTGCAGCAGGGGTTGGCCATGTGAAGCGGGTTGAGGGAAAAGCCTGCGGTCATCCCCCCCATTGCAAATAGCTTTTGGTCATACAAATTATAACATGCACACCAAATGCAATGTTTATGATAGCACAATATTTATACTAAGATGTTATAAAACCTGAAAGCACAGCATCATTAAATAACAACACATAATCAAACTAATAATACTATGTTCATAGATGTAATTGTCAGGATCCTCCTATCCTGCCATCAGGTCACACTACTTGAAGACCTTCTGTGAAACTGCTTCTATCATGAACACTGGATTGGAACCTGTGTTGTATGTCAATGCTCATTCACAGACTTTACAAATCCTATTGCAAATCAGATCCACTCCAAATTCCATTCCAGGGGTTAATTATCAACTCCTTATGCATTATAGTACTTCTATGCATTGACTGCAGAAGAGCTTTTTGGTGAATCTTGTTATACTTTGAAATCTGTGTTACCACTTCCAGCACACCCCCTTTCATGAATTCCTGCCATGTTCCGAAACAAGATTTAATCCATGTTCCGCTGTGGAGTTTTGTTCTTGTTGCTTCCTGAAATCTCCATGCACTCCATCAGGCAGAGAGCTGGAGGAGGGACTTTAACTGCTCACACCTTCACCGCGCTGCAGCTAGCACACACTTGCTCTGTGTTCCAACCACCCTGTTGAAGTGTTGAGCTCAAAGGAGGGATTTAAGACTGGATTTTGCATTCAGAAGTCATGTTTCTACTGCTGTTACTGTGAGCTCTTGCTTTGAAATCTTCAGAATAATCCTGTTTCCTACTACTGCTGTTTGCAGTCTTCTGATTTCATGTGGCTTCCTATGCAGCATTCAGCTTACTGTGTTTCATGCTTACTTTGCACTCTCGCCTCGATTCAGTCTTTCCTTTGTAGCCTCATATGCTAAATGTCTATGTTTTCTCTGTTAGGCTTCTGACCATGTCTTTGCTGAGGTGGCCACATTTTCCATTGCTTCCTTGTTCTGAAATGTTGTGTTTATTCCATGTACCATAAGGGCATTTCTTGTTTCAGTGCCTATTGGGTACATTCTTAAATTCCTTATTCTGCATGCTGAATCCTATTTTGAGTTTCTCTGTGCCAACAGGGCATTACATGACCCAGTGCCTCTTGGGTACAGCCTCCTCTTGAAACAGAGTATTCCTGTTCTTGATTTCTGATGATCTGTTCATAATTTCTTGTCTCTGTGTCCCTGCCTGTTCCATGTGTCAATGCAGTATCTGTCTTCAGTTTCTATCTCTTGTTCTTTTTTACTGTCTGGTTTCCTGTTCTTGAGATTCGTCTATCCTATTGTTCTTTCCATGCTGGTTTTCTGTTCCATTTAGAATTCAGTCCACTCTCTGTTGCAGTACATATTGGCTTACAGAGTACCTCTGGCTTGGTCACCATTCTGATCAGGTAAGGGAAAGACTTCTGTTGTTGCGCCCAGGTCCTTTGGAGCCTTAACTGTCTTACCTATTGTTGTCAGTCTCAGTCTATCTTGCACTGAGTACAACAGTCTCAAACTGAGCCTGCGACACCAGTTATATTTGAATAGCCTGGTATTTACCTTGCTAAGTACTAACTCTGGAATCGCCAGTCTTTGCCTTCACTCCCTGACAGTAATAATAACAGAGTTAATGGTACTGAGATATATAATCTTATGTGTAAGATCATTGCAATATTTGCTATAGCATCTGTAACTTCAAGGGTGGGGTCATGAGCTTTGCATTTGGTATGCCAGTTATAGTTTACATGGATATTATGCGCTGTTAGACCTGTCAGCCTTAGGGTGGTCTTCCCCTAAAAGTTTTGCCTTCACCCCTTCTATTTTTGCTGACCTTGTTTTTGCTGCACGCTTTACAACTGCTAACCTGTGCTAAAGTGCTTGTGCTCTCTCCTTAAAAATGGTGGAACTGGTTTATACTTAATTGTCACATTTGATTTACTTATAAGCACCTAGTAAAGTGGTACCACATTTACCTAGGGCCTGTAAATTGAAAGCCACTTGTGGGCCTGCAGCATTGATTGTGCCACCCACTTAAGTAGCCCTTCTACAAATGCCTCAGGCCTGCCATTGCAGCCTGTGCATGCAGTTTTAAACTGCCATTTCAATCTGGCAAGATAAACCTCTTTCCAGGCTCAAACCTTTCTTTTTAATACATATAAGTTGCCCCTAAGGTAGGCTCTACACAGCTCAGTGGGCAGGGTGCAATGAAATTAAAAGGTTGGACATGCAATTTTAAGTTTTGCATTTCCTGGCAGTGAAAAACTCCTAAATTCATTTTTCACTACTGCAAGATCTACCTCTCCCATAGGATAACATTGGAGCTACCTTATTACAATAATAAGCTGTAACTTCCATTTGGGTGTAAGTAGACGGGTCGACTTTGATTTCTAAAGAATACTAATTAAAAACCCTCTTTAATGGTGAAGTTGGATATTTAATCACAATGCTAAAAATGCCACTTTTAGAAAGATGTGATGCTAGGACAAAGGTCATAGCCTTCAAGTGCCCTCGCTAGGACACTCCGATGGATTATATCACATATTGCTCTAAGTGATCAGATATAACAGGTAAATACATATACAATAAAACTCGTTGGCAACCAAAATATCCAAAGTAAATGACAAACGAAGGTGGTGACGGTAGCTCAAAAAATATCTTCTTTTATTGAGCAGACTTGATGAGTCTCCCGTAAAGAACTTCAATCAAGGGTGCAAAGTAACAATTGCGAGCTTCTTGCAGATTATAAAAGAATCCCAATGCATTTCGGGCATAAATGTCTGCCCTTCTTCAGGGGAATCTACAAGTGAATAAACATAGTATCTAAGTTTTTACGTAAATGCAACAACAGTACGAACATGAAGAGAGAGCACAGGTACAATAACACAAGACTTATTACTGATGGTGTCCAGATCAAGAAGATGAACTCACAGGTCTTGCAACGACATTCATTGAGTTAAATGTAGCTTTGCACAAACGAAGGCATAAGAAGATAATGAAAAAAGAGAAAAAGAAAGAAATGAATAAATAGGTAAATGAATAAACTGCACAAGACTTTCTATGTGTATTGGTGCTTCATGTTTGAAGAAAAAAACAGCAAATGAGAGAAAAGTGCTCAAAGCTACCAAGTGACGCCCCACGTGGAACCGCTCACAAATTTCATGCAACGTGTATCGAACTCGCCTAGTCAGTAACAGGCGTTTACCTGGAAGCTCTATCGTAACACAAATGGAACATGTATACCACATGTGTCCCTTCCACGCTACAATCAAAAGAAACCAACATCAGCATCCATATGCATATAGGTGTAAATAAAACTGATCAAAGTACTAGCGACAAAAGTAAAAACTCACCAATAAACAGGCCACGAGACCCGAAGTATCCCGGTCAACTATTGTAAAAGCAGGCTCATCAAAAAGTAATCAGATGCGAAAACAACCTGAACAGAAAATAATAACCGCTATTAGCTATATCAAGCCCCAACCGGCTCTCGGAACATGCCGGCAAGTTTTTAATGAGAGAAAGAACCAAAGCCTGATCACTTTGTATCTTACCAAAATAGTCGTCAGCTACACCGTGATATAAACCGAACTTCAACAATGCAAGGCGCAGTGCTTCACCAGACCGTGACTATCCCCATGGCGTGCTGGTAATGAATCTCGACGCGCGTACACTACCCGGAAGTTATGTAATCAACCAGCCTTAAAGGCACAGTGTCAATGTCCTGCAGCAAGTACGCCGGTGTGTCTCAATAAAGTTACAAGCGAAAACGTGAACAACTGAATAAGTGATGTGAAAAAAGGTAAAGATAGAGATGGAAAACCAAGCATGGAGAAAATACGGGTTTGGCCCATCCTGGGTCGGACAGAATATGAGTCATCTCAAATTGCATCATAAAGATGTTCGCGTAGCTGGGAGCACCAGAAAAACCCATAGAGGTTCCATTCGTCTGGAGAAAATATTTGTCCTTCCATCTGAAATAACTGTGCTGCTGAAAGGATTGCCACTATGCTGGACTGCCACTGTGAAGAAAGGCTGCCCTGCAGTGCTGACCTGCTGCCCTCTTGCCTGGGTGAGAAGGACTGGACCTACATCACTAAACTAAGGATCCCAGAGTGACTCCACTGGCTAGTTGGCTGGTCTCCTCAGGGACATAACAGGCTTCCACCAACCTTGAACACAGCACCTGGACTCTGCCGTCTGTGAGTTCTACTCTGCCAAGCGGTGCCATCCCAGTCCTGGACACTTGGAAGTGGCCCTGAAGGTGCTGTGCCAGTCCAACTCTGGATCCAGCAGAACTGACACATCGCAAGTCTCTCGTCAACAGCAGCCTTGAGGACGACGCAGGACTCCTATCACAACCCCCCTCCTCGACGACGACGCAGGACCTCACATTGCAGCCTAACAGCTCCTCTTAACTGACACTGTGTGATGCACATCCGGACCTTGCATCACATCGACTGTGCGACGCATCCTTGACGCGGTACTCCGCAACTCTTCGCAACCAGTATCCAAGGTACACTTGTTCAGCAGGCCTAACTGGGTCCCTGTAGCTGGCCAATGCTCCATTGTGGTCCACCTGTCCCAGTCTACCACGACCAGATATCCACAGTTGGCTCTTTGTGTTTTTTTGGCTCTATTTTGACTTAAATCTTTAAAATTGCTTATCTCCGGTTCTACCGATTGTATGTTTGTCATTTTGGTCTTAAATTATTTATCAAACTTTACACTATATTTATAGATTGGTGTGGGATTTTCCTTGTGGTGTATTTTCACTTTATTACTGTTGGAAGTGCTGCATAAATGCTTTACACATTGCCTCTAAGTTAAGCCTGACTACTCCGTCCCAAGCTACCAGAGGATTGAGCACAGGTTAATTTGGGGTTTGCCTGAGACTTCACTCTGACAAGGATTGTGGTTGTTGCTTGAGTACGGCCCCCTCAACCAGCAGCCCAATTTCTTAAATGCGCATTATGGAATACGGAGCTAACAATAACAAGCAAATTTCTGTTATTTTTAGATTTTATTTTGTAATTATACGTTCACTGTAGATGGATAGACAGACAGACAGACAGACAGATAGATAGATAGATAGATAGATAGATAGACAGACAGACAGATGGATAGATACATAGATACATAGACAGATAGCTAAGCTTTACTTCCACATTCATGCTGTGATGGAGCAGAAACATCAGAAAAGAATGCACGTAGTCCTAAAGCAGTCAAAAGATAGTCACCAGACACTACATAACAGCAAGTGTTAATTTTGCAATTCTGGTCTTCGGATATGTGTTCATGGTGGAAGGCGTGGCAAAAGATCTGAAAAATCTCAGATAGATGGTAAGATTCATTAGTCCAACAGAGTGTCCCAGGTTCAGATGCTTCTTAGGCATGGTGAAATTCTCTGGTAGGTTAGTCAGACTCATGGAATCCCTGAAAAAAATACTGTAGAGGCAAAGAGAGTGGAGCTAGGCCAAGCAGGATTCCCGATCCTCAAATACGTATACATGACATACACCACAATGGTGTATTTTGACACATGAAGAGAAATTGATCTGATAGACATTGAAAACATAAAAAGATGGATAAAGACAAAAAGGACATGATGATGAAAGGCAATATCAGAACTTCTCTGAAGATCTTGAAGAAGGTACGTCAATAAAAATAAATGTCAATCTTTTTTGCTATGCTACTTCAAGTTAACCCTTAGGACCAACGTCTATGAGAGCAGGGCACTCATACTACTTCGCAACATTGCCCATTAACTGAGAAACATTTGAACATCAATTCGAAATGAGCACTATTATGTCTACCTCAGACAGTATGGACACAATGCTAAGAAGTGACTGTTGAAAAGCTCTCAGGACTACGTTTCCAAGGATCAATTCCATGACCTCTGACACAAATTAAAAAATGCATTTTGTAATCACAAGAACACCAATTTGAGACTGAATACCTTTGTTAACTACCCTGTTATATCTATCATTTCATCCAGGACTTGTTACTCAAAACACAAGGCCAAGAAACAGAACAACATTATAGTATCTGCATCGCAATGAAGACAATTTAGATGAAGAGTAACGCAGGTGTCAAAGGGAAGACAGAGTCAAGCCTCCTGAGAGCACAAAGGTTGGAGGTCAGTTACAACTGCAGAAGTTTTTTATACCAAAATTCTAATACATTTAGGGTGCTACATCAGAACTAGAGTATGTCATAAAGAAAAGTATAAGCAGGACATGGTATAGGATACTTAACATTTTTCTTAAAAAAACATAATAGCTATAGCACAAACAAAATCAAAGGTGAATAGAATTACAATAGAAAAAACTATGAAGTGAAAGCATATAAATGCCGGGAACACCTTTCTATACCTAAGGGGAATGTTTCTATTGTGAGAACTTCTGCAAAGTCTTATGTTTTGCAACACACTTTCCCCATCAATCATTTTCTCTGATTCTGGAATACTTTAATAACCATCAAATGCTTTAGTGCCCCTCTCACCACTCATCTACAGATTCCCATTCACATGAATGGCATTGCGGCATACTTTACCAATTCTGACAGGTTCCCCAAACTTAGGGGTTTCTTTACACGGACTCAATCACTTACTCTGAAAGTAATAGATTTCACACTTTTCTTATGAATATAGTAACATTTTGTTTAACTTAAGAATTTTGGACCTTCCCTCTCACAGAATTATCCAAATCACTCACAGAGATACTCATTTTGACCCATTTAAACATCCAAGATGGAGGATAAATTGTGCAAGGATTTTGTCCCCTCGGCAATTCAAAAGGAGACACTTCAGTCACTAAAGGTGGTGTGGTTCGATAGAACCCAGATCATTGACCTCACCACATTGGGAACCACATCAAACACTTAGAAAAAAACCGTCATAAAAAAATATCGTTGAGGAAATCTACAGCAATGCTTGAAGTAACCTGATTGATAAACCTGACCTCAGACCTTTTACGGTAGTAGTTAACGAGCACTAGTGCAAAGCGTGATTAAACTGCCAACGAGTGGAATGGTTCAACCAAATCAATACCAACTTTTTCCCATGGTGTAGTTGGAAATTCTATCAGATGGAGAGACAGTGAAATGGCCTTCAATATTTTATCACAACTAGGACATATAAAACAGCCATCTACAAGCTGGTTGATTTATCCATAGAAGGCCACCAAAAAACAGAAAGAATACAGTGTTTGATCATGGTGCAACCTAAATGCCCTTCATAAGCACCAGAAATCAATGCTGGTTTTATAGACTCCAGAGGTGCAAACTTGTCATTACTCATTACAAAACCATCGTCATCAGCGACTTTAAGGAACGGCAAAAGACCAGGTTTTTTTTGTAATTTTTTGTACTTTTTTTTAATAACAGATTTTATTGACATACTTTCAAATACAGAAGTAATCACTACATTACATCGTTGTTTTGGAAATGTATACACTTATTACCAAATCACATATTTGATATAAACATAACTTAACGAGATACCTCCAATGCAGTTGTGTGTGTCCATTACATACATGTACACCAGCAAGCAAGCAGTTCCTTCTCTATGACAGAGTAATGCAACTCCACATCCTTCATACCAGAGAGACACAACCGATGGTTCGTTCCTCATCGCCAAACTTCTGTGTCAGAACAGCACCTAACCATACACTGCTTGCATCAACAGTCATAACACAGAGCAATGCTGGATCATAGTGCTGTAATGCATTTAACCCAATGACCTGTTGCTTGATCAAATCAAATTCCTTCTGGTCCTCTGAACTCCATACAAAATGTGTTCCCTTCTCCAAAATGTTTGACAAAGGTTTGACTCTAGAGGGAAAGTTGGGGATAAACAGCACATAAAATTCACTGAGCCTTAAAAAATAATAAAGAGCAGTTTTGTTATGTGGAGGTATGGTATCAGCTATGCTGTTAACTAGACCTGGCTTAGGTCCTATTCCTTGACTTGATACGATATGACCTAGATATTGAACCTTATCCTTTAAAACCTCACATTTGTCTTGCCTCAAAACAACACGGTGTTGATGGAAATTGCTCAAAACCCGATCTAAAATGTCATCATGTTTTTCATGATCTTGAGAAAAGATGAGAACATTGTCTTGAAAAATGGAAAGGCCATCAATGCCTTTTAACATCTGACACATGATTCTGTGAAATACTGAAGCTACCAATGCTAATTTGAATGGCATGCAGCATTATTGACAAGCCTCAAAAGGTGAAACAAGTACAGTCAGGTTCTTCGAATCAGGATCAAGTTTGAATGATAAACTGAGGTTACATCTAGTTTAGTGGAGCACCAGCCATACTTCAATGTGGCTAATAAGTCAGTCATGTTGGGCAAGGGACGAGTGTCAAACCATATCTCTCTGTAGAGGAAAAACAAAAATTCGCCTAGTCAGTTTTGGTCCCTGGGTCAGTCAAAGATTGCATACACCCCAGTGTACAATTATGTAGGAGTCTGGTTATCAGTCACTGGGAAACCCAATACTCCTTTTATACACATGAGGAAAAAAGCTAGCAAGTTAATTTTTGCCCTGTGCAAACTGCATAGCTATTTGCGTAGCACATCAGCTGAAGAAATCACGAGAGTCACTAAAGCCAAGTTAATACTAACAATTTCTAATGGACATCATACTTTCCTGTATGCATTTCCACAATGTCTGGACCCTCTTCAATGTATAACGTATAGACTGCTATTCCAGCTCCCTCTGTACACCCAGCAAATGCAGATTCGCCTAGAGTTTAGTTTACTCCAGCAGGATCTTGTATGTAAGTCTCAACTCAATAAATACCATCACCTAGTAACAAGAAATAAACCAGACACACTGAAGAGGGTGATGCAAGAAATCTATAAATCGTAGTAGAACCCACGGTCAACTTACCCAGTGGCGGCAATTAAAGAGCTAAACCTCATCAAGGAAAATCTTACAAGGTCTCTTATGTTTTGGCTTTAAAAACCACTTTAAAAAGCAAGGTCTGATGCTATCAAGGGATGCAGACTTAGAAAATCTCAATACGCAACTCACTTCGCCTCAGTTTGTAAGTCCTATGAAACAAATTGCATGCAGCCTTATTTTAAAAAGGCACTAAGTCAAACCTACAGAAATCATATCTTGTGTAAATCAAGTTCATGGTCCTGCCAACTGAGAAGATTAGGGTATCCTGGAGGAACAGGTCAACTGTAAACAGAAACACTGCAGGTTCTGTAACTACAGAAGGGAATCCTTTATCCATCTACTATGCTGCTGTCCCAAAATTTAATCTGCATGTCACATTTTACTCAAACCAATGCTCTTGAAAAACAAGACTTCCAATTGCAAATAAGCACAAGCACTGTGCTTTGACACCAGTGACATTACCGAACTTGCCCCGTTCAGTATAATGTGAACATATTATGGAACAAAATGAAACCTAGATTAGAAGCAAAGCTTGGATAAGTAGACTAATCTGATGTTTACTGTTATAGGCCGACCTTTATGCCATATCAAATCTATAGCCTTGGTGTGTTAGAACATGGCTGATGCTTCTGCTTAGTATGTTTTAAGATATCTAACTTTTTTGTTTTAACTGAATATAAATTTATTGTAATTATTTATTTAGTGCTCGTGGTATTTATTGTAACCATTTTAACTAATCAAACCAATAAAAATTCTGTCTGTCTGACTACAGAGGCAGTGGAGATCAACACATACTGTGAAGTCTCCATTCCACTGGCAAGTGTCTTCAAAAGGCCACAGCAACCGGGATGACTATATGTTTGATATTTCCCTTTTCACACACAGAGTTAAGCTCTTTTTCTAAATCTTCATGGACACTGAAGGGTACTCTCATCAGTTTATGTTTGACAGGAATGACCTCATCTTTAACTTTGATTTTATGCCTGAAATGATTGCTTTTGTCAAAATTCCCTGAAGATACCCTCAGATATTTGTTCATCATTTCTTTGATCAAGGTATCGAAACGGATGACCAATACCTGTTCTTGAGCCCATGGTTTAAGGATCATACAAAAAAGTATTTGGTGAAACCACCATCAAATGTTAAGACCTTTGACAGTCACATAAACTTTCCCACATATGCGTCTGCCTTTCAAATCTAAAATAGCTTTAAAATAGCCCAAGAGGTCTATTTTGCGACCTTCATAGGAAACAGGTCCTCAGCCAGGAGCTTCCTTTTTCCCTATGTAGTGTTGAATACAACTTCAGTGATCATAGTAATATGCATCCAGAATCGACTAAAAGATTAGGTATTTTGTCTCCAACTTTGACATCAACATACGGATCTACACATTCTCTGGGATCACCTTTTCTAAAATCCTCATTCTCGCTAACTACAGTAACCATGTTACATAAGTAATTTTGAATCAATTCTACAATCATCTCTGGATTTTCATCCATAACACATGCTACTTTTTTTTTTTTAATCTGGTACTCTGGCATACTATGGCAAAGTATCTACATTTGCTGCAGTTTCTGCAAGTGACATTTCTGGCTGGACAAACTTTTTAACTCTTAACATGAGGCTGATAACTGCATCTAAAAAAAGGTTCCGTTGAGAAAAAAAATCTTGGTAGAGGGTCTGTTTTATGTCTTAGTTTTCTTGTCTATACTTCTGAAGGGAGTTACTGCACCGGGGTGTGTCATTTAATTTCATATCAGACACTTGTGACATTTCAATGCTTTTTGCAGTTGTAATAATATCATCCAATGAGAGATTTCCCATGGACAGTAGCTTTTATCTTATACCCTTATCAAAACAATGGCTAATAAACTGATCTTTCACAAGTTGGTCTGCAAAGTTAGTAAACCCGTAGTCAGCGACCAGTCTGCAAAGGGCAGTTATTTAAGAGTCAAATTCTTCTCCAGCTTGTTGAGCTCTTTAAAAGTGTTTTTGTCTACAAAACTTGGTTGCACGTCAAACTGAATTTCTATTTTTTTTTTTACAGTTTCTTTGAATTAATCTAATTGTTCAACTTCAACCAAGTTCAACTCTGGCAGATGTTTGTAAATTGCCCTGCCTTCGAAACCCAAAGAATGCAAGAGCAAAACATCTCTTTTGGGACAAAACTTTGAAGCACTGGTAGCTCCAAACGAGGTTTTTAAATTATTGAACCACTATTTCCACTACATTGGAGGGTCACTTAGACATTCCAAGATTGGTTTTGGTGGATTAAATGATTGCATGGTGCTAACACAAAATGTACTACAGAAATGCAGAAATCTATACTGTAATGAAAGATGAAAAATAGATGAACTTTGGAGATAGTGAAGTAATAACATGAAAAAGAAAATAATATTGATGAAAGGGTTTCAATTCCAGAAGGTGGAACCGATGCACATGTTAGAATGAAAATGTTTTCGTTGTGTTGATTATGTATTGTTCTATGTAAGTTAGCATTCGAGGCACCATTTTATGTTTGGTCGCCATTTTGAACCATGATCGAAACTAATCTTTCCCTTCCCGAAAACACACAGCTTTTGGTAAGTCTCGTTTCTCCAAGGTTGAGCCTTGCTTTTTCTAATGAATACACTGTTCTTATTAGCGCATACCTTTCCCACTAGATAGAGGCCTTCTCCCACTAGTCTAGCGGTGGGCACGGACGGAACGACCTTGAGTAAGAGATAGTGTGTGCCCGGTCTTAGGATCGAAACTTATCCTTCTGTACTTCTTTGTGTAGCTGCATCTGCCTGGAAAATTCCCTTGTGGGTGTGCTTTCATTGGTTCTGAATCGTACATAATGTATCTCCATGTTTGCTGATGTCAGTCCCTCTGCAGCAATCCTAAGAGACTGGGCAGACTGGGCTCCACTCGAGTATATCTGAATAAATATATTGGTTTGCATTCTGTACTGTCTGACCGACTCTTCATTTGTATGGAAGGCTGAGAGGTGGTTGTGAGTGACCCGGGTGACCATAATCAGGTCACTTCCTTCAGTTGGTGCCCGAACAGGGACTCCATGGGGTCAGTGGCCCATCCCCTCCTGACGACGGGTGGGGAGGTTGAGGCCATCGTCGGGTCGGACGGACGGATCAAGGATCCCTGCACAAGAGAGTTCCTGTACTTACAGCTGCCCCTTTTGTCCTACTGGACAGTGTCTCGCCCAGTGGTCATCCCAACTGGAGTCCTGAATGGCGAAACCCTTGGATCTGACCATTTGGTCCGAAGATACGGCAGTGGAGAATAAATTCGTGTGACCTGCATGCATCAGGTGAGTTTGTTTTGGTTGTTTGTGAGTCTGGTACCATTTTGGTTTGTATTTGGTAGGGTCTGAGGACAAATTTTGGGTGAAAAGTGTTTGCAAATACTTTCCCAGGCATAAGTAGTGAATTTGTTTTCATTTGAGAATGCCTGGAATAAGTAAACTGGCTTCTTTGTGCTGTCGTTGTTGTTCTGCTGATGCTCGACTGGAGGAAAGTCAGCCAGCGCCTCCAGAAGGCACTCCGAATTTTGATATGTATGTGAAGCATGGCCTTGGCCCTATTATGTTTAGTACGCTATGGCACAAATATACGAGGGACAATGCCGAATTGCAGTGGCCTTTGATCGAGTATTTACAAGAACAGTTGTTTAGAAAAAGAAGTAGATAGTCTATGTTTGATTCCCTTAGAACGTGGCAAAAAGCAGCTAAACAGAGGCGAATGAAAGCAGAGAAAGAGGCCCGGAAAGGGAGAATGCAGATGTTGACTCAGAAGGCCTTAGCATATGACAGGGAAAAGCAGGAGAAGGGTATTGAATGTGAAGATAGAAGGTTTTGATTACAGATTGATAAACCTTGTGTGGCCCAAGATGAAAATGATACTTTTGTGGAAGAATTGTTAGATACTTGACCCCCACCTCCATATGCCCCGCAGAGGATATATCCTGCTATTCCTTCACAGTCCCAGCCACCTGTTTCTTCTGTCTCTGCTGTTTCTGCTCCTGCTACTGTTGATCGGACTGCTTTGGCCACGACACCTCCTGTCTTTTCTTTGTCCTCGCTGTCTGTGGCAACTATGACTGTTAGTACTCCTGCCACACCTATTGTTTCAGCGTCCCTCTCGCCAGCTCTTACACCTGTGACGCAGCCAGCAGCGACGTTAGTGCCTGTTACTTCCGTTGCTACTCCCACTGTGTTCTTCCATTCCCCGACATTACTGAGTAGTGGGACACCAGTACGTGGATTTGAGGATAGAGACTGGACGAAATTTAAGGACCGTATGGGGCCGTTAGTAAGATCAGATGTGGGAGACAAAGAGAAAAGGGTAATGGCTAATCAGGCTGCCCAGTGGGCTCGTAATCCCATTTACAGTGTGGAGGATGTTTGGGGAACAATGCGAGGTTTGGAGCCTTTTATACAGCAGCATGCTCTTAAGCACATGTCGGCGACTTTGATTGGTCTTTGGCAGCAGTGTTTTGAATCAGAAGCACCTAAAACTTAACATGATATTAGAGATCGTGTGTATGTTAGTGATTTGAGCCCAGAACAAGTTATCAGTAATGTCACAACAATTATAGCCTATAGGGGAAGATTGCATGAGAACAGTCCCAAGACGGTGACTCAGTTTCCGATGCGGGAGGTTCATCCTCTATACCACCCAGAATTACCAGAAGTGCAAGATAACCTAGGTAATGTTATAAGGGCCAAAGAAGCGGCCCGTTTTCAGGAACAATGGGTTTACACCCCGTGAAAACGGAGTGAAGTTTTATTTCTGAAGACCTCATTTGCCTGATCCTAGGAAGAATCCAACTGCATATTATAAAGAATTGACTGAAGCTGCCTCCTCCACTGTGATGACTCTGGCTGATATTGAAAAGTTCTTTGGTCTTCTTGTTCCAGTTGATATTTGGAGACAGGTGCATACTCAAGACCATGTTGCAGAGTTGGGGGGTATGTGGGACCAAATTAAAGTATGGGATCAGGAACTGAAGCCAGGTGATAAGCCTAAAGCAGAGATACTTGCTTTGCCAGGCCGTATCATTACGTATATGCATTCTCTTATTCCGCCGAGGAAGGTTGATTGGGGCAAGTTAACGGCTTGTCGACAAAAGAAAGATAAGAGTGTGTCTGATTTTTTCACTCGGTTTGAAGATATATTCCTGGATTACAGTGGGCAGGATCTGTCTATTGAGGGAGGTGTTCGGTTGTTTGTTAATAGATTTGTTTCTAATTTGCTTCATGAGATTGCGACTCGATTGCAGGCTTCCGAAAGCACCTGGACGACCTCTTCCCCTTATAGTTATTCTGAAAATGGCACAGTACTATGAGCATAGGGATAAAGAGGAAAAGGAGAGGACAGAGAAAAAGCATAAGGATTTGAAGACAAAGGTGTTGTTGCAACAGGCTTTTAGAGGGAATGGTAGAGGACGTGGTGGTTTGGCCCAACAACTTCCACGTACTAGTAGGCAGCCAAACGCTACGCCCCTGGGTCTGAATCAGTGTGCGTATTGTAAAGAGGAGGGACATTGGCGTAGCGAGTGTCCTGTGCTTTTGCAGCAGGTGGCGGTCCCTGGAGGACGAGGTTCTCATGGAAGGGGTCGTGGAGCTGATGGAGCAGGCAGGGCTCAGAACGCTGCAGCCTCACAGAGTCGTTCTGATAATAATTACTTTGATGACCCTTGGGATGGACAGTACTATCATGATGATTATGATGTGGATGAAGTGACAGGAATGTCTTACATCTAGGACAGCCAGGGGCAGAGTGGGGGACCAGTTCCGATACCTGTGGACCAGCGTAGTCCTTATGTCACGGTGGAACTGCAAGGTTCGACTAAGGAATTTTTAGTGGACACAGGTGCGACGAAAAGTTCTGTTTCTCGAAATATGGTGCCTGGGGTGGCTCTGTCTGGCCATAACAATGTTTCGGTAGGTTTTTCTGGTGTACCGGTTGTAAGCCCCATTTCAAGACCCCTTGCGTTGACTATCGGTCCTTTCACTGTGGATTCGCCATTTTTGCTGACATCTATCTGTGGTAGGAATTTGATGGGTTTGGATTTGTTAAAGAAACTGCATGCTACGATGTATTGTTCCCAGGCAGGTGTCTATATGACGATGGGTCCAGATGTGGTGTGCGCTAAGCAGTGTCTGTCCAAAGATGCACCCCTTCCTGTTGAATTTAAAGATGTGCCACCCACTCTGTGGGCAACAGGCGACACAGACGTGGGATTGTTGCAGATATCGCCTGTTTCGATACGCGTTAAGGATGGTGCTATTTTACCTCGTATCCCTCAATATAAAATTCCGCAGGCAGGAGAGCGAGCCTTATTGCAAATTGTGCAGGATTTGATTAAGAAGGGAGTGGTTGTGGAGACAACAGCTAATATTTGTAATAGCCGTATCCTTCCCATTCTTAAGCGGACGCCCTCAAATTCTCTTGATGACCATAAAGATGTTTATCGTTTTGTGATTAACTTGCGTGAAGTTAATAAAATAGTGATCCCCCAGTTTCCTGTGGTTCCTGACATCACCACTCTTTTGACAATGATTCCCCCTTCTGCTAAATTCTTTTCTGTCATTGATTTGAAAAATGCGTTCTTCAGTATTTCTATTCATCCTGATAGCAGATATCTGTTTGGGTTCACCATCAGTTTTAGGTTCTGTTGCGCTCCTCAAGGCTAAACAGAGAGCCCGAGTATCTATAGTCAGGCATTAAAAGGTCAGTTGGATTCCTTGTCGCTCCCCACAGGTACTGCATTGCTACAGTATGTCGATGACTTGCTCATCGCTTCAGATACAGAACAAGGTTGCAGAGACAGTACAGTTAAATTGTTGTTGCATTTAGCTCAGCATGGCCATAAAGTATCCCTTTCAAAATGTCAGTATTGTCGACAGGAGGTCACCTATTTAGGTCACCTACTGTCGAAGGAGGGTAGGAGATTGACCCCGGAGCGTATTAGTACCATTGTTCAAATGCCAGTTCCACAAACCCAGAAAGATGTACGCGCTTTTATAGGTATCACTTCCTACTGTCGTCAGTGGATACCTAACTATTCCCTACTAACTAAGCCCCTGCTTGCACTAACCACGAAAGAAGTGCATGTGCCTTTACCCTGGATGTCTGAATGTCAGCAGTCTTTTGAACAACTAAAAACTGCGCTTTGTTCGGTTCCAGTGCTTGGTATCCCTAACTATGCCAAATCCTTTGTATTATATGTGCATGAGATGGCTGGTTGCGCGCTTTCTGTTTTAACACAGAAATTCGGAGATAAGCAACGGCCGTGTGCTTATTTCTCTGCTGTGCTTGATCCTGTCGCACGAGTCCTCACGAGCTGTCTAAGAGCGGTCGCGGCCGCCTCGATAAGACAATCGGCTGGACTCGTACTTGATACTGACCTCACAGTCATGGTACCCCATGCTGTGGATACCCTTTTGAATAAGACGAAGACACAGCACCTCACCAGTGCACGTCTGACAGGTTATGAATTAACGCTGTTTGCCAAACATATTACGATTAAAAGATGTGCCACTCTGAACCCAGCCATGTTACTGCCCCTCCCTTCTGAGAATGATGAGATTGATAAACATGATTGTATCTTCCGGACGGAAGAAGATACGAAAGGACAGGTAGACTTGACTGATGATCCCTTATCTGACCCTCAAGGGGAACTATATGTCGATGGCTCTTGCTTTAAATTACCAGATGGCACTACAACTGCTGCATATGCTATTACTACGCTACGTACGGTAGTTGAGACATCACGAGTTCCCTATCAGTCGGCCCAAGCTGCAGAGCTCATTGCTCTAATACGAGCTTGCGAATTGAGTGAGGGACTGATTGTCAAAATTTTTACTGACATTCAGTACGCCTTTGGAGTTGCGCACAATTTCGGGCGACCCTGGGCAGAGAGAGGGTTTCTTACTTCGCATGGTGCCAAGATACAACATGGGCACCTTATATTGAGGCTTTTGTCTGCTTTGACACTCCCTAAGACATTGGCCATAGTGAAGTGTAGCGCCCACCGGAAAGTCACTGATGATGTAGGTAAGGGGAATGCTTTTGCAGATAAGACGGCTAAGGAAACAGCCCGGACTAAAATGAAAAGAATGTTTGTAGCAGGTCCCTTTAGGTGGGTGCCTGAAGTTACCATGTTTGAGGATACACTTGAGAATGTTAAGGAAATACAAAGTGAGGCCACAATAGAGGAATTAGCAATGTGGCAGGAAAGTACAGCACAGTTGAACTATGAGGGATGTTGGATTGATAAGTCAGGGAAGCAGAGATGGATGTTGCCAGATGCATATGTTCTTCCTGTAGTCACGATGGCCCATGGCCCAGCCCATTTTAGTGCCAAGGGTATTTTCAAGTTGTTAGACCCTGTATGGCAGGATGATAACATTTCGAAAACAGATGCACATTTAGTGAAGTACTGTATGGTGTGCATGATGCACAATCCTGGGAAGGGTACTCCTACACCACCCGGTTATTTTGCACCACCCACTTTCCCTTTTGAGGTCCTTGAGATGGAATATATTGAGTTAGAGAGGGTCAATAACTTGAAGTATGTTTTGGTGGTTGTCTGTGCATTCAGTAAATGGGTTGAGGCTTACCCCACTAAAGACAATACAGCCTTTGCAACTGCAAAGGTACTCCTGAAGGAGTTCTTTCCTCGTTTCAGCTTGCCCCGTTTGATCTGGAGTGATAACGGAAGTCATTTTAATGCCAAGGTCATTCAGTTAATTTGTGATGGTTTGCACATAAAGCAGAAGTTTCATGCTGCAAATCACCCACAGTCAGCAGGCTTGGTTGAGAAGTACAATGGTACTCTCAAACTGAAATTGGCAAAGATTCAGGAGACAACAGGGTTACAGTGGCCAGATGCTTTAACATTAGCTCTTTTGTCGACAAGAACAGCACATTCTAGGACAGGATTGTCACCGTACGAGGTTGTGTTTAGACGCCCGGCAAATGTCTGGGGTGTCCCATGACCTCGTCGGTTCTCAGATATTGAACACCCGTTATTGATTGACTACCTTTGCCAGTTAATTGAAAATTTGCGTTCTATTCACCAACAGGTCCGGGAAGCCCTGCCAGTCACACCAGAGGGGCCCGGACACGACATTCAGCCTGCCGATTTCATCCTAATTCATAATTTTCAGAGGAAGAAGAGTTTAGAGCTGCGCTGGAAGGGGCCAGAACAGGTCCTTCTGGCTACACGCACTGCAGTCAAGGTCGCTGGCCGAAAGAATTGGGTGCATGGTACTCATTGCAAATGGGTGCCTCTGCCTTTGCCTTATGACCAGTGGATCAAAGACGGAGGACTCTGAGTGTGAGACGGTGCCTCAATTTTTCCGCTTCAGTGATGCTAAACTGACCTGGACGCAAACGGATGCGGATAATGATGAAGTGCTGAATGCAGCAGTTCCACCGGAGATATGAGCTATCCAGGAGCCCCTTTTTGTTGATCCCTCTGTGCCTGGAGTCACCAGGTACAATCTGCGTCCTCGGCTGAGGAATAGTGCACCAAAGGAGGAGTCAGAGTAGCCAGGGATGGACTGTGTAAGTTAGGGTGTACTTTGCTGTAGTACCAACTGAGTTAGTTTAGGGTCATGTGAGATTGGTGCACTGTTTTGATATTGGACAGGATAGATCGAACATGCTCCCTTGTTGGGGGGTACATTATCCTGATCGGAGTGGGATTCATCGTGAGCTTAGGACTGAGCAAGCTCCACCGCCGGTGCTCAAGAGCACTAACGTTTGATGAACAATAGGAGCCTGTACCAGTGAGGCTCTGACAGACACTGGGAACACTTACCTTTACTATCATTTTTGTTGCATTTCTTTCCTTGCTTCATAATGCATCCCTTTGTTCGGCCTATTGATGAGGAGGAACAACCATTTGCACCAACGCGTTTAGCACGGGGTTGGTCGACAAAGAGTAAAATAGTTTGCATATTAATTGTTGTGATTGCAATAGTGACAATATTTGGAACATCCTGGTTTCTAGAGGAGACATTTCTTGTACATTCCTTGGTAGGTACAACACCCACTCCTCCAGAACACATTTTTGTTACTCTAGCCCCACACAAGCAGCACACAGGCAGTCCTACACGGACAATGTATTTATACAAATGTTGCATCATACTCATAATGTGTCCAATACAACTAATTGTTGGGTTTGTGGGTTGCTCTTTTCGGTCACTCATAAGAGCGACAATTTGTTGTCTATGCCATTGTCATATATTGGCAGCTGCGAGGGTTGGTATCAATTGTTTCGACTGGTGTACTTCCAATTTCATCTTTCTACTTTGGATATGACATCCACTGATTCTCACACTGCAAGTGAATATTTACGCTTCTACCGGGGGTTTACCCCCATAGGACCAGCAGGACAAGGGACTCTAGGGATAATGTCCTCAAAGTCTTGTTTGAAAACGTACCATAGAGTAAAGGACAATGCCTGGTTTCGAATGGAAATGGCTGATTTCCAATGGTTTAGCACCTCTGAGTACTTCCAATCCTTCCGAAGTCGAAATCCGAATCGAATTCCGAAGATAAACCGATACCTGTGCCAGTGGTCAATAAGACAGCTCATTTTTGTGTCCAGGGGACTGGGGAGATAAAGGTGGGTGAGAGTAAATGTAATTTCACCTACAAGCTGAATACGACTAATAGTCCGCCCTTGATCCTACCCCATAATGTCTATTTTGTCAGTGGGTCACAGGCTCACGTCTGGCTCCCGAGGGGATGGTCAAGCACATGGTACCTTTCCTTGCTTTTTCCCCCTGTATATGTTGTCCCGTCTGATTATCACAAAACTCATCGGGTGCAACGTAGAAGTGCATTCCTGGCCCGAGTAAGAAGGGTTGTTGGCACAAAAGATGTAGATCAGACAGACACTACCGCACAGCAATTTGGGGACGCTGTGAAGGGCTTGCTACCTTTTTGGGGCCCCATGGCAAATAGCCTTCAAGTTCGTCAGTTAACTAGAGTTGTTGAAGCAGTTATTAATACAACTGCTGGGATAAGGACGAATGTCACTGCTGAGCTCCAGGCTATGAGATTAGTCACTTTGCAGAACAGGATGGTGCTAGACGTTATCCTTGCAGATCGGGGAGGGGCCGGTCGTATCATAGGCAGCAGCTGTTGTGTTTACATACCTGATAACGCTCCCAATGTTTATTCAGCTATACAGAAATTACATAGGATATCGGCTGAGATACACCAAGAAGCAGGTATTTGGACACTGTCTGGGTGGTTGTCGAACACGTTAAAATCTTGGGGTTGGAAGATCCTCACCTTCTTGGCTGTGGTAGCCGGTATTTTCTTTACCTGTTGCCTCTGTATACACTGTCTCCCAGCTTGTTGCACCCATTGTGTCAATGTTCTCACCCCCAAAGAGAAAATATCAGTTCATGATACTAATGCCGCGATTATGTTACAAAAGGATAATGATGATATGATGCAGATAGATGAGGGTATCTTTGAGTACTAATTATATGAGCAACTACTCATAGTGATGTTTCTTATCCTTGCAAATGTTATACTTTCCTTGAAAACAACATAACATAGTTAGCTCATGCTAAAAGGGGGGTCTGTTAGAATGAAAATGTTTTGTTGTGTTGATTATGTATTGTTCTATGTAAGTTAGCATTCGCTGCACCATTTTATGTTTGGTCGCCATTTTGAACAATGATCGAAACTAATCTTTCCCTTCCAGAAAACACACAGCTTTTGGTAAGTCTTGTTTCTCCAAGGTTGGGCCTTGCTTTTTCTAATGAATACACTGTTCTTATTAGCGCATACCTTTCCCACTAGATAGAGGCCTTCTCCCACTAGTCTAGCGGTGGGCACGGACGGAATGACCTTGAGTAAGAGATAGTGTGTGCCCGGTCTCAAGATCGAAACTTATCCTTCTGTACTTCTTTGTGTAGCTGCATCTGCCTGGAAAATTCCATTGTGGGCGTGCTTTCATTGGTTCTGAATCGTACATAATGTATCTCCATGTTTGCTGATGTCATTCCCTCTGCAGCAATCCTAAGAGACTGGGCAGACTGGGCTCCACTCGAGTGTATCTGAATAAATATATTGGTTTGCATTCTGTACTGTCTGACCAACTCTTCATTTGTATGGAAGGCTGAGAGGTGGTTGTGAGTGACCCGGGTGACCCTAATCGGGTCACTTCCTTCACCCAAAAGCCTAGGAAATGTGTGTTGTCATTATGATATACGACAGTCAATAAGGCTCAACATGCAACTATAGGTATCACTATTGCTATACATCTATATCGAGATTCGTGGTGGGGTGTACGGCACATATTATTTTGAGAGAAACGCTGAAAACGGAAGTGAGATTACGACACCCTTATCACACGTAGAAGATACAGAGGTAAGTAGAGGCTAGAGCGCCTTGATGCCCTTGGGTAATTGTCGCGCTCTATAAAACCAAAATCAAATCAAAGGAAATCAAAGATATGAAATCAGGGTTCTAATTGGTTGAACTTCTGCCAAAGCTTGTTTGTTCTTGACAAAAGCAACATGGAATGCAAGGTGCACTCCACTGAAGACTTACGCACAATTCCAAGAATGTGGAACACAGTGTACTCTCCACACTTGGCCTGGTACAAGATGCAAATATGGATTGATGGCTTTCCTAACGCAGGTCATGAGACGGCTGAGCTGTTGGGAATGATGACTCAACAGAAGTAGAGGTGATGTCTGGGGTAGGGAAATGTGGGTTGCAACATCAGAATGGCACAAGATCCAGGAAACAGGCTAGCTGCTGAGCACACATGGATACCAAGGTGGGTGGCTTGGAAACCAGCTCTTTGCCAAATATTTGTAATATTTGTGTTGCAATGGAGGCAATTTTATCTAAAGAATAACACAGCTTTATTCAAAGAAAAGACAAAGTTAAGCCACCTTAGAACTGGAGATCGGCTCCAACTCTCTAGGTGTTCATATACTAACATTCCTATACACCTGAGGTTCTACATCAGAATTAGAATATGTCATAAAGAAAGACATAAAAAGAACTTGATGCAACATACTGCAAACATTTTTAACTAAGTAATGAAAATGACACTGCAAAAGCTTGCAAACTATTGGTATCAAGCTATAAACTCTATGAGGAAAATACCTGTACGTAACAATCGCTGCACACTGAGAAAAGAAGCACTGAAATGTTATGGTGCATATCATCACTGAACATCTTAAGCCCAAGAAACTGCTGCAGCTTCTACTGAAAATTTGACATGTACTGTAGGTGCACAAGGAGGGCCTATTCTGGAAACACAATCAACAAGTTGCTTTCTTAGAACACGGTCCACCTGGCCCTTGAATGTCCTCAAAGGGTGATCACAAGAAAAGCCAATATATGGCAAAAGGTGTGATTTCATGGATTAGATCTCTTGGTAAAGAAAAACGCTGCAAGGTAGCTGTTCTACTAAGCTGTACGCTCAGTAGAGAAACAAAGTTAAGCTCCCTAATTCAAAGTAAGCTCTGTAGTGCAAGATATCACACATGAATTCTAGTGGCAAAGCAAAGAAGAAATTATAATCTCAACAGCTGCCGAAGCAATAGTAGCCACCCTAGAGGAAGTACTTGTGACACCTGGCCTAGCAAGAGAACTCAAAAAAGACAAATGTCTTGGGGTCCAAAGGAGAGAATTCAAAAGATAAATGAAAAAGCTTACCATCAAATACATTAATCAGTCCATTATAGCCCTAAATCACTGTGCAGGTGGAACGTTTCATAAAGTTCATGAAGGAAACTGAGGACTGTTGAGGAGCAAGGAGGGATCATTGAACTAGTGTTTTTAACTGGATTTCAACGTACACCTCCAAAGGCTGTGTAAGGCCCATGACCGAAGATACCCCTGATGCACACATCTCCAACTCCATTTCCCACCTCTCCATTTTATCCTTATGCTGTATCCCCCTCATGACATCATGAGGTGAATAGAAAGAAGCTTCCTCAGTGCTGTTACAGACCACCACACCTGCTGCGTTTGTGTATTTTAAAAGCAGGAAATGTTCTCGCTTGGAGTGCCACCTATGCTGAATTCTCAGGGTCAAACTCAGGCTTCTGACATGGCACTTGCTACTCGGGGCTGCAAGTCCCACCCAGCCCCTTTGTGACTCTTTAAAATGCAGTGAAGCTGTAGCTCCCAAAACCAGATCTAAAAACAAGGGTGACAGACGATTCTCTGCGGGGTCCCTGCCTTTCGAATAACCTGCCTAGCCAAATACTATGTCATGGCCTATCACTGCTACAGTTGATGTTGAGACACCAGTTTCACTTGTTCTAACCTGTGATGCAGCGGAAGCGTTGGGGGATTTGTCCGTTAGTTACCAATCCACACCAACCACTTTACCATAATCAGAAGCGTGTCTCTAATGACGGGCCCATAAGTAATTGTCACACAATTAGCAATATCAAAGGTCCTCCGATGAATCTTTGGTAGAGCTAAAAGGGACTAAAGATGAAAGACGGAATGCTATTTCTCCACGAGGACCTACAATGAAGAAATATGCTAAACATTGGTCATTGTAAATATATCCAAATGACTTAATAGCACCGTAATAAAGACAGACACTATTCTTTCAATTAGTTTTCTTATTATTTCATAATATGAATGGTCAATCACAAATACCTTACAACTAGACTGTCACAAATCGATTCATAGAATACAGAATAGATTCACAATAATTATCACAGCTCATTCAATAAACAGAATATCAGGTATAGAGGAGTGAGAGAAAGAGAAACATCAGTGAAACATCAGCTCACTTACAAGATGAAATACTAATGCATGATGTGCAATTAGTCTGAAAGGCTAACCCCACGGCCGTTAGGGTATAGCGAAGGCAGCACCACCAGCCGATGATGTGCAAAGTCTCCAGGAAAGTCTCTTAGGGAACAGCAGGATCTGCCAGCCAGAGAATCAAGAATCAGCACGGCATGCAGCACACCACGAACGCAGGACAGGTCACCATTCTGTGAACGAGCCGAGGAGCATTTTCCCACAGGAATCTTTATAGTACGCTACTTCCTTTCTTCAGCTAAAATGTTGCTTTCTCTACTCTCTACAAACATTTTCATTGGCTAAAAATGATGGTGTGACTGTCTTCTGACAATGACCTAAGTAATATTTCTAAACACTCTTTGTCTAAAAATTGAACAACTTCCTTCGGAGGAAGGGGAAATAATCTAGCTACTAACGTATTTATTCTCTGTTACAGTTACATTCATGTGTTCTATAACCCTCGCCTAGACAGGAAAGAAATCTAAAGTTTTATTCAGAAATAGACTAAAAATCTGCACTCTAAGGAAGCATTTGAAACATTTGGAGGACAAAAACTCTAAGGAAAAACTTGTTACACTTTGAGGGACTGGGTTCAGGAGCACGGAAGCACATCCCCTAACATTTCTAAGGCCTACATTTATTTTAGCAAAAACATGAATTATTTCTTAAAGCCTACACTACTTTCACAAAGAATAGAAGCAGATTCTTTGTAGTTTATTTTTCTGCAGTTAGGAAGACAGAATAACATTCAGTTAGCATTATTCTCATCATTGTTCAACTAAGAAAATCAACTTTCGTGCCTTGTGCACATTTCACGTGTTGTACACTCTCGTGTTGTATTAGTAGTTTTACGTATATTATTAAAATACATGCATTTGAGTGGATTTCATCAAGCAGATTTTATTTTCAAAAATCGTGCTCCATCAATCTCCCATCTGATGGTATTCCAAACCATCACAACATTACAGAATGCAGTGTCCATTATTTGCATCTGTTTTATTCTAACACCCTCTAACTCTTTCATCATATTATAATAGGCACCCTTTCGATCCTCCATTTCTATTTCTTCTCTTTTCCTTTTCCTCACTCTTTTGCATCTTTTGTTTTATTCTTGCAGCATTTATAAAGCAAAAATACCATTAGTATGCCAGAAGCAACAGCAACTATTGGTGTTAGTATTCTCCCTAATAAGCTATTAGTAAATGTTGTAAACCAATTACCTATAGAAGAGAACCCCTTACTCAGTTTCTCCCAAGCACCGCCAACCTTCAGTTCTACGAGATTTAGTAATGTTGCTGATATATCCCTCTAGATATCTACTTTTGTCAGGAATATATGTGCAACATTGTTGAATTTACAGCATACTACAGACTCTGCCCCCTTTTGCCAATAATACATCTAAGGCAAGTCGATTTTGTAAAACCATAGTTCTCATAGCAACCATTTCTGTGTCAACCATCAAGAACCCACCAGCAGTATCCATTGATAAACGATCAACCACTGTAGACAATTTTCTAATTTTTTGTGAATTTAGAATCACCCAAACAGAAGGTATCAATGCTCCAAAAATATCTCCCACAATTTCTGCAGCACTCAAACCCCTTTTATTCCGTGTTAGTCCTTTTTCATTGGTTCCATGTTTTTTACCAACATGGTAAATTTTTGGAAAAACTATACCGATATAACAATACCCATACCAATGTGGTGGCAACCTATAGTAGGCATTTTTACCACACACATAATAAACCCCAGGGAATACAGGATCAGTACCACCTCTTAATCCCCAATCCCCTGTTATAAGAAAAGTATGCTCACATTCACTGGAACCAACTAAATGATTATTATAATCAGTCTTCTGCCTTAGTAAGCAAAGCTTCCCTCTATGAGGCCAATCCAGAGTCATTGCAGCATATATCTCACCCTGTTTGTAATTATCTTCTTTAGGTGCCCATGGCGGTTCTCTACTTTTCTGCTCTGCAGCTCTTTGTTTAAAACTTCTACGTCTATCTTCCACTGTATTAATGAATTCTATCTCTACACTATGTAACTTACAAGTTAGATTATTTCGATTGCATATACTGTGTCTATTGTCTTAGTAGAATGGAAAAATTCACCCATGTACTCTGCATTCCTAGCACTATACACTATATTCATATTCTTTCTAATAGGAACTTCTGGAAAAACTAAGTCGAAATTTGAGTAATAGTACTGAAAGGCATCCTTACCATAGAACAGACTGGTTAATACACTACACGAAATACCATATGTTAAAGGTAGGTAATGGTAAGTCACCCCTTCTGACACAGACGGAGGTAACTGCATGCACACGTAACAATCTCTCGCATCCATAGTATCCACATATTCGTACAAGAGTTTAGTGAAAACATTTAATGAGAAATCATTAATTGATGTATTCACATGTAAAACACTACCAGTTAATTCTTTAATATTAGTCTCTGGATCTTCTTTCAGATCTCTTTTAGCATTAATTGTTATATGCTCATTATTATTAGTAATATTTACTGCATTAATAAACATATAACATGGTACTACAAGTGTTAATACCAACCACACAAACATTGTTAACATAACACATGCAAGACAAACATTAAGACATATTTGCCTACACATGCCCTGATTCTGCTTACCAGTCTCAGATTTAATTCTATCCATTCTAAAAAAAATTTAAAATATCCAAAAATGTAATCAAAAATGTACTAAGCTAAATTTTGCTAGACTAGTTTTAGGTTGTGCACCCCACACCTTTAAGAGCCTTCAGCTCTCCTTCTTTTGCTTTCGGCTTTTGCTTCAGAACTCTTCAAAATTCATTTATTTCATAAATCTCCTCTCTCTTTTTATGCACCCTTTCCAAAAGAAAAACAGTTCATCTAGGGTGGCTTGTATGAACAACTGCCTTGTGAACAAAATTCAAGAAATTCTTTTTCCCAATCATTCGATGCAGTAGTCACCACATATGTCCATTCAGGTGCTCCATATTTCTTATTTGGTACTTTTATTCTCTTTGTTCTTCTCACTTGCTCTTTTTCTTCTCCTTCGCTTTGTTCAGATTGGCTAGACATCTCAATTACTGTTTCTGGAACTTTTATATTCACTGAGTATTTTATTCTTTTTACTCCTTTTGACCACTTGTCTCCCCTTTTTGTTCTTTTTCCATTCACATTGTCAATATCTCAGTACTTTCTCTTGATGAATCTCTTTTTCTCTTATCTTTATTATTGTTCACAGAGATTATTTCATTTTTAGTAGTAACAATCACAGCATCATTTTCTTCAGTCCCAGTATCTTGTGCCCACTCTACTCGATTTTCATCTCCCCTCGGAACACTATTTCGTTCTCGTCGTTCTTCTTCAGCAAGCTCTTCACTTTCAAGTGGACTTGGGACTCTTCTGATGTGACTTGCATGTAGCCAATTTGGCAAGCTCCCACACTTAACAGCTGTCGTTGTCACCAATATCACTTGATAAGGACCATGCCATCGTGGTTCTAGGCAAGACTTTCTTACGTGCTTCTTCACAAGCATCAGTCCCCAGGACACAGATCATGTCCTTGTTCTTGCTGTGTTGTTGTTGCAACTTCTCCAACCTGGTAAGACACAGAACGTACCACATCAGCCAATCCTTTGCAATAATCCAGTACCAAATCATCAGTAATGTTCATTTGGTGATTTGCTGGGACTGTCGGCTGTCTCATAGCCCTGCCCATCACAATTTCATGTGGGGACAGTCCTGTTCTTTTGTCAGGGATACTTCTTAAACTCATCAACACCAATGGCAATGCATCAGGCCATTTCAGTGTCTCTGTCGTGGATGCACAAACCTTAGCCAATCTAGATTTTATTGTGCCATTCATCTGCTCAACAACACCTGAAGCCTCAGGCCTGTAGGCACAGTGCAACTTCTGTTCAATTTGTAATGCTGCACAAATCATCCAAATTATTTTATTATTAAAATGTGTTCCTCTATCTGATTCCAAAGAGCCTGGAAAATCGAATCTAGGAATTATCTCTCTAAGAAGTAATTTAGCAACTGTTAGGCTGTCATTATGTCTTGTTGGATATGCTTCAACGCAAAGAGAAAACAGACAAACAATCACAAGAACATATTTTAGTCCCTGGCAAGGAGGCATCTCAATTATGTCAATTTGCACTCTTGTAAATGGAGCTGCAGCTTTTCCGATTCGTCCCATACTAACCATCGTTTTTCTTCCTGCATTCTGTTGCTGACATACTGGACATCTTTGACAGAGACTTTCTGCAATAACCCTGAATTTGGGGTTAAACCATGTTTGACGAAACAATCAAATCATTGCATCTCTACCTATGTGTGTTCGACCATTGTAGCCCCTTGCCATCTGTGATAACAGACTATCTGGCATTACTGGTCTTACATCCCTTTAGATCCACACTTCATCGTCTGATCTGCGTGTACATCCTGATTTGATCCACCCATTTTTCTCTGAATCACTTGCTTCTTCCTGTAATTCTCTCACCTCATCCCAAGTTTCAACAGATGAGAACATCAACCTGCATTCTGTTTGACAAATTTGATCAATTTGTTGGTCCATATTAATCGAATATGTATTTAAAGCACAAAATCGTGCAATCTCATCAGCATATATATTGCCTAGTGTGACATATTCACAACCAGAGCGATGTGCCGAACATTTCACCACCTCAGTTTGTGCTGGCAATTGTAGTGCCATCAGTAAACCTTTTACACACTCTCCGTTTCTGATTGGTGAACCCGAGGAGGTCAAATATCCACGTTGGGACCACAACTGCCCAAAATCATGGACCACCCCGAAGCCATACTGGCTATCAGTATATATTGTCACTCTCAATTGTCTCACTAAACAACATGCTCTAGTAAGAGCTACCAACTCAGCCACTTGTTCAGAACTCACTCCTTTCAACCATGATGCTTCAATCACATTTGCCACTGTGCAGATTGCATATGCAGCTCGTAAGCTTCCTACTGAATCTCTCAAACATGACCCATCTACAAACAATATAGCATCAGATTCAGTCAGTGGAGTATCCTTGATATCAGGCCTTGTTTTGGTACACAACTCAGTCACATCCAGACAATCATGATCAACTTCATCCATGACTACTTCACAGCCTGGTGTTGGTAATAATGTAGCTGGATTCAAAGTCATACATCTTGCTATTGTCACATTCTCAGCTCCTAATATCACTTGCTCATATTTTGTTAACCAACTGCTTGTAAGGTGTTGTGTGCATGTTCGAGTTAACAAAATCTCAACTGAATGTGGCAGATACACTTTCAAAGCATGTCCCATTACAATCGACTCACTCTGCTCAAGACTCACACAAGGAGCAGCAACTGCTTTTAGACATCCTGGTAATGCTGCAGCCACTGGATCCAATGTGGCAGAAAAATATGCCACTGGCTGTTCCGTGAGTTTGTGCTAGACCTGACAGTGCGCAACCATCACGTTCATTGCAGAACAGTTCAAACTCTTTGTCAAAATCTTCCATTCCTAATGCTGATGCTCGACATAGACTGTCTCGCAATTCCAGAAATGCTTTCATGCCTTCCACATCAAGATGTATTGGATCTGTTACATCTTTGTGTGTCAATCTCTGTAATGGCTTGGCAATCAGTGAGAAATTCAGAATCCACTGCCTGCAATATCCAACCATTCCCAAAAACATCCAAACTTCTTTCTGTGTTTTTGGCAGATTCATTCGCATAATAGCATTAATCCGATCTTGAGAGACTTTCCGAATTCCCTTTTCAATGACATGACCTAGATAAAGTACTTCTTTCTTACAGAATTGTAATATTGCTGGTGACACTTTATGCCCACCTACTGCCTAATGGTTCAGTAGTGCAATTGTATCTGTCACACAGTCTTCTCTCGTTTTCGATGCCACCAAAAGATCATCGATATATTTAACGAGAACTGAGTCTTTAGGCATTACCAATGACTAGAGACATTTCTTCAATATCTTATTGAAGATTGAGGGGCTTTCTGTGTACCCTTGAGGAACTCGGTATCATGCCAAAACACGGTTCCCGAACCGGAACGCAAACAAATATTGGCTATCCGGATGTAAGGGTATTGAGAAAAATGCTTGACACAGATCGATTACTGTGAACCACTCTGCATCACATGGGATTTGATATAGGATCACAGCTGGGTTTGGTACATTTGGACAACAAGGTATAACAATTTGGTTCACCGTTCTCAGGTCCTGTAAAATCCTATATTTCCCATTTGGTTTGCGAATTCCCATTATAGGTGAATTGCAGGAACTTCCAAGGATTTCTTTTAGTATTCCTTGTTCAATCAACATATCAATCACAGGTGTCACTCCTGCAATCGTCTCAGGGCTCATTTTATACTGTCATATTCTTGGAAATTATGCATCAGACTTTACTGTTATTTGGATCGGTGCAACTCCTTTCATTAGCCTGATATCTTTTCCTGTAAAATCCCACACATCGGACAACACTGTCTCTCTCAACTCAATGGATATAATTCATTCACTTCTGTTCCCTGCCTTGACATTTTGAAGATCACGTCTTCATCTTTTGTATGAAATGCTATTCCATCTGGGGTACCATAAATGGAATAGTTCATCTTACACAACAAGTTCCTTCCTAGCAAATTAACTGGGCTTGTGTCACACACAACAAATTTGTGTAATTCTTGAAAATTACCAATTTGAACCTTCATTGGTTTTGTTATTGACGTTTTAATCAATTGGTTTGAGACTCCAATAACTTGGATAGTTTCTACCGAGAGGGGTAGGTTTGGAATTTCCACAGTTCGTACAGTGGAATGGGTAGCACCAGTATCTACGAGGAATGTAATGGCATTACCATCAACCTCGCCATCCACATAGGGACCTGACTGATCTACCTCTACAGATGCGCCAAGAAAGGACTCTTCCTCCCCCCTCAGACACTGTCATTGTGATGTATCTGAATCATTCTCTTCTGCCTGCATCAAGTATTGTGAAGCCACCTGCATATTCGAACTCATTTGACCATTGTTATGAGAAACAACATTCGCATTGTATCTTTGCATTTGACCATTCACATCCTTATTTGGTATAGGAGCTTGTGGTATTTGTAAACCCCGTCCTCTATTTGTTACCTGCATTTGTGGACTTTGATTATGCGTCTGATTCATCTGTGCTCTATTCATCTGAGTCTGATTCGTCTGCACTTGATAATCCTGATTCTGCACCTGATAACTTTGATTCTGTATTTGCATTTGGTTACCATTTCCTCCCTGTCCTGAATTATTTAACAGACTCTTGCACTCGCGTCGCCAATGTCCAAATTTTCCGCAATTAAAACAAGGAAACCTCTTTTTCAATTCCTCTTTATCTCTGAAATTACCTCTACCTCTCCCTTGACCCACCGCGATCATTTGCGTCACAGTATTGCCATTTGAAACTACACCTTTCATTCCAGTAGTAGTCTGACCAATATTCAGAAAATCATCTGGTGAATCAACACTCATGTATCCCCCTTTCTTTGCTGCTTTCATCTGAGCCAACATTCATTTCTCTTTCAATTTCTTGTGTCTCATTTCTATGTCATCTCCACAGTACTTCGCATAACGAAGTATTTCGTCAACTGATTTACTCTGCCAACAAATCAAATGCTGTTGAATCATAGCACATATCTCTGGTCTCAACCCATACACAAACCTATACACAAAGTGTCCCATATCTTTCTCTGTGATATTTTCTAAACACTGTACTGCTTAAATACTTGAAGAAGCTTCTCATAATATTCATACACTGATTCATTCAATTCTTGAGTAGTTCTGTCTATTTTTACCCAATCTGTTTCTTTTGGAGAGATTTTCCCTTTCAAATACGCAATGACCTGATTATATTTCTTCATGACTTCTTCCGAGGGTGCTCCGGTTTTTGGATCTCTTGGATACTCTTTTTTCAGCCAATCTACAGCAATTTTACACTCGATCCACAAATCTGCTGGGACAACAATATCAAAAAGACCTTCCAAATCAACCCACAAGACCTTTGAAACCCTCACAAATATTTCCACCTATCTGTACCACTCAACCGGTTTTTCTCTCAACCTGGGAAAATCATTCATAAATGACAATATGTCCTGTCTTGACCAAGGAACATGCACAAAACCACCTCCTGGTACCTCTCTCATTGGGTATGCTGTAACTACAGCTTCTGGTACTGACTCTTTTTCTGCTTCTTTTACGAGGTACAGCGACAAAGCAGCTTTTGTTGACACACTCACTTCGTTCTTCTTTTTTGCCCATCTTCCTTTCCATCTGTCTAACTGTCCCCAAAGTCTTAATGTGGAAATCAATTCTTTAATCTGTAATCGTCTCCCTGATACATTCAGATTCTCTAAATCCTTGTCTGTGAAATCCAACCTATATGTCTTTTGTAAAGCTTTAGACTTTTCAATGTCAACTCCATACATCTGTGCAACTTCAGCAAACGTCTCATGCAAGCTTCTCGCTTTTCTCGTCATATTTTTACACAAGAATAACAACTCATCTTCTTGATATTTACTCAATCTTTCTGGACTAATTGTACCTGCAATCATTTCCTCCAAATCTCCTTTCAAGTTAATCACATCTTTGTAGGCTTTATCATTTTGACCACAACAACCAGGAGCTATCTCTCTAATCCAATCATATAATTCTTCTGGTGATGGCCCTAAAGATCTCTGTACATTTTCATTCGTATCACCCCTTGACCTATTAGGTGTCTGGGCATTCATTCTCCTTTCTACTTGCATCAATCTCTTAGGGTCAAGATGTATAACTCGTTTTGGTGTCTCATTTTTCTCTGAAACCTCAATCAATTGTTCCACTTGTTCTGTAGCTACACCCACATTCGTACTACTATTTTCATTCGTTCTTACTATTTCTCTATTGTCTATATGATAATATTCATTACTCTTTCCTGTTAAAGCATGTACTCGAGTAAGTCCTTGCTCACTATACATTGGAACTATGGGACCAGTTGTCACTGGGACTGACAAAACATCTGGATTCGTTATCGGTTTCATTCTTACTACTTCTTCTCTATTTACATTTTGAATCTGACTCACAACTTCAGGCGATCTATCTATATGCTCTTCAAGCTGAATTAAAGGAGCACTTGGTGAAATGCTTGAAGCACTTGCACTCGTATTTGTATTAATTTGTTCCTCTTGATATGGTGGAGATCTGTCCATTAATAATTCATTCAGGAAATCCTCATCAATCTCATCTGTTTCCACTAAGTCTGTATTTTTCTCTTGTGGTTCTGTATTATTCTTTTTCTCTTATGATTTTCCCCCTTCACTCGTCTCAACTACTCTAACTGGAAACATTTTAGTACCTTCAACAACATCTCTCCTCCACATTTTCTTACGAGCATCCCATTTTGCTTCAGAATACCTACTCACTGTATTCTTGTATCTATTTTGGTGCCTGTCTCTCTCTCTCTCTTGTATGCTTCATATTCCCAGTCTTCCAAAGCCTCATACTGCATTGGTCTTGGGTTTGGACTCAAACTATTCATTCGAAATCTCAAATTCTCTAGAATCCTGGTATTAAAGGTACCATTTTCTGGAAAAGCTAAATTAGCATCATTCTCTGTATATTTCATCCAATTTTCTAACCATGTACACGTATGATAACCCCTTTCTAACGCCATGAATGCTGCAGGCGTTCCTTCAGGAGGCATCGGAATTCCTTCTCTGATTTGTATTGGTTTATCCTTGCTAAACAAAGTCTTCAGCAATTTAATTATCTTCATGATTTCTTTTTAGCTCTGTAAAATTTGTATTAGTAAATAAATCTACAAACTCCCTTCCGTGTTATGTTTTCTACGCTTCCAATCAAAGTTATTTTACGCTGTCCAATCTCAGCGCGACTCACACCAACTAACCTATAGCAGCGCAGCACTTTTGGTGACGGATACTCACCACTGACCAATACCAGCGCGGCTTTTTGTTACGTCAGTATCCCTCCTTCCATTGACCCTCCCTTTACAAAATCAGCGTCAATGTCTTTGAAGTCTTTAACGAACAATTACGAACTACATAAACACAGCTTGTCTGCTCCACTAAAAGAAATACGAAAGTATTTTCATGTATTCTAAAAAATCTCTATATTCCAGCAATAAACCTCGACCAGCATGATTTTCTTGCTCTCTTACAAGCGGAAATTCTCGGGTCTACCCCAGTTGCGCTTTCTGAAGTGACCCAAATAAATCTCCACTACCTCATTCAGCAAAGTTCCCTGTGCAGTAACTTTCAGTTCGACGACCACCTAGTACCGCATCAACAGCAGACAACACACATAAAGCTTAGTGTATGCCACACTTAGACAGCCCGTAGGCTTATCTTGGGATCTCAGGCCAACGACGGACCCGTCAATTCCATTGAGATTCAACAAACCTCAACGTACATAAAGGTACAAACTCACATATATCATAGACTGTTTAAATCTGTCCTGTCTCTAAACTCCGTCTCTTCATTACCTAGTATTTTAGTCTAAACTAACCATCCGATGCAACTACCAAAAACTGATGCAGCTGAAGCGTTGGGGGATTTTTCTGTTAGTTACCTATCCACACCAACCACTATACCATAATCAGAAGCGTGTCTCTAATGACGGGCCCATAAGTCATTGTCACACAATTAGCAATATCAAAGGTCCTCCGATGAATCTTTGGTAGAGCTAAAAGGGACTAAATATGAAAGACGGAAGGCTATTTCTCCACGAGGACCTACAATGAAGAAATATGCTAAACATTGGTCATTGTAAATATATCCAAATGACTTAATAACACCGTAATAAAGGCAGACACTATTTTTTCTATTAGTTTTCTTATTATTTCATAATATGAATGGTCAATCACAAATACGATACAACTAGAATGTCACAAATCGATTCATAGAATAGAGAATAGATTCAAAATAATTATCACAGATCATTCAATAAACATCAGAATATCAGGTATAGAGGAGTGAGAGAAAGAGAAACATCAGTGAAACATCAGCTCACTTACAAGATGAAATACTAATGCACGATGTGCAATTAGTCTGAAAGGCTAACCCCACGGCCGTTAGGGTATAGCGAAGGCAGCACCACCAGCCGATGATGTGCAAAGTCTCCAGGACAGTTTTTTAGTAAGATGAAAGGCATCAAAAACATAACCCTATGTACACATTTTATTTATTTAGTTTTAAGATTTTATTGCATGAACAAGACCCGAAAGATTGCTTTACAAAGGACAGTTACTTCTGCATGCAAGAAGTTTACAAAAGAACAGTTAAATATTTTACATTACTTAAGAACAGTTTACAAAGGTACATACTTTAAAACAGGCATCACAAAATCCAACCGAAAATTATAGTAATTAGGCATGTAGATGTGTAATAATTACCACACAAGCAAGCATTGGCACAGTCATTAGGTCTTGCCTATGCGAGCTATTAGCTTTGGCAATGATTTGCTGTACAGCAGTTGCGCTGTTGTGCAGAAGGCTAAACATACTTTTTAAAAAAAGCTCTTTGGCACTGGCCACTTCCTTTTTTTTAAATTATTTTAGCCATGTGCTACCATCCCCTCTTGTCTGTTTTCTCCCCCACCTGTATCTTTCTCTTCTGCATTTCCTCCCTCCGTGTTGCCCCCTCCCACAAACCATTCCCTAAACAACTGGGGGAGTGGGTTGGTCGATGTGGCAAAACAGAAGGCGGGAGAGAAGTGTGGGGTGGGGAGACAGGACATGTGAGAGGGGAGTTGGGGAACACACGCACAACAGAGAGTGGTCAGGAAGGGCTCAAGCCAGCCCACAGACAATGGAGGATGGGCAGGAGGTTTCTGGGTCAAGCACAAGGACAATGGAAGGTTGGCAGGAGAGGCTGGCACAAGCACAGGCAGAGCGTAGGCTGGAAGGGAGAAGCACCAGGACAAGGGAGGTTGGGCAGGATGGGCTGTGTTAAGCACACGGACAAGAAGGAAGGCAGGAGGGACTGATGCATGACAATTGAGGGGGTGTGGAAAGCACATGGACAATGGAGGGTGGGAGTGAGGGGCTGCAGCAAGCATACAGAAAATGGAGGGTGGGCTGAAAAAGCAAACGGGCATGCACACACACAACAGAGGGTGGGCATGAGCTGCTTGGGGAAGCACATGGACAACGGAGGGCGGGAGGATCTGGGGCAGTATACGGACCCTGGAGGATGGGTTGGGAGAAATGTGGAGGAATAAGTACAAGACGGATACAGCAGAAAAAGACACACACTTTTGTAGAGTTCTTATAAACAAAAAGAAAAAAGTAGCTCCAGAAAAAGTGATCACTGGAAGGACAAAGTTATGCATCCATGCTACAACACAAGAGGAAGGAAATCCTATGAAAGCTGACGAATAAGGAGGCAACTGAAAGTGACAATGAAATCAACCAATGGTAAACAATGGGTGACCTCGAAGCCCACTGTACAGTAACAAAAGCATGCATGCCAACATTTTAGAAAAGGAAAGTGGGAGAATTAAAAAGATACAATCGAGAGAATGTATTTCCCCCTTTGACTTTTATTGAAGCAGAGGCAATTTCAGGTGGGAGACAGCCAAAATAATTCCATGATTTGCTCAGAAATCTGGAGTCTCACGCCTGACTCGGGTCTATTGGCATGTATGCAAAAGGTGCCATAGACCTATATATGACAAAAAAAGACACGATTTATACATCCAACATAATTCATGTGATAGTACTAAGATAAAGTGGCTATTAGAGGCCATTTTTTCACCAGCATGACCAGTATTTTAATGCCCATGGGTAATGAGTATCCGGATTTAAGGCAGGTATGCAAAAGAACGTGTTATTCTCGAAGTGCAGTCACCCATGATGGCAGCAACTGGACGACAACGATCCCAGCAACAACTGACACAGTCAGTTAGGATCACCGCCGACTGCTCACCACCACACGGGCCATGCAATACAATTCTAAACATCAACAATATTGAAAACACGCGGTGTGGCTCGAGCCAGCAAGTGCGGATACATGAGGCAAGCCGCAAGTCACACCGCCATACTTTACATTACACCACACCATGCTGGTACAAAAATTAGGACAGTCACTTAACGCAGGAATTTTCCCCTCATTAGTGCACTTTTAAACAGTAAATTCTTATATGGCAACATTTTCAAAGCAGAAAGAGGGAATTTAAAAAAAAAGATAATCAGGGGAAATATTTTCCCTATTGACTAGTATTGAAGTAGGCACAATTTTAGGTGGAAGAAAGCTAAATTAAAGCCATTTGTTGCTTCAAAAAAATCGTCTCTTTCGCCTGAATCAGGTCTGTAGGCAAACACTTTAAAATGTCCTCTAGATGTGCCTTAATGAGCCCTGACTGATAATTAAAGTAAACAAATACACAGAAAGGCCCTTTTAAGAATGAATTCAGACGTACGAAGTTGAACTCAGTAGCCCTCTTAGTAACATAGGTTACAAGGCTAGTTGGATTATACACGTCGACCTAACACTGGAGATTCTAGCCTCAACTTGCCTTACACGTTTTTTACTTTGTCTTTTAAGCTTATTTCTTGCTGACCATTCATATAAGCTACTGAAATTTCGTTTGTACCCTTCTTGTGTCTCTCCTTGATTTTTGAGAGTTTTAACTAACACTTAGATATATGATGCTATGTGCTTATTCTGTAGAGCAGTGGTTCTTAATATTTTGACTTCTGTGCACGCCCCAGCTGATTATTACTGGATCAAGGGGACACCGGCCTAAGCTTTTTCAGTGATTTGAACTGCAAACCAGTATGCAAAACATACAGAAATAAGCATTCAAACAAATACATAAATGATGAAATATTTTATTAATTCACAAACAAATATACATTTTTTTCTGCATTTTAATGGCAAGGTTAAAGCTTTTCTAAATACAATTGAGGCCATTCATTGCCCATACTTTATTCTGTTTGATGCACTTTCACTGCTCCCATGAATCAATCTGAGGATACTAACTTAATTTTTTAACCTCCAGTATCAAATTCCTTCATATTTACAGAACATTTAAGTTTTATATTTTGCTTATTTGTCTGTTAATATTATTTAATTTTCTAAGGGCCCGATTACGATGCGGTTAGGAAATCTTCCCAATCGAATCGGTTTGGAAATGGTTTCCGACCGACTCGGATCGGGAGAGTCCGACTGTTAGACCTGGTACCATTGGCGTGGGTCTCCCTTCAATTTTTTTGCACTATGCCTCCTCTGTTACTGACCTGTTTTTGCTGGATTAGATGCTTTGGGCACTTTGCCACTGCTAATCAGTGCCAAAGTGCAAGTGCTCCGTATGATAAATTGATGTATGGATTAGTGACTCCATGTTTGGCCTATTTGATTCACTGTCAGACCCTAGTACAGTGCACTGGTTGTGGCCAGGGCTAGTGACTCAAATGCTGCGGGTGGGCTTGCAGCACTGGTTATGCCACCCACAGGAGCAGCTTGTAAAGTGTGTCTCAGGCCTGCCATTGCAGAGTCTATGTGCAGTCTGGTACTGCCATGTCGACTTGGTAAGTGCACCCACTTACCAGTCCCCAAACCTTCCCTTTCCTGCATATTAGTCACCCCTAAGGTAGTGTAGTGTAGTTCCTATTTCCCTAATAGGCTCTGTGCATTGGAATAATATACCCTAAAGGCTTGACATAGGACTGAGGTCGGTATGTCCCTATCGAGTATATTAAACTTAATTACTTTGTGCCAGCTAGCTCAGAGGCCACTAGAAACTCCTTGAAAACAAGAAGGGAGTAGTTTCTGGCAACCGCATAAACATGACCCCTTTGTTTCCCTTTAGAATCGGAACACGTCTCAGAATCGTGGAAACAATAGATAACAGTTTCACTCAGCTCAATCGTGCATGCTTAGTTTCCTCAGAGTTACACAGAAAGAATAGACGGGCGTTTCAATAAAAAGGTTTTATTGAACAGTCTTGTTTCTCGTGTAAGAGATATGTGCTGTTATGATCACAAGACAGTATGCAAGATATATTATGTACAGCGTAAGCAGTAGAAATAAATAATACTGCGCTAGCATTATCTTTTAGTATATATTCACATACATAAATAACATGAGCTAAAAATGCGAGTACTCATACGATGCGTCTCTAAGCTAGTTCTACCCCAATGTACCTAACCTAGTCTAGGTGTAGGGAAAGGTAAGAAGTAGGCGAAGTATTCTCTAGTATGGTATACTAAGAGTATGTTAAGTCTAGTATGCCAAGAGTCCCTCTAGGTTCTAGTCAGCTCCATACCTTGAGAATGAGAGAGGTGGGAATCTCTTTCCGGACTCGAACTCTAACACCCCGCGAAGGGAGTCAGATCACTGGAAGCTGGATTCTCTGCGAGCAGGGATGACAGCGTCTTCTCAGTGCGTCCAGGCCGGGACACGGGCTCCTCTGAAGTCGAGGTCTCCTCTAACTTGCTTGGGCAAGGGAAGGTATATTTATACCTGGTAGGTACTTTGGAATGTTAGCATTGACGTGAAGTCGGACAGAGGAAGACGTCAGGAATGAACCCTTAAGGTATAACGGTTCATGTATAATAGATGAGTTCTTGGAGAAATCAATAATCCTGTGCTAGGGGAACTCCCAAGAGCTTATGGGTCTGGTTTCTAAGAACTCGTTGTGACGTTAGGGTGGACGGATGTCGGTGACCATGCCTGTATTTGGAGTGCACGGCTAATGCCTAAATAAGGACTGGGATTCTATGCCTATATAAGGGCAATGCGAATTGTGCCTATTATAAGGACATGTTTCAGGAAAACCTATAAACGGACACCTAAAGCGGAATACAACACCCACTCCACTTTCGAATGAACGATAATACTAAATGCTAAACATAAATTTGAGTACCACATATTGCTAAAAACATTTCTAAAAGCATATTATAAGAAGTTTAAAAATAAACTGTTGAAATGCAATAGGTACTGTACATTTTAAAGTATTGGTTTCATTCTAAGCATATATTGGAAATAAAATGCAACATGAATGAATAAACAGTAATATATACATATGACTGAAATGATTGATAAGTATATTAAAAATCAAAGCCATTTCATATCATGGAAGTAAATGAAAATTTAGACAAATATGGTGATAATGTGTCCCTGGAAGTATTCAAAGAAGTCCGTTTTATAAGAATAGTTCTACTGTAAACAGATTGATTTGCCATGTAGTTTAAAAAAAAATTGAAAAAGAAAAGTTCAATTTTGGGAAGAGTTCCAAGTTTTTGAAAATATGAAGGCCAAATTCATTGCGTCCCTGGTACACTGTGAGCCGAATCAAAGTCAGTGTATGGGTCTGGGGTAAACATGAAATCATCTATTTCCGTAGACAAAATATCGTCAACTGATGTTGGTGACATTTGGAACACCTCGTGTAGGAGATTAACTGCACAGAGATGAGAATCATCGCCCTCAGCATAAGATGCCGCAGCAATGTTCGCGTCCGTTGTTACCTGTGTGCCTGTTGATCCATCTCGTACCTCAGCAGCAGCCGGAAGCGTCTGTGAGATCTCAATGAATGCCGTCATCAGGATTGGTAGCCTCTGGGGACAACACAGAGCATGGGCCGTTATCGGGTCCAGCAGAGCATCGATATCCGTTGGCATGACTGATGGAAGTGTTAGACAGGTGTCTAGCACACATTCTTCACCGCAAAGCAGGCAGCGTAGAACAGGTAAGATGCAATCTTGCCAGATTGGTCTGAAGGACAGGAACCATGTTGTATTAAGTTCCCGTAGACGAGGTATGCTCAAACGCTGTACTATGCGCTCACGGCACTTCCGTTCTAGGAGAGCCTTCTCCACATCGCTCGGAGTGATGTCGGTGGACAGGCTTGCCATAGCGTAACAGTAGGAATAGAAATAGGATTCCTGCAACAAGTGCTAGAATTAATGGCACACCACCAAACACCGAATGTGCGAAGTTTGGGATGATTCCGAGGACTACCTGGAAAGGTGCTAATAGTCCTGAACAGATCGTCTTAAATACATGTACAATTCCGCTCGTATCACATATGTTAAAGATACGTCCCATCATTTCTACGAAATGTATAGGGCAGTTTGTATGTATTAAAGCCTGTATCTCAGCCGAAGTCCTTGCTACTTGAAGATCATAGGTTTCTTTGGCCGAGGTCAAAGGCACGGTTTGTTGTATAAGCATGGCTTTCATTCTGCTTAAAGTATCAAATCGTATAAAAGAGACATTCAACGAAGGCCACAAAGGCGACTCCCTGACTGTGTCTATTGGGGCAAACAATACTTGCATACAGCAAGTGACCTGGAGTCTACTGTTACCAGATATGGGATGCCTGGCAACATGCCACAGCAACTCTGATCATTCAACATGAGGTAAATCCCATTAGAAAGTTGGCCAAACGTTGGATTAATCACAGCAGCTGGTGTACCCTAGCTGGTGGCAGGACAAATTTGCCACAGAACCATTACAAGCCCCGTGTAAAGAAATGTCCTGACATATGAGTGAACCGCTTAGTGCATTTTCACAGTGTGTACCGCTAAGAAACACTTCACGATCCCCACTCCAACATCTGTATACGTATGGTAAATCCCAGGATGTCTTAATGTATTCTTTACCCAACCTTTCATATGTGCCTGCTTGCATTTGTTTGAGACAATACTGAAACTGAAAAGTAGTGACAGGCAGAGTGATTTTGCCATGAATAAGCCATTCTGTAGCTGGTTTTTCTGCCACAGTGAATGGTAATTTCTCCAGTTTTTCAATGCTCAGCACTGTATACTTTGCTCCCCTTTGTGCCAGTTCGATCTGTTTATCAGTTAGATTGTATTCTGCAAACAGAGCCGACGTGTTGATAAAACGCCAAGGCACATAGCCCGCATGCAAAGATTGCAGCGTCCAGCCTAATAACATAATAGAACGTAACTGAGATTGGCCTTGTTGTAACATGGCTAAATCTTGTTCCAGTATGTCAATAGCAGAGGATACAATGTTGTCCAATGAATAAATTCTGGATGACAAAGTTGTTAACCCATTGTCGACCACAGTTAGAGTTTTCTCTAAGTTAATACGATCAAGTTCACGTATTCGTTCTGCGGCCTCTACCTGTGTAACCTTCCATGCTTCATTATAAGCAGCATAGATGCCGGCATATATGAAACGTTTTTGACGCGGTTTTCTTGGTCCTAGCAAGAATTCCCTAAGGTCTGCATCTTCTTTAAGTAAAGATAAGTGTTGTTTCACATCCTCAAGTGTAGATTTATGTAGCCAGTCGAGGCACAATTTTCCTACACTGTATGTTGTTACTACCCCCGGATATTGTCTTTGGACGTATCGTGGGTCTGGCCTATGAATAGTAAAGCCCTGTGTTTTATTCAGGAATCTCTCTTGACAGGTGTTTGTGTCTGTGGGCCAGATCAACCATTTTCTCCAATCAGGATTTGTTCTGTTGATTTGTAGTAATGTGTCAACTGTAACCGCTGCCTGTGTATTGTTATCACTTGCAGGTGTTGGTACAGAAGGTGTTTTCATGTCTTTGATCTTGGCTAATCCAAGGCAAGACGTTTGTTGCACAGTGTCATTCAAAAACATTATTTGCTGAGGGATGATACATGCTCTAAACAAAGCTTCTATCCCCTGCACTTGCCAATCTTTAGAACCCCAGACAGATTTTGTGTCTATTGTGTCTTTCCACAAGTCGAATCCATGTCTAGACAGTTGGGCAATAAATGCTGCAGAGTAAATCTGTTTGGTATTTGTTAAAATAATTTTCTGTCCTGTTTTGTTTACATTTTTATAGTAAAATGTTTCCGGATCAGATGTATTGTACCCTGTGAAATAGGGAAACTTTTAGCAAACGTTTTTGAACTACCTTTTGGTGGTGAAGGACAATGCTCCCATTGGTTAAACATAAACACTTTTCTAGGTGTTGCAGATTTATGCAAAAAATTATGACCATAGTGGTTATAGCAATACAGCTGTTCATAGTCTGATGAACCTTCTAAATATTCATTGTTAGAAAATGCAGCAGACCTTTCTAGATCAAACATCATGTCATTTACAGTCTCAAAGTCCCAATCATCAGAATAGGTACTGGACGAAATAAAATCACTTAGTGAAATTTTAAATAAATGTGGAATGTTCAATTGTTCCGTAGGGCCGAATATATCGAAATCAGTTTTGTCCCACACTATACCATCCTGTATAGGAACGGCTGTGATGTTCACTGCAGACAAGTCTCTTGCTTCACGATGGGAAGATTTGTGTGGTTTCAAAAGTAAGTTCACATGTTTACTTTCAATGTCCAAACGGATGTATCTGCCATTTATAAGCATGCTGATAGTCATAACCAAAGCTAGCCAGAGCAGAAAGAAAAATATTCCAGAAATAATCCAGAGTTCAATCCATGGTGAAACCAAATAAGTCTTTTTCAGAAAATGAAAAAAGTCTTGTACTTGCTGTTTGAAAGTTAATGCTGGCGTCGTTTCAGGCTCACTCGGATCCTCAGAAAACGTATCAAAGTTAATGAAATAGCCAGAAGCAGTTCTGTCAATTGTTGGAATTGCATCAGGATTTGTCGAAATCGCTGGAACCAGTTGATCACTTGTTACATTGGTGTAGACAGGTGTATTTGGACGAACTGTTACTTGAGTTTCAAGAGGGATGAGTTCCATAGCATTGTTGCTTAGTCCTTCATCTGTTATTGCTGAATTCTCGATGGTTATCAGTCTTTCAGTCTGAACCTCTTGGATAGTAGCGAGAGGAGTGCGTCTGCTACTATGTCGGAGTCCACGAGGCCTACTATTTAGTATTGGCCACATACTGTGGTTTGATGAGGTCGATTGACACAAATCTTTTCTCCTTTTTTCCAGCAAGGGGCGGCAGAAGCACTGTTCTTGTTCCTTGAACGGCTAGGCCGGCTGAAATGGGAGAACCACCAGAACCTGCGGTCAAGGCCAAGAACCTGGGAGTGTGGCTCGACAATAAACTTTCACTTACCCAGCACACAAACGCCACGGTCTCTGCCTCTCACTTCCTTATCAAGAAAGTAAGGAAGATTCTCCCTTACATTCCTGCAGACACTCGAAAAACCGTAGTCACAGCACTGATTCAATCGAAACTAGACTACTGCAACGGGCTGTACATGAATATACAGAAGCAGTGCCTGAACAAGCTGCAGAGTGTACAAAATACAGCAGCGCGGCTACTGTTCAACCTCCCCAGATGCAAATCCGTATCTAAGGAGATTCGCAGTCTGCATTGGCTGCCTGTGGCACAACGAATAAAATTTAAGGCTTTGTGTCTGACTTATAAGGCACTGAGCCTCACAGGTCCTGTCTTCCTACAGAACCTTTTCACCTGGTATGAACCGACCAGACAACTCCGGTCCACGGGGGCCAAACTCCTAACAGTGCCTCAGAATTCGTACTACGAAATGGGGAGGCCGCAGCTTTCTCTATGGCACCTCTAAGCTCTGGAACACTCTTCTGAGTGAGCTAAGAAGCGCGAGCTCCCTCCTCTCCTTTAGGAAGGGACTGAAAACCTGGTTGTTCCAGAATTAGATAGCCAGCAGGGTCACAACTGTTCTCAGCGCCAAGACACCCACGGGTATTCGGGCGCTTTATAAATCCTAATAACATAACATAACATAACATACTGGTTGTCTGTAAGAAGGTCCAAATTCCTTCTTGTCCGCAATCTTCTCTCTGACTAGATCCCCAACTTTTGACTGCTGGTTTTTCCCCAGTGGTGGTTGGCTTCAAGAATACGTTGCTTAGTTTCGATCTTAGTTCATTTAGATCCTGTAAAACAGCCAAACGATCTTTGATATCAAAGGGTTTATTTTCCACCACTGTGCCTTTACATTCAAGATCAGGAACCCACATTCTTGTCCCAAATAGGACCTCACATGGAGTGACCCCCCCTAGAGAACTTCTTGGCAAATTATTTAATGAGCGTTGGACCCCATAAAGATGTTTGACCCACCCATCACCCGTACTTAATACTCTAGCTGTTATAGATTGCTTTATGTCCCGGTTTTTCCTTTCCACAACAGAATTTCCCTCAGGATGAAACGGAGAGGAGTACCGCAATGCAACGCCCAAACTGGCCATGGCTTCTTTGTAAGCCCGAGAGCTAAACGCAGGGCCTTGGTCAGAATGTAGCGTGCCTATTGCGTATGTGCCGATAAAGACTCGCAAATCTTTTATAACAGTTCGAGCGTCAGCCGAGCGCTGAGGCCATATCCATAGGAACCTTGATTTAGTATTTGTGGGATTGCATTTGTCCAGAGGGACGCCTGCGCGTAGATAGTCTAATGCTGTCTAACAGTGGTGTCTGTACTGGGCAGGCTACTTCGTAGCATGGTGTCTGGTGTCGATCTGCATCACGCTGTACCTTACAGTCTATGCAGTCATTGATGAAGATGTGAATCTGTGTATTCATTCCAGGCCACCAGTACATCTCTTTTAACTTCAATATTGTTTTAGAGATCCCTTGATGTGACAGACCCTCCCCTAGATGTGCTTCATAAATCAAAGCTGCTCTACGTTCCATGTTTGGAATTACCCTATCCCCACTCCAGGGATTCGAGCAAAGGAACGTTGTTCGCATCAATTACATAAGAGTACTTGAGTGGAAACTTTTTTGGTAACGCTGCACCACTGCCTTTGCTTGTAGCATTGACAGCCAACAATATCTCACTGTTTATTCTCGTTTTTGAACGAGTGATCGCAGCTACGGAAGCCGTTTGAACAGCCCCCTTTGCGGCTTCGTCAGCCAATGAATTCCCTGCAACGTGAACGCCATCACGTTGATGACTCAGCGTGTGTATCATGTGAGCCTTTGGTAGTTCGTTTTTTAACTGAACTACTTGTTCCCAAAGCGTTTTATGCTTTATTGTGCCACCTTTTGCATCTTTGAACCCATTTTCAAGCCAATTTTGTATATATTCATTATACGACTGAACACAGTAAAAGAATCGCACACTATTAGTGTGGGGAATTCGCGATCTGTACTTTCAAGTGCCAGTTTGAATGCTTGTAGTTCAGCTCGCTGAGCTGTACAATCTCCTAGAGATTGAGTTTTTGTGACCATAGGTCTGAAGTTGCCATCTTGCATGCGACCTTTACTCGATTGTGCACGCTGCACTGTAAGCTTGCTTACTCCCTGTAGCGGGTTGTGCTGATCCGTCAGTGTAAATTATAAATTCGTACTGATCGAGATGCAGAATTTCAGTGGGCAGAGGACATTCATGTTCATACTGCAGGAATGCTTGTGTTTTTAGATCAGGATCAAAAACATATTCAACGTCTGTTGCAGCAAGAGAATTAACCCATTGTATCCATCTAGGATGTAATGCTTTAGCATTTGGAATGCTCGCTTTTGTGACCGCTTCTAAGGCAGGTACTGGGGTTACGACAATAATGCGTTTCCCTTAGGCTAGGGCTCTTTCTTTTGCTACAGCGGTTTGAACTGCAGTCAGTATATTTTCAGTTGAAGTGAAGCGCATCTCTGCTTGTGTATACAAATGAGATTTGTATGCAATTGGTACTTCTTTCACCCTCATTAAATGTTAAGTAGGTGAATCTGCATTGACCCGAAATTATTCGGATCACTAAGTTGCGTTGACTTACGGCGTGTTTGTAAGTGATTTGTTGCTAACATGTTAGCTTGGAGTGAACATAAGATTTCTGTGTGTTCTTGTGTCCAATTTTTGATTGAAAAATCAGGTTTGATTAATTCGTAGAGAGGTTTAACCGTTTCTGCGTAATTTAGAATGTACGTTCTTCCAAAATTTAGGAAACCCAGGATGGATTGTAAATTTTTCAGCGTTTTTGGAGGTTGGAGCAGCGCACACTTTTCTAAAAAGTTAGCTGCCAAGCTCTTTCCTTCACTTGAAAGCTCATATCCTAGAAAAAGGACATTGAGATGGGCAATTCTGGATTTTTAAAGTTGAATTTATAGCCCTCAGAGGCGAAGCCCAATATAATGGTACTCACCCTGTTCAAGTGCCTATCCAGGTCATCGTATGTCAGATAGATGTCATCGACATATGACAATGCCTCATTATCATAAATTTGTAGTAACTCTGTTACCCTCGCTGAGAATAACCCCGGGCTGTTTTTGAACCCTTGTGGGAGTCGACAAAATTGACGCTGGGTCCCCATTATTGAGAAAGCTGTTAAGTACCTGCTTTCAGGTGCTATGTTTTGACAAAAGAAACCATTTGAAATGTCCAATGTGGTGTTATATTTTTTACGCACAATGTTATTCATTATTGCTGTACTATGTGCATTTTGCACTGCAAATGTTTTTGAACAAGTGTTTAAGTGTCTGTAATCCAAAACTAGACGATATGTATGGTCTGGTTTGGATACAGGAAACAAAGGATTGTTCATTGAGGAGGTGCATGTTTCAATCACCCCTTGGTATTCAAGTTGATCTAAGATCTCCTGACCTGTTTTTTAGCTTCTTGCTTTATTGGGTACTGCCTTTGTGCAGTTGGTTCATTTTTTAGATGTATTTTATGGTGAGGTGAGTCCTCATCCCATCCTACATGATTTTAATATAATGCTGGGGCCTGGGCTACTGCCCATTTCCTGGCATATGTATATTTTAGGTGAATTGGAATATGGTTTGAGAAGGCAGGCATAATAATGTCCTCGCCATGTGGGCACTCCCTGACAAATTGTGGTGGCCAGTCTTTTTCTGCTAGAAGTATGTCATAGCCCCTTGAAAGTTTTTCCCAAAAGAGTGTTTTCACCTGTCTTGGTATATCTCCCTCCATTCGGAGTGTCATTTCATATAACTTTTGTGGAGTACTAACCCTGGTGTCTACAGTTTCTACTGTGATGTACTCATTCAAGTCCACTATCTCCAGAAGTTCCTTCAGGTTCTGGCGAGCTATTGTGACTTCTGCTGCACTGTCCAGCATTGTCTGAGCCCATTCTCCGTTCTTGAGTTGTGTTCTCAGTATTCTCTGCATGTCTGATCTTCAGACCTGCTACCTTCTTTTTTGAGAATTGAGGTTTTGATTTATTTTTCTGAACGTGTTTGTCGTCTTTGGATTTCACGCGTTCTTCTCTATGTTCTGACTGTCCACTTCTCTCCGATGTCTGTGACGATATCTGAAAGGTACGAGAGGAACGTGTATCAGTGTCTTGATACCTGTCAGGTTTTCTTAAATTATCCCTATTCCTGAGGTTATACCTCCTTTCAGAGTGCTCCTTTTGAGGAGACCTACCTCGGGATTGAGAACGTTTCTCGTTTGAATTTTGTTTATTAGTTTCCCACTTCTTTTTAGAAGATGTAGGAGTTTGTTTAATAGAGTCCTTTTCAGGATTCTCAGATAGTTTTGGCTTCAATGGTCTTCCACCCAAACTATCTCTGCCTAATTCTGCATATGATTGTTCTATTATTCTGGGTAGTTCTGTTTGATGTTCTGTAACATCAAATTCCCATAATCGTTGGCGGATCGCCACTGATGCTGCCTCCCTTTAATATTAGATAATATTATTGTTGAGACCTGGTCGAAATTTTTCAGTAATTTCATACCTAAATTTAGAGCAGGCTCTGCCCCGTATTCGTTTTGAATTTGTTGCAGGACATCAGGTATTACTGCAATTGACGGAATACCATGTGTTTCAGTATAGATGGCAGCAAAGACTGAGCCCCAAGTGGTGCAGTCTTCCAGTTGTGGTGTGATCCCCATTGGTAAACAGATTGTTAGGATTCTGTGTTTCTCATATGGGCTAGTATTTGGAAATACTGCTTCGATTTGAGTAATTTTTTGAGCTATCCAGAATGGAATTTGCTCACGTTTTGTGGGCATTTTACCCATGACTGCGTATAAAGTCTGTGGTGTAATTTTTAGTGTATTCCCCTGTTGAGGGGTTTGATTTGGAATGGTCAATGGTGGTTGGACTGTGAAAGTCTGCATCACATATTGGACCAATTGTCTGTAAATTTTTATTAACTCTGTAAGTTGAGTAAGTAATTCCTCGTCTGACATTATATCGAGGTCAGGATGAGGAGTGTAGCCGGCTAGATTCGGCCATGTTGCTCCTGGTCTACCTAGTGGACCGAGCCTGGTAATGTTTTTGTGATGTTTTAGGGCGCCTTTAAACCAGAGCTGATGCTCCTGGTATGTTAGTGGAATTTCAATATCCTCGAAAGGAATATATTCCTCTGGTGGTTCATCTTCTTTGTAGAAGTGAAAGCAGCTCTTGTTACTGGATTTGATTCTGGGAATACTATCCATGAATAGAATACCTCTGTCTGAAAGGATTCGTGTGCCTCTATCATGAAAACTGCTCTACCGCCTCTTGGTGGTAGGCCGTGTTTTATAAGTTTTAGAGTGATGGCTCTTCTTAAGTTTGGATGGATGTCTATAACACCCTCCTCGGTTTCATTTTAACCTGTAAAGTTAAAAGCTGTTACGACTGGTTGAGCCGCAGCTCCACCGGTTTCGGTGGCATTGTCCCCGTGTTCGGACATTTGTTTTTTGAAAAATGTAGAACAAGTTTCAAGGAAACAAAATATAAGGTGCACAATATTTTGGAACACTGTATCCTTCAACGTTGAACAAACCAAAATAGTTAATATATAGGGTTTTGTCCTATTTAGCTTTGGCGGATATTTAACCCTACCCACTCCAGACGTCTTATGGAGTATGTGAGTAGGGGTCTCTGAGAGAAAAGCACGACTGAGTTACTCAGTATCTAGCGTTAAATTACTGCCTAACCAAACGTTTGGGCGCCATGTAGTGTAGTTCCTATTTCCCTAATAGGCTCTGCGCATTGTAATAATATACCCTATAGGCTTGACATAGGACTGAGGTCGGTGTGTCCCCATCGAGTATATTAAACTTAATTACTTTGTGCCAGCTAGCTCAGAGGCCACTAGAAACTCCTTGAAAAAAAGAAGGGAGTAGTTTCTGGCAACCGCATAAACATGACCACTTTGTTTCCCTTTAGAATCGGAACACGTCTCAGAATCGTGGAAACAATAGATAACAGTTTCACTCAGCTCAATCGTGCATGCTTAGTTTCCTCAGAGTTACACAGAAAGAATAGACGGGCGTTTCAATAAAGGTTTTATTGAACAGTCTTGTTTCTCGTGTAAGAGATATGTGCTGTTATGATCACAAGACAGTATGCAAGATATATTATGTACAGCGTAAGCAGTAGAAATAAATAATACTGCGCTAGCATTATCTTTTAGTATATATTCACATACATAAATAACATGAGCTAAAAATGCGAGTACTCATACGATGCGTCTCTAAGCTAGTTCTACCCCAATGTACCTAACCTAGTCTAGGTGTAGGGAAAGGTAAGAAGTAGGCGAAGTATTCTCTAGTATGGTATACTAAGAGTATGTTAAGTCTAGTATGCCAAGAGTCCCTCTAGGTTCTAGTCAGCTCCATACCTTGAGAATGAGAGAGGTGGGAATCTCTTTCCGGACTCGAACTCTAACACCCCGCGAAGGGAGTCAGATCACTGGAAGCTGGATTCTCTGCGAGCAGGGATGACAACGTCTTCTCAGTGCGTCAGGCCGGGATACGGGCTCCTCTGAAGTCGAGGTCTCCTCCAACTTGCTTGGGCAAGGGTAGGTATATTTATACCTGGTAGGTACTTTGGAATGTTAGCATTGACGTGAAGTCGGACAGAGGAAGACGTCAGGAATGAACCCTTAAGGTATAACGGTTCATGTATAATAGATGAGTTCTTGGAGAAATCAATAATCCTGTGCTAGGGGAACTCCCAAGAGCTTAAGGGTCTGGTTTCTAAGAACTCGTTGTGACGTTAGGGTGGACGGATGTCGGTGACCATGCCTGTATTTGGAGTGCACGGCTAATGCCTAAATAAGGACTGGGATACTATGCCTATATAAGGGCAATGCGAATTGTGCCTATATAAGGACATGTTTCAGGAAAACCTATATACGGACAACTAAAGCGGAATACAACAGTAGGCCCTAGGGCAGGGTGCATTGTATGTGTAAGGTAGGACATGCCCTGGTGTGTGTGGCATGTCCTGATAGTGAACTACAGCCAATTTCGTTTTTCACTATTGCAAGGCTACCTGTCCCCATAGGCCAGAATGGGCAGTTTGATTATAACACCTTATAATCCTAACTGACCTAGGGAACATGGTAGAAAAACGAATTTAGTATGCCTGAACTCAGAATGATAAAATACATATTTTAGTGAAGTTGGTTTTAACATTCTGTGTTGGAAAATACCACTTTTAGAAAGTAAGTATTTTCTTGCCTTAACCATCCAGCCTGCCTCTGCTAGCTTGTGTATTGTATGTCTGGTTTTGTGAGTGACAGGGGCTGGGGGACTCCAGGAGACAGGGTGAGTCAGCACAGGGCTGAATAGACCTATCTGCATGTAGAGTGGTGGGAGGAGTGGCACCTGGGTCTGAATAGGGCTGTGCCCTGCCTTCCACAATGCTGGCTCCACCTCCTGTGGTGTGTCTGATGACCCTGGCCCACACTGACAAAGAGAGAAGGTGTGCCCTGGCAGAATGCACCCAGAACTGGTTTGGATTAGGTACAGGACCCTCTGCCTTCAGAGGACAAAGAATTTATGGGTATAAATACTGGGGCCCTGACCCCAAGACTTTAGATCACTTCTGGAACAAACAAGACAAACCTTTACTGAGGAGAGGAACCAGAGAAGTTGAAGGAGGAGACTATCCCTATGCTGTGTGCTGTTTGAGGGATTGGCCTGCAGTGGTTGTCTGATTGCCAAAGAAAGAAGAAAGGAACTTTGTGCTACTTTCATCATCTTGCAGAACATCTCCAAGGGCTTGAAGATTGAGCTTGCCTCCTGCGGAAGTCTCAGGGACACAAGACTTCACCAACCAGCTCCCCTGAATTCCCTTGCTGGGAATTTGAAGTGCCTGCTGTTGTGTTGGGCCTTCTAAGAGACTGCGTGTCGCTGGGAGCTGGAAGCACGACTCACGAGGGAGAGGCGTGTCGCCGCCGCAGCCGCTGTCGTCGCATCGCTGAGAAAGCGTGCCGCCGTGGCGCTGTCGCCATCGCATTGCCGAAGCGCCTCGCATCACCGGAGAAGAGTGTCACCGTCGCATCAGATGCCGTCGCATCACCGGAGAAGCGTGTCGCAGGGCCTGTCGCGGCTCAGAAGATTCACTGAGTCGCCGCACGGCCGTCGGGCGTGCACGCATCGCCCCCTGAGTGTCGCATCGAGAGGAAGACGCCATTTTGTTTCATTGCACCGGGTCATCGCATTGCGGCGCTGCGGGTCGCATCGCCACAGAAGCGCAGTAAGAAACCGACGCATCACCTCCCCACGCGGTGAAGAACCGACGCATCACCTCCTCTCCGGTAAGGAACCGACGCATCACCGTCCCCTACGCAGCAGTAGGGAACCAACAAATCACCTCCCCCGGAGCAAGGAACCGACGCATCATCGTTCTTGCGTATAAGGAACCAACGCATCACCTTCCCTGCAACTCTTTTGTTTGTATCGCGTTACGCATCCAAAGGTACATTGAACATTGAGTGTCGCATTTACCATCTTTATTGAACTGAACTATTTTCTACCATTGACAGTCATATTTTTCGTAGTGTATTGTGGATTTTTGTCGTTTTGGGTCTTGTGATAAGTCTATATAAAAATACTTATTTTTATAATACAACCTGTGTGGTGTCCATCTGTAGTGTTGTCACTTTGTTACTGTATGTGTTCACAAATGCTTTACACACTGCCTCTGAGATAAGCCTGCCTGCTCGTGCCAAGCTACCAAGGGGGTGAGCAGGGGTTATTTTAGTAGTGTATCCCCCTTACCCTGACTAGAAGCAAGGGTCCCTATTTGGACAAAGGTACCTACCTCTGCCAACTAGAGACCCCCAGTTCTAACACCGACCGACCGAGTATGATGCATCCGGATGCTTCCAGATACGATTTGGTTGGACTCCCATTGACCTCTATGGTAGGGTGACCAGATCGTGATACCCAAAAACCCGGGACATTTCGCAAAAATAGAGGAAGGACTACACATTTACATCAATAAAGTGGCAAAGAATGACAGCCCTCAGCCCCATAGAAACACAGAAAAGGCCCTAAGAAAATAAATAACATGTAATTTTTAAAACCAGCATCATACATGTTAATTAAATTGCTTACTCATAACAGCTGCTTATTAGCCCTGTTTTGGAACACCTAAAAAAGTGCTTCTTACTGTTTTCAGTTTACCCTCCCAAAAAACCGGGACATGAGACACTTATACCGAAATCTGCCGGGCCAACTGTTTAAAAACCGGGACCATCCGGGCAAATCCGGGACGCCTGCATAGCTGCCAAGGTTTCAGATTGCTATGTGTGACATTTTCATAATTTTACTTGAATTATGAGTGACATTTCAACGACTATGAGTGACACTTTGACGCAAGCAAAATCAAGTAATGAAGACGAGGGAAACATAATTAAATATCAGAAATGACACCCATTTGAGCAACGAGAAACTCTAAGATCTTAAAACTGCTGGAAAACACCAGAAATAAGGAGTGCGAGGCACACATTACATACAACCAGGACACTGTATTATCCTTGACTATAGTAGTGATTGTTCACCCCTAATAAAAGTGATTACCAGCACTGCTGAGCGGTGTTCGCCCCAGTTGGAACACCACTGCCTGCTGCCCAGCCCCACAGCACCAGATCTACTGTAGGCTGCGAGTAAGGCAGTCCCAGAGCTACTATATACAGGCTCTTGACAAACTAATTGGTGCTGGCCGCGCTGAAAGTTGACAGGCACCAGTGTGGTCACTGCACGCTGGCACTGTCTGCACTGATTAGGGCTGCCTGGGCCTCCGGTGCTATCTTGGTCCTGGTAGGAGGTATCTCAGGCCAATTCTGTGGGAATCTATGTGCTGCCCACAGTGGTTCGTGAGATTGTGCCAAGCGGTTTTGTGGCCTGGCAGGATATGTTGGCCTTGATGGGTAGTGCATCACTGCCTGCTGCCCAGCCCCGCGGTGCCGGATCGCGCCGGCGGGCTGCGGCTCTCACAAGGTAATTCCAAGCTGAACACCGGACTGTTAGCTGTCGCCGCAGCGGGCCGTGCGGAGAGCTAGACGGACCGGCGTTGGTGTGGCTGCGCGCTGGCGCTATCAAGGTTGGATAAATGTTAAGTGAATCAGTCACTTACTTGGTTTTGCTCCTCAGTGTGGCCGCGGCAACTGCTCCAGTGGCAAGCGTCAGCTCGGCCACGATTCTGGGCCTGGCTCGGCAACTCTGCTTGCACTTTGGTGTAAACTTCTGCTCCGACACCGGCTCACTCATCCGCCGGCGCCTCGGACGGCTCCCTTCATTCATGTGCTGGATTATTTTTACATAATTAATGCGGTATGCAAGGAGCAGCGCTGCCATAGCCAGTGTAGCTGCTGTTTGCCCAAACTTTTCAATTTAACTGGCCGCTCGTCGCGCAGCCGCGGCAGCAGGAGGTCACGTGACCGCACCTCCTCCTATTTTGTGCCACAAACCTCACCCCCAGGCTACGTAGTAGCCAATGAATGTGGGCACACAGACTCACGGCTGTTTTATGTATCCAAATACATGCCGCGGCCCACGGTGTGTGTGTGTATGTTTGGGGGGAGGAGGGGAGTAGGGGGTAGGCGAATGATCCTATGAGGCAACTTAAGTTGTTGACAGCTGCTAAAGCTGTGGACTCGGCGCGCGCTGCGCTCCAGTTTTGGTTCTTGATTATGGTGATTTACTAGAGTTCCTTGACATCCCAGGAGGCGCTATTAGGCGTGACTTCGCATTTCAGTGCGGTGATGCGGACCACCACACTGAAATGCGTTAGTCTAACGCCTGATGCGTGATACTTGGCAGGACTGCGCCTGGTCACCCTACTCTATGGGAGCCTATGTTCCTATCCGCATCGTAATCTGGCCCTCGGTCGGGAAGACATGTTCCCGATCCGATTCGGAAGGAGCAAATGCCGCTAGGAGGCCTTCCTAACCGCATCATAACCGGGCCCTAGGTGGGAATGCTTTCCTAACTGCATCGTAATTGGGCCCTAGCAGTTACGGACCTCCAGTTGTAGGGAACTGTGGTGCTCAGTTACTGTGTTGTAAACTTACTTAACAGCCTGATGCATACATGCCAATAGACCGGTTCAGGAGGGAGACTACCGATTTTTCAAGCCAAAAATGGCTTTATTTTAGACGTTTCCCGCCTGAAATTACATTTTCTACAATAGAAGTCAATGCGGAATTTTCATCCCTTTATCTGTTTCTCTTTCAAACTCCTTCATTCACTCTCTCTCCCCTTCTTTCTCTCTCTCTATCCCGCTCCACTCTTTATTCTATGTACACCCTTTCTCTCTCTTTCTCTCTCACCACCCTCTCTAATTGGGCATTATATCTTCACTCTATCTCTCACTCGGCAACACCACAGCATCACTCAGCATCACCACAGCATCACTCAGCGCAACCACAGCATCAATCAGAGCCAGCACAGCATCAATCAGAGCCAGCACAGCATCACTCAGCACCAACACATCTCTTAACGCCATCACAGCATCACTCAACGCCATCACAGCATCACTCAACGCCATCACAGCATCACTCAACGCCATCACAGCATCACTCAACGCCATCACAGCATCACTCAGTGCAACCACAGCATCACTCAGTGCAACCACAGCATCACTTAGCGCCACAACAGCATCACTCAGCGCCACCACAGCATTACTCAGCAGCACCACAACATCACTCCGCGCCACCACAGCATCACTCAGCACCACCATAGCTTCACTCAGCGACACCACATCATCACTCAGGGCCAACACTGCATCACTCAGCACCACCACAGGATCACTCAGCACCACCACAGGATGACTCAGCACCACCACAGGATGACTCAGCACCACCACAGGATGACTCAGCACCACCACAGGATCGCTCAGCACCACCACAGCATCGCTCAGCACCACCACAGCATCGCTCAGCACCACCACAGCATCGCTCAGCGCCACCACAGCATCGCTCAGCGTCACCACAGCATCGCTCAGCGCCACCACAGCATCGCTCAGCGCCACCACAGCATCGCTCTGCGTCACCACAGCATCACTCAGCACCACCACAGCATCACTCAGCGTCACCACAGCATCACTCAGCGCCACAACAGCATCACTCAGCGCCACCACAGCATCGCTCAGCGCCACCACTGCATCGCTCAGGGCCACCACAGCATCGCTCAGCACCACCACAGCATCGCTCAGCACCACCACAGCATCTTTCAGGGCCACCACAGCATCACTCAGGGCCACCACAGCATCACTCAGGGCCACCACAGCATCACTCAAGGCCACCACAGCATCACTCAGGGCCACCACAGCATCACTCAGGGCCACCACAGCATCACTCAGCACCACCACAATATCACTCAGCGCCAAGACAATATCACTCAGCACCACCACAGCATCACTCAGCGCCAAGACAATATCACTCAGCGCCACCACAGCATCACTCAGCGCCACCACAGCATCGCTCAGCGCCACAACAGCATCACTCAGCGCCACCACAGCATCGCTCAGCGCCACCACAGCATCGCTCAGCGCCACCACAGCATCGCTCAGGGCCACCACAGCATCGCTCAGCACCACCACAGCATCGCTCAGCACCACCACAGCATCATTCAGGGCCACCACAGCATCACTCAGGGCCACCACAGCATCACTCAGGGCCACCACAGCATCACTCAAGGCCACCACAGCATCACTCAGGGCCACCACAGCATCACTCAGGGCCACCACAGCATCACTCAGGGCCACCACAGCATCACTCAGGGCCACCACAGCATCACTCCAGCACCACCACAATATCACTCAGCGCCAAGACAATATCACTCAGCACCACCACAGCATCACTCAGCGCCAAGACAATATCACTCAGCACCACCACAGCATCACTCAGCACCACAGCAGTATCACTCAGCAAGACCTGAGTATCATTCAGCATCACCTCAGCATCGTCTCCGCAACAGTCACCACCACCACCACTACCACCTCAGTATCACTCAGCACCACCTCAGCCTGCTCTCGGAATCTGGCATCTGTTGATTCTCCCCTAGCGTCTGGCCGCTGCTAGTGTTATAATACAGGTACTAGTTCCCAACCTTCACCCTCCGATTGTTTATGCCCCCTCAAAAAAAAAAGCTTTAACAAACAACCATTGCAATAGGCAGAAACAAGTTGCCAGCATTGCAAGAACAAAAGAAAACTGAGGAATTTTTTTATTGTAAATACTTTTTTTAATATGGTCGTTCAGTTTTACATAATGCCTTCTTGGTCATATATAAAGTAACAAAAATGCTTCTGACACTTTTTTATTATAACTTTTCAGCATGCTGCACAGCAGCCACACTTCTCTACAGCACAGCTTGAAGACATTGGCAAAGTCAATAACTCTGGCTAAACACTTATAAGGCCCCAAAGGCGAGACCTATTGGCTATGCCAATGCTTGTTTCGTTAATGACACCTAAAGCAGCTCCTGGCACATTGCACGTCAAAATGCACCAAAAAGTCCCTTTTAATTTCTATGCTCGTCATGCTGCGCAGTGCTCGTCATGAACCCGCCCACTCAATGAAACGCCCCGCACAGGGCGAAAATCGGCCGCGCACACAAGGGGTTAAGAATGAATACAGGCGATTTTCTATAAAGTTATTGAGTTGTCATGGCCGAGCCTTTGCAGAATCTAAAACGCGATCAAATGGCCGGTATTTTTCTCTACGAAAGGGGGCAACGCCAGTGGCTATAAGTGCAGGTTAGCACTCTAGTTGTCCGAGCAACACTCGGCGGCTTCCAGTAACAACAAAGGAGAGAGATATTGGAAAACACTATGTTTAACATTAAACTAAGTTTGAACTGATTTATTTTGTGTTAAGTGCCCCTTGCATGTTTAAAAGTAATAAGTGGAACAATCAGAATTTGTTTCTCGCAGGAAAGAAGTTGAAGTCAACTAGCTTTTACGGTATGTAGCTTTAGTCTGAAGATCACACAGACACAGTTCGGAGTCGGAGATCCGGCGGAACTCTAAAACGGCCGTACTCATTTGTAGTTGATGCGCTTTCAGTCCTGCTTTTATGTTTATTCACTACAGCCGCGAGCAAGCAGTATCGCATTTGAAATAAACCTCCAGGGAAGTCTTAGCAGTGAAGAGACGCGTTAAACCCGCCCATCACGAAATGGTTCAATGATATTGAAAGCAGCCAATAGCTGGTATTGGGCTGGTAAGCGAGGACCCAACCAGGAAGAGCAAGAGGCGTGCGTAGCTGGGCAGTGGTGGATTTGAAAACAAGATGGCATCAGAAGGGGAACCGGGGAGTGAAAATGCCAGGTGAGTGTATCAATCTATCTTGTCCATTCTTCGGGGTAGTTTAGGACGAGTGGTGAGATCAGACTGGTACTCCTCCCGTGCGGGGAACACAATCCTGCACCGGAAGACATTCTGCGAAATTAATGAGCCTGTATCTTCACCCTTTAATTACATGCAACCCCCACAAACAAAAAGGGGGGGGGGGCATAGAGTTTGTCAGTAGTCTTCTAAGTGGTCTTTGAAAAACAACTGCGTTTTAGACTGACTTTGACACCGTTTTTAAAAAATTAACGTTTCGAGAGCCGTACAATAGAAGTGACAGTCTGCTGCTCTTTTCAATCGATTTTCGAATATGTCCGGCAAAATGCCATACCTCTGCCGGTGTAAAGCCTCCAAGGGTGGTGAAGTGGAAAGTTTTTGGGAGATCGTCCCATTCAGAAGCACGGGAGTTTCATGTCTTCTGTTCTGTGTCGGAAGCTTGCGTGGAGTGTGACCTTACTGATGCTTTAGTGACGTCTTAGGCTCTGATGCTGCACGTCTCGGATCTCAGTTGCACAAATACGGCTGTTAGAAAAGGAGCCATTCTATAATCCTCGCCGGATGCACACTGCTCGTTTTTTCTCGTCTAGATCATTGGACGGTGTCTGTTGGCTTAACTGGTAAATGTATAGTGTGTAACAGCAGTTTATGGGTTAGTACCGATTGGTGTACTTCCCTGGTTGTGCCCACTGCACCCTTGCCTCTATTCTTTCTTTGATGGGCTTATACATAGTGATATTTACTATCACTGTGCGTTGTACAGTGGCTTGCACGACATTGTTCAACTCTTGTACCAGTTGCATTCTACTGTGGCCCTCTTAATAACATAGGTATTGTGATTGCTAGCACTACGAGGCTAGTTGGATTATACACGTGGACCTCAACTTGCCTTACACGTTTTCTACTTTGTCTTTTTAAGCTTATTTCTTGCTGACCATTCATATAAACTACTGAAATTTCGTTCGTACCCTCCTCGTGTGTCTCCTTGATTGTTGAGAGTTATACCTAATACTTAGATATGCGATTCTATGTGCTTATTCTGTAGGGCAGTGGTTCTTAACATTTTGACTTCTGTGGACCCCACCCCCACTTAATCATTACTGGCCTGCCTAAGCATTTTCAATGATTTGAACTGCAAACCAGTACGCGAAATGAGCATTCAAACAATTACATAAATGATGAAATATTTTATTTAATTCACAAATATACATTTTTTTCCTTCATTTTAATGGGAAGGTTAGAGCTTTTCGTTACATTCAACTGAGGCCACTCATTGCCCATACATCTGTTTGCACTTGCGCTGCTCCCACGAATCAATCTGAGGATACTTATTAAATTTTTTATCCTCCAGTTTCAAATCCCTTTATATTTACAGAACATTTTAAGTTTTATATTTTGCTTATTTGTCTGTTAATAATATTTAATTTTCTAAGCAGTCACAGACCTCCAGGCGTCCTGGACCACTGTTGTAGGGAACTGTGGTGCTCAGTTACTGTGTTGTAAACTTACTTAACAGCCTGGTGATCTGTCTCAAAAAGAAGCACCTTTTTTTGTTAATGACACTGAAAGCACTCCTGGCACATTGCACGTCAAATAACTAAACTAGTGCCTCGTTGAAACATCTTGTCCTGACTATTACATTTTCCTGCTTTTGGAGGACAACAGTTAAGATGCAGTGCAACGAAGTACTGCTCACCATTAATGTATAGTCTGTTAAATTTACTTATTTGTTGTGGGGTGCTTCTACAGAAATTATTTATAAAAGTTGTACTATTTTTTTTTATACTCGTATGCTGGCTCCACTGTTTAGGTAATGTCTATAGTGTTTTATTCCTTTTAAGTATTACGAAATAGCTATGCAAGAAACTATATAATTGAATTGAGTTTGATTTTAATGGTGAACCATAATTGTGGCGATTGGGTAAATTATTTTTCGATTTTTGGTTTATGATGTGAAATGTTGTATAAATGGGTACAGTGGAGGTTAAGTTTAGGGAAAACAACTTCTTTTTTTTGCAAATCAAAGTCTTGGATAAAAAGGATTGTGGAAACTGCACTTACGACAGGTGAACTAAAAATTTTACAAATACACCAACTTAAAGAAAGATGATAAATTACAATGAAAATGGTTCACATTTCTTGGAGAGAAGGATACTTTAGAATCTAAAGAACACTTTGAGGAACATGCTTAGTGAAAATCCATGTTTTACGTTTAATACACAACAGCATCAGAATGTACTATATACTGAAGATTGGCAGCAAAGCTTGAAAGGGGATCCAGCGTCTAAGTTCATAGGTATATGGAAAAGTGAATGTTTCTTTCAGAAATCCAGGATATGGATGGTCTGATTGGACAACATGATTATAATTTGTTTCTCTGCCTGACATATTATTGGCATAATGTAATGAAGCTATGACAAAATGTTCCAGGAAAGCATTTGGCAAGGAATTATATGCTGGAATTGTGTGGGAGTAAAACCGTACCCAAAAATTTGCCTCATTCGATTCTCCTGCAGTTTACTGGAATGGAGACCGTGTTAAACCTCAATTTTATGAGGCTATGTGTCCCCATGTTAAGACACCTCCCCGAACATGAAATTGGCAAAGTAAAACCACTCATTAGGTAATAGGGCCCACTCAATAACTGAGTTATAGATCAATGAAAAGTTAAAGGGTTTCCTTACAAACATTCAGACTAAGCAATACAGAATAAGTGCCATGAAGTCAGTTGCAGAGTTATACAGAGTATGCCAACATCAGAAAATATTCTAAGGCCAGATGGCATCAAAAGCATTAGAAAATTGGGCAGCATCTCTAGCAGCATAACACCTAAATAAAGGGTTTATATACACAATTCTTGTATAGAATAGTAGCAATAATGCAAACTCGTGGTGTGAGCGAAAGTATTTCTTTAGCAAATCAGAACACAAGAATAATAAGTCATTACCTTAACACATAAGCACCATCTCAGTTCTATGAATAATTATTCAACACCCTGTATGCTAATGTTTTCAGGAGATGTTGGAGCAAATATGAAACATTTAACAATAAGACTTTCTCTGAATGATTAAGTTCAGTGAAGAAGCAGAAAACATGGAAACTTGTTGCAATCTTATATCCGAACCATAGAAGATTTATCATGAGCAAAACAATACAGCAATGAAAATAAACTAATATGAACTTTGTTTGACTGTGTGCTATGGAACCTGTGGGGAGAGGATGTTCGCTGAGGGAGCATGAGTAAGTGACAGATGGCATCCATCTTGTCTAAGATGGCATTTCACACAGAGTTGTGGCATAACTAAAACACATTATTAAACGCACTTCTACACATCATAGGAAATTCGTTTGAAAGGCAATCACACTATATCAGTCTGTTGATGTAAAATCATACGTGAAAAGGCAAATTAAGCATTGTTAATAGGCAACAATATAAATCTTTAAAATACTTTGTCAATTGCTGGATGGCTATTGCAAATATGAAGCATATGCTCTATTGCACGTATGTCTTCCTGAAAAATCTCTGAAAGGTTAAACATTGCTTGGCATAAGGAGTTGTGTTCTTGAACTAGGTGCTGCAAAATTTGTTTTGCTTAAGAGTGTAGTAATTCCATAAATATTAATTCTCAGGAATTGAAAAGACCCATCATGCTGAACATTAAACTGTAGGTAGAGTACCAGTCTAAGCAGGTGTGATGGTAAGGATCACGTTGAAAATGAAAGGCCGTTTGTAAATGTAATTGAATCTGGTCATCATTCTTGGAACTGCATTGCTAGTAGGGTGTTCTGAGAGCATGTCTGATATCGTTTTGCCTCTTTTTGACAGCTGAGAGGGGAGGGGGGGGTCTGTTATCTGGTACCTAATGATTTCAGTATATGCAATATCTGTTAAATTTTTTGTTTGAGTTTTTCTTTGTAAATCTATGTAATGATGCATTTATTGTCCTATTAAGGGTGACTTACCTTAATTTTTATATTTTGTAAAAAAAAAAAGGAGGGTGGATGGAAATGTGAAGAAGTAGAGGTGTCCTGGGATGTCATACATCTTTATGTTTTTTCGGGTGATCTAATAGAAATAGTAGATGTAAGGTGCATATGGGATAAAACCACTGTTAGAGAGGGATTTTGCAGTTGTGACTTTGGACTCTTGTCATCATATGTTTCAGTGTTGTGTTATCACATTATTGCTGTTTGTGTGCTGCGTAAATGCTTTACACGTTGCCTCCAAGTTAAGCCTGACTGTTTTTTGTGCCAAGCTACCCAGGGTTTAGAAAGCACAGGTTAATTTGGTGACTTTTTGTTGTTCGCCCAGCAAGGGATTGTGGCTGTTGCTTGACCAGGGCTCTCACCCCAGTCAACCAGCAACCCAATTTCTCATATTGGTGTTCAGCAGTGTGGATCAGGACTTGTTTGTGCAGTACCATACAGTGGTTTGTTTTACACACAAATCCCATATAAATAATATGACCTCAGAGTTGACATCTTTTTAAATTGCCCTTGATTGGCCCTATTTTTCCTTTTTCCAAATTTGATTCCTGCCTCAGTTTTTTGCGCCTGTGACTCTTTCCTGCTAAGATGGAGTTGGATATCAATGCTGTTGAGAGATACAGCAAGGCTGAGCTGAGGAGGCTGTGCAGAAACAGGGGGCTGAAAATCCTTAAGGGTTATCAACAGTTGGATTATCAGCTAGTCCTTAAAGCTTGGGAGGAGGTCCCCAGAATGCAAGCTACAGCCCCAAGGATGCCTTGGCGAAGGAGGAGGAAATAAAGGCCAAGGAAGACTACTTTACAGCTCTAGGGCTAGAGAAAGCAGATCCCTGGTTACTCCTGGCCCCAGAATCCGGGCCCCAAGAGGGCTTTGGCCATAAGGAGGAGGGGAGGAGGAATATAACTTGGCAGTGGCTGCAGAGGAGAAGGGTAGCCCACAGCGAGGGAGTACCTTCTGGATCCAATGCAGGAAGCAATGTCACTTGCCACACTTTGTCTCATGAGGAGTTGAAGGGCAGACGGGCTGAGAGGGACCTGAGGCTGCAGCTAGCCCAACTGGCTGCAGAGGAGAGAAGCGCAGAGGCTGACCAAGCCCTATCAGAGCATAGGAAGGCGGAGAGAGTCTTGGGAGAGAAAAAGATCTTGCTGGCTCATGAACTGAGTGTTCTAGAACTGCACTTGAAGGCCAAACAGCTGATAGTCTTGCAGGAATGGTGGCAGTGAAACAACAATGTCCAGTTGTGAGGCAAGGGTCCATATACACAGAAACCTGGTGCCTTACGTCAAGGAGGTGGATGACCTAGACGGGTGGTTTGAGGCATATGAGGTCACTCTAGAAGTACACAGCATCCATGAGGAGGATTGGGGAACTTTCCTATGGAGGGATATACCTAGTGATGGTAGGGACTCCCTTCTGACCCTAGTGAGGGGGGACAGGCGGAGGTATTTCACCATGAAGGAGACCCTTATCAGGAGATATGGATGCACCCCAAAAGAGTACAGGTTGAGATTCGGGGCAGTCAGAAACTGTCTCGCCAGTCCTGAGGACATTTTGTGGGGTGCATTTGCAAGGCGATGGATGGGTGAAGGATAGTAAGGTAAACACCTTTGAGGGTTGTACAATTTGATTGCAGAAAGCACATGTTCGGTCTCTGTTTTCTAGAACTATTCCAACACTTGGTTGATTGCAAGTTCACTGACCCCAGGGAGCTTGCCAAGGAGGCAGACCGCTGGGCGAGTACCAGAGTGTCTGGGAAGGCATTGGGGAGTGATCCTAAGGAGGGTGGTTAAGGTACCCCCTTTCCCCCCCAAGCAGAGTGAGGGGGAGGTACACAGTGACCCAAACGGGTCTCAATATAGTGTGTGTGTGTGTGTGTGTGTGTGTGTGTGTGTGTGTGGGGGGGGGGTCCCATGGCCCTTCTAAGAATAGAAGGGGAGGTTATGGTGGGTGGAGACCCAGAGTGCCCTATTTCCAGTCCCCGTGCTGGATTGCTCTCATCTGGGGCACAAGCAGGGAGATCTGGTCTGTACCAAGAGACCATCCACTGGTGGGAGCTCCACAGTGCCAGGGGAGCTGGGTGGGCAGCCACCCAAGGTGCCATACCAGTGCTGATTTCTGGGGGTACCGCTACACAGAGGAGGGTACAGAGGCCCAGATGGTGGGGCAGGAGGTGCAAACCGTCCACAGTGGGAGGACCAGTGGGTCAGGGGTTGCCAGCTCTGAGAACAGAGCACCCCAAGACTGACACTGCTGAGGCCACTTCTGACTGGTGGGGGGCTCCATGCACTGTCACAGGGACAGAGGGTTGGGAACCTGCGCTAAGCAGACTCTTGCATGACACAGAGTGTCTCTCCATTGAGGGGGTAGGGGTACAAGTCCTGGCTAGCCAGGTACATGTTCAGCTTAAGTGTACAGACCCTGGGTTGAAGGACCAGCTTTAGGTTACTACTCAGGGCTCGAAAAATTCACTCGACCGCTCGCATTTGCGAGTCAGATTAATTCAGGACGAGCTATTTTTAGGTCCTACTCGCCGAAGACAAACTGACAATTGACCTCTGCCTCTGAAAGCAGAGGAAATGTGACAAGATAGCAAGATTTAAAGGCATCTTTATTGCTCACAAAGTAAATGAGCAATAAAAATGCTTTTAAATCTTGTTAACTTGTCACATTTGCTCAGCTTTCAGAGTCAGAGGTCAAGTGCATTTCAGTTAGGTCGAGGAGATTTTGTAGGTTACTAGACCTGCAGGTCTAGTGCATTTTTTATGATTTTTCGAGCCCTGCTACTCCTGAACTGGTTTGAGTAGAGTGGAGAAAGGGTGCAAAACACCTGGTGCTACTGCACCCCACTTTGAGAAACTCCAGAGGTCAGAGATCCTGGGGAAGACTGGGACCTGGATTTTGATACTGAAAACTGTCAGTGTCCTCTGTTGGTTGCTGTCCTTATGGGCAGAATTTTCCTTGGGTTGGGGACATAAGTCTGATCCAAGGGGTGCAATGGGCCACATCACTTTGTTTGTCATGGTGGTACTGTGTCTCTTCTGGGATGCATCTATGAGAAGGTTAAGATTAGATGCTGCATAGATGGGGTCCTCCGGTGAGGAGAACAGTCAGTTCAGTGGCTTGCGAGAGTGTAGAAAGAGAGATCCAACTGAATTCAGAGGGGCCTAGAACTGGCACAGGCCTCTGCAGTGGAGAGCCCAGTGTACATGTTCTATCTCCTAAACATGGAAGTCCATCAAGGTATTGATAAGTCGCCTGTGGCTTTAGGAGGGGAGTTGTGTTGGACTTGCCCCTCTTTGCAGGGTCACCCCCACATGTTTTGCTTTTTTCTCGCCACCTTTTTGTTGAATTTGTGTTTGTTGGCCTTAGGACTCTGTGCAATTTACCACTGCTAACCAGTGCTAAAGTGCTTGTGTTCACTCCCCTGAACATGGTTTTATTGGCATATTCCTGATTGGCATATTTAATTTACTTGCAAGTCCCTTGTAGAGTTGTATAGCATCTTCCCAGGGCCTGTAAATTAAATGCTACCGGTGGACCTGCAGCACTTATTGTACCACCCACTTATGTAGCACTCTAAAACTTATCCCAGACCTGCCATTGCAGCCTGAATTCAGTGTCACACTGCCATGTCAACTTGTCATTTAAAACCCCCTGCCAAGCCTTAAACTCCCTTTTTTATTTTTATTTTATTACATATAAGTCATCCCTAATGTAGGGCCTAGGTAGCCCATTGGGCAGGCTACTGTGTAATTGAAAGGTAGGACATGTACTTTTATGTTTTACATCTCCTGGTAGTGAAAAACTCCCACATTCGTTTTTTCACTACTGTGAGGCCTACTTTTACTTTGGAAAGCACTAGGGATTCCTCTTTATATTCAATAAGCTGTAATTCCTAATTTAGAGGAGGTAGATCAGTCAAGTTTGGTACTTCTGGAATTGTAATGATAAATCCTCTTTAGTGGCAAAGTCAAATTGATCATTACAATTTTGAAAATGCCACTTTTTGAAATTTGGCATTTTCCTGCTCTTAGCCCTGTGTGCCTGCAGCCTGCCTCTGATTGCATGTCTGGGTTGGGTGACAGCTGGGCTTTGTGTATTCTCGCTAGACAGCCACACACAATGGGAGCTTAGGTGTGACTTGATGGGCCATCCTGGCAGGATGGGAGGGAGGAGCTTGGCACTTCCACACTTACACCTGAATAGTGTCCACACACAAAGGACTGCATACCCCCTGTAGTGAGTCTGGAGCCAGGGCAGGAAGGGAGTACCTCTGTGCATTTCAAAGGCCTGTCTTTGAAGTCTCCCCCACTTCAAAGGCACCACTAGGTATAAGAACTTGACCTCAGACCCCACCACTTCAGTCCACTTCTGGACCTGTGGATACTCTGCCAGGAAGAAGGACTGCTTTGCTGCTGAAAGGACGGTCACTTTGCTGGACTGCTACTCTGAAGGAGATGCTGCCTTACTGTGCTGACCTGCTGCCCTCTTGCCTGGAGTAGGAAAACTGGACCTGCAACTCCATCTTGAGCCCAGAGTGACTCAAAGGGCTTCTCTGCTGGCCTCCTGCTGAGCCTCAGGGACATAACGGGCTTCCCACAACTCCTGGACCCGTCTTAGACTTCCTGACTCCCAAGAGGCGCCTCTCATGTCCTGGGCCCTTGGTGTAGCTCATGAACTCTTAAATTCAAGCTTTTGGGCCCTTCGCGAATGGGCCAGTTGGCACCGGAACCGTGTGGTTAGCACGGAAAATCAGCAGAAGCTGCCACAAGTTCGTCTTATCCCACAGCAAGCCTCGTCTGCTCGCGTGGACCGCCACTGTGAGGCTCTAGCCTGCCCGTCCGCGACGCCCATCCTGCATCTCGCGCCACGCTGACCAGCAACGTTCTCCTTGCTCCCGGCATCCTCCTTGAACGGGACGCCTAAACTTTTGGATTGACCCAGTCCAGCGTGACCCGATATTCCCGGTTGGCGCTTTACGCTGTTAGGCGCTACTTTACAGTTTATTCTTTAAAAATTCGTAACTCCGGTTCTACTGATTTAGATTTTTGTCTTTTTGGTTTTGAATAATTTATTAAAATTGACTCTCTTTCTAAATTGATTTGGGATTTTTCTTGTTTCTTTTTTATTTTCCTTTACTTTATTGCTGTTTGTGCTGCATAAATACTTTACACATTGCCTCTAAGTTAAGACTGACTGCTTTTCGTGCCAACCTACCCAGGGTTAAGCACAAGTTAATTTATTGACTTTTTGTGTTTTACCCTGCAAGGGATTGTGGCTGTTGCTTGACTAGGGCTCTCACCCCAGTCAAGCAGCAACCCAATTTCTCACACTCTGATTTTCCATACTTCCGCAAATCTACATATAGGGACTGAAGTAAGTTAAAAGCAGTTGTTCCAGAGTTGGGATGCCCCTGTGAACACCCACTAACATGTATGTTAAAGGGTAGTAGTCACCAGCTCCTCTCTAGGAAGAGTTGGACGTTTTCTTTTGCGAAAGACTGGAATAGAACTTTTTCCAAGGTAGGGAAAAACAGGGGTTGTAAAAAAGTGAATTTGCAATAACTCTGTAGATTTTAGCATGAGCAAATGTAACACATCATAATGTATATTTATACAGTACATGTTCACCCTAGAGTTTTTTGGCACTGAAACAGATGTTTAATATTGCCCATCTCAATAGTATACATTTTTTTTTTACCTTGGAAGAATGAAAGGTTTCAGCCATACTTCAGTAAACGTTTGTGAATTCCTGAAAGACTTAAATCTACAACAATACAAGAACATATATCTATGGGTGCTTTTTTGTGTCTTTAAGAATTGGGCTCCAGACTTATTTTTCATTTTGCACAGATTCTCCCTCAGTGTGTGTGTGTGTGTGTGTATATGTGTGTGTGTGTGTATATGTGTGTGTGTGTGTATATATATATATATATATATATATATATATATATATATATATATATATATATAGTATTGTATATAACATTTATAAAGCGCGACAAACACCCTGCGGGTACCCTGGCGCTAAAGATACATGAACACAGACCAACGTGGAGCGAAAAAGGACAGAACCTAAGAACATTACTCGAAAACAACAGGATCAGTTTCTGGGAAACAACCACGCTTTGATCCTTTTCCTAAACGGGGACAGGGTACTACATTGTCTAATTTCAAGTGGAAGTGCGTTCCAAAGTTTTGCAGCAGCAGTACTAAAAGATCTTCCTCCCAGTCTGGCCCTGTTGAACCTGGGTACCTTTGCCAGGCAGGCAGAAGAGGAACGAAGGGTCCGGGTAGGAGTATACCAAACCAATTTCTTCTGTAGCGGCTTAGGACCGAGTCCATGCAGAGCCCTAAACCCTATACAAAGGGATTTAAAATGAATTCTTTGCTGCACAGGGAGCCAGTGTAGCTCAGCTAGGCACATTGAGGCAGAAAAGCCTCGAGGTCTAGACAGGGCCAATTTCGCAGCCGTATTCTGAACACGCTGCAGTCTCTGAATCAAGATACTTAGGGGACTCCAGCAATAGAGCATTGCAGTAGTCAAGTCTACTTAAGATAGCGCCTCGAACAACCAAGGCTCTAACCGAAATTGGAAGCAACGGAAGAATCTTTCTCAAAGCTCTAATAAGGCCAAAACAGCACCCCACCATCTTATTCACTTTCGTCTCCAATGACAGGTTGGCATTAAACATGACTCCCAAGTTTCGCACCGTCTTAGATGGCGCCAAGGCAGTAGATGTATCAAGGGGCCAGAAGTTGTGAGGAAGAGGCAGATGGACCTTCCCAACTGCGCAGTGTACAATTTCGGTCTTATCCGAATTAAATTGTAAAGAGTTGTTACGTAGCCACTGCGCAGTAGCGTGCATGCACGCATGAAAATCCTCCAGGGCATTGGGTAGGGTTCCATCAAGAGAGAGAATGATCTAGGTGTCATCAGCATAATTTACCAGTTTCACATTGAGCCCGAATGATGTTAATCAATGGGCTCAAATAGATGTTAAATAAGATTGGGCTGATGGCAGATCCTTGTGGAACCCCATGACAGATGTTAGTGAAGGCTGACTGGAAAGGTGGAAGAGCCACTGCCTGACACCTGCCAGATAGATAGGATCGAAACCAATCCAGGGCAGTGCCCACTACTCCTACCTCCTCTAGACGTGTTAGCAAAATATCATGGTTGACCGTGATCGAAAGCGGCAGACAGGTCAAGCAGAATAAGTATTGCTGATTGTCCCCTGTCTGCCAACAGACGCAGATCGTCCAACACGGTCACCAAGGCAGACTCGGTTCCGTGTTCTGGACGGAAACCGAATTGTACATCTGCCAGACAGTTGTTACGTTCTAAAAAAGCTGACAGAGATTTGCTAACCAAACGTTCAAGGATCTTCACTGGGTAGGAGGAGAGAGATGGGCCGATAGTTACCCGGGCAGGTTGGGTCAAGAGTGGCCTTCTTCAAGAGTGGCGTAACTACAGCCTGTTTCCAGCTAGATGGTACAACTCCACTAGATAGTGATAAATTACAAATCTGTCGGAGCCTGGGGAAAAGTTCTAAGGTATATTCCTTCCAGCTTTTGTGTGGAAGGGGGTCCAGTGGAGAGCCCGAGGAAACACCCAGAGCAAGCCTGCTAAATTCCTCATCTTAAAGGGGCTCAAAATGGTCCAAAAGACTCAATTTACCAGTCCCTTCACCAATCTGTATTCCTACACCGGGCGCCCCTCCCAGACCATCAATTGAGGTGGCTACCCCATGAATCACAACTTTTATCCCCCCAGAAAGGTTGGTTTTCAGACCAGAGATGATGGTGCTGATTTTATCATCAAAAAAAGTTGCCAAACTGTCTCGGAGATCTTGAGTAGGCTGGATCTCATTTTGTAAGCACTGAGGATTAGTGAGGTCATCAACAATTTTGAAAATGCATTTAGACTTATTCAGCGAGTTCAGAATGAGCGCTGCAAAATATTCCTGTTTAGCAGCAAGAATTTCTTTTTTTTTTTTATAGAGAAATGTAGCTGCTTTCCAGGCAATCTTATCCTCATCTACATAGTGCTTTCTCCACTTCCTTTCTGCCTGTTTACATTTTGATTTTAAGGCTTTCAGTTTTTCATTGAACCACCTAGCAGAGGGTCTACCCCTATTTTTGCAGCTTTTCAAAGGGGCAATTTCATTAACAGTTGTAGTAATAAGATTACGGAGGTCCATATAGTTCTCCTCCACTGACCTAAGTACATCAAAATCCCCATTAATAAAGAACGTTGGTGACTGTGTCGCCTTTTCCAGTATCCTCTTCCAGTCCCTACTCAGGAAACTCCTAACATCCCTCAGAGCGGGAGCTCCTCGGCTGGGGATGGCCGTCAAGAATTTAACCAAATGGTGGTCAGTCCAATCTACAGGAAGCACCTCCAAATGGTCAATGACCCATTCCTCACTGAAAACTAGGTCGAGCATATGCCCCCCTATGTGTGTAGGTCCAGTTACTCCCTGAAATAGGCCTAGACTTTCGCAAGATTGAAGAAGAGTATGATATCCTGTATCTAAGGTCCCACTTAGCCAGAGATTGAAGTCCCCTGCAATAAGCAGTCTCGAGTGAGTAACAGCCATATTATTAAAAACATCAATCGGCACCTGCAGTTGAGACAGGTTGACTGCACCAGGGGCCTATAGCACACTATGCCATCTAATAAGTGCCCCTGGGGTCTTTTTAAAGAGAACCCCAGAAGCTCAAAACCCTCTACTGCATCAATATCCATAGGGACAAAATCCCATCCTTCTTTAAACATGAGACCAACCCCACCGCCTCTACCTATAGCTCTAGGCTTGTGAAAAAACTTATAGCCTGGAGGGCATGCCAGTCCTGGTTCAAGAGCGGAATCAGGATAGGTCCAAGTCTCTGTCATGAGTAACATATCAAGTTGATGCGTTTCAATAAGTAATTGGATCTCTGTGGCATGTTTAGGGAGAGATCTAACATTGAGTAATCCGCAGACCAGAGCCTCCTTCCTAATGAAATCAGACCCTGGGCTGACCGGATTCTCAAATATAGGCAGTCCTACCCCGGCACCTCCATTCTCACCTATCTCCCGCAATGCCCGGCTTGAATAGCAGAGTCTCCTGGTATCACGTGCAGCATGGCTGGCGCTGTGCGTGGATCGTGCGCGGACGGGCGCAGACGGGCTTGCCTTTAGCGCGCCGCCGGCGCGCCCGCTGCGCTCCCTCGATCTTGCCGGCATAAATATCCGGTGTTGGCGTCAGCTCCACCCCTCACCCGTTCTGATTGGCTGCCCTGGGGGAGTGGCACTAGAAAGCTACAACGAGGCTTGTAGCGCCGGTAGCACTATTCACGGCGAAATGCAAAGTCTAAAAACACAGTTTCAAATTCAACACACAGTACACAAAGACTAAAAGTTTTAAAAAATAATTCTGAAGAGCTCCCTAAGCGTTGGGCAGCGAACACAATCTATGTGAGCGCTCCCGCGATCTTGCCGGCATAAATATCCGGTGTTGGCGTCAGCTCCACCCCTCACCCGTTCTGATTGGCTGCCCTGGGGGAGTGGCACTAGAAAGCTACAACGAGGCTTGTAGCGCCGGTAGCACTATTCACGGCGAAATGCAAAGTCTAAAAACACAGTGTGTGTGTGTATATATATATATTTTTTTATTCTCCAAAACGCCCTTGCGCTCAAGAATGCACTCGGCGATGCTCTGACCACTTGGCCCGTATTTGCCTCGATGCAGCATGCTTCCCCTCTGTCCAAAATTGCAAGACTGATACTCGACGCGTTTCGAGGCAAACGCCTCTTAATCATGAGTTCACAGAAAGCTCACCTGTTGATTTACTCTTAATTTATTGAAAGAGTCCGCCCACAGTGGGCGTGGCTTACAGTAAGCGCCACTTTGCATGATGGTACTTGCAGTTTATACAGGTAAGTTCTAGTATCCATCCTTAGTAGGCTCCATGCCTCTGTGTGCAGTAAAACTTGTTTATAACATCCTTTAGTAGGTAGGGACTTTGGGGCTGCGTGCTATCCTTTGCAAAAGAACATCGTGCCACAGAAAGGAATATTACCTTCCCCAGCCTTTCAGTCCGAAATGGTGCAACTCTTGTTACCGCGGCTCGGGCAGCCGCGTTCCATTTTATTCTCCAAAACGCCCTTGCGCTCAAGAATGCACTCGACGATGCTCTGACCACTTGGCCCGTATTAGCCTCGATGCAGCATGCTTCCCCTCTGTCCAAAATTGCAAGACTGATACTCTACGCGTTTCGAGGCAAACGCCTCTTAATCATGAGTTCACAGAGGCACAGAAAGCTCACCTGTTGATTTACTCTTAATTTATTGAAAGAGTCCGCCCACAGTGGCGGTTTAAACCATTTAAATGTGTAAAAATACCTCTTGTTTTAGTAGCAGACCCTCCTTTCACAGATTGGCAATGTAAAATAGCAGTCAAAGGGTTTGTTCTTCAGGGGGCTGGGCCTACTTGTCCTTTGGATAAAGTAAATATGAAAACTTTTTGCCCTTGACCCCAAACAATATGTCCTGTTCTTCGGGCGATAGGAATTCCACATGCCTGAGTGCATTCATTGTCCTGCGGTTAGGAATGGCGAGTTGAGGCATCGTACTAGTTTGCCACAAGAGGCCCATGGGCCACATCCAGTTTCTGTCGATCTCCACGGCTCCGCTCCCAATATTTCAGGGCGACTGAATCATTTCCTTATTTCTGTACCCCACATAGCGGTACTGTCCTCTCCGATAACAAGTGCCACACAAGATACGTGGAGGACTGCTAAGTCAGACCCTTCGGCTGTAAACACTGTGCCAGCCACCTGCCGCCCTCGATTTCACACTGCGTCAGTGCTACACTGTGCTGCTCATCCTGGTTGGCACTGTCTGTGATTCTGTTCTACCAAAAAGAGTTGATATGCAGGATCAGTGGGAGGTAAGTGGATTCAGAAATTCCTCCGTGAAGAATTCCACCAAAGGCACTCACTTGGTCTTTTCATAATATTATATTTATTTTGTGAATATAATTAATTTTACAGTAGTAATGTGACTATCCCAAATAGGACCAATAATCAGTGAAATAGTATGCTCAAGGCACATAAGTTGCCCAAAGAAAACAATATTCAAGCCATATTTAGAATGTTGGGAGCTCCACTGAAAACAATGGAGGGCTTCGGGCTTCTAATGGCCGGTAGAGACCCGGAGCTCCAACATTCCAATGTTTGTTCTCAGCTTTTGCTGTGAACAAAAGGCGTCACAGAGCCCGAGGGGCTTTTGGTCCACTCTGGCTCCCTGAGACCTTTTTAGGTCTCGCCTAGCGAAGCAGCGCAAAGCGCTGCTCGCTATGCGAGATCTATTGTTGCCGACTTTTGCTCCGATGCGGGACAGGAGATGTGCACGCGCATGGTGCGAGCAGGAGTTGTAATGGCGCCGCAAGCCGTACGCGTGCACATCAACTGTCTGTGCCGAAACTTAACAGACAGGAGATGTGCACGCGTTCGGCTCGCGGCGTTATCACAACGCCTGCTCGCACCATACGCGTGCACATCTCCTGTCCAGGCAGCCGATGCGCACGCTCACGGCGTGTCTTCAGCGTCGTGGTACGGGCTGGAGGCGCCCTTCCGAGAGGAGCACGAGCGGCGCATTCTGCCAACATGGAAAGTTCTGGAGAGGCGCTGCCAGAATCCACGTCAGCGAAATGCTGTGGGTTGAGGTAAACCGGCCCGTCCTTGGCGCTGACACAGGGTCCTGGTGACACAGAGCAGTCCCGTGAGGGGTAGGTGGCAAACTCAGAGGCCTGCCACACCGCGGACAGCGCGCAGTGTGGGATGTGAGTGGCACCGGCTGCCAAAGCAAAGCATGCCTGTGGGAGCGCGAGGGCCTGGCCGGAAGTGAGCTGAGGGTCCATTCGAGCCTTTAATTCCCTGTGGGAAGGATGGAGCAGATTGCTGCTTCCGATGGCGAGCCCTGAGGTTGTGCGTGTTGTTTTGGTAGTGCACAACTGAAGACGTCTGGGCCTAGGGAATGTTTGTCCCCTCGGTTAATTTAGCTTCAAAGAAGTATCTGCACTCTTGTTTTAATAGCTGTGACATTGTTGTGCTTCAAATACTGCTGGGGAGTGTTAAATTGTGTTTGCACATTATTATCAAATATATCACGCTCATGCTGTTCTGCATGCGTCTTCAGACATCTCCAATCGGTGCACATTCAAACAGATGCTCAACTTTAACAGCCCCTGGAAGCTTGCCTTGGCATCTGAAGCGCTACGAAAATTAATAAAGCAATAACTATTAGTAGTTATAGATTTTTTTATTTTTATGGAGGATGTTTTCATTTTAGTTGCTCCAGTGTCAGTGGTGTGTGTGGGGGGGGGGGAATTGTGCATAATTTATCGTCAAATATGTAAAGCAAGGTGCATGGGGTGCGGGGGAGGTTGTTATCTTATTGAAGTGGGAGATATGCAGCCACACTTCGGAACCAGTTTTCCCCAACAGTTATTCTATGAATAATGAGGTGAGGTTTGAAAACACACACACACGCACACACACAATATGAATAATAAGGTTTGAAACATACACATACATCACACACAAACACACGCGCCCCCACACACACAAACACACACAATGAATAATGAGGTTTGTAACACACACACAAATACACATCACACAGGCACACACAAACGCACAGACACAATGAAGAATGAGGTTTGAAACACACACGCAGACACAATGAATAATAAGGTTTAAAATACACACACTTTTTCTATGTCTCCAATGGGATTGTCAGATGTCTGAATACGACGGAGGCTTCACAGGGTTTCCCGCCCAGGCACGAGGTGTCGTTGGTCCGTGGGTCGGACAGGCCACCAGCAGCCGTGGCGCCCCTCTCTGCCGCCTCGAGCATTGAACGTCCCTTTGCCCCGCCTATCCGGTAGGTGAATCGGCGCAAAGTGGAACCAAGCTGTACTTGACCCCTGCCTTTATGAGCGCCTCAGTGTTTGCCTAAAACACAATCGGGCTTGACAAGAGAGCCTGCTACCGTGTGACACGGCCCATTCAACAGATAGATGTCCACCGCCACACACCACCGCGGCGGCATCGCAGCCAGCTTAGGTATTTGTTCGAAAAGCAGAAAAAAACGGCATAGATTAATGTCCAAAGGTGGGAGGAAAGGAGGGCTGCTTAAAAGAAAGGGTGGGAGTGTTTACATTTGCTGCGTGTCTTGAGATATCTTTCCAGAAACAACATGTCAGTGGCTCAAACAGAAGAACGGGGACAAAAATATGAAATAAAAATATTCCCACACGGTTCGCACTAATTATGTGGTGTGTGTGGCAAACATTTGGAAGACAACGATACTGTTCATAACGTGAAAAAGACAACGCAAGGTTGCACAGAAACGCCCCATTAGGCAAGTTACATTTCGAGGAAAGCAGAAACATATTCGTTTCAAAAAATATTTACCAACCTATTTTTAAAAAACGAAATTTGAAGTGCAGTGTAATAATGAACACGGGCCACTGGTATAAAATTCACAGGACCAACCCAAACAGAAGCTATTGGCATTGTAAATGACAATGCCTTTTATTTGTTTTAAAAACCAACACGTAAATAAAAAACATTGCCATTTACAATGCCAATAGCTTTTTATTTATGTTTTAAAAACCAACACGTAAATAAAAAACATTGCCATTTACAATGCCAATAGCTCAAACTCTCACAACTGCGAGACCTATTGCATTGCAAATGCTTGTTTTTACAAGTTACAACATTCTGCCCTGTAGGGACGGAATGTTCTAATAGCCTAGAGCCCTCCATAGCGGGCTCGACTGGCCATTAAAGGCTCTCGCCGATGCTGGAGCGGGCCTTTAATGGCCGGTAAAGCCCTCTACGGCTATATTAGAACACTGGAATGTTGAGAGCTCCATTGAAGATAATGAGGTGGCTCTGGGCTTATAATGGCTGTTTTAAGCCTGGAGCTCCAATGTCCCAATGTTTGTCTTCATAGTTCTCCCTTTATTAAATTTAGAACATTCTACCCTTCGTGAGTTTGATCTTCTAATAGCCTTATAGCCATTCATCCTCGGGCTATACCAGTTGTAGCTCTGGTTCAGGGCCTTTTAAAACTGGCACAGCCCTCAGCAGTGGGCTGTTAGGCTATATTAAAGAGCATAATCAACTAGCCAATTAATTAGATTGAGCAACAGCATGCTCTGCACGACAAGACCAGACCGAAGTGTCTTCTCAAAAACTATGCTCATAAAGTTTCTGTTCTAAAAATGAGCTCTAATGTGCTCTGCTAAACTGTTCTGTTAGAAATTAGCCTTCTAAAAATGAGCTGCTTGCCATTAAATTTGAGTCTTATAGAGTTTTCACAATACGAACAATGAGTTTATATAGAACTAATTGTAACATCTTTAATACACAGCATTCTGTAGGCAACAGAACGGAAACCAAAATGATACATGAAAAGAAAAGCATTTTCTCGATTTCCATCCAGACATTTGTGTCTTTAAAATATGAATACACTGATTTTTTGTGCCGGCATTGATTACATTCACGTAATCTTTCCACCAGATGTAAAATAACAACTTCGAAATATATTGCATTAATTTGTTTCTTTACACAATATTTTCTTTGCACATCCTTAATGCTGGAAGGAAACATCATAAAATATAGCAATATGACCACATTTGCATTTCTGCCAAAATACGCTGCACATTTAGTCTTTGTAACGTTACATCTGCTAGTCATGGAAAGATACAATAGAGTTTCTACTCGCACTTTATGATGAGTATAAAATCTATTGTGGATCTGTATTTCATTCCCTTGTTGAATTCAACACTAGGGGCCCGATTATGATGTTGGACGGATCTCCACCGACAGGCTGTCTGTGGCGGTCCATCTGACATCAGGGGCTGCGGTCCGACTGCCGCAATATGATGCGTTCGGTCAGAAGCAGCAGGCGGAGGGATTGACGGACGCTCCGACGGGCTCAAGGAGCCCATCGGAGTGTCGGTCGGAGCGTAATACCCTACAATGGGGACAGTGCCTGCAGAGGTAGGGATTACGATGTCCCTTTCCCTCTGCCTTTACATGGCGGTCCAACTGCCATGTAAAGGCAGACGGAATCTGATTTTGGGGGCCCCTAGCACAGCCCCCGTCACCCTTGAGCCTCCGCTATGGGCCAAGAGGGGCACATGTGGTCGCCCCCCCAAACAGCCACGCACCGTGTGCCAGGCACCACATGGTGCCTGGCACATGGTGCATAGATGTTTGAAAACAACATACCCTTTACTATTTCAGCTTGTGCTGCGGCCTTTTTCTGGCTACAAATAGTAAAGGCTATGTTTCCGACCACCGTGCTGGCGGTCGCTTTGCAATTCAGCGGGTGGGACCTCCGACACCTTGTCGGGGGTGGTTCCATTCCTGCTACGACGTCGGTCGAACGCTCGTCCAACCGGCATCGTAATGAGGGCCTAGGTGGCCTCATGATTGTCTGAAGCCTATCCTTTATTTTTTTTTTATTATAGTGCTTGAAGTGGCTATTGTTTGATTTTTCATTTTTTAGGTCTCGCCTGAGCCAGCGCATGCTCTGTCCTGGCGAGACATTTAGTGTGTGGGCTTTTAAAAGTGCTACCACAGCTTTTTGGCTGGCATACAGCGTGCGGTTACGCGCACAATGACGAGCAGAGGCGCCATCTGGCTTTCCCCTCTCGTCATGGTGCGCGCACATCGCACACCACTCGCCAGCCTGCTTTCACTTTTGCCATCGCGCGTGCCACCTCTCTCCCACCACAGAGCGCGTCCCGCTCCTCCCGCTGGCTGCTGCTGCTCCCGGCGCCATCTGGCTTTTCTCACTTTCTGACTTTATTTTTCTGAGTGCAGTTTGGCCTCTTCCACTGGTATAGGGCGCTGGCACTGTTCTTGTGCACTGTACAGTGAAGCGCTTCTCCGTGACAGCAGCAGCTTGTTTTATTTTTAACATCGATCCTCTCGGACACGTGCACACGCGCACCATGCCTCCTCCGTGGTTTCCTAACAAAGGTGGTAGGGCGGCACTCGGCCTGCATGGAAGTTTGGGGGCAGTGCATCGAAAAAGTGTAATAAGGCAGTAACTTTATGAAAAACGTATTACTGTGGCTTTCTGTAATGGCTCATTAAGCCTTACAGCGCGCGAATCACTTTGATTTCCATGCTCCTCCACCCCCTTGCTCTCTGCTCTCACTACCCCCTCCCTTCTCCCCCTCCCTCCTCGTCAGTTACCGGGCTGAATTTGTGCGTCCGATGTTTCTTAATGCATTACAGTATATTTTTAAAATACTTTGGCTACAGCTTGTCATGTTTTGATTCCATGGCCTTCTTCCAAATTGTGTTTTTCAAACGCATGAGCATTTCAGTCCCACAGTCTTCCGACTGGATGAGTTGTATCCTTCCACAACTGACTTGTGGAGTCTTTCTTTCACTTTCCTTTTCTGCGTTTCTCCCCTGTCTGCTTGTTCGTCCTGACACTTCTATTGTAGCAACGCGGTCCGAGCCCTCCAAGGCTTCCCAGACTGCTACTTTTGCCCCAGGCCTGCTCCTTCACTCGGCAGGCGGGTAATTTCCATGACCTCACCCGGGTCTGGTCTTGCACTCTCCCCGAGCCCACGGACCTCCGTAGTGGCACCCAGGAGATCACACCAACTTTTGGCCCTCCCAGGTTGCACTGCAGGACGTTCCAGAAGTACGGCCTCAGGACGGCTTCAATGTTCCTGTGGTGTTCGTTGTGCCGGTAGGCCCCGCCCACTGGTGCAGCCGCTTCAGGCACTTCCTGGTTGCTGGGCAACTGGGGGTCGGCGGCGTTATCGCATCGGCTCCTCGCAGCCAGGGCACTCCGACTTGGTGCACTTAGCACCAGCCTAAGGACGCATGCTGGCTCAACAGCAGTTCTCCCAAAAACGGAGCACTTCCCCCGCACTTGGCAATTGCACAAACTAGTGCTCCAACCTCCACCACTCACCACGCACTTTCACTGTGGAGGGCACCGCACGTCACCGGGGGTGCACACACTCACCAGCTGCCAGGGGGGAGGGGAGAGAGCACTTCCTTAACAAGCTCTCCCCTCCTGCTGCTCCACACACCAAGGGCCCTTTCACCAGCGCTCGTCACGCGCTTCCCAGCACAGTACAACCAGGAAGAAAGCGTTCACCACGCGCTTCTGCCCACCAGCCCCGGGAAGCCAACAAGCCTCACAAGATCACTGGGGGAGACCAAAGGGATGCACACAGGTAGGCCAGCACAGGTGTTTCCCAGGCAAAGCGGTAGTCCTTCCAATAGCCCAACAGGCAGCAGTCCAGTCCCCTGAATGCCGTTCATTGACCGATTACCATAAAAAATTCAGGATCACTTTGGGTTTGTTGACGATACATTATACTAGTTGTGTCTGTTTGCCTTTCTTCTTCAGTATCAGAAAGCCTGATGTCAAAAAAGACAATGATTGCTTACTTTCAGCATTTCATAATTACCGTGGCTTCTAAATTGACGCCACATGGAGAGTTCAGGGTTCTGTGTGTTTGTAACCAAGCCTTCTATTAAGTTACCCCATCTGCTTTGAAAAATGTCTTGCTGTAGTCCCTTTAGTTCCGTTTTCATCATGGTATTTCGTCCTTCTTTCTGTCCCTAATTTTTAGAAAGCATGATCAGAAAGAGAAGCATTATCAGTGCACGCAGTGTTACTCTGGAACAAACTGGACCACCACTTTTGAAGATCACTATGCCTTTGGAAAGGCTTTGAGAACTCTTCTCCTCGCAGCCTAAGTTTGTTATATCAAGGCCTATGTGAAATTTGGTCAATTTAATAGCACCTAGGTGCCTTCTTCATGACACTTGTACATTCCTAAAACACATCAAACATTCCCGTTATGTAAGGCTTTCTTGCACAGAGAGGCGGTATCAAAGGCGCTCATAGAGAACACATATGCCAATAGTACTGGCACATGTATGCAGAGGAATTTATCGGCACACTACTTAGTCACACCGACAACATCACCAACAAGCATTGGCATAGCCAATAGGTCTCGCCTTTGGGATCTTCTAAGTGTTTAGCCATGCAACAGTTGGTGTTGCACTAAGGATATTGTGCTGCATACCTAAATACTTATAAGGTCCCAAAAGCGAGACCTATTGGCTATGCCAATGCTTGTTTTCTATTGTAAACATGGAATACATTTAGTTTATTTTCTTTGTGCAGTGCTAGGGCAGACCAAAGGTACTTCAGGGCGTTGACAGTGAACCTACAGAATGAAACAAAGCAATAATATTACAGCTAAATTATGCATAAAAAGTAGAATTCTTAGCAAATCAGTCACAAACAGTTGTTAGCTGCTGACTTATTGACATCTTAACTAACTCGTCTTTACTGAGGCCATAGGAAAATGTTTTAGCTTTTGAAACTCTGGTAAGATTAGAAAGCCTTGGCTCAGTTGGACATTCATTTCCAAACTCTCTAGCCTAGTAGTTAAGATTTACAATTTCTTTGCATAAACTGCCACAGTATACTTTAGATCAGATAGTGACATTTTGTTAGTTCCTAAAACTCGGCATGTGTGGTAAGATGCAAGGAGACCTGACTGGACGGATTTTCCGTTAAAGTACTGAGCGAGATCCATAATTTCTTTTGGAAGATGGAAGGCTCTTACTAGCTTTTGATAAGTTGTTAATATTATTTCATTAACAAATGAAACTAAATACACAATGTTCATCCCTCTTCAATTAAGACATTAATTTTTTCGGCAGAGCGAAATCTAGCGCCATGCATTAGTGAACCCTTCTTAGAGCTACTGCTTATACCAGTACATCTTTAATGATGGAGCCAAAGATGTCAGGTATTTGATAAGGTATAAAGGTGAAACTGGATGCTTTTGTCACTTTTCATTTGAGGCTGTAAGGCGAATAGACACTGAGATTCCTGACCCTCTCAACTGATTGATTTGAAAAAATATAAGGGAGGGTTGATGGGGCTGTAGATGACTGGTTTATAGGATGGCCAATGATCCTGCCACCATTGAGGCCGCTAGTTTTTCAGCATCCAGCTCATTAGCTTCCAAGACATTTCACCTCTGCAGAGTATTGTACAGAATGTCCATGGGTTGGAGCAATGTCTTAAAGTGGTGTGAAGTTGACATGGCATGCCACATATTTTGAGCACCTGAACTAGTAAGTATTAAATATCAATCCCAACACTGCCAAGCTATACAGTACTCCACTTTTGTTTTTGACCCTATCTGTTATAAAAGGGTCTAATTTCAAGTATTTATCTCTCGTTGAGCACAGTTGAAGTCAATGGGGTGGAATACCCTTAGTACCCTTTTATTCAGATGTTTGAAGAGAATGGTGTGATTGACAGTGCCAAAAGCAGTTGTTGCTTTCACTCACTTAACATTAAGGAGGGTTAATTCACAGGAAAGGGGGGATCCTGGTCTTAAATAATCAACCAAAACCATTACTGAAAAATATGCACAATTAGGCATTTTCCAGATCTTAGTTTATATATTTATTTAAACGTTCAAATTAATCATTACAGAATGTAACAAGCATTGGCATAGCCAATAGGTCTCGCCTTTGGGACCTTATAAGTGTTTAGCCATGCAGCACATTATCACCCACTGGGCAGATTTCTGTAATGGAAGTAGTACTTATGTAAAGTGCTCTCTTTCTTTCTTTCTCTCTCTCTCTCTTCTCTCCCTCTAACATCCACAGAGAGGTCAAGAGGTCATTGAAAACAGCTATCAGCCTGCAGCTCGGGAGATTTTGTGGTTAGACAAACGAATATTTCTGTGAATTACCTAAAACTTCTAAATGAAAGTTCTTCTATTCGTTCTGCACTCTCTATGCACCCCAACACTACTGCACCCTGCTTTACTCATTTTACATGAGTAGGTAAGACTCCTCGATAACACTGCACATATTCAACGCCGCCCGAGCACAGGCCCTGCCCTAAGGACACCTAGGCGTGCGTTTCCGTCTAGAAGGGTGGGAACAAGAGTTAACTGAAAACACATGTGAGCTCACATTTCTGACTAGAGGAACATGCTTCGAAATAACAAAAATGTCAGACCTCACGCTCGCCCCTCACAGGAACCACGACACTGAGCTCCGCCTGACTGAAAACACACTTCAGAACCCCATGTTGAGGCAAGGCCTGACCACATCAGCAGTCATTTCATTCTGACAACGGCAAATGTGATTCAAACATAAAATTCATTTTTATGTTAATCTTGACAGAAGTGAAGGATTGCATTGCCCTGGACACACAGGCACGCACACACACACAGATGCATTCACATACACAGGCAAATGCACACAGGCATGCACACATACACAGATGCGCGCACAGGCACGCACACACACACACAGATGCAGACACATACGCACACATACGCACACATACGCACACACACACACACATACGCACACACACACACACGCACACACACACACACACTCACAGGCACACACAGATGCACACACACAGATGCACACAGACACACACATGCACACACATACACAGATGCCACACACATGGACACAAACACACAGGCACACACACACACACATTCATGTTTCCGTCTGCGACGCTGGGATAGAGAGTTAATTCCAAACTCCCTGAGTGTTCAAATGTAAGATGAGAGCAGAATTTTCTAGAACAAAACTGCTCCATCCGAGGCTCCGGCAGGAAGTAGTGTCAGAGCTCCAATGGACTGAAAACAGCATCACACCAGCAGAAAAGACTTAACCAGAACTACACGTTGAAAGAGAGGCCGCAACAGTCTTTATTTTATTCTGACTACCGCAAAAGTTATACAAGAATGAAATCTGCCTCCTGGAACCTCTGACGCCAGACTCCCCTTTTCACCAGGGCGGGGGACGGGTGCAAGGACTGCCGGACTCCGCTTCTCACCAGGGCGGGGGACGGGTACAAAGACTGCAGAAGGGGCGGACCGGGGTTGGCAGCGAGGCCAACAAAGGGAGGTGCAGGGCTGCTTAATGGAGAGGGGATGGGGGTGGGGGGGGCCTCTTTCACTCAGCACAACTGGGCCTTGCAGAAGAGCGTGTCAGGCAGGACAGATGCACACACACACACACACACAGATGCGCGCGCACACACACACAATAAATGCAAATGCTATAATTGATTACATTATTTAGCACGGCCACAAGCACTTTTGCAGAGTTTTGGCATATTGATTAGTTAATGGACTGGATTTGTTGTAAGACTTTATTAGCATATATTTTTTTCTGTTTTTGAAGAGCACTCTAAACAATGCTTTAGCGAGATGTAGTAATTACTTCCCATGACTAACCGATCTTAATTAAGACGAATTTTAGCTGGGACATAGAAGCAGATGATAAATGCCATCTATCCAAACCCACAAACAAGGCAAATATCGAAGAAGGCAGCCCAATTACAAGCCAGTAAACGCTGAACGGAAAGCAAACAGATTCCTAATTAGACGTCCTCATACGTCACAAAGATGGCGTCGGCCTGTCGAAATGGGCCGTAGTAAAAGAGGACAAGGCGGTAACAAGTACGCCCAAATGACACATCACGCGCCAGCGTTTAACATAAACGCTGACGCAAGCCAATTAAAAAGAAGGGCGTGGCTTAAAGCCCCCTTCTTGAACCGTATCGATTCCAAAAGCCCTCGCATGGCGAGAGCAGCGCATGCGCGCTGCTAACGCCAGGCGAGACCTAAAAAGTTAGGATCAGAAGCCAAATTCATTTTAAATGCAATAATCCAATGCACCTTTAAGAAATGAAGTAGCAGCAACACATGGGAAAATAATCAAATTAATAATAACAGGCCCTAATACAAAAGGACCATATAGCATCTAGCCTTCTGAGTGAAAGAAAAAAATGATTAAATTCCTCCTTAAGTAGCATATGTTTTATTGTATTGTAATTGCATTTATATAGCGCGTACTATCCCTGATGAGGCGTCGAAGCGCTTTTTCGGCGAGTAGCACGCTACTCCGGAACCCATAAAGGATTAGTGGTGAATTAGTATAGTGAAATATGAAAGTAATTTGAGTGGTGGATATGTTAGTCAGTTATTTGAATTGAGAAGGATAGGGGAGGGATAGACGGGAGAAAAAGGTTTGCATTTATATAGCGCTTGTTACCCCTGATGGAGCACGCTACTCCAGAACCCATAAAGGATTAGTGGTGAATTAGTATAGTGAAATATGAAATTTGAGAAATGGACATGTTAGTCTGTTATTTTGATTGAAAAGGATAGTGGAAGGATAGCAGTAGGAGGAGGCTTGGGATGAGTAGAAGGGATGTGGAGGGGAAGAGTCGGAGGGAAGAGTTTAGAAAGGCTTGTTTTGGGGATCAATATAGTAAAAGAGGTGTCAGATGATGCAAGGAGGGGTAGAGTAGGGTAGAGTCCAGAATGGGTTATTTTGGGGATCATAGTAGTGGTATGGGGTTTGGGATGAATGAGTGGATGTAGAGGATATGTTGATAGAGGTATAGGGTGAGAAATAGGGTAGTGCATTGGAAAGAGTAGTAGAAAGGTTTGAGATGAGTCAGAGAGTTGAGGTAGAAGATATATTGCGAGAGGTATAGGGTGAGAAATAGGGTAGTGCATTGGATATGCTGAATTAGAAGAAAGTAATAAATATATAGATCCAGAAGTACATGGAAACTATATAGATGCATAAAGGAAGTAAGAATATGTAGATTAAATATATTGATAGAGGTATAGGGTGAGAAATAGGGTAGTGCATTGAATATGCTATTTAGGAGAAAAGTAATAAATATATAGATCCAAGTACATGGAAGGTATATAGATGCATGAAGTAAGTATATGTACATTAAAGATAAACTCTGGTTTTCAAGTTTTGTTGTATTTAAATTTTTTTTTTTTTTAAACAATTCTACATGTTTATACAAAGAAATACACATGTATAGGTACATATCTATAGTACAAATACATGCTTATATACAGAGGGATATGCTGTAATTTTCTGTTTGTATATGATGCTTATGTGGGGAAGAGCCAATTCTTGAGTAGTTTTCTGAAGATAAGGTGGTTGTCCGTGGATCTTATGTTGGGCGGGGTAAAGAGTTCCATAGTTTGGCAGCTTGAACAGAGAAGGATATGCCACCCATGGTTTTTTTCTTGTATCTTGGGATTTTGAGGCGAGGTGCCACTCTAGAGCGGAGGTTCCTTTGTTGAATGTGTTTGGTGATTTTATTCCTTATGAAGAGTGGTCCCATTCCATGTATCGCTTTGTGGGTGATACAAAGCAGCTTGAACGTGGATCTTCTGGCAACTGGTAACCAATGCAGGGCTTTCAAGGCAGGGGAGATGTGGTCTCTCGGTTTGATATGCAAGAGTAGTCTGGCAGCCGAGTTCTGAATCCGTTGTCTTTTCATGGTCGTTAAAGGTGATACGTGGTAGAGGCTATTGGCGTAAGCGAGTTTGGACAGAACAAGGGAGATGGTAGCTTGGACCTTGTGTGGAAATCCCAAATGGGGGAAGATTCGTCGCAGAGTTTTTATAGTAACAAAGCTTAATCTTGCTAGTTTGTCCACTGGGCATTCATCGATAGCTTGGAGTCTATGGTCATTCCAAGTTTTCTTACTTCCTTCGATACTTTAGGCAGTGATCCCAGTTCATCGGGCCAGGCGTCAAGCGGCTCATAATGTTTCCAATTGCCACACGTGAGTATTACGTTTTGGAAGCATTCAATTTGAGATGGCTCCAAGTCATCCATTGATTCATGGCTCTGAGAAAACGGAAAATCGGCGAATTTCCAATGTCTTTGGGGCAACGCGTTTCCAACACCGTCAGCAGTGAGGGGTTTTCGTCAGGACTTGGACGTGGTGTGGTCTTATGTTGTGGAAAGGGAGATGTTCCTACTAATTCCAAAATTTCTGGCGGTGGCGATGGGGCCTGCATCAATGGCGATTTTCAGTTGTGCAGGTTGGTGCATCAGTTCAGTTGGAACTCTATTTTCACTGGCGTCTTGGCATGTTTGTGTTGGCAGAAACCGAGCTTATCTCTGCTGCAGTGCTGCTAATGTTTGGGCCACAACATAAGACCACACCACGTCCAAGTCCTGACTAAAACCCCTGACTGCTGACTGGGTTGGAAACGCATTGACAACAGCTTCTGGGAAAAGCAAACCCTATTGGCTTAGGAGAAGGCTTAATTCATTCCCTCCATAAGCCACCCTTAACCAGATTCATGGGATACCCAGAGCTGTGCATATAGGCAGGAGAATGAATAGTGGTAGCAAGCTGTCACTTGCTACTCCGCCTTGATGCTATTTTTGATTTATGGACTGGTGCTTTAGTTACCTTTTTGTGTTATTGTAATTGTTTTTCTGAATACACACAAATTATCAATGTATTATACACATTTGTAAACACTGTTTATATCTGTTAACTGTTTTTGTATTTTCTATGTTGAAAAACGTCACTAGTTTGTGTTGTCCTTAATGTTTGACATGAATTGAATGTTCTTGCATTTACGGAATCCAGAAAATTGTGAAATAAATCACAAGAGCCTATGAATTAATTCCATTGGCTCTGCTTTTGATTAAACTTCAACAGTAGCTACTGGATACTCTTAAGTATATAACTATTAGTGGTCCAATCCAGTGAGTTTAGGACCCAAGCCTTCCCTAGGTTACAAATCTGCATAGTTATAGCACGTGAGGTGAAATTGATTGATCAATACAGGTAATGACCATGTAGATTTTGAAAAGCATGGACGAGATGATAGAGCCTTGAGGGACCCCTGCTTTTGTGAAGTATTGTTTGGACGATTAAGGTGGGGTATGGATGACATTAGTTCTGTTTCGAAGGTAGGACGCGATCCAGTCTAGAGCAGTCCCCTCTATGCCGGCTTCCTAGAGTCTTTGTGTCAGAGTGTCATGGTCAACCGCGTGAAAGGCAGCCGATCTGTCCAAGAGGAGTAGCGCAGCAACCCCGTTGCAGTCAACTGTGTTCTTCAGGTCATCCCAGATGGCAAAGAGGGCAGATTCTGTGCCTCTTCCCGGACGAAATCCTGTTTAGAAGTCTGAAAGTATGGCATTCTCTTCAATGAATTGTGACATCTGTGCGATTGCTGCTCTTTCTATCAGTTTGCCCAGGCAAGGTCCATTTGTAATGGGTCTGTAGTTGTCAGGGTTCAGCGGGTCCAAGTTTGTTCTCTTCAGTAAAGGGCGTATGTATGACGTTTTTAGTTCTTCTGGAAATATTCCGGTAGTTGAGGAATTGTTGACGATTCTTCTTACTGGAGTGGCAGCAGAGGTTGTTAGAAGAATTGTCTTGAAAGTTTGCGTAGGACACGGGTCAGAAGGGCTGCCAGCAGGTCTGCTTGCTTTGACCAGGTCCATAAATTCATTGTGTGAAATGTGTTGGCAGGAACAGAGAGGCTGGGTTAGAGTATACTTGGATTGTTGTTTTGTAAAAGGGTTAGTGCTGGTGCTTTGTCTCTGTTTTAAGTATGAGTCCAACGTGTCTGCTTTGTCCGTGTAATGCTTGTCTGTGAATAATGTTACAAAGAAAACACACAATTTCAAGGCATGTTTTTACGTAGAAAGGCAGCACTGAAATATTGCAAATTTAGTCAATAATACTGCTAATTTCCAAACACAGCTAGAAAACTAGCATATAGCAAAAGGGAAAAAAAATCAAGCTTGACAAAATAGATTTTTTCTGCACGTTCATAACGACCACATAGCAATGGAGGTCTCAGCACATTACCTTGTTGGAGCACATTGCTTCAGCCGAGGAAGCTAGGAGAATTTTTTTTACTTCACTTGCAGAGACAGACCGTGGCTGGAGCTAAATGTGAAGGATTTTCTAAAAGGCAGATGAAAACAAATGCTTATGCACAAATTTAAACATGAACTTTTCAAAATGTGACCTAGTGTGGCTTGGTTATGCTTACTAAATCAAATCTATGCTGAACATTATTTTTCAAAGAATTTTAATTCCTCACACAGTCACTGAGCTAGTAATATATAGTCAGTAGGTCTCCTCTATGCCCTTGTCTTTTTGATAAGTGATGGTTCTGCTCTTCCTGTGAGCAAAAGCCTGAATAGCGATGAGTTACCGAACTACCTCCTTCCAAACAGCAATTGACTGGTGTTCTACCTTCTTGGATTTAGATCACAGGAGGAGAACTTACAACTGAGATCATTAATGTCAGTGTAAAAAAAAAGTTGGGGTATTAGTTAAGGGTGTGGGGACCCACCTTAAGTAATGACCACAATCCTTTTTAGGGTGAATCACTAAAATCTCTAACTAAACCTGAGCTCAGCTCCATGGTAGCTACTCAAATAGCAGACATGCTTAACTTAGAGGCAATGTGTAAAGTATTTATGCAGTACCAAAACAGTAATAAAGTCACAACACAAGAAAATTCCATACCAATGTCGAGTAAATCTTAATAAATAAAAATGATGACAAAATGACAAAATTCCAATAAGGTGGAACCAGGGATATGAATTTTTTAAGTTTTAGGCAAAAATAGCACCAAAAGGCGTTAATTGCCAACCACGGTGAACTGGTTGCGTTAAAACAGGATCCATGTGTGATTTGAGGCCAACCTCGATGTAGCGTGGGTCGGGAATAGAAACCAGGTTCAGTGCGGTTGGAAGTTTGATACCTTGGGCCTTGGTCTCAAAAATGGAAGTCCACACTCTTCAGAGGGGCGAAGCAGCAGGCTGTAGCTGAGGATGGTCCACGAGATTGGAGCATCGTCGGACGAGGTGCTTGTGAAGCAGTTGGTTTTTAGCAGGAAAGCTCAGAGTGGGAAAAATTAAGATTATGCATCCAAAGAAGGTCCATCGCCAGCCAGGTACTGTTAGCATCTTCGCCAAGTCAAGATTTCTTCATGCATGCTTAGTCACTTTTTTGGAGCTCGATTTCTTTCATCAGGGCAAGGCTGCAACTGAAGAGAGCTCCACAAGGCTGGATACCTTCTCTGCAAGGTCCTTCTGAATCGGATTTGCTGCCGCAGAAATGCTCTGAGCGGGGAAAACCTGATTCTTTAACCCAGCTGCAATGCACCTGGGTCAGATAGACTTGGCAAGGTTGTTCCAGTCCTGGAGATCTTTGGGGCCAAAAAAGTCCCAGGTTTCACTAGATGTTAGAAGTAAATTTTGACACAGCTCAGAGTTGCAGGACCTCAGGAACAAAACTTGGGCGGGGGAGGGGCAGGACTCACTCTAGCAGACGCCACCTGCAAGGTCCAGGGCAGGTCAGCTGGCAGTTGCAGGATTGGTCTTTTGTAACTTGAGCTGAAGATCTTTTGACCCTTGGAGTCCACTTCTTTGTCCTGGGTGCAAGAGAAAGAGTGGGCCCAATCCGTAAAGGCTCTTTTCATGTCTCAAACAGCAGGTTCAGTCCTCTTCTGATCTTCCTCGGGTCCAAAAAGTGTTTTAATTAGGGTACTGGGGATGCCACATTTATGCCAGACACCATCCTGTTTGTGGGGGTGACTCCTTGCTAACCAATGGGGTAGAAGTTCCCCACTTTTGCAGCATTTCCCATGTGCCCTACTTCACACACACTGCCCTTTCTGTCTAAATCCAAAATGGTGAAACCCTTCTCCCCTTGTGTGGAGCCTGTGTGCCCAATTCCGGGGGGGGGGGGGTGTGTCCTGGGAAATGAGCAAACCTGCCTCTATGGTCACTTCAAAGCAGTTCTAGAGGCAGCTCCCCTCCCAATTTGTTTGAAGCCTGATTGACTGGATGGAGGAGGGGGATGAAGAAGCGGGCTGTTCATGTGTCATCTAAAATCTGCTTGTGACAGAGGAGTCCCCATTGAAGTTAATTAAGTTACTGGACACTGCTCAAATGGTCATCCTGTCAGAGGAACAAAATGCCTCCTCGTACCCAAGCCCTTGTCTCTGCTGAGAGAGCAGTTTTTCACACCTCATTCGGGGGCTGCTGCTTGAGGCTAATGCAAATTAGCCTTCAGAGGTTTTAGACCTTACCAGTGAATTGGGTTTCTAATAAGTATTGCATAGTCAACGAATAGAATTTCTGTGGTTTCTTTAGTCCACTATAGCATTATTACATTTAATATGGCATCTCAGTGCTTCTCTGTGAAAGAGCCAGCCTTGCTACAATCAAAAGAGCTTTACATCCTAGTCTCTGTAAGGACATGTTTAACATTGTATTTCCTACTTTTAAGTACCATGCACCCTGTGTTATGGACGGAAAGGCCTACTTAGGGATGACTTATCAATATTTAAAAGGAAGGTTTAGACCTGTCAAAAGGTTTTATTTTGACAGTTCAAATTGCAGCTTAAAGACTGCTTTAGTCAGGCTACACTTGTAGGGCTAAAGCCATGTTTGCACTGCCATTGCAGTGGATGGCGCATTAGGTGCTGCAGTCTACTAGTAGCACTTTACTGAAGGCCATTGGTACGCATTGTACCATGCACTAGGAACTTATAGGAAGGTTAAATATGCCAGTTACGGTTATGCCAATTCGACCATGTTTCAGACTGGGAGGACAGGCACTTTACTACCGGTTACCAGTGGTAAAGTGCACAGTTCTACTGCCATCAAAAATGGCAAAGATCTTGGGGTACACCACACAAAAGATGATCATTTTCTACAGTCGTGTCACTGTTGCTTACTTCAGTTCTGTAGGTAACTTACTGGTTGTAAGAAAGCATTTGTAACCACTTTTAGAGCAAAGTAAATGTGGTCACATGGCCATTAATAATAGAAGCAGGTAAGACACCCAGAAAGGAGGGTGTGCATGACATCCTCAACTGATGAGTGAGACAGTTTGAAGCATGACTTTGATATTTCAGGTATTCCAGAGTCAAGTCTTTGGAGACTGCTGTGTGAAATAAATCGGTGGTATTCCCGGTTGGTAACTGGGGACAAAAAATCGATTTGGGATTCACATTAATCCTCAGGTGTAAGCAGTGTCTATGCCCAATTCATGGGTTATTGTGGTCATAGGTGTTGGTTATCCGAGTCATCCGATAACGTTGTTATTAGATATATATCTTCCAAATCTTGAACTCTTAACGGGCTGGTAATTGTTGGTCTTGCTTCGCTCAAAATGGGTTGTTTGTTGTGGAAAAATTAGGTCAATTTAAGTTTGCGAGTTAACTTAAAAAGGTCTATCATTGTCTTGGTAAGGTCCCAAAAGGCTGTTGGGTAAAAGGATAGTCCCCTATATATAATCATTTCTTGTGGCAGTGTGTTCTCCAGACAAGATATGTTAATCATTAGGTTGTTCGATTCTTGGGTTCAGTTTCTTGTTTCCTCCTCGCTTGTGTTGTTACTCCTATGGTAGTGTTTGGCGTTGCGATATTTGGTGTGTTTTCTGTTTGAGTTCTGATATCTTGGGCGGTTTGATTCCGGAATCCGAGACGATGTCTTAAAAACTCCTCTAAAAAAAGTCTGCACCTACTCTGGTCGCTGAGGCTGTAATTTCATTGCCCGGGGATTCCACTTCTGAGCTTGTGACTGAGTCCTGAGCTTTATGAATGTAATGAACTGTGCATACTTTGTTTTGATTATATAATACTAAATGGGTCTGTTGCTCCGACCCCCACTAATGCTATTTGCTCATTTCCAAGTGCATAATTACTGTGACGAACTGTGCGTACTTCGCTTTATTATTTTTCATTGGATTTCTCAGATGCCTTTTTGCCTAACGTTTAGGGGCTTTATCATTGTGATGAACTGTGCATATTCTATTTGGATTATAGAATTTGTGACTGTTTTTCCCTTCTTCTCATTATTTCTCTCCTTGTGTCTTCCTTCCCTTTTCTCCCCGCCTCTCACTTCGTCACCTGTTATTGACCTATTGCTCCTCCTAATCTTTCTTCCTGTGCTTACTCCTTCCGTTCTCCCCCTCACTCTGTCACCTCTGCCATTGACCTTCTGCTCCTCTTAATCTAAACTTACCCTATCCAATCACATGATTATGAATCTGTGTGGATGTTTGTGACTACATTATCTGTTTTATATAACACTATGCCTACCTCATGAACACCAGCCTTGAAAAAGCCCTTGGCCTGCAGGCCGTACGGGCGAAACACATGTCGGCTGTTCTTTAGCTACCTGTATTTCTGGCATGAAATAAATACAGCATATTATGCTTTAAAAAGCACATCGGACTTTGGGATTTCTTACCCCAGTTACTACTATATATATCGGGCACAAATCTTTCTCAAGCTTAAAATAAAATTCTAAGTGGCATGCCGTTAGAAGGAGGAACCGCATGTTTGTCCTCTGAAAACACTGACATTTACTGAATTTTAAAGTAATCAGAATTTTAGATTCATACCATCTAATAGGGATTCAGTGCAGTTTTTCAGTTGAATTTCAGTCTCATACCGCTGCCTGTATATCAACGTACATCGTCATGGGTATTTCGAGATTTTGCAATTTTCGCTTCAGAAAATGTCTTTGAACGTTTGATCCTCCTCTGAGGTTAAGCCCTAATTTTTAAGACGAGCCTAAGGACAGCGCGAATGCGCTGCTTGCTCTGCGAGGCATACTGTACTGGAATATGCACTGGAAGCCCCTCTCACTCTCCGCCCACATTTGTCAATGGTTTGTGTGTGCCATTGTCCTTCGTAAATGCTGGCTTCTGATTAGTAAATAGGCTCGTTAGTCCCTCTTTGGTACCGCCTTGTCTGCATTTGTTACCTCCCATAATGACTGGACCTTTTACTTGGCTTGTTACACGGTCTGCGTTATAAGTGGGTGAGCACTATTTTCTTTATTGACTAATGGGGAGAATCAGCACGGCACGCTGACCGCGCTTTTCTTTTCTTATTTGCAGTGCCCAACGCGGCTGCATGTGTTTTTTTCCTATTTATTAACTTTGTTTCTAGTGCCAGCGCCTGCACTTTAGCTTTTCACATCTTACGCTAAAGTGTGGGTGCCGTGATTGCTTCAAAAGCAAAGAAATAGAAAAAATGCAACTTTTTTTTTCTATTTCTTTACTTTTGGAGCTATCGCGGCACCCGCACTTTAGCTTAAGACGTTTAACGCTAAAGCGTGGTGCTGCTGTTGTAACAAAGTAAATAAATTGGGGGGGGGGGGAAGCGAATGGCCGCCATGTTTTTTCCTATTTGTTTACTTTTTGTTATGCCAGGATTCTTTATTTTTTGTGGTCTCACCTTCTCTGAGTGACCTGTGGTGGTCATTCCATGACTGCCTAAATGCCCATAGCAGGAACGCATTTAATTGTGAAACTTTAGTTTCCATTACAAGCCCCCTTCGCTTAGAAAGAACTGCCCCCTGGGTAAATTCCATTCTGACAAATGACTATGGGAAGGGGTAGCCAAACCCTCCAACTCAGCGAGTCCTCAGCTCACAGTGTTATCCCCACAAACCGACAAATAATTCAGACATGCATGAAAAACTTTAGTGCCAGGACGCACCGTGTAACATTTCACTTTATCAAGCACCGTATCTGTTTTAGCAGGCAGGACAACCGAGTAAGTCGAATCGTCGCGTATTAAACCTGCAGTAATCTGGAGGTTACACATCAATATCCCGGCCAGGGCAATGTAGCTTTTTAGTCGCTTGTCACATTAGGTAATTGTGCTGTCTGCTATCCACAGTGCTTAGGAACGGCAGAAATGGGGAATGAAACGCTATATTAAACACAGGTCTTATTGGAAGACCTGTGCCCCCATAACAAACTATTTAGATTGTATTACAATACTGTGTAGAAATGGGAATTATCTCTATCCCACTGGTGCAGGGACACCCTTAGTCTACGGGTTCACAAATGAGGATCAACACTGGAGTGGAAACAAAATACAAGTTTATTACATCTCATGAGCGGGCTCCGTCATACAGACACTGCAAGTGTCTGAGAGGGAACTACGAAGCATAGGTTCCAACACAGTATTTATACAGTCTTGGTGCAGCATGACACTCACTGAAACCCCTTTGTCATGCCCAAATGCAGAACTGTTGACTCCTGATAAACCCCCACCCACGTCATCTTCATAGATAGGCTGGGGAGGTTACAGGCATTGGTGGGTTTGTAGATAGGAACATCTGCGTGCTCGGGGCCTTTCAACAGGGCAGGGCCTCTACCCTGACACGCAAGTATTATAAGCACAACCAGCTTTCAGAGAACACGTAACTCCCTGACCTTACAAAGTCCCCGCAGAAACACAAAATGGATGTTCACAGACAAAATGGCTGAAAGCGGAGGCTAAGTTAGCAGGATACATTTTTACCATTTACCAACTGTAAAACATTATTTAACAAAGATAATCGCATGCAATGGTCATTATCTCCAAGTGCAATGAAATTAGACATATGGCGTAATAAACGCGTCAGTTGGTTCCTTATCGCCAATGCCTTGTCCAATCATCAAGTTAAGATCTCGAGGCTTGATGGGAGGCTGTTGTTTCATGAACCGGGCTGTTTACTCAGAATTCCTTCTGCCCTCTCTTGAAAGCAGCGTGCAAAGGAGCTTTCTTGAGTTCCGAATGGATGTTGTCGCTGCAACAAAGACGGTTAAGCAAAGTGTGTGTTCTTTATTGAATTTTGTAGGCCTGTTAAGTTTCTGTTCTAGTTATGACAGGGGACACGGTCACAAGGATTTTTATGTTACGCATGCAGTGGCTTCTCAAGAAAATGCGTTCATAGGCTGTTTTATCTTTCAGTAAGATCTGAATATGCAGGTGTTTGCCAAGGTTCATTTTTCCTATTAATTAGCACGCCAATTAACAGCTGTACATCTTTGCCTTGCAACATAATATACAACAATATATAGGGCATTCGACCATCATCTGTACAGCTTCTAAAGCTGTATGGTCTGTTGTGAACCACCATTTTCCAGTGAAAAAAACGTTGCCATGACGTCACTGGGTGTTTACTTTGCATTTCCTCCTAAATGAGAGGGCACATGTTTCACTGCTGAGAAGCGTCATTCACGGCCACTTTTGAAGTAGCTATTTCACCACACTAACCTTTTGTTGTCCCTTAATGCCTAATGTTTTTGTACAAAGCAGAGGGGTGTTCTCGGCAACAGTTGGAGAGGTGCAGTGAAAGACAGTTATGGCCCCAGCAGGCCTTTTCATCAAGCCTTGGAAGGCATCTCAGATTACAGATAGTTTACAACCCACTTGAGCTCAGGACGGTGGTGTTCATCAGTGTGTGATTGCTCCCTTCCCTCGAAGCAGCTTCCACCCATGGCTGCAGGATAAACCCATGCACCAGGAAAGAAACACGGGCAATCCGATATCCCTGCTCTCCCAACCTCCATCATCTCCCGCTTGCCGACAAACCAGGGAGGTCAGACTTGTAAACCAACATCTCGAGTTTTTTACATTATTACTAAATGTATTTTAAACTTCCACAGCCAACCACCCCATTAAATATCCCACAGATCCATTTGTTCATAGTTGGATGCTTCCAACTGTTCATACTTCTACTGCATCAACAACCATTGATCCTAAAATAAATAAATGAAATAGGCCCACTGTTAACCTCTACTACTGTATGTAATCATGTAGCATGTTGGCCAATAGCATCAAACTAGCCTGGAGTCGCATGTGTTCCAGTTCGGAGGGTATCTGGCTTGGTGTTTCTTGCATAATTGTTCCTATTGCTGCAGGATCAAGGCTGATTTGCATAATGCTAGTCTCTGAAGTGGTATAGCAGGCGAAAAATGATGGACTAGAATGCGGCCCCAGCAAATACCTGCGGCTAAGAGTCTTGCAATCATTCCACCCAACTGCGTTGTTTTTTTCCTTAGCATCAATCAAGAATCTCAATATTTAAGAATGCAATGGGTAAAAATATTTCAGAGCACTGTCCTTTTATTAACTTTTTAATTTTTTTTATAATACACGAACATGATGAGGGTAAAAAAAACTAAACGTGGCTCCACAGGAATAACTATCATCTGCATAAGGAATGAACATGTCCTACAGACGCCACGGCCCAAGCACTGTGCAGCCTCATAGATGGAAATAGCCGGCTTGGACCAATGACGTGACTGTAGAACCTCAGCCAACGGTAGAGCAGGCAGAAGAGAGGGCATTTATTTCAGTACTTCATAGTGGTGCAACATTGCCTCCCAACCGCTTTAGGCAACTAGGATGAAAGGTGTAGCACAACCCAAAATGGAGCATGTGCCCCTATGTCGTTTGACTCAAACTCTGCGCACAGAACCCCCCAAGCCTATAGAGTTCAGTGGCAGAAAGTTCTCTGATCTGGAGGTAGCTAGGCCCTGCTTTCCCACTATGGTTCAAGTCATTCCAAGGTCTGGGACCCAGACGCCCGGTGATCTGCCTCCGTATGTCTTGCTTTGTGGATCACAAATAATTTGCACAACCATAAGTTCCTGGTCAAGCCAAATCCTTTGCTCTAGGGGTCCTGGTGGACGGTGTTTACATTTTGACTGTTATCCTCCACTCCACCATTTCCAGTGGAGGGCCATCAAACCTAGTTTTACTTGTCAAAATGAAAGAAGATAAAAAAAGAACACTCAAGCAACAGCTTGGCTGCCACATTAAACAAGCATTTGCAATGCAATAGGTCTCGCATTTGCAACAGTTTGAGCTATTGGCATTGTAAATGACAATGCCCTTTATTTATGTGTTTTGAAGACCTGCAAGTGGTGCGTAAACACGCACTTCGTACTTCTAGTCCTTGCTTACGAGAAGCAAGGCTGGCAGTAAAAGAGGAGCAGTTACTGCCAGCCTTGCTTCTCATAAGCAATGACTAAAGTCCCTCCTCTTCCAGTAGATATGCACTGCTGCTTCACATGCCTCTTCCTTCGTCTGAAGGATAGCGTTGCTATGTGCAGACTCCAGAACACGACTTCTAGTCCGGGACATAACACAGGTTCCTACACTCTGGTGCGGATGAAGGGCGGCACACTTTATAGGAGCCCCATTCAGCCAAAGGGATATTTGTATCTGTAAGTCATAGGGGTTTCTGGGGTCCCTCGCCATGTTCTGCAGGGGGAGGGGACTCTGCTTCTAGCATCAGGTTGAATGGACATGCACCTTTTCACAACTAGATGCTGTTTGCTTGGTTAGAAGTGGCGTCTGATGTTGGAAATATTTGCTGCTGTGCAGATAGGCCCTTGCCACGCCCGCTGCTGACAGACTATTTTTGGAGGCTGAGATGAGTCAATACGCCTCAATCTGAAAACATAATGCGCCTTTGTGTGTAATAAGTATGCATATGTGGCATTTGCCGGGGCTGCTAGGATTTCTTTCTTGCTGGAAGCTGCGAGCGCACGTTTTTCTACCCAATGCTCTGCCTTGACCATGCCGTTCCGAAAGCTGTCTGCATTCTTGTAAGACTTTTATGTGTTCCACAAATATTGTACAGACATGTCTTTATAAATGCCTTCCAGTGTTAGACTGCATATTGGTTTGCTTCTCAGTTAGTATGAAATTGGTGAAAGAGCTAAAATACGTTTCTAAAATTTTCTTTGCGAATATATGAGCACAACCAGCCTGTAGTAAAATATTTGCTGATTTGAGTTTATTAATTGATACTGACAGACGCCCAAACTCCACATTTCCCTTTATTAAATATGTGTTTGTGTGCTTGCTTCAAACGCCCAGGGCTTACTTTTTATCCGCGGAAACAGTTAGTTGATGATGCAGTAACTAATAATCATACCAAACCTTATGTGCTCAAACATGTCCTGAGCATTATTGAGCAAAGAGAAACGGAATGTTGCCCTAATATCTTTGTAATGTGCAGAAGTTTGATCTGTGTTTTTTCTAAACCGGGATTAGCATGTTTTCTCACAGATCCTATCATCTGTAAGTTTGACAGTACAAGCAATATTATAAGTAGGGCTCCTGGTTAAATGGTATTTATTTTTTTGACATTTCCGTCTGTATTTATCCATATTTATTATGGGTTTTGTGAAAAAAATAAAGCTGAAACTGGTATATTTCCACATTTATTTAACCAATAAATATGCAGTCATGCTTGAATGCCTGCCAGGTTTCAGTGATCTGAACACCCGCAGAAGATAAATTAATGCACTTATATGAAAATATGCACATTTCAGTATCAGCCTTGTGCATATCTACTGTTGTTAAAGCGTCTTTCCTAAAATTCCTTTCTTTTTTTAACCCCTTACTTATCAATCCACACAGTTATTGGCCTGGCAGTCATGGCAAAGTGTATTTAAAGTCACTCAAAAAGGCACCCAATTCCCGTTTTTATTCTCATTTAAAAATAAATGCAGACAGGAAAATAAATGGTTTTCTGTCTGTATTTACCTGCAAAAATCAGTAAAAACGGAAAACAGGGAGCCTTAATATAAGCTGTCAAATGTTTTGATGGTAGTGCCTGCATGCTCACACTTATAATTATCGTCGCACTTTTCAATATATCATTATTGGGTGTTGCTTTTCAGTGTGTCGACTGCCGGAGGGTAACATGAAAACCTTTACTTTTTGCTTTGGAGACCATCCCTACCTTATGTATGCCCTGCCGGACACCATAGATGGATTTTGCAGGGGTCCATGTAACTTTATAGTTCCACGAATCTAAGGTCTGTCCTTGATCTGAGTGGGCTGTATAGGTCTTTCGGACTTCATCCTTCTGTCTGCATAAATGTTAAGCCCTGGTCCGTTTCGAATATCTGCTTTTTTCGTGTCATTCTCAGAATCGGTCCCATCTAATCTTACCTTTTTTCATGTATTTATAATTGTGAGTTTTCCGATCTTTTACCAAACACTGTTTGACTTGGTTTTCGGATATTGTATTGTAAATATACCATAATTTGCAGGCGAACAATATATGCATTGCCCTCACTCAGTCACCTGAAACGGGTAGCTGGCTTTATCACTGGTATTTGTCATATGATTGAGTGATTTCTTGCACGCTGTGTCCTGTGCGCTAAAAATCCCGCATCATAAAATGGGGAAAACACAAGTTTTTAGTCTGTTTCTTTTCTGAAATTGGGATTTGTTAATTGTACAAGTGCTTGTGTAGAAGACGTGAAAACAAGTGAGCAAATTAAATATCTTTTCATAATAAAGATACAATGTGTCCAGGCGCTACTGTGTACAAAGAATTATTTACTCAGTTGTGTCCGCGGTCGTTATGGTGGACTCCTCGCTTCCTAGGAAATACCATTTTTGTTTATTTAATAACTTTGCTCTCTCTTGACCAATTGGTACCAAATTTAGAGGATACAAATTTCAATATACAAGCCATATGTATGCCAAATTTGGTGCTACAGTTAAGAGTAGTGATTCTAAAGCATGTGCCTTAACAATTAAACAATGGGTTTTTCGTTGACAAATTATTATTTAGGGTCATTTCTTCATTTGGTGAATTGTCCTTTGGGTGTTTCGGAGGCCCAAGGTGCTTCATCAGGATAATACAAATAAATTGTTAGAAGCTCAGATTCCTTGTGAACAGCCTGCATTAGAAAACTATAAACATATGCATTACAGACTCACTCTCCCTATCTTCCTGTGTCTGCAAACTTAGGGAAGGAGAAAAGAAATGCAGCACAGTGGGGAATCCGGTGCTATATAAGGCACATGTAATTTGGCCAAAGCTAAGGGTCTGTACACTGGATTCTGGGGAAAAATCCAGAATTTCTGCAATAAGTAATGCAAAAACCCGACACAATTTCACATTGTTTAGCAACTGAAAATTCTCCAAAAGTAGCTGTTTTGCTTTCTTGTTTACTTTTGTGATGTGTGGAAAAAATCGTATGATTCTGACTTAATAAAAATAAAAAAATCAAACAAATTTTTGTTACAAAAATTCCTGCAGTCTGATAAAAGAAAAGCAGACTGTGACTTGAATGGAATGGCACCATAAAATCCATCTTTTTGTAGAAGTAAAATTATTTGGAAATTTCTGATGCCTTATGGCTCAGAATTGTCCGATGCTTATTTTCTATTAATTCGGAATTCTCTTGTAGTGTGTGAGCGGGCACTTAACTGTATGTCTCCATCACTACAACTTCCCATAGTTAGTTGACTGGCCACATTTGACCCCACTTTAGTTTTCTAGGGTGAATGCTGGTCTTCCTAGCCCTTAAGTAGTTTCCCTGAAGTGTTCTGCAGGTGGTGGTTCTGGAGTACAGCACCAACATTACTTTCATTCTGAACAAACGGGAGATGAACCAATCTTACTCTATGCTTTACAACATGGGACCTTTTGGGCTGAGTGCTAAACAAAATCGTTGATGGCATTCTACACAGTAAAAGCCGGGCTTATCTCAATATACATTAGTGACAAGTAACAATCTATTTGCTTGCAGTGTAGGAGCAAGTGCCTTCTTTTTCGTTTTTGAGATTTAGAGTGGAAGACGAACCACATCATTCATTGTGAGAACTGCAGAAACCAAATGTATTTCATAAACCATTTGTCCTTTGTGATAGCGTGAAGCGCTTGCATTCTTCTGACAAGGGGTGTTAGCTGATATAAGTGTGAGCCATTGTTGACCATTGACCTTTTCATGGTTACCTGAAAACAACCATTTTGCTGGTCACCTCGCCTCTAAAGTGCGTGAGCTAAGATTGCTTGGTTTTGGAGCCATATGGTGTGTTCCACGTTTGGAGCTACTCACTAGTTGTATTTCCTATGTACTTTTCCTTCATTATCACAGGCATATCTGGAAGTTACTCAGCCAGCAGGCTTCCAGGCCATTTATATCACTGCAGCTAATCTCCTGAATTTTAGAAGGTTTCTTCCACCAGATAAATCCAATGCAAATTAATTTGTTTCAAAATAGATGTGCCTTTTATTCTAATCTGAATGAGTCGCGTGGACCACCCCACGTACTTCATACAACCACTGTTGCCTGAACACTGAGGAAGTATAAGGTCAAGACACGGGAATAGTGTCAGAAACCTATGTTGTATGCTCCTCCCATCTAGTGTGTACAGTTAAATGCCTCTGGCATTATTTTTTCTTTGACCTCAGTGACATCGACTGCTGTATTCCCTCCGATCTGCCGTTATTTTGCTCCAGTCTCTCTCCTGCCATTTCCACGGTCCAGTTTTTTTACCTTAGTGCTTAAAGTGTTTTTTTCATCATTCATGTACCTTTCAGCATGCTAACTGGCAGGAGGCCTTAAATACTCTAATTTCCATCCCCAATAACATTGTGTTGGACTTGGCCCTTTTGGCAGGTTCACCCCTAAACTTTTTGCCTGTCTCCTAGCCTTTTCCCTGTGTAGTGTTGGTGGTTTTAGGCCTCTGCGCACTTTAGCACTGGGTCCCAGTGTAAAGCGCGTGCGCACTCTGAGTGCGTGTGGTGAGATTGGCCTGCCCTCCCATAGGAATGCATGGGGGATATGTGTGTCCATGGTAATTCCTGGTGTGAGAGGAGTGCAGGGGCGAGTTTAGTATGTGCTGATCTCGTGAGAATAAATGCTGCGCAATGGTGTGCGCAGATTTATTATGACTGGTGTAGAAATGCCACTTTTAGAAGTTGGCATTTATGTGTGCTCTGTGTCTGCCTGCCTGATGTGAATTGCATGTCTGGCTTTGTGAGTGACAGGGGCTGGGAGGTGTGTGTGGCTCCAGGAGGGGCAGGGTGAGTCAGCGCAGGGCTGAATAGAGAGATCTGCATCTAGATGGGAGGGAGGAGTTGCACCTGGGACCTGAATAGGGTTGTGCCTTCCCTCCACAATGCTGGCTCCACCGCCTGTGGTGCGTCTGATGTCCCTAGCCTGTCCTGTGAAAGGAGAGAGGAGCTGAGCAAAACAAAGTGCTCCAAAGCTCCCCCAAAACCAGTTCTAACTGGTATCCCTCAACCCTGCACCTTTAGACAAGGGAAAAGGGTGTATAAAAGAAGGGGCTGTGACCCCATGTAAATGTTCTGTTGTGCTGACTTGCAGGGGACACTCTGCCAGGAGTAACCGCCGCGGGACCCAGCTGCTGTTTCCTGGGGGTGCCTGCGTGCTGGCCTGCCTGGCTGCGCTGTGGTCTACCCAGCACCAAGGATTCTTTATTTCTGCCTTTTTAAGGACTTTTGTAGCCTCCTAGCGCCTCGTGAGCGCTATCTATCTCTCCGAGGACGGGGAGAGTGCTGGGGCTTCGCAGCGCTGAGCTGCCCATCGTGGAAGAGGGAATCCCCGGCGTAGGGATTCCCCCGTGCTGCTAATGAGGCGGGAGCCCACCCCGCTTCATGATTATTTAAAAAGGGCGGGTGCCTACCCCGCATTTGGGTGTCTTGTTACGGGTGCCCACCCCGCATCTGTGCTGTTTCTATAGCGGGTGCCCACCCCGCATCGCACCGCCAAAGGAAGGGAGACGCAGCAGCCGAGGATCGGCCCGACCAGGAAGCCAGGCAAGAGACGCCTGACTGTGGGCGGGGCCAGGGAAAGGATCCTGACGGCCGGCCAGTCGCAGCGCGGGCCAGAGGAAGCCCCGGTAGAGGAGGACGGGAGCCTACCCCGCCTCCGTGAGGCCCGGCCAGAAGTCCCGGTCCCGAGAAGGGGGACCGGATGAAGTGAGGCGAGGCGAAGTCGAGGCGGGGCTCCCATGTGAGTGAGGAGAGCCCCGGGTGCCCCCTAGAGCGTCCAGAGCAGCCCGGTGAGTGGGGCTACCTGCGCACACTGCCGGTGCCCTCCCGCTGCCTCAGCGTCGTTGCCAGAGGAGCCCCAGTGAAGGGGGGCTCCACAAAGCAGTGCGGATGCCAGAGGCGGCACCAAAGGGAAACTGAGCAGACAACGAAGGAGCCCGGTGAGTGGGGCCGCGTTGCTAAGTCCGGTGGGGGGGGGCGTGTCGGGGCCCATTGTCGGGACCCTTCCCCCCTGTGGTCGTACCTCTTGAGGCAAAGTTGGTGCCAGTGTTTACTTCTCTTTTGGGCCAGATTCTTTTCAGAGTCCCAGTGCGGGGGGGCTCAGGAGAGGCCAGTGAGTGCCCGTGGTCATTTTCACAGCTGCCCCGCCGGACAGTGGGCAGCTGTGACGTGGGGCATATTGTTGTAGAGTCCCAGTGGGGGCTGAGAAGGCACAGTGGTGCCAAGCCTAATTCTCCAGCTGCACCGCGAGAGAGAGCGGGCAGCTGCAACTTGGGGGCATTTCCTTTTGAGGGCAGTTGGCACAGTGAGTGCTCATACCCACCTTTGTTTTCACAGCTGCCCAGCAAGTAGTGGGCAGCTGCCACGTTTAGGCTCGTGCAATTGCGCACTCTTATTCCGCTGCATGCGCAGCCAGCCCTGACATTCTGGACGTTGGGCCTTTGAGCCTCTGTGAGAGGCCAGTTGGCCTGGGGCCAGTGTCAGTGCGTTGTGCCCCGATTGGGGCACACTGTGTTTATGCTTACGAGGCCTATTGCCTCATGTGATTATTGCATAATGAGGTTGGTGCATAACGTGTGATGCTAACGAGATTTATGCCTAATGTGATTTAGGTGTCCCATCTTTTATGTTACAGGATCTCGTGCTAAGTTCCTAACTTTACCGGTAATTACTGGTTGTGGTTTACATTTTACTTACCTGTTCTGGATGGTTCTGACCGTGGCCCGATTGGCCTGGTCCTGTATATAATTCCCTTGTGAATATTGCCTAGTGCCAGTTGGCACAGTGTATATTATGTGATTATGTTTCTACGGTATTTATGACAATACAAAGGCTATTTTTTATATAACCTTGTGTGGAGTTCCTTTTGTGGTGTGCCTAGTGTGTTGCTGCTGTGTGTGTGTGTGTTGCGCAAACGCTTTACACATTGCCTCCGGGATAAGCCTGACTGCTCGTGCTAAGTTACCAAGGGGGTGAGCAGGGGTTATCTTGGGTGTGTAACTCCTCGCCCTGACTAGAGTGGTGGTCTCTGCCTGGCTTTGGCGCAAGCCTTAGCCAACCAGAGATCCCATTTCTAACACATTGCTAGTGGCCTTAGTATGCCAGTGTACAAATCACCAGTTCTCATTCCCCTTTCACCTGTTTTCAACCCATTGCATCATTTCCCACCATTCACCGGGTGTCCCCACTCCCCTCCCACCCCAGCATGCTGTCCTGTAACTTATCATGAATGATCTTTCATTTTGTCACTCCAGAATCTCCTGGATTCTTTTTCTCCCCAATATTTTATTTTAACTGTTTTCCATTTTTGTGAGAAAATGCCAATTTTGCAGGGTCACCCCCATTTTTTGGCTGAGTTTTGTTGCTGCTTTTTAGACTCTGCACACTGAGGCACAAGTGTTCAGTGCCCAGTGTATGTGCTGTGACTCCTAAAACGTAGAAATTGGCTAATACCTCCCTGGTGTACTTAACTTTCTTATAAGGCCATAGTATATGGTGTACAAACTGCACCAATGGCACAGAATGGTAAATGTTTCCTTTGAACTGCAGCACTTGCTGTGCCATCCACTAGCGTGACACAGAAAACATGGCTTGAGGCCTACCATTGTAGTCTGGTTGCTGCAGTTTAAACCTGTAATGTAACCTATTAAAATAACTCTTTTAACAATTAAAAGCCTTCCTATTTAAAAGTGGGACATGTAAAAATGAATGTTACCATGTCCCTAGAGTGAAAAGGCAATAAATACTATTTTCATTATAGCAGGCCTAGCTGTCTTATGTAGAATATCAAAGTACAGATTAAAATAAAAATGTCTATCTCTGGAATAGGATAGGCTAGAAAAATAAATAAACCACTTTTTTAATAGTTAATAAAAATCAAATTCAATGGTGAGGTCGTTTTTTTAAATATATTCTAAGGAAAAGGAACTTTTTGAAAGTTACCCTTTACCTGCCTAAGCTGTAAGAAGGTTAATTAGCATAAGACTCTGCCAGCTCATAGCCTGTGCTCAAACTCGGGAATCAGTGTGAAATGCCTCCCAGAAGTAAACTATACAGAGACCTGAAAGGGCAGAGTGGACTGCTCTGACCACCCCTTAATATTTTGATAGGGGGAGGTTGGCATCCTGTTGACACCCCACTGTCAAATCCTGCTCGACACATAATACTTTGGGCATACTTGAAATAGAGCAAAGACAATTCTTGTGCATCTCCTGTCTGGTTGCCAAAGAACCCTGCTTTTGTCCTATCTACCTTCTGTCTCTGGGTTTATTGTGGGAACAGTGCATGCTTCAAACTGGAATTTATTGTTAGATGTGGGAGGACACTAGTCCCTTCCCTATGACTCCCACACACCCACCTACCTCTCACCCTTCCCTATGACTCCCACACACCCACCTACCTCTCAGAGCCGAATACTTTTGCCATCTTGAAATTACCCTGGCACTTGGCCTTTTGTGCCTCTTTGCAGTAAGGCAAACCGGAACAACTGAAAAAGTGGGCAGGATTACCCCTGGGAATTTTTGCCCCATTGATTAGAGTGCCCAGGAGTCAACCCCCATCCACTAGCTGGTGCCAGTCATAAATGTGGCACGCAAGTGATCTTCATCAGAATACTGCTGGACTTGTGAAAGGATTTCAGATGGACTGAACCTGCTGCAATTGGCATCTGTGACCTATAAGGACTTGAGGAGGTTGGATTCCTCCCTCCACATTTGAATTCCAATGACAGAAAGATCTCCAAGGATCATAAGGCTGATCCCCTTGGTGGCTCTAGGAACATAGCAAAGCTGAAGAGGACGCTTCCATGAAGAGTCCCCACTGATCAGTGGCAACTGGACCTGGACTAGACTTTGCTGTTGCCCACTGTCTAACACCCTGTACATCTCGAAGTGCTCTCTCAGGGTCCTGGGGGGCCTTAGAAGTGTTGCCAATAGTTGTCTAGGCACCAAAAGAAGTTGGAGAACTTTTTAAAAGCTTTTGCTCCAGAGCTTCAAGCGGACCAACTGTGAAAAGTGTCCGACTGGCAGTTCTACGCGGTTGGACTGAATTTCAGGTTTGTTCCTCATGGAGCAGTGTTTTTTCCAGGATAAAAACAAAGTCCTTTTTCAAACTGGAACTTCTTCAAACTTCCTTCTTCCAGACCCTAATGGGTCAACCTTCTTACTGCATTCGAAGCGTGCTACTTCTCAGTCAGCCTCAAATCGTGCCTTGGTCTTGGTGTACTGCGACCATTGACTACCAGTGGTGTTTGTACTTTTATGTGCTATTTTCACTTAAATTGTTAAAAATTCATTTCTCTGGATCGCCTTACTGGATTTTTGTTTTGCTGTCATTTTGCTTATTAAATGTTTCTCTATTTTTCTTATTTTTTATATAAATTGTAGTGAGGTTTTTATGATGTTGTGCTTTGGAATTGGCCTTCTTCAGAATAACCTCCAGACGTTTTGCCTTTACCCTCCACTTTTTGCTGAAATTCGTTTTTGTTGACTCTAGGACTCTGAGCACCTTACCACTGCTAAAGTGCTTGTGCTCTCTCCTTTATACAGGGTAAAATTGGTTTATTCCTGATTGTCATATTTAATTTACTTATAAGTCCCTTGTAGAGTAAAATACCATACACCCACGGCCTGTAAGTTAAATGCTACCTGTGGACCTGCAGCACTTTTTGTGCCACACACTTACGTAGCCCCTTAAACCATGTCCCAGCCTGCCATTGCAGCCTGAATGCAGTTTAAAACTGCCAGTTTGATTTGGCAAAATTAACCACTTGCCAAGGCTTAAACTTACCTTTTGTTTGCATATGGCACCCCTAAGGTAGGCCCCAAGTAGCCCATTAGGCAAGGAGCATTGTAATTAAAAGGCTGGGCATGTACTTTATAAGTTTTACGTGGCCTGGTAGTGAATAACTCCTAAATTTATTTTTCACCACTGTGAGGCCTACCTCTTTCATAGGTTAACATTAGGTTGCCTCATTACATTTAATAAGTGCTAACGTTTGAGTGGGAACAAGTAAACATTTCATTTTTGGCGTCTGAGAAATTGTGATTAAAATCCTCTTTAATGGTAAAGTTGTATTTTTAAGTAACATTTTTTTAAATGTCGCTTTTAGAGTGTTGCCATTTTCCTGCGCTAACTATTTGGTGCCTGCAGCCTGTTGCTGCGTCACATGTCTGGGTGGATAGAGGGATTAGGCGTGCCTTGATATAATTGGACTTTGTTTATTCCTCCCATACAGCCACACAATAGAGGGATTAGGTGTGCCTGGGTAGACCAACTGGCAGGATGGGGGGGGGGGCAGAGCTGGGTACAGCCCCACTTGCAACTGAATAGGATGTGCTCTGCCTTCACACAAAGGACTTGTCACCCCTGCATTGTTCATGCAGACAGCCAGGGCAGAGGAAGCAGGAAGCTTTAAGCACTTCTAAGGGAATTCTCTAGAAACCACTACTTCAAAGAAGGCAACAAGTATAAAAATAGGATCCGCAGACCCACTCTTCAGTTTACTTTCTGGACCTGCAGAAGGACTCTCACAGGACTGCCGCCTGCTGTGTACTCCACAAGACTGTTTGCTGCACATGGAAGGACTGATTTGCTGCCTAGAACCTGCCCTGCTGCTTGAGCCCTGTTACATCACTTGAACCCAGGACTACCAGATTGACTGCAAGAGCTTGTTGACTGGCCTAATCAGAGCTTCAGGGACAGAAATGGCTCCAAACATCTCGAATCCACACCTGACAGGTTAGTGAGTTTGTTTGTGGTGGACTGCCATCCACCCTAACTAATAATTCACTTTCTTTCAATCTTCACTTACAATGCCCCCATGATGTAATCATGTATGGGTCTCTGACCCACATCAACGGGTAATTCATGGTGAACCCATACTACACCTGGCAATGAGAGGCCAAGCTGTCTACTGGTCGGAAACCACCTTTTATATTACCCCCTCATCAGGTAGAGACTTATTTGCTTGGACACATTACCATTCAAATGAGTTCCCCCACCACCTGTGCTGAACACTAATTTGGCATTACAGTGCCAGTATTGTGATGGCATACCTCTCCCACATTTGGTCCAAAATGTTGCTGTCATAACTCTGGGTGATGTTTGTGTGGGGTACTGGCGGATCTCCCCTTCCGTGGGACCCACATAAAAGCAAAACTACTTTGGGTGGGTGCAGTGAGCCACTTCCTCTCGATCAGGACAATTTCTGCTCTGTCATTCGACGAACTGTAGCCACATTTTCGCCACCTCTTTTAATACGATTGCATGGCATTCAAAATTATTCAGGTATTTTGTTTACAAAGTTCTCTTTTACTGGACAAGCAGTACATTGTTTAAAAGAGCTTACACGTTTGTGGTTTACAGATTTACCTTTATGAAATATGGTATTACTACCATGTTAAGACCATACGATATAATTATTGCAGGACATTATTTTACATTGAGTGATTTATCGTAAAAGTTGGTTATTGAAAGCTGTTCACTTAAACTTTAGATTTTTTTTTTATAATCCTTTAATGTTTTTGCTCTTTCTACAGTGATACACTTTGCAGTATTGTCATCTGCAATGAGGCTTCCCTTCGGAACCAACCAGTTATATTTAACCCTGACTTCTTTGTTGAGAAGCTGCGACACGAAAAGCCGGAGATATTCACTGAGCTAGTGGTTAGTAACATCACACGGTTGATCGATTTGCCAGGGACGGAGTTTGCCCAACTGATGGGAGAGGTGGATCCCAAGCTCCCCAACAGCAGTGGAGCTGCCTCTGGATTTTTTCGTTCTTTAAACTTCCTGAAGCGCAAAGGTTGGTATTGACTGCCTAAATTTACACGCTGTGATAAGTTGTCACTGCCCTTCAAATAGATATGTTAGTGTTTATTTTTAAAGCGTATTTCGAGGCCTTGGCTCACCATCTTCATGTTTTCCAGGAAATATTAGAATAACAAGCATTTCCAATGCAATAGGTCTCGCATTAGAGAAAGTTTGAGTTATTGGCGTTGCAAATGAAAAAGTACCAGTACTGCACATTAAATCCCACACATATGACATGCCTGCAAATAAGCACTAACACTGCACATTAAATAAGACATGCCTGTAAAGAAGCACTAACACTGCACATTAAGGGAGTGCAGTGTTAAGTTGGACAATGGATGCATATTTCCAATGAAGGTTGACAAGTTTGTTGATTGTCGTCGCGCAGCTGGGTGCGCTTCGTGATCTATTGGAGGGAGTGTCTGCTTTGCCTGGGGTCATTGGAGAGCAATATGATTCGTATACTGGCCAATTTTTGTTTTATTGGTCCAGTAGACAATAAAAACGCTGCATGACCACACTGTGTGATCCTGGGCACACTTTACAAATTCTACCCCCCATCCAGTGGCTGAACTGCATACTATAAAACCCGATAACTGGGCACAATTACGGCGTCCCTGCAGGCACGCCCTGTGTGATCTTGAGCATTTATCACACCTCTAAGTACTTTTAAATACTTGAGCTCCAGATAAACCTTGGACAAATACTCTCATGCATTTGCCCTACCCAAGTGTTTGCTGCTACGTGCATAATAAAAAATCGTGCAACACACAATTGCAATTTCTGTGCCCCTTCCGCACAAACAGCACTGTCTCCAGAGCCAAGGCCGGGGTGTTTCTCTGTTCTCATTGGATGGTGGTTGTCCATTTGTTGCTTGCGTTGTTTGGTGTGCTGTGCACACAGCTTTACGACATAATGGAGCGTAAGGGAGGTAACCCTGCCTCTGTTAAGTGCACGCCTGTCCACCCCACCCCCAGGTTTGTAGAGGGCAAAGGGAGCGGACTGCAGTTTTCAGACAACAAGAAACATGTCAGGATAACTCTGGTGATGTGTGTTCCCGCTGGCATGAGATAGGATGTCCGTCTGCTGGCAGTTTGGAGTATCATGGAGGGTCAATGTGCAGCATATTATGTCCCACTCTGCTTCACTATGAAGTCAATTTGAACACTATTGTGGTTAAACAGCATACCACTACAGAGTTTGACACGTGGCAGTGCCTTTGCAAATTTCAATAAAATACTTACTAGTTAGAATGCATTAAACAGAGCAGCAGGGGAGGGATTATGTGGCAAATTTTCAATTATGTGGGAATATCCTCAGCATCGCTTAAATACAGTAACCCTGATATGACTATCACAACGGCACCCCAAGACAAGGGCACCTCCCTGGTTGCTCCCCACGACGCCAAAACATTTACCATACAGCAGCAACAGAAACAGAACACTGTCCCAGCCTCGTACTGCACCACAGTGTAACTTGCTACTTACCCGATGGCCCAAAACATGATTCCACGCCCCGCATACGGAGATGTGCAAATCTAAATATACATGTATATTAGACTCGACAGCTGCCAGAACATGTATACGAAGCGCTCTGACGACTGCCTGATGTGGTAAGCGCTATGCAAACCTGTTGTGGGAGGGCCTTGGAGGACTTCAGCCCTGCGCCGGTGTCCGTCTCTAGCTCCGAGCATGGGAGCATAGCTCCTGCCTGATGTACTGCTCTGGTTCGGTTTTTTTCTTTAGGTTGTGGCACTTGTAGTCCTGTTTTCTAATGCAACTGCAGGAGGGGCCCAGGTTGGAGCGGGTCCTCGCGCATGGACCTGGGAGGGACACTTGCCTGCGGGGTGTTTTTGGAGGCGGCTAGGGAGCTAGTTGGGCATTGACAGGCAGGCGTTGGTAGGACTAGGGGTATTCCGCCTGTTGTCTGGGGTGCTGTGCAGAATGTTCATCGGGGCAGTGGGGGTAGCGTATGTGGCCGTGCCTCTGATGTTGGGTGCGCGCCATCCCCCCTGGGTTATAGTGAGCAAAGGGAGCGAACACGTGTGCCTACGGTTGTGCGACCGACCCCGTAGGGGGCATTGTGTTTAAAAAAAAAAAAAATAGCACTAGACAAATCAAGCATTTGCAATGCAATAGGGCTTGGGCTGCAGCGGGGGGAAGCCAGTGCCTCACCCATCTGTTTGCAATCGAGGGACGGGACGCGTTTAAAAAAAAAAAAAAAATTATTTACATGAAATCACAGCGGACGCGCGTCTCCCGCAACTTTTGTGATGCTCGCCTCTTCTGCCGACTTGTTTGTCCCTTTTCTGTGGTTGGTGCGGCTTCGTTGTAAATACGCGCGGCCGCTATAGTTAAAGCAGACCGCGCTGTAATTAAAATACATACATTACTAAAAGCGTGCAGCATGCTGCGATATTGTGGAACATCATTAAAAACCAGCTGAAGCAGCGCATGTCGTGCTTCCAGTAGGGGAAACTAATTAAAGAAACTGGTGCTTCCAGCCTATATAACACGTAACAACGAAGTAAAAGGTTCAGTCCTTATGGGCGGTAACAAATGGAGACAAGGCGGTTCCTAGGATGGACTAACAAGCCTACTTACGAATCAGAAGCCAGCATTTATGAAGGGCAATGACATAAGCCAATGACAAATATGGGCGGAGAGTGTGAGACGCTTCAAGAACATACCCTAATACAGCATGCCTCGCAGAGCGACCAGCGCGTGAGCGCTGCCCTTAGGCTCGTCCTAAAAAGCATATGTGGCTGGTGTGTGCGGCTGGTCTTGCACACCTGCTACATATTTCCTGGATGCTCTCACCCGTGATAAGAGCGCAATAAAAACGCCAATAACCTAACGTATGTATGTGTGTGTATGTGTGTGTGTGTGTATATATATATATATATATGTATATATGTGTGTGTATATATATATATATATGTATATATGTGTGTGTGTGTATATGTATATATATATATATATATAATGCTCACTTTCTGGTAAAAAGCAGGCGGGACACAGCTCCGGGTTTCAGGTGGATTTAATGAGCAATTTCGAGCGCAGATAAACTTACAGGTCCGTAAAACGCTAGGGCAGACGCGTTTCTGGCCGGAACGGCCTTTATCAGTGCCAGTCTCACAGGTAAGTTGATTCACCTGGGCTCCCAATTAGTAGTCTCTCAGCCCCATCTCTTATTAGAGGTGTGTACCTCCTCGCGCAGCATCTCCCAGCAAATTGCATGATGGGTCGTGTAGTTCATCGTGGAAATCCATACAGTGATGAATTACATCCAAAATACCCAGTGGTGTCCCACAGCGTGGCAATGAGTCACACTCCACCGCAATTTCCCAGGGATACGATATTCCGGCTCATACCACTGTTGATCCCCTTGTCAGGCAGTATAATACCGCCTCCTCTCTCCCCATGCTGAAGCTGACTGCACCGTGGCAATTACTCCGCTCGGGGGGGCTCAGTGTTGCATTTTGTGTGCACAACCAGGTTTGCTGACCTTCACACGGTGCTCCAGATCGAAAGGGCGTGCTCCCTGCCGGTGTCAGCGATACCGGCCCAATATATATATATTCCACAGCCAGCAAAGCGTGTTCTCCTTACCCGGTCCTCTTGCGACGGCGTTCCACAGCGGGGTAGCGAACCCCTGATTATCCATCCAACAGCTGATACTCCATACAAAAACAGCAAACCGTGGACGCAATCGTTCTTGCAAGCGGTTATTTTATTTTTAACTCAGGGGATGAAGTCCACTTGTGTCCTGAGGTCCTCAGGACACAAGAGGACCTCATAGCCCCACCAGCAGTGCGCCAAGAGGCGCGTTTGCAGAGTGGTGTAAAAAGGGGCGTGGCCTCGGACCACCTCTCAGCAATCCCACTGTGTGGGGCTTGGTGGAGGTACCTGGTGGGCTAGTTGGCCCCCAGGGACCCTCAGGAACGAAGGGGACTTAATCCCCCAACTTAGAACACGCCAGGGGGCGCGTTTGCAGAGTGGTGCAGGGAGGGGGCGGGGCCTCGGCGATATGCCGGCTTTTTAAAAATGTTGGTTTTTGGAAGGGGGGCTGTGTGGCCCCCCCATTCCCTTTATTATTTTTGGGCCCTGGGAACCCCATCCCCCAGGGCCTGAGCATTTTTGGTTGCTTTGTTGTTTTAAAAAAAAAAAAAACGGGAGGGGGGTGCATACAGCCCCTCCCATGGCCGATTTCGGCCCCAGGGACCCCATCCCCCCCCCCCCCCGAGGCATGGCCACATATTTATTCTTTTTTTTTTTTTAAATTGAGGGGGGGCTGCGCTGCCCCCCTCCTGGGGCCACTTCTGGCCCCGGGAACCCCATCCCCCGGGGCCGGCCCTCATTGTTTGGGACCGTGGGGGAAGCCCGAAATGCCCCCACGGTCCCTGCCGGCTCCCCGCCTCCTGCGGGAGCCGGCATTGCTTTTGGGCAAGGGGAGCTGCTAACATGCAGCTCCCCTTGCCCAAAAGCAATTCTGCTTTTCTTCTTGGAAGCGAGAGCAGGTTTCCTGCAAAGCAAAGCAGTGCTCCCGCCCTGTCATAGCAAACTGCAATGTCCTGGGGGTGGGCATCCCGGGACATTGCAGGAGCCGGCCCTGGGGGGTGGTGGTCCCCAGGGCCATCAAGGGCTCCAGGAAGGGGGCCGTGTGGCGCCCCCTCCCAACGTATGCAAAGCACCAGGAGGTGGTGTGGCCCGGGGGTCCGCAACGGACCCCTGCATTTAAATAAATAGTGCCCCGGGGAGGTGGTGGTCCCCGGGGCAGTGTGGGAGGGGCAGGAGCCCCCACCCACACTTCATTGTTTTAATATAAGCCCCGGGGAGGTGGCGGTCCCCGGGGCTTGGGGGGGGGGCCACGAGGCCCCCCGCATATAATGAACAATGCCCTGGGGAGGTGGCGGTCCACGGGGCAGCTTGGGGGGGGCAGGAGCCCCCCCACGCATTTTTTTTTTACAAGCCCCGGGGAGGTGGCGGTTCCCAGGGCTGCGGGGGGGCCGCGTGCCCCCGCATATAATTAGCATAGCCCCGGGGAGGTGGCGGTCCCCGGGGCTGCGTGGGCCCCCGCTATATATAGTTACTCATTGCCCCCGGGACCTGGCCCACCCGGGGGCTTATAGAAAACGAAGCGCGGGAGCCTGCGCTTCGGGTTTAAAAAAAAAATTCTCGCCCGGATTCGCGCACCCAGTGCGAATTCGGTCCTTGTGGGACCCCCTGAGCAGGCCTAGGGGGTGAGGGTGTTTCTACCCTGCCCCCTTTTCTTTTTTTTTTTTTTTTTTTTTTTTTTTTTTTTACTGTTTTCTTGTGACTCGGTTACCGAGTCACAAGATGGCTGCAACACTTCCTGGTTTGGAGTGTTGGCAGCCAATCAGAGTGAAGCTCGTGCTCGGGAGGGTTCGCGAATCCTCCTCGGTGCTCAGATATCGATATTTTTATTTTTTGAATTTCTCAGCAACTACTGAACGGATTTACACCATTTAAAAAAAGAGGGCGCTTTCTTAACCCAGAGCTACCTTTTTGACAAATTTGGTGTAATTTCGTTCAGCAGTTCAAGCTGTAGCCTGTTCCAAAATTCCTATGGAAATTAACACGGGGAAAACACGTTTTGGGACCCCCCTTTTTTCTCGGCCCCCGCTTGGCGAGTCACCCTGAAAATTTCAGGACAGGAGCTGACCTGAGAGAACCATTAGTTTTGAAAATTTCGCGAAAATTCGTCAAACGCGCCAAAGATATTGGCAAAAGAAAAAACGCTTTTTGAATAGAAACAAGGTCCTAACTATAACTACCTACTGGCGACCGCCAGTAGATAAAATATATATATATCAAGCCAGATTCATCATGAGATATAGCAAGCAACAACACAAACTTGAGAAGATTACTACCAAAAATTGGCCTTTAGTCCTAAGTGATCCGACACTGGGGCCAACACTACCACGCAGGGCAACCATCACTTACAGTAGGGCCCCTACAATGCGTGACGCTTTGGTCAACACATGCCCTGACATCATAGAAAACACAAGTTGGGTATTGAATAACAAAGGGTTTTTTAAATGTAAAATCTGTAAGGCCTGTCTACATGGAATTAATACCAAAATGTACAAAACACCTTTTGGCGACAGAGACTATAAAATCACTAAGCTGCTTACCTGCAAAACAGAATACGCAATATACGTGCTGGGGTGCCCATGTGGCCTCCAATACGTGGGCAGCACAAAATTGCCAGTACACAAACGTATATTACAACATCTTAGGGCTATAACTAGGCTGTCCGGAAATCGGTTAAAACCGATTGTGCCCGACAGTACCCTACCGGCTGTAAATCAGCTGACCCGGTTTAAACCGAGTGTCACTGATTTTCATATTTGTTGCACCTCTTGGCCACTTGGTGGAGCCAAAGCAGTACAATGGCCCCCCGCTCGAAGTTCATATGGCAGCAGGAGTGGAGCAATGTGTGGGAGAGGAGGTAACAATGTGTGATAATGGGGGGTAGGGACGTCCAGGCACTTGCTGCTTGGCTGCCCCTGGGGAAATCCCGGTGCACGCTGCTGCCGCCACCGCGAGAGAGACTTCGGACTTTTTGGTCGCTGCCTGATTGCCCCTGACGACAGCTCATGCGGCCCTGGCCCCTTGTGGGCACCAGAAATCTTCTTGGAGTTCTTCTTTTATTCTTTTCGGGAATCGGGGCTGCTCGCCTCACCAAGAGCTGACTCTCTCTGTTGGCCTGATGGGATGGTGCCTCCAGGGGGCTACCGCGGCGGCGGCCGTTGAATAACCTTTTCCCATTGATATTCAGAGGTCCCACCGGTTGCCGCAGCCGGGGACCTCGTACAGAAGCGGCCGACAGAAGAACAGAGGTGAGGTGGGGAATGTTCGAGAAGTGGGCGCGTGGCTATACAGCTGACTGCAGGATAGAGCCACAGCTTCCTCTGGGGTAGAGCGAAGTTCCGTCTAGAGCTGCTCGGCTACTTATTGCCACCTGCAGAATCAGCACTACAAATGCAAGGGTGGAAACGGGCTCGAAGTGTGCAGAGTGGGAAAGGCCGGGCATGTTTGTTTACTAAAGGGAGAGCTTGTGCTTGTTATCCTGTAAAGGGGAGGTGACTGTATGAATCTCAGAGGATGAAGGTTTAGTTGGCCCAGCCGCCGGTAGGTTACACAACCATGTCTCCGGCAGCCAGTCATTGTCACTAACATTACTCGAAGCCTGGGCATCACCTCACCAAAGGCCAGCCATTCTGGGGCGTCATTACTGTGAAGATTAGCAGTGAAAACGAGTTCCTGCTTTCCTTATGCACGAATTAATAGGCATCTGAGATAAACACCGACCCGCGTGAGAGAGCACGAGACCTCCCCCACCCCACCCTCCAGCAGAGAAGCAGCCCTTCAAACACTCAAGAATGAAAGAAACAGGCAGTCACAAAAATAATTTCCGGAAATATGGCCTGCTGGCTAAGTTATTCGAAAGAACCAGCAGACCCGAGTTAGAGCCACTGTGTGATCCTGGGCAAATGGATTAATCTCCCATAAACTTGATTCACAGAAAACTGAAAAGTGTACTAGGCTCTGTAATGGATCAGATTTCTGTAATTTTCAGATATGGCCACTATCCGTTTTTTCCTTATCACCTAAAACCAGCGTGAGGTGATTATCACACGACCCTGTGAACTGTGTGCTCCAGGAATGATGTAACTCGGAATCCAAAGCTGACCCATGACCGTGTCTTCGGTCCTTGTCATGGGTAATTGCCCAACCCATAATTTCATTGGTTTAAATAGTTTTCTAACAGTGATCTACCAATATTTATTCTCCTATATTTAGTTCAACTTACTGGGACACAGATAAGGGGGAAACAATATGAGAGAAATTATTCTGTTAATAATGGGCATGTCTATCTCTTTTTATAACTAATAGTTTATCTGCTGCTAATTCATCAATTTTAACCCCACATTAAATAATTTTTAGACACATAGATTTTAGGTTTGCACTAGCACTTTTTTACATGGATTGGCGGCCGCCCTACCATGATAATAGTATTTTATCTGCACTTGTTTTGCACTCCTGCACTTATAGCGATCTGTGTTTGCCGCACAATGTAAGACATTCCCTATAGCCATATTTGATATCCTAAGGACTTTTGGGCCTAACGACAACTGAGTAACCGAGGGGCCACGCTAGTCAAGCATTCATGCAGACCTAGTACTATTATTCCAAGAGGTGGAATCTCCCTTTCGTGTGCCCTCACTGGGATATCCTGTTTTTAAGGTTTTATTAAAGGCGATAATTGCACAGGTCGGGCTATCAGACCACAAACCAGTATCTGATGTGATAACCATGTAATGTTGATGCATTTAAGCAATTATACATGTTTTAAAGTTTTTAAATATTTAGATATGAAAGTATTTATTTATCTATTTTAGCACACATGGGTTTAGTATTTAAATGCTGAGAAATGATATCAGTTATTTATTTATTCATATTTATATATTTATGCATTGACTTAGTGTCTGTCACATAAATATGTTTGACGAGTTTCAATATCGCCTGGTTAACCACACTTAAACAAAGAGGTAATGTGCTATTTGTTTACATCGGCAAACACCTGGGAATGAAAACAGACTACTTTAGGTGCTATAACACAGTATGTTGCCTATGTTCATTTATCATGTGACACGGGGGAGGTGATTCAGAGCAATACAAAAAATGGAGGCGGACTGCGTTTCCGCATGTGATCAAGGACACCGTGTTGTCCGAAACGCGTCATAAACGGCTTTGTGAAAATAAAGACCTTTTTTGCCACTCATCACTGGAGTCCGGGACTCTCTCATCGCCGGCTGGAAGTTGAGAGAGCAAGTGTTTTGTGTGTGTGTGTGTGTGTGTGTGTATATATATATATATATATATCTATATATCCACAGCGTAGTTCGGCTAAACACAAGCCTCTTATCCACGGCGGGCGACACGGCAGGGGAAGCCAACCCCTAATATCCACACAAATCCAATGCCGAAAAGTATAGAAAAACACTGGAGCCGCGGCCACTATTCAAAGACGTGTTTAATGCAACACTAGGTCCCGACGCGTTTCGGAGAGGAGTGACGCAACAGTGTTTTTCTATACTTTTCGGCATTGGATTTGTGTGGATATATCTATATATATATATATATATATATATATATATATCTATATATATATATATAATCACACACGAAGAAATGTCGAAGCCCAAGTTCTTGAACAGCAGCGTTTTTATTTCACTCTGGGAGGCTGCATTATCTCATTTTCCTTACGCGTTTCGGCTGTAAATCAGCCTTGATCACAGGTGAGCATGGTCATACTGAAAATGTGGTAGGCCTTAAATCCCAATGCCATCACGTGACTTTTAATTTTAGCCTCTGTCCCAAGATGCACTTGAAAAGTAAGTACATTATACTGACTTGTAAAGTTGCAATTTGTATTATGCTTAATAGCGTTTAAAGGACTTCACAAGAAAATATTGTTCAAGTGCACATATTAAATAGTAACATTAGTCACGAGTTGCAGGGAGGCTTCTTTTATACTTGCTGTTTTGCTCAAGATAAATACAGCTGTCATCTCCATAAAACACATGTTTTCAAGGATAATGGTTAGAGGAGACACTTCTCCTCCAGTCTCCCTTTCACACCTCCGTGCAGTATAACCAGACACATTCCATCGTGATTGTAGGCAGAGGCGAGCGAGACATGCTCCCCAAATGATCCGAACAGATCCACACACAATTCTCCACTGCATGGGGGCTTCATTTTGGACAGGCACGCATGTATATGTATATATGTGTGTATATATATATATATATATATATATATATATATATATATACACACACACACTCGGAGTCTTTGGGTTAACCCTTTTTATACACTGGTCTGTTCAAGTGCCATTCATATTTTGCTTCCGCCCTCCACAGCATGGGGCAGTGGGTCAACCCCTTTCATCCATAGACTACTTTCAGTGTGACTGGCGGCATTTGCTTGATCATGTGCACAGGTTGCTTGAAAAGAACTGCATTTCACTTTTGAGGCAGGTGTGCACGGGCTGCCGGGCCACTCTTTTTGACTGCCTCATCCTTTTGGCCTATTGCTTATGCTTGCAATACTATTGCATGCTTGCCACACCAGACCTATTGGGTTTGACACAGCTTGTTTATTAGGTGCCACATCATCTACATTCCTGGTTTGTAAAAAATGATACATTAAGCAATATGATTGAGGGCTAGTTCCTCTTTGGATGTCCCTGGTAGAGGCAACAAAGTGTTAATGACCCATCTGAAGAACCAAAGGCTCAGTTTTCTGTTTTAATTGCAAACGTCAAATCTAATTAAATAGTGGAGCTGCTTATTGTAGTCTAATGATGTTTAAAGATCTGAAGGTTCTCTCCTTGCTGAGTTTCTAATTAGTTCAGTTTTTTTGTTAATAAAAGAATGCCACTCTCTGGAAAGAAACCTTTTTAAAACTCCGTGTAACTCAGCAAACCGATTTCTAAATGATTGGTAGTCCATGTATACTTGTGTTGCTTTTTAAGACCATCTTGTTCTACTTCTCAAAACAGGTGGTGGCTATGTACTAAGAAGGCATTGTTGCCACTGGGAATTTTTAATTGCGTAAGACCTGCTGGACATTATGTTCGGGCTACTTAATTTTCTTCACTTGTCTTTAAAATCTCTAATTCTATAAAACAATTTACTGTGCCGAATTTATTAGGAAGCTAATCGCAGTCTCACTCGAGCATAGCCATTTGACTTTCATGTACATTTTTATGTTGCTTCCAAAGAACTGCTGAGCAGAAGATAAAAGTTATATTTTCAAAGCTAAAGGGGGAAACAAAATTCGATCCATGTCTCAACCTAGGGTCCTCGTTATTATTTGGTGTTAAAGAATATTATTTGTACTCCTTATCGCGGCAATTTTATTAAAAAGACCTCTGCCAAAGAGCCCTCTTGCAAGGCCCGTGGGGTATTGCAGCGCCGACCCCACGAGGAGCTAAGCCCGATGATGAAGCATGACACCCTTGCAGGTGTGTGAGGGCACTACTTCCTAATAAGGAAGACCCCCCTCTTTCTTGCTCAATATCCATACTGAAACACACTTCCTTAGGAACAGTTACCCATTTAGTATTGGTGTGGAGCACCACAATGTTTTTTGCTTGGGCCTAACTAGTTCCACAGGATGAAAGAACCTTCAACAATCCCAGATATGCAGACTGTAACCCTATTACTACTTTATTTACTCATTCAAGAACCTCCTTTCATTTGCAGTGAATGAAAGGATTGTTATAAGAATTAAATTGACCCTTCCAAGAACAGTATAGTTAAGGGTGTCAAAAAAGGGTTACTCATACATGCCCTAGGCACAGAAGAGCAAAGGGTATACAAACACTTGCCTACATGGGAAGGTTTGACAAGCAATGTAGATATATATGAAGCGGCTTTTTCCTCTTCAGATTGCATACTATGGGCCCAAAATATGTTTAGTGATAATTGCACCGTTTTTGAGTCTACTAGTCAAGGAAGAAACTCTTGATGAATATGTGACCATTTGAATTTGTCAGCTAACTATAGGTTTAGTTTGTTGCTGGAGAATTTATGCAAGATCAGGGCCTGTATTACCATAAGGGCGCACTTTCCCTGTTTGTGCCACGGCGCACCTTTAAACTAGGGCACCAGTCGCAAACTGGGATGGTGCACCCTGTTACAATGAATGCACTGCCCTCAGGGCAACTGGGAAGTTGCGGTGCCCTAGGGGCAGCTCATTCGAGAAAAGTACAGAGTGGCTGCTTCAAAGCCGGTCTGTGTTTCACAGTGCAGGCGGCAACCCCCTGCACTTTCAAGAGGGATTAGAGATCCCCTTACAGGCGGGTGGAGTGAGTGACTGCACCCGCCTACAAGGGGAAGTCTGGGGGAGGGGTCCATGGGACCTCTTTCTCCCCTCCAGAGCGCTACGCTTAGGAGGCTCACTAAAAGCACCATCTTTTTGTGGCACACTTTGTGTGCCTCCTAAAGGCATCTTTGTCTTTGCGCACCCGTCCATAATATGGTGTGGGAGCAGAGGCAAAGTTAATCCCTCCTTGTATGGAGCCACTCCCCCATGCAAATATGAGAACACCCTATAATGATAGCGCTGGCACACATGTAGCACTAGCGCTATCAGTATTGCTTGTGTGGCCCCTTCTGTAATACCAAAGTGCCCTAAGGGCATACATGGCCGTTGTGCCCCTGGGGCACTTTCTTTAATACAGTCTCAGATTGTAACACTTACCAGTAATGAGTGCATTAATGAAAAATTCTGGTTCAGAGGAAAGCCTCTCTATGAAGCTATTGCCACTGCACATATTGCATAACATCATGAAGGTCTCTGAAGTCAATAAGGAAGAGCTATTTATGACATAGTTGTCTCACAAAGAGAGTAAAGTACTGGCCTCCAAAAAATACATCTGACATTGCTTACTGTAGAAGGGACTGTAAAGAAATCTATAAATGGTTAACTCCATGACGAAATTCACTCATTCGGCAATCATTCTCTCATGCAATCTACTACACACAATTTCTTGCACGCATCAAGTCTTTGGATAAAATATAGTATCATGCGTAGTCTTGGTTCTCTTAGTAATATCAAATGTTACCCCAAAGGGATCATAGAACCTGCTACTTACCTCCAATGCTTTAATGTCCGAAACTCTGCGACAAGATATTAGGCACAATAAGGAGGCTGGTTAGTCTTTTCAAATCTAAATATCTATCACCTGGCCATGTAGAAAACAAGGTCAGAACCAAATTGACATCCCACATGCTTTCATACCTTGGTCTTGGAGGCCTCTTAGTTTGATGCTCTTAAGAACTCTGCAAACTAAAAATTTTTTGCCTACACTCTTGCCATTGATCAGACTGAGATCTGCAGAGACGGCTGATCTGCTGCAGTTAACAGTTTTAAAATTAAGGCCCCGATCGAACTGTTCCATCAGGAAGTTAACTGCCTCAACTATAAGAGCCTCCAAGGGATCCAAGTTCCTTTCCATGCACCAACGCACCCAAATTTTCCAAATGCCCTAATACCTGTGGCAGGCTCCTGGAGCCCAAGATTCCCCGATCAGTACTTCAGCTCTTCCCAAAAGGCCTTACATGTCTGAACATCTGATACTTTCCATGCAAGAAGGTTCCAAGTTCCTGTCTGTACCAGAGGATGTTCCTCTCCATCTACATCTCTCAGCAGGCGCTACATAGCAGGAAGCTAAAAATTAATTTCTCAAGTGAGTTACATAATCATTGGGAACCACGCTTGTAAGATCCAGAAAGGAGTTATCAGTTCAAGAGAGGACCTCTCTAGTCTCACTTTCTGAAGGACCCTCTGAGTCATTGCGAAGGGGGGAAACGCGTAAGCCTTCGTTCCCTTCCAACTCTGAAGAAATGCATTCACAGCTAGGGCCCCCGGTTCCGGCACTCAACTGTAATATTTCTTTAGTTAAAAAGTCAACCTGCTCACAAAAAGGTCTGTCTCCAGAGGACCCCAAAACTGATCAAGTCTCCTTGTGATATTTCCCAACGCTTAAATCCTTTAAAACTCTTGAATTCCAGTCTGCTGTTACATTTGACCTCCAAGGCAAATACTCTGCCCTCAAACTGATTTTGTGTTCTAAGCAAAATAACCAAAGCTTCTTGGCTAAATCTGATAGATCCAGGGATCTTGTACCTCTTAAGCGATTTATATAGGCCACTGCAGAAACATTGTCCATTTTCAATAATAATGCTCTGCCTTGTGAACAATGTTTGCAACTCATGAGAGCATATAGACCCACTGCCAATTCCAAATAACTTGTGATGCAGTCTCCCTGTGTTTGACCACGATCCACCAGTTTCCTGTATGCCCAAGTGCGCACCCCAAATTGTTAGACTCTCATCCGACTCCAGAATGAGGTCTGGAGAACATCCAAAGATTGCCCGGCCATTCCAGGCATCTAAATTCTCTAGCCACCAAACCAGTTCCACCTTTGCCTCTTAATATAGCATTATCCTGTCTCCATACCATAATCCTGCCCGAAGAGCCCTTGCCTTTATCCTTTGCAAAGCACAACAGTGCAAAGGACCATAAAAATTCTCCTGAATTGAACAGGATAGTAGACCTAGTAGTCTTGCTAGTTCCCTTAGAGTCAAAGAGTCCTTTTGAGAACGTAGAGTATTTCTTTCTGTATCTTGGTTATTTTCTTAAAGGAAGAAGCAGAACCACATTGACTGGGTCTATTGTGAAGCCTCTGTGTGAAAGGTTAAGAATGGATTTCTCCTTCACAATAAATCCCAAGCTTTTCAGTAGGGATTTGACCATACCCAAATCTTTCATTACTTGAGATTGACATTGGGACATAATCAGAATTTCGTCCAGATAAATGATCATACGAACGCCCCTCTCTAGGAAGCGACTGCTCATCACCTTGATGAAGCACCATGGTGCTGAAGAAAGACCAAATGGAAGGGAACAAAATTGGTAAAGTTGATTCTGCCAGATGAAGTGCAGGTAAGTTTGACAGTCCTTTGCTATGGGGATAGTAAAGTAAGCATCCTTCAGATCCAACTTTACCAACCAACCTTCGAAACTTCTACTCGTCCACTCCCTATGGTAATTCAGATTTTACCAGGTCGAGCTAGAATTAGAAGCTACTCGCCCTTCTGGCAAGTTGACACAAAACAAGTGTTCTGTTAAGTCAGAAAGATGCCTTTAAACATTGTTTTGATCTTGTCACATATGCTCTGTGTTCAGAGACCGAGGTCAGAAGTCAGTTCTCAATTACTTTTACTTCCCTGACTGCAGAGTTCGGGGATTTTGTAAAGTGAACTGTCTGACCTGCTGTACAAAGTGTGAAATGAAGGGCTGTAGGGTATCAGGTTTTCCTAACACACATTTAAATAGCTAATAAGTCACTGGTACAAACATTTCCTAAATATATTTCAGTAGTAGTGAAATCCCATTTTTTTGTACTTCTGTATGATAAAATAAATATTTTAATGGGATGTAAAACAAATCGGAACACCTGGTGATGAGCAAATGATAAATATGATTTCTGAAACCCAATTTGAACAGATTATTGTTAATACACTATATAGTTCTAGCAGAAAAGCTGCAGGGTAGTGGGAAGGTTTTTGGACATTTCTTGGAAATGTACTGTCTGTAAATGAGTGTGCTGCCACATCATGTTTTAGTAATATATTTATTGAAGGCGAGTTTTTAAACACGAATTGAGAAACACTCCTGCCCTGATGGCAATGCTATTAGTAAATTGAGAGGCAACTCTGGGATTGTGTGTACCCTATATGTGGGCTAGATTCCTATTACAGTTACAAAAAACTCAAAGGAGTCACCCCCAATACTGAGAGATGGGACGGGATGTACTTGTACTGATAACATAAAAAATCCCTTTCCCAAGTTGCTTAATTTGTGCCTTTTGAATAATCTGAAGGAGTGGAACTTAATGCACGATCAAGGTCCACAAATCGTTCTAAAACAAATAGTCAAAATCAACTTTCATTAAACATATAACATCATCATGTTTTTTTGTAACTGTTTTTAATAATATTTCCATGACAACAATACTTTCCCAAATTAGACATTTTACAATTGTTACAGTATTCTTGATTTAAACAATCTGGATACATATTCTTGCAACATAGGCTGTTGTCGTATTGCGACTTCAACATATAACATCATACTGAATATGAAAATAAAAACTAAAGAGGTCCTTGAGCCATCAAGCAAAGAGAAAACCAGTCTGTATAGATCAGTCATCAAATGAAGATATGGATTCTGAACTTTGTCAAGGGCCATGAAGGTTGCAAGATATTTGCCCAGGCTTTTAACAGGTCCTCTCTGAATGGAAGGCCCTCTGCGTTTAGTCTTGCGTTCGTGTTACCCAGAAGTATCATAGTGCTCTGGTTCCAGCCTCTCAGGAGGTCTAGGTCCAAAGGAAGACCCTTAATGTATGCCTCGTCGGACATATCAATGTTTCTTGCCAGTGGGCCAACAACATCGAGGAGCCGATCTTTACATTGTTTGAGGGACCTTTCAAGCCCCTTCCTGGGGTGTCTGCCCATCTTGAAAAGAAATGTAATTAATATGGGGTCTAGGTTCGGTGTGAGGCATACTTTGTCATGAATGACTGGTTTAGAGCATTCTGCCTTGAGGACATTCCTCACCTCTTTCTCCAGTGGATTCCTGATCCACCTCGATAAAATTGCCCACATGCTGTAAGGGTCACCATTCCGCCCTTCTACGGTGTTTGATATTGTAGGGCGAGAACATTTCCTCTCCCAAAGGGTTCTTAACAGTGTCTTTAGAGGTAGAAAGGATTATATTTTCACTGAAGAGGTCATACACACCATCATCCTCCTGCTGGAGGTCAAGTACGTACTTGTCATAACGTGTATTTGTAAAGCGCACGTTCAACCAAGGGTATCTTGCAGTGACTAACAGATGTTTATTGTTACCCAACTCGATGCTACTCATTTTATTGATCTCAGAAGGATGAAAAGGCTGAGTGGACCAGCCAGGATTTGAACCTATGACCATGAGGTCGATCACTGGTCCCTGCAGTGGACGCATTAGTCCACTAAGCCACCAGATCCGGCTCCTCATCCTTTCTCTGAAATTAATTCTCAACAAACTCAATTTCTTGAGTGTCCAACTCTTGTGTGCCGCTCAGGACACCCATTTCCAGTGTGCCGCATCAGACCGCTCTCTTTTTTGTGCCGCATAGGACACCCTTCCCCTTTTGAGGTGCCACTCTTTTCAAGGGTGTGCAGCGTCTCCCAATGTTTTCTTTCTTCTTTTCTTTCGTTCTTTTGTCCCCGTTATAAGAGTTCCCCTCTGAAATTGACCAGTATTCAGTGTCCGAACCTCTTACTTTTTTCTTTTGCATGACCTTATCAATGGTCTCTAGCACACAGCTCCCGCATTTCTTGCTGAATCAGCTTCTTGATAATCTCATTTATTTTTCCCTTTGTGATCTCAGTAGGTTCTCTGTCCTTATCGGCCATAATGCTATTAAAAGAAAGATGGGCCTAATAGAAATAAGCGCTGTAAAAAGAGCTGTTGGGTTAATATATAACCAAGGTAGGATCCAGCTGGATCGGGAGTAATAATATAAAATTATATTAAATTATACCCTTTCTTTTTACTCTCTTATTATTAAATAATAGCAGGTAATCAAATGTTAAAACGGGAGTTGCTGCTCAGCTGTTCTCAGAGATACTGTAACTGTCAACTGCCAGTGTGATGCGTTACAGACCTCCTGAACGGCAACTTATTTCAGTTATAAGCCAGTGGTACTAATCTCAATCTTAAATGGTGCCGAAATCTCGCGTTGAGTTTGCTTTATGCCGTTGCCCAATGCATTCCTCTAAAGCCTTGCCTGACACGTCAAGATTTGCAGATACTCGTCCGGCAGGCCTGGCGGGAACAGGAGGATACCTCACTTATTCCTGACTGCCCTGCAGAGCGAATGCGGTGCAGACAGCGATGAAGGGCGCGGCCAGAAGTCAACAGGGTCTGCGCTCAGCACGGAGACCACGGGACAATGCCAGCGACCTGCGCGGGTAATTACAAGCCGGCTCTCAAGGATTAACCGAATGATATTGCATAGTCCAAAAACAGTTACAAGCAGCAGAATAAATTAGGAATAAACAGGGGATTGTTTCCATAAACTGGAAACCAAACAAACAGAAATAACATCAAAAGAGTTATAACACCAGTAACTGTATAAAGGTGATTAAAACCAAAGTGCTGCTTATCTGAGCGAGGAACAGCATTTAAAAGAGGAAGATCATTCTGTGCATGGACTACTTATATATTGTCAATGTTCTATTCTAGATTGTATTTGGTTTATGATGTAATGTTCTTTCAAGTGCTTGGCATTAAAGGACAGATGCATAATGGTAGCCTCCGGTCTTCTAATGAAATCACTGTCAGCGTGGGAGTTTGAATCCGTGGCAAACAAAAATGGTTCTGCTTTTAAAATCAAGTGTCGCATTTGCATAAATGTTGCACATTTATGAGTGGCTAGAAAATTGAGAGATTTTTAAAAATGGTACGTTGGTAGCAGGGAATGAAATGTAGTATAGTGCTAATAATTTAGTATTGAATGTAGGAAAAGATTAAATTGAACGGTCTCCAGTATGTTTGATACAAATTGGTGGTGTAAATATTAAAATGGTTGCCCACTCGGTTCCATTTGTTTTTTTCAAGGATGTATGTGGGAAGAACAATGCACAATAACAACTGGGGAAAAGTCCTAAACAGACTGATGCCAATCTCGAGAGATATAATGGGCATCCAATTAATGTTTTGGTGTTGCATCTGTACATCCGTTAGAAAGGAAAGAGAAACATATGGAAAATAACATATGAAGAAACTATTTGTTTTTAAGGTGAAGAGACCGAAAAAAATTAATTAAATTGGACCTGAAGAGTCTAAAACAAACCATGACTATAAAAGGAAATACCATTGTAGATACGTTTTCAGCGGTGGGAATCGGAAAGTTGATTGGATTTGTGTTCCACATTGAGTTATGAAAACCGTGTGCATGAAATATGTAAAGTGAAGAATAGACCTTCGGCAGTTTGCGAAGAACTTGACAGAGCTTTAACAAAAAAATTGAAGGACGCATGATTAAATTAGCCCATTGAGTATTCCTTACAGTTGAAATCCTTGGTTGTTGCTTTAAAGGTGAATTAAAAAGTTTGTCAATCTTGGAGGTTTCAATAGGAATATTGAATACCACTGAACTGAGAGTTCATGCCTTTAACTGCATTTGTGCCATGGATGAGACGTTCATGTCTTCCAGACTACCTTGTTGGTGCGGAGTGTACAAAAGTAGGATCTTTCTGGCATAGATACCGCCTACTTTTTTCCTGGTGTCAGTGTGTTTTGACTTTAGTTCACTGGGATCCTGCTAACTAGGAGCCCTGTGGCAGTGCTCTCTCCTCTAAATCCCATGGTAAGTACTTTGTACACCCCACAGTTTGCATCCTGGGGTTCCACTCTAAGTCCCTAGGGGTCTCCAACCAGTAGCTTGTGAGCTACTGTAGCTCTCCTGCTACCTCTGAGTAGCTCACCTGTGTGCAGCCCAGCTTATTAAATTAGAAAGCTTTTGCTTGGTTGAAATAATAAACATATAAAAAAATTGAGATTATACAACACTAATATTATTAGTAGATCTCAATGCGTTTCGTTGAACATAAGTGGCTCTCAGTACTGAAAAGGTTAGAGACCCCTATGGTACTGAGGTTCCCAAGGCATTGGTAAACCAGGGGTCTCCCATGGGCTGCAGCATGTATTATGCCATCCATTGGAGCCCATGCAAACTGTGTCTGCGTGAAATGGTGCATGCACCTTTCACTTTATATATAAGGCTTTTCTTATAACCCGGTCACTGCACTTTTAACCTACAAGTCACCCGTAAGGTAGGCCCCTCAGTCCAAGGGCAGGGTGACTGGTTCTAAGTGTGTGGGTATCCCTGCACGAGCAGAGGTACACCTAGAAAACCCGGACTCCATTTTCTGGGCTTTGTAAGTGCGGGTCAGCCATTTTAAGGTATGTAGTGGACACTGGAACGTCAAAATATCCAACTACATAATGGCTGCCCAGAAGCTGGTCATGTTTGGTACAGACATGTTGGAATCAGTTAGTTGCATGCTACCATGCACTGTGCGGTTCCTTAGAGGACCCCTCCCCCACAATACCTACTTGTGTAGCCTTACAGGGTCTGACTGCCAGCTCGCACTGCTGCTGACCCTAGACAGTGTTCTGTCCCCCTGCTGATGAGCTTAACTCAGGCAGGGGAAGCTGAACAAAGGATTTCCTGCGAAGGAGAGGTGTAACCACCTCTCTTTTAGAATTAGATATGGTGAGGGCGCTTCCGAGCGCCACCAGACTGCATTGAAGGGCACATTTGTTGCCCTCCTTGCATAAACCATTTTGGCCCAGTTCAGGAGCCTTTGGCTCCCGCTGTGGCGTGAAACTACGCAAAGAACAGGGAGTGTCTACCCCCTGCCCAGAGCTCATCCAGGTGGCCACTTGATTCAGCCATGTTGAATCTTGGCCCCTGGGAGCATCTGACTGGATAGGCCAGCAGAGTAGCCTCCCTGAACCCCCCCCTTCCCCCCCAGCCCCCAGATAGGTGGGTCACCACAGAAGATGTCCTTCCTCCTTTTAGGGTTACTGAAGGCTCCTCTGAGGGTGGTCCCAACAACAACTTCAAGATTCGACTGCCTGTCTTCTGAAGACTGTTCAAATACTCTTCTGCTGGTGGACACTGGAACTCTACTGTTCTTCGAGCCAGGACCAAAGACAAGACTGCTCCCGGTGGGAAGATTCCTGGTGCATCCTCGTCACGGTGCTTTTTCTTCAAGTTCTGCAACTCCGTGGCTGTGCATCCTCCGAGTCACCAAGGACTCTGCCTGCATCCAAGCAAGAAGGAATCTCCCTTGGAGTGAAGGAGTCACTTTCCTGCATCTGCATGCACCTCTACATTGACGACCAGTTTGCTGATCCTGTTGTCCCACGGACATCAGCCGGCTCTGCAACACAGGTTGTGGTTTGTTGGGTCCCCAGAGACCTGACCAGTCTTTTCTACAACTTGGGCGACTGTAATCCCTCTCCAGCTGACGTGAACCACCTCCCTGCGCACCGCGTCTGTTTCCCGTTGCCAAGGCTTGTTGGCTCTCCTTGAAAAATCTTCAAGCCGTGTTAGACTTGGCATCTTTTGGCGTGTTTCCCCTGACTTTTTGCTTTCTGACCTCCCGGTTTTGACTCTGTTTTTGCTGGTGTAATAATTCTGCGCACTTTCCTCACTGCTGTCCAGTGGGAAAGTGCAAGTGCTCCTGTATAAAATGTGTTATGGATTGGTGTTTCCATAATTGGCCTATTTGGTTTATGTGTCAGTCCCTTGTAAAGTGCACTGCGAGTGCCAGGGCCTATAGGCCAAATGCTGTTGGTGGGCTGCAGCACTGGATTGTGCCACCCACGCAAACAGCCCGTAAAGTGTAACTCGGGCCTGCCATCGCAGGGCCTGTGCGCAGCCTGGGGCTGCCATGTCCACTTGGCAAGTGCCCACACTTGCAAGTCCCTAAACCTTCCCTTTGCTACATGTTAGTCACCCCTAAGGTAGGCCCAAGGTACCCCTTTGGGCAGGGTGCGTTGTATGCGAAAGGTAGGACATGCCCGAGTGTGTGCGGCATGTCCTGATAGTGAATTACAGCCTAGTTCGTTTTTCACTATTGCAAGGCTACCTGTTCCCCCTAGGCCAGAACGGGCAGTTTTGATTATTACAGCTTATAATCCTAACTGACCCCGGGAACATGGTAGAAATTCGAGTTTAGTATGCCTGGACTCAGAATGATAAAATGCAGCTTTTAGTGAAGTTGGTTTTAACATTCTGTGTTTGAAAATACCACTTTTAGAAAGTGGGTATTTTCTTGTCTAACCATCCAAGCCTGCCTCTGCGAGGTTGTGTATTCCTTGTCTGGAATGTGAGTGACAGGGGCTGGGGGATGCCAGGAGACAGGGTGAGTCAGCACAGGGCTGAATAGCAAGATCTACATGTAGATGGGTGGGAGGGGTCGCACCTGGGCCCTGAATAGGACAGTGCCTTCCCTCCACAATGCTGGCTCCACCTCCTGTGGTGCGTCTGATGTCCCTGGCCTACTCGCTGAAAGAAGGGACGGAGACTTGTCAACAAAGTGCTCCAGAACTGGTTTGGACTAGGCAAAGGCCTCTCTGCCTTCAGAGAACAAAGGAATTTGGGATATAAATATTGGGGCCCTGACCCCATGAATTTAGATCTCGCTGGAATCAAGGAACCTGCCAAGACGAAGCGCTGGAAGAGCTGCCAGGAGGAGTACTGCCCCTTTGCTGTGTTGTTGCTTTGTTGGGTTGGCCTGCAGTTGCTGCTTCTGTCTTGGGCAGTGAAAGGACTGGACTGAACTTTCTACAAACTTGTGCTGAGTATCTCCAAGGGCCTGAAACCGAGCTGGCCTCCTGTTAAGAAGTCTCAGGGACTACAAAGACTTCACAAGCCTCTGGGTACCGCTTCTGGAACGCTGTTTCAGTTGCCACAGAGGAGGGGAACCGCAACCGACTCCGTCAACCGAATCCATCCCTGGCCGGTGACCTGTTTGCACCGCAGACCGCATCGCCCCGCTTCGCATCGCAACCCTGGTCTCACCGTGGGCGACGTCCGACGCCGCCAACATCGAGCCGCTGCTTGCACCGTGACCTGTGGGCACCGCAGTTCGCATCGCTTCACTGAACCAACCGGACCCGACCGACGCGGTCGCTGCAACTGGCTCAAGAGTCGTGACCGCATCGCATTTGGGGCACCGCTCGCACGTCTGCGACGCACCGGTCCGACTCGCACCGCTGTCCGACGCCAGCTCCCGCACTCCGGCTGGGTCGCCTGCATCGCAACCTGTCAGCACCGCATCGAGCATCGTCTCACCCTGCATCGCACGCCTTGGACTCACCGACTCCGTCTGCACGACGCTCATCGAGCCGCTGCCTGCACCGCATCGAGGGACACCGCACCTTGCATCGCTCCGTCTTGCACCGCAACCGCGACGAACGCCGACCGGCTCGTACACTCCGTACCAGCCACAACGAGAAAGGTACTGTAACCGAGTCTGTTCATGACTCTGCTGGCCCGTATCGACGCGGTCGGCTGGAACTGTTAGACTCTGTGGTTTTCAGCATCACGGTAGGCTCGGACGGAGCTACCGACTCGTACGAACTTTGCTTTTGTGCTATTCCTGCAAAGAAGAAGTTACCGTATCAAGTATTCATTCGTAAAGTATAGTATTGTGGATTTTTGTCGTAATTGGTCTTGTCTTGAGTATATAAAATATTGGTTATTTTTCTAAACTGGTGTGGTGTCAGTTTGTAGTGCTTACACTGTATTACTGTTGGTTATGTGCAAATGCTTTACACACTGCCTCTGAATTAAGCCTGACTGCTCGTGCCAAGCTACCACGAGGGTGAGCAGGGGTTACTTCACGAGTGTAACACCCTTACCCTGACTAGGAAGAAGGGTCCCTACTTGGACAAAGGTGCAAGCCCTTGCCAACGAGAGATCCCATTTCTAACATTGGTTGTCAGCGGTGAGGATAGGACTTGTGTTTGCACTTGACTTACAGTGATTGGTGTGCACTACTACCATATCGCAGACCATTACGTACCACATACTGGTTCTTTTTCTTTTGGCCTATTTTTGATCTTGCCAGTTTTCAACTCACTACTTTTGTCATGCCTGAATCAATTGCATCATCCGTTGCATCTCTGGAAGTTATCTTTGAGGAGGATAGGTTGGAATCCTACGCCGTAAAGGAGCTACGAGCGATTTGTAAAAACCTGAAAGTCCAAATTAAAGCCCTCACAAGGAAGGAGGAGCTACAGAAGGCGCTGAGGGACTGGGTAGCAGCCAGACATGCCAATGGGCAGCCTGGTAATCTCAGTGAGGAGGCGGAGGAGCCTGTTTCCAGGGTGGATGTGCTTTTGGGTAGGGGGGGAACCCTCCAGATCAGGCAGCAGCAGTCTGTCCCCAGAGGAGCTGGAGGACAGGCGGGAGGCAAGGCAGTTTGAGCTGCAGAAGCTCAGGCTGGAGAGTGAGCGGGAGGAGAAGAGATTGGCCATAGAGGAGAGGAAGATGCTCTTAGAGCATGAGAGAGAACTGAAGGAGCTAGAACTTAGGAGTAAGTCAGGCTCAGATGGTGGCAGCAATTCGTCCAGAAAGGCAGACAGGATTGTGCACATTCCCAAGACCGTAGGCAAGAATTTCAAGAAGGGGGATGACATACAAAGGTGGTTTCAGGGTTATGAGGCAGCAATACACATGAATGGGGTCCCTGAGGAGAATTGGGGAGCAGGATTGTGGCCACTTTTCCCTGAAGAAGCAAGGGATGCTCTGATAGCTTTGGGTAAGGGGTATCACCTCACCTATGCTGACATGAAGGATGCCCTTCTCACGAAGTATGGTCTTACTCCTGAAAAGTACAGGGATCAGTTCAGGTCCAGTAAGAAGTCTGATGCCAACACTTGGTTGGAATGTGTGGATGTGTTCTGCAGGTCTCTGGATGGTTGGGTGAAGGGCAGTAGTGTAACAGATTTTCAGGGGCTCTACAACTTGATTGCATGGGAGCACTTGTCTAGTCTATGTTTTGCAGATCTGCGCCAGCACCTAGTTGATAGTAAGCTAACTGACCCCAGGAAGCTTGCTATGGAAGCGGACTGCTGGGTGAGTACCAGGGTCCACAAGAAAGCGTTTGGGGGAGACTCAGCCAAAGGTGGGCAGGGTCCCCAGCAGAAAGGTGGGGGGACAAGGGTAAAGCACAGGAGTTCTCTAAAGGGCCCCAAACTAGTACCCAGGGTAAAGGTTCCCAGCCCCCGGTGATAAGAAGAAAGGGGTCTCCACAGGGAAGCCTGTTGAGACCGGCCCCCGCAAGTGTTATGCATGTGACCAGGTAGGTCACTTTAAGGGGGACCCCAAGTGCCCAAAGGGGACACAGCCACCCACCGGTGGACAGTCCAAAGTGTTGGCTAGTGTAGCGCTTGGGGAGGAGGGGTGCCCACAGGAGGGTGGGGATCCCGCAGAAATGACCCTTGTCTCACTAGGGGACAGTGAGATGGTCCCAGGAAACCAGGTGCCCCCTAACACAAAGAAATATAGCACCTGGGTGACCATTAATGGGAACAGGGTAGAGGCTCTCAGAGATACTGGAGCCAGTGTGACCTCAGTCCGGTGTCACCTGGTGTCTGAGAAGCAAGTAGTCCCAGGAGCATTCCACCAAGTAGTTGCTGTCGACAACTCAGAGCGCCAGTGTATGGTGGCGCAGGTTCCCTTTGAATGGGGGGGGGGTCTCAGGTCCCTTGAGGGTGGTTGTGAGCCCTACCATGCCTGTATATTGTCTGCTAGGAAACGACCTGGAGCAGTCCTTATGGAAGGAGGTTGAGCTCAGGTCTCACTTGGAGATGCTTGGGTTGCCAGAGTGGGCATGCGGGTCTACTCGGTCAATGGCAGCCAGAAAGGGTGATCAAGAGGACTTGGAGCCTGAAACAGTGGCCCAAGTCCCTGCCAAGAGAAAGGGCAGGGGCGCGGAAACCGGCCCCGAAGTTCCCACGGACCGGGAGGAGGCGGACCTCGAGGGGACGCCCCGGTGCCTACAGGGGAGCAGGTAGCCGAACTGGGAGACATCTCTGAGCTGACCCATTGGCAGCAAGAAGGGGGTCCCACCAGGGAGGAGTTCTGCAGGGAGCAGAATGAGTGCCCTACTCTGGAGGGTCTGCGGCGGCAGGCTGCAGACCAGGCAGCTGGTAATCAGTCCGGGTCACATCTGATCTACTGGGAGAGTGGTCTCCTATACAGTGAGCCTAAGGTTGCTGAGCCTGGGTCAGCCCGTGTGCTGGTGGTACCCCAGCGCTTCAGGACCTTCCTACTGGGTCTGGCTCATGACGTGCCTTTGGCAGGACATTTGGGGCAGGACAAGACCTTTGACAGGCTTGTCACCCACTTCTTTTGGCCCCAAATGCGAAGGCAGTCAGATGCACACTGTAGGTCTTGCCAAACTTGCCAGGCAAGTGGTAAGAGTGGGAGGAAGGTCAAAGCTCCTCTCCAACCTTTTCCTGTTGTTGGTACACCCTTTGAAAGGGTAGGGATGGATATTGTGGGGCCACTGGATCCCAAGACAGCCATGGGCAACAGGTACATCCTGGTCTTGGTGGACCATGCCACCCGGTACCCGGAGGCAATCCCTCTCAGGACAACGACGGCGCCAGTGGTGGGCCGGGCGTTAATGGGGATCTTTTCCCGTGTGGGATTCCCCAGAGAGGTGGTTTCCGATAGGGGGACCAATTTCATATCGAAGTATATGACATCCCTGTGGAAGGAGTGTGGTGTAACCTACAAGTTCACCACTCCTTACCACCCACAAGGAAACGGTCTGGTGGAGAGATTCAACCAGACCTTGAAAGGCATGATCAAGGGTCTAACAGAACCCATGAGGCGAAAGTGGGACGTCCTCTTGCCATGCCTACTCTTTGCATACAGGGAGGTGCCTCAGAAGTCTCTTGGGTACAGCCCCTTTGAGCTCCTGTATGGCCACCCTGTCAGAGGACCTCTGAGTTTGGTAAAGGAAGGCTGGGAGGCAGCTCCCAGGAAAACTCCCCAGGATGTATTTAGCTACATGCTGGCCTTTAGAAACCCAACTGCCCGCTTCAGGAAACTCGCTCAGGCGAACCTAGAAGCAAGCCAGGAAGAAATGAAGAGATGGTATGACCAGAACGCCACTCTGGTCGAATTTCAACCTGGGCAAAAAGTGTGGGTCATGGCCCCAGTGGCACCTTGTGCCTTGCAGGACAAGTGGACTGAGCCATATGAGGTAAAGGAGCGCAAAAGTGACGTCACCTACCTGGTGGATTTGCAGGCTCCAAGGAACCCTTTGAGGGTCCTTCACGTGAACCGCCTCAAGCCCCACTTCGAGAGGTCCGAAGTGAGTATGCTCTTGGCGACAGATGATGGGGTGGAAGAGGAGAGTGAGCCTCTCCCTGACCTCCTGTCTACCAAGGAGCATGATGGGTCAGTAGAGGGTGTGACCCTCTCCCCTACTCTGACTCAGGAGCAGCAGGGGGACTGTCGCCAGTTGTTGGGACAGTTCGCCCCACTGTTCTCTCTGACCCCCGGTGTTACTCACTGGTGTACCCATGACGTGGACACTGGTGACAGCCATCCTGTGAAGCACAAGATTTACAGGTTGACTGACCGGGTCAGAACCAGCATCAAGGAGGAGGTCTCTAAGATGTTGGCGTTAGGGGTGATTGAGCCCTCCCACAGTCCTTGGGCCAGCCCAGTGGTCTTGGTCCCAAAGGCTGCGGCGCCCGGTGCCACTTCAGAACTCCGGTTTTGTGTGGACTACCGTGGGCTCAATGCCGTCACCAGGACTGACGCGCACCCCATCCCCAGAGCTGATGAGCTCATTGATCGGTTGGGAGCTGCCCGGTTCCTCAGCACGTTTGATTTGACGTCTGGGTACTGGCAGATTGCCTTAACCGAGGGGCCAAGGAGAGATCAGCATTCTCAACCCCAGAAGGTCATTACCAATTCCGGGTGATGCCCTTTGGGTTGAAGAATGCCCCTGCCACCTTTCAGAGGTTGGTCAATCAGGTGTTGGCTGGGCTGGAGGATTTCAGTGCCGCCTACCTGGATGACATTGCTGTGTTCAGTTCCAGCTGGGAAGAACATTTACAGCACCTTGAGAAAGTGTTGAGGGCTCTGCAAGGTGCAGGCCTCACGATCAAGGCCAGTAAGTGCCAGATCGGGCAGGGTTCTGTGGTGTACTTGGGACACCAGGTAGGAAGCGGCCAGGTGGCGCCCCTACAACCCAAGATTGACACCATTCTGGCTTGGGAACCCCCAAGACCCAGACAGAGGTGAGAGCCTTCTTAGGTCTCACCGGTTACTATAGGAGATTTGTTAAGGGCTATGGCACCATCGTTGCCCCCTTAACAGAGCTGACCTCTAAGAGGCAGCCCAGGAAAGTGATCTGGACGGAGTCCTGCCAGAAAGCTTTTGATGCCCTGAAGGCAGCCATGTGCACGGCGCCCGTGCTCAAGGCACCTGACTTCTCCAAAGAATTTGTCGTGCAGACTGACGCTTCAGAGCATGGTGTGGGAGCGGTGCTCTCACAACTGAACGAAGAGGGCCTGGATCAGCCTGTAGTCTTCCTTAGCAGGAGACTACTTACCAGGGAACAGAGGTGGAGTGCCATAGAAAGGGAAGCTTTTGCTGTGGTCTGGGCGCTGAAGAAGTTGAGACCATACCTGTTTGGGACTCACTTCCGGGTTCAGACAGACCACAGGCCCCTCAGATGGTTGATGCAAATGAGGGGTGAGAATCCAAAACTGCTGAGGTGGTCCATCTCCCTACAGGGAATGGACTTTACGGTGGAACACCGTCCTGGTACAGAACACGCCAACGCAGATGGTCTGTCCAGGTTCTTCCGCCTTAGTGAAGAGAACTCCAATGGGGTTGGGTAGTTCTCCCTACTTTCAGCTGGAGGGGACATGTGTTAGACTTGGCATCTTTTGGCGTGTTTCCCCTGACTTTTTGCTTTCTGACCTCCCGGTTTTGACTCTGTTTTTGCTGGTGTAATGATTCTGCGCACTTTCCTCACTGCTGTCCAGTGGGAAAGTGCAAGTGCTCCTGTATAAAATGTGTTATGGATTGGTGTTTCCATGATTGGCCTATTTGGTTTATGTGTCAGTCCCTTGTAAAGTGCACTGCGAGTGCCAGGGCCTATAGACCAAATGCTGTTGGTGGGCTGCAGCACTGTATTGTGCCACCCACGCAAACAGCCCGTAAAGTGTAACTCGGGCCTGCCATCGCAGGGCCTGTGCGCAGCCTGGGGCTGCCATGTCGACTTGGCAAGTGCCCACACTTGCAAGTCCCTAAACCTTCCCTTTGCTACATGTTAGTCACCCCTAAGGTAGGCCCAAGGTACCCCTTTGGGCAGGGTGCGTTGTATGCGAAAGGTAGGACATGCCCGGGTGTGTGCGGCATGTCCTGATAGTGAATTACAGCCTAGTTCGTTTTTCACTATTGCAAGGCTACCTGTTCCCCTAGGCCAGAACGGGCAGTTTTGATTATTACAGCTTATAATCCTAACTGACCCGGGAACATGGTAGAAATTCGAGTTTAGTATGCCTGGACTCAGAATGATAAAATGCAGCTTTTAGTGAAGTTGGTTTTAACATTCTGTGTTTGAAAATACCACTTTTAGAAAGTGGGTATTTTCTTGTCTAACCATCCAAGCCTGCCTCTGCGAGGTTGTGTATTCCTTGTCTGGAATGTGAGTGACAGGGGCTGGGGGATGCCAGGAGACAGGGTGAGTCAGCACAGGGCTGAATAGCAAGATCTACATGTAGATGGGTGGGAGGGGTCGCACCTGGGCCCTGAATAGGACAGTGCCTTCCCTCCACAATGCTGGCTCCACCTCCTGTGGTGCGTCTGATGTCCCTGGCCTACTCACTGAAAGAAGGGACGGAGACTTGTCAACAAAGTGCTCCAGAACTGGTTTGGACTAGGCAAAGGCCTCTCTGCCTTCAGAGAACAAAGGAATTTAGGATATAAATATTGGGGCCCTGACCCCATGAATTTAGATCTCGCTGGAATCAAGGAACCTGACAAGACGAAGCGCTGGAAGAGCTGCCAGGAGGAGTACTGCCCCTTTGCTGTGTTGTTGCTTTGTTGGGTTGGCCTGCAGTTGCTGCTTCTGTCTTGGGCAGTGAAAGGACTGGACTGAACTTTCTACAAACTTGTGCTGAGTATCTCCAAGGGCCTGAAACCGAGCTGGCCTCCTGTTAAGAAGTCTCAGGGACTACAAAGACTTCACAAGCCTCTGGGTACCGCTTCTGGAACGCTGTTTCAGTTGCCACAGAGGAGGGGAACCGCAACCGACTCCGTCAACCGAATCCATCCCTGGCCGGTGACCTGTTTGCACCGCAGACCGCATCGCCCCGCTTCGCATCGCAACCCTGGTCTCACCGTGGGCGACGTCCGACGCCGCCAACATCGAGCCGCTGCTTGCACCGTGACCTGTGGGCACCGCAGTTCGCATCGTATCGTATCGCTTCACTGAACCAACCGACGCGGTCGCTGCAACTGGCTCAAGAGTCGTGACCGCATCGCATTTGGGGCACCGCTCGCACGTCTGCGACGCACCGGTCCGACTCGCACCGCTGTCCGACGCCAGCTCCCGCACTCCGGCTGGGTCGCCTGCATCGCAACCTGTCAGCACCGCATCGAGCATCGTCTCACCCTGCATCGCACGCCTTGGACTCACCGACTCCGTCTGCACGACGCTCATCGAGCCGCTGCCTGCACCGCATCGAGGGACACCGCACCTTGCATCGCTCCGTCTTGCACCGCAACCGCGACGAACGCCGACCGGCTCGTACACTCCGTACCAGCCACAACGAGAAAGGTACTGTAACCGAGTCTGTTCATGACTCTGCTGGCCCGTATCGACGCGGTCGGCTGGAACTGTTAGACTCTGTGGGTTTTCAGCATCACGGTAGGCTCGGACGGAGCTACTGACTCGTACGAACTTTGCTTTTGTGCTATTCCTGCAAAGAAGAAGTTACCGTATCAAGCATTCATTCGTAAAGTATAGTATTGTGGATTTTTGTCGTAATTGGTCTTGTCTTGAGTATATGAAATATTGGTTATTTTTCTAAACTGGTGTGGTGTCCGTTTGTAGTGCTTACACTGTATTACTGTTGGTTATGTGCAAATGCTTTACACACTGCCTCTGAATTAAGCCTGACTGCTCGTGCCAAGCTACCACGAGGGTGAGCAGGGGTTACTTCACGAGTGTAACACCCTTACCCTGACTAGGAAGAAGGGGTCCCTACTTGGACAAAGGTGCAAGCCCTTGCCAACGAGAGATCCCATTTCTAACAAGCCCCAAGAAGCCCCGCCCTCCAGCATTACACAGCTCCAAGAACAAAGTCCTGCCTGCATCCTCTGCATTGTGGGCCTTTCTCTCCTGTGTGCTGTTGAAGCTTCCCTGTGACTCCCTTTGCCTGCTACCAGAGGGTTCTCGAGGGGGCTCCATCGATTCCTGCTGGCTCTTCTGCGTGCTGAGGGCCGGCTCTGACTTAACTTTGCTGGTTTAGTCCTACAGACCTTGCTGGTCTGCAACACAGCCCCTTCTCCCGCAAACCGTTGTTTGCGTTTGCTAGGGCTTGTTGGTGGTCCTGCCGGCCACTGACCTTCCTGCACTCGTCGACTGGCGTGGGAAAGCTCGTGGACGGCTCCTGTGCTCCTGTATCGTCGCCTGGTCTCAACAGCTGCTGCTTCAACATCACCGTGCTGCAGCTTCAACCTCACCGTTCTACAGCAATAACCTCCAACAAGGGCTTGTATTGTGCTCCTGTTCCCCCTGGTCACCTCCGGGTGGTTTGGACTCTGTCCCCTTTGCTTTCAGGTTCTTCTTGTCTGGATTCCACATCCTGGTTCCACTGGCCTGGTCCACAAGACTCTGTAGCTGCTGATCCCCCATGATCCTCCATTGGCATCAGCGAGCGGTTTCGACACCACTTCACTCCTATGCACCTGGGCTCCCTGGTGTAGGTATCTGGGTTTCCTGGGTATCCACGGGTGGGGTGACGCTCCAGCCTTCCTTGATCCAAGTGGTTTCTTTGGGGTCCTTTGGGAAGGGTCCTACAACCGTAAAAATCCAACCGCGGCCTACCCTGTGTTATCCTCTGGGCGTCAGACTGGGTGTAACCACTCTGCACCTGGGCGCCTTGGGGACCCTGGCTACTCGCCTTGCATGGTTCCGTGCTTCCCCTGGGGTCCTCCATCCTTGGGTATTTGTCCCGTTTTGGTAATCATTTCACATTCCACTATTTTACTATATGGCTTGGTCCCGCCATTGGGGCCCATGTATTTTCCTATGCTACTTACCTGTTTCTGAAGTATTTCTTGAGGGTATTTGATATCTCCAGCTAGGAGATATACCAAGTTTATGTCTAGTGTGTGCTAATAAATACAAAGTGTTTTTATACTCCCCTGATGTGGTTCTTTCTTATGTGTAAGCTTGTTGACAGACACTAGTGGTAAATGCGCCTGCTGTACACCTTCCTGAATGAGCCTTAGCTGCTTTCCACAGCTACTCCTTGTAGGAAAGTGGGTTTCTGTTGCAGTAACCCCCCCACTTTTTGCCTGATAACTGATGCACTTTTCCTTGGTGTGCCTTGGATCCCTGCCAATCAGGTACCCAGGGCCTGTGTTCCTTCCCTAAAAACTGTACTAAGCCTAAACCCAATTGGTATCTCTGGCCACAGGTAAGCCCCTGGTAAATGGTACCCTAGGTACCCAGGGCACTGTGACCAGAGAAGACCCCTAAGGGCTGCAGCACTTATTGTGCCACCCTCAGAGGCCCTGTACCCTGACACACACACACTGCCCTTGCAGGCTGAGTGTCTTGGTGCAGAACAAAACAGAGAGTCGACATAGCACACATCCTTTTGTGTGCCATGCCCACAAACACACTGCCCTGGCATACCTCAGTCACCCCTCTAGCTGGGTGCCCTATGCCAGTGGTGAGGGTACAGGTGCATGAGCCCTGTGCCCCTACAGTACCCAGGTCCATTCCTGGGCACTGTAAGTGCAGTGCTGCCATTCCGAGTATATGGTGCTGGGAGGTCGTCGGCACGAACTCCACAGCACCATGATGGCTGCACTGAAGGCTGAGAAGTTTGGTATCAAACTCCTCAGCACAGTAAACCCACACTGATGCCAGTGTGGGATTTACTGTAAAATGCACGACAGAGGGCAACTTAGAGTTGCCCCCTGAACCTAACCTACAATCCACGTCTTGTCTGAGGGGCTGCCTAGGCTGCCACACAGCAGACATGTTGCTGGACCCCTGGGTAGAGAGCCATCCGCTCTCCCGGGCCTGCAACAATGCACGTCCTGGGCGAGGTGCTAGGCCTCCTCCCCAGGATGGGCAGGGGGAAGCTTCAAAGGCATTCCGCCTTTCTGAGCTTCCCAGACCACTTGCTGTACTCAGCAACTGGCCCCCACCGGTTCTTCCCCCATCCTGGCGGGAAGACTAGCGGGAAACACCAAGGGAGGAAAGGGGTGTGCCAGCCTCTGCCAACCCCACCCCTCAGGTGGGGGAGGCGAGGTGAAGCACATCTCCGGGCTCTCGCCATCTTGAAGATGAGGAGCCCTGCCCAATCAGGACTAGGCTCCTGCCCCCTCCCACAGGAGAGTGGCAGGATAGGAGTGTACTCACCCCCAGGGCAGGGACCCATTGGTCCCTGCCCTTTACCTACCTGTAACGCCCCTAAATCTAGTATTTAGGGGCACCCTGAACCTTCCTTCCTCAGATTCCCGCAACCTAAGAAGAAAAAGGACGAAAGAAGACGCCCAGCAGAGGAGACTGCAGAGAACAACTGACTTGGCCCCAGCCCTACCGGCCCGTCTGCAGTTTCCAGAGATCCTGCGCCAAAAATAGTCTTGTCCTGCGGCCAGCGACCTCCAGAACCCCGGGGAGGACTGACTGCCTTCAACAAAGACCGGATCTCCTGTGAACAGCAGCTCTGTTCAAAAGAAACACCAAACAAAGACTCCGAGCCTGCTGAGGAAAAAGAAACCCGACGCCTGGAACCACCACTGCACCCGTCGCCTACAGCCCGAGTTCAAGTGGCCCACCGGTCCCAGCGGGGTCCCCCAGCTCTCCAGAGTCCGAGTCCAGCGTGGGTTGACCCCTCCAGGACTCCCCGACGTCGCCTGCAGCCTCTGCACGGAGACCCCCCCAACCGCGAGTGTCCCGGTAAGGTGAAATCCGACCTCAAAAGACACCCCTGCATCCAGCCGCCCTGCGCCCTGGAGAAAGGAACCCGAGGTGCACCTACGTCCCCGAGCCCTCCAACTTACCTGCCCAGCTGTTGGTTCCTCCTGGAAGTCTTCCTGGACCGAGCATGCAGCTGAAAACCAAAACCGAAAATCTCCATTGAAATCAACAGGGCACCCGACCTTCAAAACAGCACCCTGCACCCGGCCGCCCTAGTGCCGCTGAGGGTGCCCCTTCTGTGCTAACTTGGTCCCCAACGTGCCCTGAGCTTAACCCTAGGAGCTTTGCTCCCACAACCCAGTGGCCTGCTTGCCAGCAGCCACCAACCGGAGTCCCCCTATCCTCCATAGGATAACATTGGGCCTCAACACTCTGCACCCGGCCGCCCTAGTGCCGCTGAGGGTGCAACAGTGCATCACTGACCCTGGGAGACCCCCCCCCCCCCCGAGTCTAACCCCAGAACCCTAACTCAAAAGACCGATTACTTACCTCGAAACCGATAACTCGTTTTTCCTCATAGGATAACATGGACACTTTTCCTTCCAAAAAAGTTTCTAAGTGTCGACTTTTGAAAACTAAGAATATTCCTTAAAAATCGCACAAATAACCTAACCGAATTTTCTCAACTGTTTGCAGGAAAGGTCCCAGTGCTGAACCTAGGTGTCCAGCACTGAGTAACAAAAGTAATTAAAAAGTAACTTACCTGTGAATTGAATTTCCTTCCGTAGGATAACATTGGTGGTTCTTTGTGAAAAAGTTTCTAAGTGTCAACTTTTGAAATACAAGAATATTCTTTAAAAATCGTACAAACTACAAAAACGTAATTACTTACCTGTTTTAAGTAAATGTCCCAGTGCTGAATCTAGGAGTCCAGCACTGGATTACAAAAGTAACGTTAAAGTAACTTACCGGCGAATTGAATTTCCTTCCATAGGACAACATTGCCTGGTTTTTGCTGAAAAAGTTTCTAAGTGTCAATTTTGCAAACTTACAAATATTCGTTAAAAATCGCCTGTATAAAAAAACCACATTCCTTCAACTGTTTACAGGAGATGCGCCAGTGCTGGATCCAGGATCCAACACTGAGTAAGAAAAAGTAATCACAACTGTACTTACTGGTAACTTGAATTCCTTCCATAGGATAACATTGCCTGGTTTTTGCTGAAAAAGTTTCGAAGTGTCAACTTTTAAAATACAATAATATTCCTTAAAAATCACAACTGTAACCAAAACGTTTTTACTCAACTGTTTACAGGAGATGTCCCAGGACTGAATTTAGGATCCAGTCCTGTGGTTAGAAAAAGTAATCCAAAAAGTAATCTATTGCATTTAACCAGAAATTTCCATTGAGCTCAATGTATAATTGTGTTTAAAATTGTGTTGCATATTGCAACAACTGTAACTATTGCATTCAAAAGTCTATTGCCTATTGAACAGTATTTAACTAAAGCATCTCATTCTGAGAAAGTATATTTTGACACCTATTGTTGGTTATAAAATAAAACAACTATATTTTTATATACAAACCATTGGCCTAGAGTTCAGTTCTTGAGTGTGTGGCTTCATTTGCTGACTGAGTGTGTACAACAAATGCTTTACACTGTCCTCTGATACTGCCTTACTGCTCGACCAAGCTACCACTTTAGAGAGTAAGGTTATATCTAACTTTAGCCTCTGCCAAACCTCTGGGGACTGTGGACTCTGTGCACACTGAACCTTACTTTGGTGCAGTATATACAGAGCCACTTTCTTACACTCCTTCAGAGCTTTGGTTTTCAGGGACCTAAACACTATCACTAAGGGTTACCTGGACTCCGTGCACAGTGCCTCACCATAGGTGGACACTATATAAGGAGCCAGCATCTTACACGGAGGACATGAAGTGACCAAGCTGAGAAAGTTCTTCTCGTGCTCGTACCAGAAGGATTTTCGTATTGTAAAATAATCTCGAGCTGCAGGAGTTGTGGGGTGACAAAACTCTCAATACTGGAATAAAAACACAGACTCTTCTTGGCAATGCAAAGACAGTATTTAATAACTGTCACGACCGGGATAAAAACACTATGGACTGCACCTCAGCCCTGCTCAGGCTACCTGTGGGTTTTTTCTCAAATGCCTGTTCGCGGACAGGCCTTTTTATACAAATCCATACAATACTTTATTACACATAGTAAATGATAGTTGCCTTGCAAATTACACATTTGAGATGGAAAATCACTTGGACATGTGACCTCATAACCCCCAATTCCTGAATTAAACCATTACACATTCTTCATTATACTTCTGACAATGCTTAATGACAAAGCATTCTTTATCCTATGAATGCGTGTGTGTTTCATGGTAGATGTGATTCACTTGAAGTGTGTGCTGGCAGCATTGTGTCCTTGAGACCTTTGTGTGCTCAGAACTTAGTGCTCTGGGCTAATTCGATTATGAACCCACTGTCTAATCAGGCTCAAGTATGTTAGACTTGAGTTGGTCTTTAACTGAAAACCATTTCAAGTTTCCTATTGCACTACATTCTTAAGTGAACTTTTCACCATGCTCGTGTCAGTGTGGGAGTTGGGCCTAAACTGGTTTTTAACCACGAATAACTGTGGGGTTTCTGCTTGGGTTAGTAATTGTCATGTTTCATATTTTCTACAGCGTGTTCATTTTTTACATTTCCTTCAACACAGGGAAGAGCTTCGCTAGCAACCCAAGATTTTTTTCTTTTTATTGTGTGCGACATCAGCGTAATGATGTCACACAGAATGAAAGTGAAAGCAGTCACCACTATAAGTGCCCAGGGCCAACGGGGGGCATAACTCAGCCCTCCAGTACCTATCAAGATTGTAGCTGTACCGTTAGAAAGGGGACATTGTTGGAAATGTTGTTACCTCTGCTCTCTTACTCCCTGTGCTCTTCCTCTAGTTCTTGAAAGGGGAAGTGTGGTACTGTTGAATCAATAGGTATAGCCAGGAATTTTTAAACCAAGGAAGGCTGAAGAATACTTTTTATTGCTTGTGGTGGGCATGAATCTAGACAAGGTGGAATGGGTGTTTAATATGTTTTCTGGTAAATCCCAGAAGACTCGAGAGACCAATAATTTTCCCTGTTGCTTAAGGCGAGTTGATTTGGTGTATCAATGTGCTAGAAGTGTTACCAAGGAGGCTCTTTGCCACGCTCACTACCTTTTGCAGTCATGTTTGTTCCTACATTTCAGGTAAACGCCTCCCACAATAAAGTGACTAGGGAAGCGTCTCCCTTTGGAGACTTGAGTAGACAAAGATAATGAAACTAATCTTGCATTCAAAACGTAGAAAACCCACTTTAAAAAAAATATGAAAAATGCATTTTTTTCAAATGAACATTGTATAGTAATTACATATATGTAAAACGTCAAAATATATTAAAATGTAGCTGCTGGGTGCCTCAAAGAATCCACTCAGTTACAACGCCAATGTACCTTGCAGCAGTGCTCAAGGCCCTCAATTGAACTAAGGGAACAGAAGGCTCTCCGTTGCTTAGCTTTTTATCTGTTTTCTCAGTTTTAGAAAACAGCTTGTACCGTTTTGCTTGAAGGCCTGCCTGGACTGGCTGCCTCAAGGGGCTGATTTTATTTCCTGACATAACACCTGGTTCATAAGTAGTGCAGACGGAGACTGTGGAGAGGACTTTTTCTATCATGTGAGTGCTTGAGAAATGGGCAGGTTCCAGGAAACTTCTGATCTAAAATAAAGGACACACACTAATATAGAACAAACATTGGCTCAGTCAGTCAGGCTGGGCTGCTTTAAGTGAATGTGCACTTTACTGTAATAGCTATTCGCTGTGTTGTGTTATAGTGGCATTTATATAGCACATCATACCCTTCATTCCAAAAGGCATTTGTAGATAGGTAGCATACCACTCTGCAGGAGTGCTTTGGCTGGAAGATTGATTCAGTAATGGCCACATAATTCCAGTGCTTGTACACCTGGAATTGTGCGACAGTGGAGGACAAAATTAGTTGGCATAGTTGTCTAAATGATGCAGCATTAGATGGCACATTCTCTACATCCGTTTCGCTGTCGTGATTGTAACGCAAATTATGCAGCAGATGGTGTGTTTTGTGGCAGATGTGATCATTAATTTACTGAAAAGGCTCCAGCCACAGAATCCGATAACTCCAGTGGCCCTACCTATACGGAGAGTATTCGATGTTTCTTTGCTGCACCTTTGTGTTTTTCGATGCAAAAAGGAGTGATAAATGGGATTCTTAAGCATTAAATGCTATTATATGGTTGGAAAGGTGTATCTGTGCCGTGCGCTAGATAATGTTGCTAGTATTGTGATTACTACCACTTCTAACTGCAGTTAACCCAGAGAAATGCAGTGGTATGGCCGCACTTTCACTCAAGATAAATCACCTAATTTAATTTTCATAAAACAGAACTATTCCCTATATTAAACTAGGTTTAAAACTGTAGATGTCCAGCCGAAAAGTGTAAGTTGTGAGCCTGAAAAACATATGATCTGAGGCAGTCACAGGGCTGTCATGAAGGCTCCTGTGGTGCAGGTGGGATGGGGCGGAGCATCTGGCCGAGCTTTTGTATTTTTTAGTCGGCTAGCCCAGGTGCACATGCATGGGGCTGTTCACCAGATTTTGCAGTGGAGTCCCGCCATTTTGTTTTCAGCTTCTACTTTGTCTCTATTCTCACGTTTCGCACTTCCGCAGTACCAAAGTTTCGTTGAAAATTTAGACCTGAACCCATTTCCACTATGACTGCCTGCTGAACCGACAGAGTTTTGAGGTCGTTAAGGTCCGCGCACGTGTACCTCATCTCCAGGTTTCATTTAGTATTCTTTTGTCTCCTGGAACGTTTTCTAATGGGATCACAGGACTCCAAGACCCAGAGTGCAATCTTTAAACCTGGGCTATAAGCTGCTCTTGAACGAACGGGGGGAACTTGAAAGCTCCAAATCTGGGGCTGTCGGTACTGTGCAGGAGATTTCATACACTGCTGTACCTTGGACTGCTGATGGTCCTTACTGCCTTTTTCATAACCGTATAATCCGGCGACAGGCGACGCCACTTTGCACACGGATCCGCTGCAGTGCAGACAAGGCATCCCAAAGAGAGCAATCCGGACCTCAATTGCTGGTCGTGGACAAAAAATAAATTATCTTTCCAGTTGAAGAGCAGGGATTATAGTCTGCCGTTTCAGAACGCATCTCTCAAAGCAAAATGTTTTAACGACAAACGTGGCTAAATACCTAGTGCAATGTTCTCGAAGAATCCAAAATTGCTGATTGTACCTGCTTCGCAGATTCTACACACTTAGTCAAGACAACATGCCGTGAAGTGTCTTCAGTTGTGCGAGTAGAAGAGTGATTGGTTAATACAGACAAATACCACGTTTGCAAGCAGAGACCTAAAGCTGCTGGTGCTGCCATTTACTGAAGTGAATGTGTGTGCATTGGGGAATCGTCACTGTGTAAAAGACCCTTCACCTTCGCCCTTTTAGTGAGTTATAAAATGCATGTGTCACCGTGAACCATAAGGAATCCCCATTGTAATTGCGCAGAATGAGGCCTCCTCTTTCAGCAATGCTTGGGAGGTTGGGTTAGTGCACTGGTTACCAAAACTCACACTTGCTACCTCTGATTTAACGAGTACCTCCCAAATTGAAGCATGTATTGTTATCCTGTCATAATTATTTGTTCTAATGGTATACCAGTGGGGAGGCTGGAAAGGGAGGTAAAGGACTCCATAGTATGTAATGATATTCATATCTAAACATTAAAGTATGGGGGGGGATTCAAGTTTTTTTTTCTTTTTACCAGCTTGTACTCCGGTTATGTTTTAGCTCTGTCCCTTGTTTGATCTGGCAGGGCATATAAGATTTTTTATCTGGTTGACAAAGACTTATTGTGGTCTTACTAAGAACCTACAGTGGGCTTGGTGCATGTCCATTGCTTACCATTGATTTACCTTATTGTCACTATTATGTGCTTGCTTCTGATTCAGTTGCTTTTTTTTCTCATCTTGGTCATCTTGTGCTTGTCCCGCCCCTGGGGCATAGCCTCTTTACCATCCTTTTGATTCGCTTACTTGCGTTGTAGTTTTACTTGGCCCATGAAAAAATGTTTAAATGATAACTTTTAACTCTTTCCCTGTCAATGATTACCTCTCTCCCCCTTGGTCCTCCGATTAATCTCGTTTAGTGCTGAGAGGGATTGGATATTAAAGGACTCCAACAGTCATCCAATGAGGACCAGGAATTGAATGACTGAACCACAAACTAGAAATCAAACTCAAATAAATCACTCTCAATACAATACTGTAAAGATAGAAGATTATCACAGCAAGCCCAAATCTGCTGAAGAAACGTAGGCGAACCAGAATCATACACACTAAAAGCTCCGTTAAAGCTATATAGAATAACAGCATTAGTATTTGATGCACTGAGATCTCTCTAATATGATGTCCTCTGGTCATTAGTCCCAAATGGGAATGCACATTTAATTGAAGAGAAACCATCATGATAGCTGAGTCGATATGGTGATTCAGTTGATCAAAATTTAAGGTAAACAAGTGCATCAGTAAATCGGGTTATAGACAATTTAGTCAAATTCTAATAAGGCATTTGAAATAAGATACCAAAGCTCAAGAGTTCAGGAAGGGACATGAAACATGCCAGTTCAAGCAGTCGCTCAATAAGGAAGAGACCACTAGTGTATGTGTCAGTTCATAAAATAAAGCCAGGTGAAATCTCAATTGGGCAGGTCAAGATTTTCCAAGGAAGGTTCTGCAAAGACATTAGTCAGCCAGCAGCTCGACTGTCCCCATCAAGAGCGCTAACTTCAGCTGGATAGGCAACAACGTCGGTTATATCAGGCAGTATTATATTCTTGAAGTTCCAGGGGTGACACCTCCTGGAATCACTTCATCTAGTCAGACCACTCAGTCCATTGGTCAGTTCGTATAGGATGGGTGTCAGGCGACATAAAGAAGACACCAAATTTAGAGAAATAGGTGGGACTACTACACAGACCTTAAGCATTCCACTATGTGAAACGTTAGAACAATGCTTCTTCAGCAAGAGCAAATAAGCAAGATTAGAAGGACAGTTTCCCAAGCAGCTGTTCAGAATTGTATCAGAAAAAAATGTAGCAAAGTATCTTGTACAATACATGAGAACTCAGGAAAGAAAACACTTTCACTTTACTGGTTATACTGAGGAATTCTCTCACGAACAGTAGACTTGGCAAGTCAAGGGACTTCACATTTTCAGTCAGGCCTACATTAAATTGAGCTAATATGACATAAAACATATATAATTAATAAGCATAAAATCATAGAGAAAATTAATTGTCATAATTCTAGTACAATTGTGATGCACTTGAAGTCATTTAGAATGGTTACAAATAATACATGTCAGTATGATAGATTTCTGCTTTTCGAATGTACTAACGTGTAAATAAATTTAAAATCCTAATGTATTAAATTCGTTTTAGGTGTATGATATTTTACATGTATGAAATGCAATCTATGACAGTGTCATGAAGGCATCATTAATTAGGAATGTGTAACATCTACTTTTCTTTTGTCATTTTGGTGCACACGTTTACACATAAAAATACATTTAATTTGAATTAGTCGTCATATTCAGATTAAATCTTGATGATTACCTAGTTCCCATTAGTTTTACACACACATAAATGATAATAAAGTATGATTAGAGATAAACTCCATAACTTGAGAGTTCACCATTAACACATTTCTAGCACTCGTTAATGGAACATAATTCTTTTTCAATTGTAAATCAGTCTATATTATTTATGCGAATGATATCATTTAGACTACCTTTTTCTGCATGCTTTTATGATGCAGCAACTAAAATTCTCTTGTCATGTTCTCTTGAACGTGTAGTTGGTCCACGCTTATTAGTTTTCTGTCAAAGTGTCATCATCAAGTTTTCTCATGTCACTACAGTTTAAATGTAATTTCCTCTCCAACACTTGTATTCTTCCACTGCTCACTTTAATGGAACTACTTTTTAGGTTGAGCCTACCTGACAGCGCTGACTGTCTGGTTGCAAAAGAGCTTTTGTGGGCTTACCAAGAACTTACAAGGGCTTACAGCCTGGCCATTGCTTACCTTTGGTTGGTTTCGTGTTACTCATTTGCTTGTGACTTATTTGATGCCTTCCCTTGTCCCAGCTTGTCTATCTTGTTGGCTCCTCTTCTGAAGGATAGACTCTTTGCCATCTCTGTGATTGACTGGCTTCTATCCTTCCCCTGCTCACTTTGCTCACTTTTAGGTGACTACTTTTTTCTTTTTACTTAAGGGCTCTGAGAGTGCATGTGTGTTCCAGCTCTCTCCTTTGTGTGCTTCTCCCCCCACTAAATACCCCCGTGCTCCGCGTTGCTGTCTCCCTCATGTTGCAAGCTCACTCTTGTGTAATTCTCCCCACCTCATATTACTCTCCCTCTTATGCTGCTTTTACCCTCCCCCACCTGCTCCTCCGTTGCCCACTCACTCGTCTGTTCCCACCAGGGGGAAGGCTGCGATCACGGCGTTGGCTCGTGGAGTACCAGTCCTGGACATCTGCCAGGCTGCAATGTGGGCTTTACTGCACATGCTTGTTAAACACTACTGCCTGGACAGTCTGGTTCGCAGGGATGGGCATTTCACCCGTTTGGTCATACAGGACTTTCTAGTCTAGTAATTTGTCTGCAGCTAACCACCAGGAAGTATGGTTTGGGTATCTATTCAAAGGTAAGGAATCTGCAGCTAGAAGTCTCTATCAAGTGAACAAGTTGGTTACCTTTGGTAGCGCATTATCTGGTAGAGACAATATCTAGCTGCAGATTCCTTACAGACTCACGCAAGCCTCCCCGCTCTACGGACTCATAGTGCCCTAGCTTGACACACACTAGTTCACTTCATGGCTCTGCACTTCTGGCATGGAAAACGTGAAAAGTAACTGACGTCCACGTGCCTGGGTGGCGTGTATATAGGTGACCGCAGCGTCACATCGGGCGTCGACGATGCCACGCGGAATCGAATGGAGCTACCCGACGGCACGCAGGGTTACTGCTCAGGCAAAAGTTTCCGAATCCAGTGTGTCGCCTGGAAAATTCAAAGGTAAGGAATCTGCAGTTAGATAATGTTTCTACCAGATAATGCGTTACTGAAGGTAAATAACTTGTTCATTTCTTACCGCGATCGACACAACACAAAGTAAAACACAAATTGATTTGTAATCTTTGAACCTGAACTAAAAAAACAAAATGATCGTAGATTAAAAAGAATAAATGCTATAATACTTAGCTGTAAGTGACCAGGAAACCAATGCTTTATTCAAACAGTGATCGATGATGGTATGACATTGTTACAGCTATTTTCAAATTATTTGTAATTTGCCATTTGTTTTTGTAGAAATGCAATCTTATTTTGAGTTTGTCTTTTGTTCCTGGGGAAAGGAAATAATGAAGTTTTGCATAGTAAGTCTCCAGTATTGTCATAAAATTTTGGTTTCAGACAAAACCCCATTGAGGACGTTAGTAAAGTGTGCATCTTAAGATGGCTTATTCTACTCACAGAGGAGGCTACTTCTGCATTTTTCACATCCCAGTAAAAGCTTCAGAGCAGCTTTCATCACAAATATTATTTTGCTAGACGCCTGCAGTTTTTTTGTCTTTGTATTTTTAAGGATGGAAGTCCACAGCAGTTGAATTTTAGTTCTTGGTGTTCTTTGTAGGGCCACTGGTCTTAGCACCCCCTCCAAAGCACTGACTCTAGTGTGGCTTAGGGGCAGCCTTGTTTTCTGTTCGGACCCGGGGGACCCCAATCCTGCCTTGTCTTTGTGTCTCAGGCGGGTTCGCCGACTAGCCCCTTAGCCATGACCGGGCTGGTGGCTACAAATTCGCAGTTTGGGTTCTGCAGCTAATAGCGAACACTAATGAATGTGGAGGGAGAGTTATCGCAGGCACGTTTGATACACCTGCCGTTACCCTTAGATGATCAACAACATGTTTAAAGTGGAGGGTGGATGCAACCGGGGGGGTGGGGGAGGGAGGGGGGCAGGTCAACCTCCCTTTCATTTTCCTCCTCCTTCACCAAGGGCTGTCTGAGTGAGTGACACATACCCAAAGACGTCCAGCAGGAGACAGTTCAAATCAACCCACAACCTCCAGCACCCCCAAATCATCCGACCTTTGGGTAGCTGTATTAGCACCTCTCAAGGAACAGATGGTGCATGCTGAAAAGGTGATGAGAAGGGATGGATGTCGGTGGTGGATCCCCCATATTCCCAATGACATAATTTTGCAATAAATCTCTCACGCGATGGCCACGTCTGAAATATGGTGAAGGTATGGATTACCAAATCTAAAATTACAGGGTAACATCAATAAGATGTAATATAATTGTAGCAGTCTACTCCCCGAGCCACATCCTAGGAGTAAACCTTACACGGATACTAAGATGCAGATGAAACTATATCTGTGACCCATATTCTTATGAATGAGGGTGAATGCAGGCTTAGCAACAGATCAGGACAGTCTCGCAACTGGATAGGGCAGATCATGGCAGTCTCGCAACAGTACAGGTATACCCTAAGCTAAGGAACAGACAGAAGAATCGAAAGCAGAAACACAAAAATTAATGCAGCTGTTGTCGAAATCCAAGATTAAGGGGAACTCAAATCAGCAAGTAGAACAAACAAAAAAGGCCATTGGACAGTAGCAAGGCATTCAAGAGTAACCATAAGGGCAAGGCAGGCACAGTAGGCAAGTAAAGTCGAGTTTTGCAATGTTAAACAATTGAGAATCAATAAGTGAAGTTTTTTGGATGTTAGATGGGCTTTTCAAAATGGCCTCCCACACAGGTGTTGGCAGTTGCTCCCAATTTGTTTAACTGTATGCAAGATGTATACACATGGGTTCTTTAATCGTGTTCCAAGATTATAACCCTATTAGATGCATGTGGGAGTCCTCTGGCGGTCTTTTGATGAAAATCAACATGCCTCTGCTCCACAACTCCACACACTAGGACAGACCTACTGGAGGACACAGAAGTGATAAGGCAATGCTAACCTGCCAGGAATGTGAATGCCTGGCTTGAGTGTGGCATGGTAACTTGCAGCACGTGTTCAGAAAAAATGCTGCGTCTTTCATGCCCATGATTTTGACAGTCTTCTCCTGGATGCTGAAGGCTTCAGGACCATGCTCCTGTAACCCGATTCAAGCGAGCATCGATGCTTCTGGTCTCTGTGAGGGTCTTTGGACTGAGCGTGTGACAATGAGGTGCATATGGTTCCACCCCAGAGCAACTCTCTTGGATGTTGCTTTTTGTGTGGTGGCCTATAGCCACCAGGATCTGCTGTGCATACTGGAAGCAGGCTAAGCTTGCTCTAACCAGCACATCCGGACCTTCCTACAGTCTGAAAATCAATCCTAACATGTCTGGCAGGGAGTTTAAACTTGGAACACAATGATGGGTGGGACTGGTAACACGTCTAAGTCCAGCGTACAAGCTCCGTAAATGTACATGTGAGCATTGCAGCGCCGGCCCAATAAGGAGCTGCCCGATGATGAAGCATGACACCCATCTGGGTGTGTGAGGGCTCTTGCTTTTGATCAATCAGATCTCCCGGATCTGCTTGCTTAGACCTTTCCCAACCTGCTGACTTTTCTGTTTCCTTTTCCGATTCTTTTAGGAAGTGCATACTCTACTTGTATACAGGGAGTTTAAACTTTAAAGATTCACTGACCATGATTTGCCATGGGATAGGAATAAAGTATGGAGCCCTTCTCCAGCATCGGAAAGAGTTATACATTCACTAAATGTGTGATCCTGGAGCAATGCTTGCTCAGCATTTGAGCTTTACATCTCAAGTAAGGTTAAGCTCCATGAGCCAAGTGAAGTTCTGATAGCTTTTACTGTCCTGCTTGTGTTGAAGCCGCAGCCTACTCAAAAAAGTCAAGGGAAGCTAACCCTGGTGAACAGAGGTCCCCCTACACCTCACCAGGGATTTAAGAAGGGCTGTCTAGGCATCTATTAAAGGTGAAGTGAGCCCCCTGCTTGTTGTGCATTTGCCCCTGCAACAACAACCACTAAAACGCCACACTGCCATGCACGTCACCAACTAGCTAATCCCTGTCTGGCATAGTGGGAGCAGAGACTGCACACCATTGTCTTTGGCATGAGTACCCTCCGCTCTTCCTGGCCGTTCTGTGATCTAGCACCTGATGGGCGTACCTGGTAGTCTGATTCAGTGCTTGAGGAAGAACCTAGGAGGTCCTTTGTCATTTTGGGCTCATGTCTCATTTGCATTTGCAAGCCAAGCCCATCTTGAACCCAGTGAAATGCAAAAGCTGCCCCCCGGCTCTGAGCCACTGATTGGATGTAACTACCAAATTTGAGTCATGACATCTTAAACATGAGAGTTCTTAGGATATCCTAAACCAAGAAACAACTGGGATTTCCCCAGTGAAAATTCTGGCAATAAAACAAATGTGCGCATTGGAACCCAAGATTAACATGTTTCAATGTTTAACCATGAACCCATTAAATAAGAGTTAACTGTTTTGTATGGCAATTTTCATCTTTTGTTTTTTAGAGACAGTCGCTCCCTCACTCTGAGGACAATCATTTCAGAGATCTGATACAGTGTTCCCATCTCCTCCCAAAAAATAACATTATTTTTTTGTTTTTTATGAGAAACTGTTGCAGGCCTTATGATTGTAAACAGTGTTTTATGATAGGCGTAGTGGTGCAAAAACCACAATGGGTGTCATCATTTTTGACAGGAGGGTTTTTAATCAGATTCCCTCCTTATTGGATATATTGATCCTTCATTTCCTATGAGAGAGGACTGTGATCTTTATATTTTGTGAACAAGTAATTTAAAATAGCACTTTGATAGCAGCATCTCCACACCACCGCCTCTTTTTCTTTGTTTTGCAATGGCTTCATTCCTCTCTGACGGCAGGATTTAACCAAATCTCTTGGAAGAGTTCTGCAAAGTTTAGTGACCTCAAATAAGCAAGCTAGTATTGTTCCATTATACTGTATAAATATTTGTTCCTCACCCTCCACATTCCTATACGCACATAATTCAAGGTAGTGGTGCTGTGTATTGACAGCACTCTTTCCTTTCTATTTCTCACTTATATTTTCTTATGATCACCTCGCGTAAGCATTTGGCAGTGCATGCTAGCGGTAAGCTTAAAGAAGGAAATTAGATACTATTTGGTGAATAATCTGTTTCTATTTTTTTCAGAGAAAGGAGTGGTATTTGGTGCACCACTGACAGAAGAAGGCATTGCCCAGATCTATCAACTTATTGAGTACCTTCATAAAAGTAAGTAAAAAGTCTCCTGCTCAATTTTATATCCAAACTTTTCCCCTGTAGTGCCTAGACCACTAAAAAGAATCTCCCTTTGTTTGTTATGAGCACATGGTTAGCACTAAAACCACACTGAAACAATTGTTGTGCCATCTGGATCTTTTTATTTTAGTGCATGGCCTTCAGATTCCATAAAGGTTTGACTTTATATTTATTGAGGAAACAAGATGGGAAAGGCTCCTCATAACCTGCTCCATTTCTTCACTGCTTTCAGCAAGTCCAGTCACCTTCTTGAAGGAAAGCACGCAACCACACACCAGAGTTACTTCCGTGGCATGTAGGACGCCTGCTTGAGGTCCTGTTCTGGGAAAAAGTCACAAGTATTGAAGGATCCACTAGAAGACTCATGGATGAGTAATTTAGACCAGGTTTCCAACGCCAAATTGGCCCCTGATATCACCGAAACAATCCAGAATAGCATGCTGCTGCTGTAAACATTTTGGGGCTTTGTCCAAGCACTACAACTTCTTAAGGCCTTCACTCTCTCTTTCGTGGGTAAAATGGAATAGATCCTCTGCATGGACTTTGAGGTTTTAATCCAGGGATAATCTGTGTTTGTGTTGATCTTTTGTAAGCCTAGTTTGTGCTGTGAGCCAGCGGCCTGAAGATATCTTGGGAAGCGTAAACATCCCTGGGATTGTGGTAGTACATCTGCCATTGCACCCTAGAAAGCTAGAAGGCCTGAAGTCAGTTTGCTTCCCCACCCAGTGTGTTTGACTGTGCGTCATGGTGTGACACCAAACAAACTTTTAGAGGCACTGATTTGCACCTAGTTTCTCCTTCTCTTCGCACAGGTTGCCAACTCCTCACTAGGCCACATACCCCAGACCTGGTTTGTGGATTGGACTGCTATAACTGTCCCAATAGCGATAATTCCAAGTAGTATTTGCAAGAAGGGGGCATTTCTTTCCTGCTTGGGTTTTATGATGTGATCGATTTGTTGTGCATTTAATGATGTTTGGAAGATGGAATTCTCGTGAGAGTTTGGATTTGATGTATTGCCGTAATGTGATGTATATGTGTAATTTGAAGGCTGTTGTGCATTCAGAGAACACCAAATAGATGCCTAGAGTCTAGTAGGACCAACCCATAATTTAAGGGGGCTTACAACTCCTATCTCTTGTTTAAAAAAACCTAATGCTTTTATAACAAAAATCCTCACCAACTCTTAGGTGGCATGCTTGATCATCGGGTTACTCCTCACACAACCTCCCACATTGGCAGTGGTGTGGGCTACAACTCGCCATAATGGAGAGGTGTACTTACAGGTGTTCTTATGGGGGTAAACACCAATGTGAGCTATCTGGTATGGGTGAGATTAGGCACAGTGTATGGCAAAGAAAAGTGAAAGAGCTACAAATGCTGACCGATCGAATAAAGCATAGATTTATGGAATGTCCCCAAAGAGCATATGAAAAACAAGCAGAAGAATATGACTATAACCCATTTGTTATACTGGGGTTGATATGTTTCTGCCGAGTATGAAGACCCTACAAAGAGGTGTGTGGCATTCATCAGAATATAATGTTCAATATGCAGGTAGAAGTGGGACTAAAGAAAAGACTAACAGGAATAGCTACAGTGTGCAGATTGAAAATACAACTGATATTCCACATTCAGTGTGGCTTGATCACTGTTGTCAGTACCTATAGAAGAATAAACAATCAAGAGACAAACAGAGAACATTATTTAGGTGACAATATGTTATGACCATTTATTAAGTGCACATATCACCCCGAGGGGTCTCATGATGCTGCAGCGGGCCGACTAAGGAAGAGTCCCAGACATCGGAAAATGGGTTAGAATAACGAGGTTTTCAGCTGCTTTTTAAACCATTTGTGATCTGTCGTGGCTCAGATATGTGTTGGAAGCTTATTCCATTGTTGAGGAGCTAGGTGGGAGAAAGATCTACCTCTATTTCTGGCGGTTCGAACTCTAGGGGGGGAGGGGGGGGTCAGAAGGTGTTTTCCTCCAGAGCTGAGGTTTGTTTATGGTAAACACCAATTGAGTTTCTTGGCTAGGTAACTTGGCCCAACCCCGTAAAGGGACTTGTGTGCAATACACATGTTTGAACGAGTAAGTTTCCTTATTGGGTGCCAGTGCAGCGATCTCAAGATGGGTAGAGATGAGGACCAAGATGGAAGATTTAGCACTAGTCTGGCAGCGGTGTTCTGCAACACCTGGAGTCTAGTATATAAATCTTCGTTTATGGACGCCATGAGTGCATTACCATAGCCTAAACGACTAATTATTAGATCCTGAACCAACGTTTTTCTTGCTTCCAGAGGTATCCATTGGAAGAATTTTTTACTGTTCTCATGATGCCATAGCATGTGGCAAGGATATGGTTTACGTGGTCCTTCATGGATAGCTTGTCGTCTATTATCGTGCCTATTTTTCGCACCGTGGATGACGCATTTTTAAATAAGCACCTGCGCTTAACATTTTGTTGTTTAGGAGGCCTAGCTCTAATCGAATCTGAGCGGCAGATGCAGTTTTTGGCAGCTGAAGGACCATTTTATAGATCTTGGTCACATGTTGGTTTAGTGTAGTACTGAGTTTACTAAGGGAGATTTCAAAGCCGTACGACCATGTGGGGCCTATTTTAGCTCTCATGACTTCCAACATTGGAGCTAGGCTCGGACCTGTCAGTTTTTTAGAAAGTTTTGAAAGTCATAGCTTTCATAGCGATGTCGCTGCGATACTTGACAAAAGTGCCCTTTGAGTCGATGTTGATCCCCAAGTATTTATATGATTTTCCTACTGAAAGTTCAGAATTATTATAAGACCAACCACCACCTCTGTGGTGCTTCCTGCCAAATATGACCACTTGAGTTTTCTTTAAGTTTACCTCCAGGTTGTTCATGGCGGTGTAACTGTATAATTTATTTAGCAGTCGTTGCAGCCCAACTCGCGTAAGGCTGAGGAGGACAAGGTCGTCGGCATACAGAAGATTGCTTAACTGAACACCACCAATCTTGGAGGGATGACTTTCTATTGCGTCTAGCTCCGCGGAGAGGTCGGCTACAAACAGATTAAAGAGCAGCGGAGCTAGCACGCATCCCTGTTTGACTCCCCTTGAAGTCATGATTTATCGAGATAGGTGTGAGCCGGTACCAAGCTTGACTTCTATCCAGGTGTTGGTATGTAGTTGGACTATTGCATCCAGGAGTTTAACCGGAATTCCCCATTTCGTTAGCTTGGCCCAAAGTGCCTCCTTTGGAACCCGGTCGAAGGCAGCTTTGAAGTCAACAAAACAGCAATAAACCACCTTGGATTAAACTATCGCTTTATCGATAAGTATTGATAGGGCCGGTAAATTGGACCTAGTGCCAGAGTTTGCAGTGAAGCCTGTTTGTTTTTTTTTGGGATCAGTCCTTTCGAGTCAGCCCAAGAGCTCAGTTCTTCAAGTAGAATGCTCGCAAAGTACTTCGCCTCGTTGTCGAGTAAGGCTATCAGCCTATAGTTGTTTGGGGATGAATGAGAGCCAGACTTGTAAATTGGATGAATTATTGCCCCTTGCCAAGAGTCGGGTATAATTGAGCTCCTTAGTGAGTAATCGAAAAGAATTGGTAGCTGTTTTGACCAGAGAGAGATGTTCGATTTAAACAAAGCCTGTGGCAGGCCATTTGGGCCTGGCGCTCCATCTGATCTTACTTTGATTAGTATTTTAGCCAGCCTTGTTTGGGTGATAGAGATTTTATCGCTTAGATGTTGCCGCGTCTCTTGTGAGCAATCCTGGCACTCCTTAGGGGCATCTTTAATCAGTATGGCGTTGTTGATTGGTATAGATTCGACTCCTTCATTGGCCTGGAAATGACCAGTCAGAAATGTTACCCATTCTACCTCTGAGATGTTTGCACCTCCCTGGCTGGTGTTTCCGTTGGATTGCCTGTTCACTAGCGCCCAGAATTTTCTTGAGTTCTGGTTTTTACTTTCCCAATAGAGCATACACCCAAATTGTTCAAGGTGGTGGTGTTTATTCTTTTGGTATGCCCATCTATAGTTTTTTTGTACTCGTTCAATAGTTCTTCAGATTCAGGATGCTTCCTAGCTGCCCTGAGGGCGGTATTTCTGGTCTTCTTTAACGCCATAGTTTGGTTTGAAGTGGGAGTCTGTATACTGCGAGAATCGGTATAGGATTGTGGCGGTGTTTGAAATTGACTTACAAGTTGGGAACAAAAATTTGTCCAATCAGCTGTTGGGGAGGCTTTCAACAGGAAACAACCTGAAGTGAGTAGCAGGCATTCCTTCATGATGTTTATACTGATGTCGTCATTCCATCTTAAGTGTTTTAGGTTTTCAGAATGAACTCCCCTGTGTGTAATTGTAGCAGGATCATGATAGACTGAGTTTAGGGTAACAGTAACAACTTGTGGGCGGTGATCACCCTCGGATCGTGCAATGATACTGTAATTTTCTAAGTTTGGAAGTCGGTCTAAATTACAGATGGTATAGTCTAAGTAAGAATGCTTTCGCCAATTGTCCACGTGTAATTTGGTGGAATATCCTGTGAAAATCTGCCATTTAATTACAATGAAACCGGCGCTGTAAAGTTGCAACACACAGTGTTCCCCTAGGCCGCAGTGCAGTTGGAGTTTGGGTTTAACCTGATCCTTCAATACCGGCGGAGGAAATGGAAGGAGACTTTCTAAATCCACTGAGGTTCCCTGAAAAAGGTTGGTGTTAAAGTCCCCGGTAAGCAGACAATCTGCGTGAGGAAAATCCCCAGCCAGATCATACAGAACTGTGAGCAACCAATTTAAGTGAGACCTTTTTGTTCGAGCACTCTGATTAATGTAGACATTGAGAAGCAGCAGAGGACGCTGCTGTCTCCACGAGTTAATTTTAACTCCAAGCAGCCAATCCTCATCAAGGTGTAATGGCTCAATAGAGCCTTTTGGGCTGCAAGAGATATAAATGGACAGGCCCCCCTTAGGCCTTCCGTAGTTGCAGTGCCTTAGAGCTGGTTTCTAGTGCTCGATGTATCCAGTTAAGGGGCAATTTTGTGTGGCCCATGTTTCCTAAAAGGCAAGGAGGTCATATCTTAAAATAAAGTATCTGAAAGAGACAATTAGTTATAGATCCTTACCTTTAGAATTACCCCCAGGCGTCAGACTGGATCCGGAGAATTTTTTCGTCAGCAGTACCCCTGCGCGTCGAAAGGTGGCGTCGGTCGGCTCCGCTTTAGTCGTTGGCGTCGTGGTCACCGGGATGACGTCGCGGTAGCTACTTCGACGCCGCCCTCGCGCGCTGACGTCAGTTCTTTCTTTTTCTGCGCCAGCCAGCGCAGATCCGGAGAGAGCGGTACCTCCAGTCACTTTTTCACTGACTTTTTTGCGACTTTTGTCGACACTGTTTTTTGAGTCTTCGACTCCTGGTGCACGCAGGGATGTCCAGTCGTCCTCTGCCTGGCTTCAAGGCTTGCGACACCTGTCGCAAGCTGATGTCAGTTACGGACCCGCACCGCGTGTGCCTGTGGTGTCTGGAGCGTGACCATGATTCCAAGTCGTGCTCCGACTGCCGTACCATGAATCCGAAGTCTGCGGGAGCAGTCCCGAAAGCTTCTCGAGGCCCGGCAGTCCGCGCCGCTCGAGGTCCCGGTCGCGTGGGAGGTCAAGGGACCGGTCGCGGAGTCACCACCACTCGTCATCGAAGTCTTTGCACTTCTCAGGTAAGTCGAAGCACAAGAAGAAGTCGAAGAAGCATTGTCGCTCTTCAACTTCTCCCGTCCGTCGGCCGGCGCGACGAGTGATGCGGACGGTGCCCGTCCCGCGGCTCAGCGTGCGGAGCCTGAAGGGTCGACTCCGAATTTCCCTCCTTTTCCGGGAGCCGGAGCGACCCCTGCCCAGCTTCGGAGTTTCTACGAAGCGATGCATGCCATCTTTGGGCAGCCCGACTCCGCTGGCGCGCCTTCGGGCCCCGCGGACTCGGCTGGGGGCCCTGGGCCTTTGATGCCGGCGGCTCCGGCCCCCGACACCGCAGGGTCCCTTCGGATCCAGGCCTCCCCTGGCGCCGATTCCACCGGCACCACGTCCGCTTCAGACGCCGGTTAGATCCCCAGCCGGCGTTGGCCTCCACCCTGACTTGGACACGGAGCCGGACCGGCATCGACCGACGCTGGATCCGGCGCCGAGCGGTACTTTTGTACCTCTGTGCGACCCTGGTGTTTCTTACAGGCCAGATTGGCAACCAGAGGCGGGTGAGGAGGACTGGGAGGGGTCTGTAGACCCTTTGGCTGACCAGTTAGTGGAACCGGACTGGAGAGAGGAGTTGGGGGACGTCAGTGGTTTGTATACCTCCCCAGACCTTGGCATGCTGTCTCCTACCGTGGCTACGGAGGAGGGTGCTTCATACGCAGTGGTGTTGCGTAGGGCGGCCGAGGCCCTCAACCTTGAGCTACCTACGGTGGCGGTCAGGACGAATCTCCTGACGGAGGTGCTTCAACCGGCAGCGGCCTCTACGGTGCCCCTGCTGCCTTTCAATGAAGCCCTTACTGACATCATTTTGGGCACCTGGTCCAGACCCAACACAGGGGCTCCTGTGGATAGGATGATTGCCCGACGCCACCGCCTGGCTCCGGGCGACCCCTCTTTCCTCTCCCAACACCTCACCCCTGAGAGCTTGGTGGTCCAAGCCTCTACGTCCAAAGGCGCATTCCCTAACGCACCACCTGATAGGGAATCCAAAAAAGCTGGACCATCTTGGGAAGAAGATGTTTTCTTCCTCTAGCTTGGGACTGCGGTCGGTGAACACCGCATGTCTGTTGGGCCGTTACACCTAGTCTGTGTGGGATACGGTAGCGCAGGTGCTGCCACAGTGCCCGGAGGAGGCCCGGGCCGTGCTCTCCCGTGCAGTCGCTGAGGGGAGAGATGCAGCCAAGTTCACCATAAGATGTGGACTGGACACCGCCGACTCGCTAGGCAGGATGATTTCAACGTCGGTAGCCCTTCAACACTACGCCTGGCTGAGGTTGACTGGTTTTTTCCAGGGATGTCCAAGCTACTGTGCTGGACATGCCTTTTGATGGCCGTCGCCTGTTCGGCGACAAAGCAGACAACTCGCTAGAACGCTTCAAGGACTCCTGGGCTACGGCCAAGTCCTTGGGCCTCTCCACTCGCCCTGCGCAGTCTGCTTTTCGCCCCTTTCGTGGCTACGGAAGGGGTGTCCCGCCACGTCCCACCCAGGGCCACAGGCCGGCGCAAGCTGTCCAGCCCCTGCATGGCCGGAGACGTGGGACCCACCGTCGTGGGTCTGGGGGCCAGCGAGCGGGCCAGTCCACCAGCGCCTCTTCTGCAGCAGCCTCCAAACCCTCCTAGTTTGACCTTTCAGGGCCACCATTCGCCAGTGGGCTGCAGGATTCGCCATCACCTCCCCCACTGGCCCACCATCACGTCGGACAGGTGGGTTTTGCAGGTAGTCCGAAGGGGCTACTCCCTCCCCTTCAAGACTACCCCTCCATCCATGCCACCTCAACACCATCGCATGTCGGAGGATCATTTGGCCTTTCTCCAACAGGAAGTTACGGCTCTCTTGGCCAAGGGGGCTATCGAGCAAGTTCCTGCTCCAGAAGTAGGTTGTGGTTGCTATTCCCACTACTTTCTGGTGCCCAAGAAGGACAAAGGCCTGCGTCCTATCTTGGATCTCAGGAACGTCAACCGCTTTCTCCGGAAGGAGAAGTTCAGAATGTTGACACTAGCTCAGGTCCTGTCTGCCCTCGACCCTGGAGACTGGATGGTAGCGTTGCACTTGCGGGACGCTTACTTTCACATCCCCGTCCTGCCGGCCCACTGGCGTTACCTACGGTTCACGGTAGGCCAAGAGCACTTTCAGTTTACTGTGCTCCTCTTCGGCCTTACCAGCGCCCCTCGGGTGTTCACGAAAGTGATGGCGGTGGTCGCAGCTCATCTGCGCAGATCAGGGGTTTCAGTCTTTCCCCTATCTCGACGACTGGCTGTTGAAGGCGGGCTCGCCCCAGGCAGTCGTCTCCCACCTCCAGACTACGGCGGACCTCCTGCATTTACCGAGGTTCACAATCGACGTGCCGAAGTCACACCTTACTCCCTCTCAGAAGCTCCTTTTCATCGGAGCGGTTCTGGACACGATGCAGTTTCGGGCTTATCCTCCTGAGCAGCAAGTCCGGGATATTCGGGCTATGATTCTGATCTTTCAGCCTCTATCCCGGGTTTTGGTCAGAATGACCCTGAGGCTGCTGGGCCTCATGGCCTCCTGCATCCTGCTGGTAGATCATGCCAGGTGGTGTATGCGAGCTCTGCAGTGGGACCTGAAGTTCCAGTGGGCACAACATCAGGGGAATCTGTCGGATTGCGTTCAGATCTCGGAGGGCACAGCACGATAATTGCAGTCAACGGCAGATCCCTCTCCCTTCCCCAACCGGAGTTCACAGTGGTGACGGACGCATCACTTCTGGGGTGGGGCGGCCACATGGGAGGGACGGAGATCAGAGGCCTCTGGTCTCCGGCGGAGTCCGGGCTCCACGTCAACCTTCTGGAGCTCCGGGGGATCCGTCTTGCGCTGAAAGCATTTCTTCCCTCTGTCCGGGGAAGAGTAGTGCAGGTGTTCACGGACAACACCACCGCCATGTGGTACTGCAACAAACAGGGCGGGGTGGGATCGTGGACCCTATGTCAAGAGGCTCTCCGTCTCTGGACATGGCTGGAAACAGGGCATATCACTGGTGGTTCAACACCTGGCAGGTTCACTGAACGCCAGGGCGGACGAACTCGGCCGCAGGTGCATGATGGATCACGAATGGCGTCTTCACTCGGAGGCGGTGCAAGGTCTCTTTCGGCAGTGGGGAGAGCCTTGGTTAGATCTATTCGCCACCGAAGAGAACGCACAATGTCAGCAATTCTGCGAATTGGAATTTCCAAGGCGGCACTCGCTCGGCAACGCTTTTCGTTGCGAGTGAAGTTGCGGACTTCTATACGCCTTTCCGCCTATACCACTTCTGCCCAGAGTGCTGAAGAAGATCAAGCACGACCGGGCCCAAGTCATTCTTGTGGCTCCGGATTGAGCACGAAGAGTCTGGTATCCCGAGCTGCTACACATTGCATCGATCCTCCGATCAGACTGCCTCTTCGGGAGAATCTTCTGTCGCAGCAGCAGGGGACGGTCCTCCACCCGAACCTGTCCAGCCTCCACCTCCTTGCGTGGAGATTGAGCGGCGACAGTTGACAGCCTTCGACCATCCTCCCGAAGTCAGTGATGTTATCTTGGCAGACAGGCGTCCCTCCACTAAGACAGTATACGCCTGCAGATGGAACAAATTTGTGGCATGGTGCGCAGCAAAGGCTGTGGATCCCCTTTCTGCCCCTCTTTCTGAGGTTCTCTTATTCCTGCTTTCTTTGGCCCAGCAGGGCTCTGCTCTGGGCACTCTTAAGGGCTATCTCTCAGCCGTTTCAGCCTTTCTTAGGCTTCCTGATCAGCCTTCTCTTTTCAAGTCCCCTGTTGTAAATCGCTTTCTTAAGGGCATTACTCATCTTTTCCTCCTGCTCCCTTTGTAATGCCTCAGTGGGACTTGAACTTGGTTCTTACTTTTCTTATGTGCGCTCCCTTTGAGCCGCTACATAATTGTCCTCTCAGACTTCTCACTTTAAAGACTGCATTTCTAGTTGCCATCACTTCTGCTCGCAGAGTGAGTGAGCTCCAGGCTCTTTCTTCAAAATCTCCTTTTCTGGCGCTTCATCCGGACAAGGTTGTCCTTCGAACTTGACCCTCCTTTCTTCCTAAAGTGGTTATTTCTTTCCACATTGGTCAAACCATCACTTTGCCCACCTTCTTTCCGCCTCCTTCTAAGGAGGAAGAGAGGCTCCACCGTCTGGTTCCAAAACGTGCGCTTTCCTTTTATTTGGATCGCACCAAGCAATTCCGGGTGGATGACCAGCTCTTTGTTGGCTACGTGGGTGCCATAAAAGGTCGGGCCGTGCACAAACGGTCCATCTGTAGGTGGGTCATTTTGTGCATTAAAGCTTGCTACTCTTTGGCAAAGAAGGAGCCTCCAGTGGGATTGCGCGCCCATACCACCAGGGCGACGGCAGTTATATTCAGGTACGACATTTTTTTGGGTGTTCTTAGGGTCACGGGCAGCTCCCTGTTGGCGAGTGCCCGAGTCGAATAGATCATAGTTTTCTGTTAGTGAACCAGAGGCTGTTCCTGGTTTGTGCAGACAATTTTCTCGAGCTGACTAGTCGGTGGTTCTCCAAATGACCATGGTGCGTTCTTGATGGTTACTTTTAGGTGGTGGTCTCCAGCAATAGATCACAGAGACTGAGGTCGATGGTGAGTACAAAATTGAATCGGAGAGGTCAATTCGGTTGTCGGATTTGTTTTCTCTACTTGTAGTTGACCGTTTGCTTTTTCCGTGCCAATTAAAGGCTCTTTTGGTTCTTCAATGACTACCGTGTCGTGGGGGTTTAATGAAGGTCTCCTTAAGCAAGGAGGGGAGGCATGGTGAACCTGGTGGTGTGCTGGAGTGGGCTGTTGAACATTTAATGTTGGGTTCCCAGTAGTAGTTTGCTGTTCGTGTTTCTGTAAACTGGGACTTGAAGCTTGTTTATTGTCTGGTAATTTAAACAATGGGTACAGCTTAAGAGATTCTGGGGAATGTAGTCTAATCCACAACATGGTATCCCCGCCTCAGCAGAGATGTGAATATGACGTGGGTGTGGCGTGTGGCTGCTGCATTGTGGGACCAATAGACAATTCATGCTCAGCAAAGTAACATCCTTACTTTTAGGGGGAGGGGGGGGGGGGGGAAGGAATAAAAAGCCCAACATAGTGTACACAGCCCATAATTCATAGACGATGCTAAAGGGAATATACCAGCCCAACATGAGGGTTGAAAACCTTACATTTAGTCCATGCTGTTCATGCAGTTCTATAATATATATAGAAACTACCAAGAGATAAACTTGTTCACGTGAGTGAATGCCCATCCAGTAGTCCGTAAAAATTAGGTATCGCTGTAACTGTTAACAATACAGTTTGGGAAGTGTAAAACAACAAGTCAGTAGCATACAAGACCGTATAACAAAGTACGGAGGTGTGTGGCAAGGGATAAACCGGGATGGCATTATTCCTATGATGCACAGACAACCATGGACGGACACTTCGACTGGAAAAATGCATCTTTCAAGGCAGGGTACTCCAAGGAATATCCTCTTTCAAGCCCCTAATATAGGTCTTCAGCCTGTAGACACAATGTTGTTCCCTCGGATAGAGAAAACCATGTGCCTTGTGTCCAGTAGATATATAATGCAGTTTATCAAATATAGTGCAAAACAAGTAACTATCACTGTAGCCCTCTTCAAAAAAAATGTTGAGTCATCTTGGTGTTACGTGTACACCTGATATAAAGCACTGTTCTGAAATCCTGATCTTGATTTTGCACAGTCTCGCCTGTATAAAGTAATGAACAAGGGCATGTTATCATATATATCGCACTACTACTGTTACAGTTACCATGGTGTCTAAGTTACCATGGAGTAGCCAATTCCAAATCAATTTCAGCGTCCTATCCCGTAAATCGACAGACGGTACACAAACCGCATGGGAAATGTCCTCTTGCTTCCGGAAAAGACCAGCTTCTCCGTTCCTCCCAACATATTTCTCACAATGAATTTATGGACCTGGTCAAAGCAAGCAGGCCTGCCGGCAGCCCTTCTGACCCGTGTCCACCGCAAACCTTCAAGACAAATCTTCTAACAACCTCTGCTACCACTGTAGTAAGAAGAATCATCAACAACTCCTTAACTACTGGAATATTTCCAGAAGAACTCAGTGTCATACATACGCCCATTACTAAAGAAAACAAACTTGGACCCGCTGAACCCTGGCAACTACAGACCGATTACAAATGGACCTTTCCTGGGCAAACTGATAGAAAGAGCGCCGTTCGCCCAGATGTCACAGTTCATTGAAGATAATGCCATACTTTCAGACTTCCAAACAGGATTCAGTCCAGGAAGAGACACAGAATCTGCCCTCATCTGGGAGGACCTGAAGAACACAGTTGACCGCAACTGGGTTGCTGAGCTACTTCTCTTTGACCTCTCGGCTGCCTTTGATACGGTTGACCATGACACTCTGATACAAAGACTCTACGAAGCCTTCATAGAGGGGACTGCTGTAGACTAGACCACATCCTACCTTCGCAACAGAACTAATGTCATCCATACCCCACCTTTCTCGTCCAAACCGTACTTCACAAAACTTGGGTCTCTCAAGGCTCTATCATCTCGCCCATGCTTTTCAACATGTACATGAAGTCATTACCCGCACTGATCAATCAATTTCACCTCACGTGCTATAACTATGCAGATGACACACAAATACTCCTTCAACTGGAATGCCCCAAAGACATTGGAAATTCGCCGATTTTCCGTTTTCTCAGAGCCATGAATCAATGGATGACGTGGAGCCATCTCAAATTGAATGCTTCCAAAACCGAAATACTCATGTTTGGCGATTGGAAACATTACGACCCGCTCGCCGCATGGCCTGATGATCTGGTAACACTGCCTAAAGTATCGAAGGAAGTAAGAAACCTCGGAATGACCATGGACTCCAAGCTATCCACGAATGCCCAAGTGGACAAACAAGCAAGATCAAGCTTTGTTACTATAAAAACTCTGCGACTAATCTTCCCCCATTTGGTATTTCCACACAAGGTCCAGGCTACCATCTCCCTTGTTCTGTCCAAACTCGATTACGCCAATAGCCTCTACCACCGATCAACTTTATAAACCTTGAAAAGACTACAACGGATTCAGAACTCGGCTGCCAGACTACTCTTACATATAAAACCGCAAGACTTCATCTCCCCTGCCTTGAAAGCCCTACATTGGTTACTGGTTGCCAGAAGATCCACGTTCAAGCTGCTTTGTATCATCCACAAAGCGATACATGGAACAGGACCGCTCTTCATCAGGAATAAAATCACCAAACACATTCAACAAAGGAACCTCCGCTCTAGAGTGGCACCTCGCCTCAAAAATCCCAAGATACAAAAAAAAAAAAACATGGGCGGCACATCCTTCTCTGTTCAAGCAGCCAAACTATGGAACTCTTAACCCCCAACATAAGATCCACGGATGACGACCTGCTCTTCAGAAAGCTACTCAGGAATTGGCTCTTCCCCACATAACCACCATACGCAAACAGAAATATACAGCATATCCCTCTGTATATAAACATTTATTTGTACTATAGATATGCATCTATATATGTGTATTGCTTTGTATAAACGAGTAGAATAATTATATATTTTTAAAAATATAGATATTCATTCTGCTTAACAAATGTACATATTACTGATAGTTGCATTATTCTATGTTTTTAACATGTATATAAATGACTGCATAAATAAGTAAATCTTTTATCATAACTATTTATCTACATTTGCTTCACTATTGAATTACAATATATATATATTCACTGAAAAAACCATAGGTTTCAGACACGTTATAGTTAGTTGGACATTTCACTCGTACAAAACCCGTGAAATTCCCCCGTTATAGTTAGTTCAGCTAACTATAACTCGCGCTCGCAATGCACTGCTGATGACGTCACATATTACATCACTCATGACATGGTCAGTGACATTACTGATGACATCACTGATATCATCCAGTGACTGTGTTTCTATAAAGTTTAAATATGTTTAATATATATGCCACGGTGTATTGAAGAATGAGTGGGTGTATAAGTGTCTGGATGGATGATTTAGTAGGTGCGTGACTGACTCTATAAGTTAGTGATTAAACGTATCTTACTGAATGCATGGGTTAGTGACTAAACTGTGTGAATGTCTGTATCCGTCTGTCTGTTGGTGTGTAAGCGGCTGCATGGGTTTGCGAATAGCTACATGAGTGTCTACATGGGTTATTGATTGGTTGTCTGAGTATCTGCATGGGTGCCTGAGTGTTTGTGTGGGTGGGGTGTGTGTGACTGCGCATAGATGTGTGAGTGGGTGATTCACTGGGTGCATGGTTTCAAGAGTGCATCTGTGATGGACTGTATGGGTGGGTGAGTGTCTGTGTAAGGGTGTGTTGGTGAGTGAATGTATATCTTAGTGGTACATGTGTGAGTAACTAATATGTCAAAGGCAGTATATATGTGTGTTGGAGTATATAAATGGCTACAAGTGAGAGTGTGATTGTGAGAGTGGCTGTATGGATGAGTGTGTACTTGTATCAGTGATTGTATAAGAGCGTAAGAATGTGCTAGTATTTGTATGAGTAAGTGAGCTGGTGTGTGTATAACTGTATAGGTGAGTAAATAGCAGTGTGATTAATTATTTGCATGACTGACTAGGTGTGTGAGTACCTCTATGGATGAGTGGCGGTGTGTGAGTGTCTATGTAGGTGTATAAGTGCATATGAAAGTCCTGTACTGAGTGACCGTAAGTATGAGTGACTGTAGAGGTGAGTGAGTGGATGTGTGTGTAGACCTAAGAATCAGTGAGTGTGTATGTAGTTATTGGTGTTGGAGTGTCTATGGTTTTGACAATGGCAGTCTGTAATTTACAGTGGGTGTATCAAAAGTTATATTAGGGTGTGAGAAGATGCATCAAATTATCACATGGATGATGTCATCAGTGATGTCATTTGAGATGTCATCAGTGATGTCACTGACCATGTCATGAGTGATGTAATATGTGACGTCATCAGCAGTGCATTATGGGGGCGCGAGTTATAGTTAGCTGAACTAACTATAACGGGGAATTTCACGGGTTTTGTACGAGTGAAATGTCCAACTAACTATAACTGTCCCTAAAACCTATGGTTTTTTCAGTGAATTTCAAAGGTTTTTTAAATGCTAATTTCTAACTAGAACGTGCCTGAAACCTATGGTTTTTTAAGTGAATTTCAAAGGTTTTTTAAATGCTAGTTTGTAACTATGCCTACAGAGGTAGGACATGTGAAGAAAGAAGAAAAAACGCACAGAAAGAAGCAACAGAAGTCCACAAAGACGAAGAAAAGTGCAGGAAGAAGCAAAAGATGTGCAGAAAGAACCAACAGAGGAGCAGAAAGAGGCCTTGTTCCAAAATCATCCTGAGCCCACAACTTTTTCCGACGTGTACTGGTGGTAACTGACTCGGACTAACCAGAGCCAGTGCTATGCTAAAACACACTTAGAATACAGTGAAAACACCTACATACACTAGAACACTATGCGTAGGGGTACCCCTGTGATTAGCATGACCTCCTCTGTAAGTCCCTAGTACATAATAGGGCAGGGGGATTAAAACTACCTCTTAAAAGGCGCTAGAGGGGGCGTTTGCACAGTGGTGAAGGGAGGGGGGGCCTGAGTTGACATGTGTGCAAACGCGCCCCATGGCACGTTTTAAGTTGCAGGATTAAGTCCCCTTGAATCCTGAGTGTCCCTGGGGCCCAACTAGCCCCCCAGGTACCTACAGTTAGGACCACAGAGCTGAGTTGCAGAGAGGCGTTCCGAGGCCACGCACCTTTTTTCACCTCTCTGCAACGCAACTCTGTTGTGCTTACTGAAGGTACCTGGTGGGCTAGTTGGACTCCAGGGACCCTCAGGATTGAAGGGCATTTAATTCCGCATCTTAAAACGCGCCACGGGGCCTGTTTGCACACATGTCACCTGAAGCCCCTCCCTTCACCACTGTGCAAACGCGCCCCGTTGGCACGTTTTAAGTTGGGGGATTAAGTCCCCTTGAATCCTGAGGGTCCCTGGAGTCCAACTAGCCCACCATGTACCTCCAAAAAGCGCCACAGAGCTGCTTTGCAGAGAGGTGTAAAAAGGGGCGTAGCCTCGGTACACCTCTCTGCAACGCAGCTCCCTGGCGCATACTGGAGGTTCCTGGTGGGCTAGTTGGCCCCCAGGGGCCCCCAGTATTCAAGGGGAATTACTTCCCCTTCTTACAACGCGCCAGGGGGCGCGTTTGCAGACTGCTGCAGGGAGGGGGCGGGGCCTCCGGCACGATGCCGGTCTTTTTTTTATTTTTTATTTGTATGGGTAGGGGGCTGCGTGGCCCCCCTTCCCTCGGCCACTTTTGGCCCCGGGGACCCCATCCCCCGGGGCATGCCCTCTTTTTAAAAAAAACATAAATATTTGGAGGGGGGCTGCGTGGCCGCCCCCTCAGGCCATTTAAGGCCCCGGGGACCCCATCCCCCGGGGCCGGCCTTTATGTTTTTTTTGGGTTTTTTGGGGGAGGGGGGCTGCGTGGCCCCCTTCCCGGGCCACTAATGGCCCCGGGGACCCCATCCCCCGGGGCCTGGCCACTGGTTGGGGGGGTCCCCAATTCCCGCACGGTCCCGCCGGCTCCCCGTGTCCTGCGGGAGCCGGCATTGCTTTTCCATAAGGGGAGCTGCTGACATGCAGCTCCCCTATGGAAAAGCAATCTGCTTTGCTTCATTGAAGCGAGAGCAGGTTTCCTGCTCTCGCTTCAATGAAGTAAAGCAAGTTTGCAATGACAGGACGGGAGCCGCAAGGCTCCCGTCCTGCCATTGCAAACAGCAGTGTCCCGGGGTAGGCACCCCGGGACACTGCAGGAGCCGGCCCTGGGGGTGGCGGTCCCCAGGGCCACCACAGGCTCCAGGAGGGGGACCGCGCGGCCCCCCTCCCAACATCTACATAGCCCCGGGGAGGTGGTGGTCCCCGGGACTTCGGCGGTCCGAAACAGAACCCCCATTTATTTTGTTAGTGCCCCGGGGAGGTGGCGGTCCCCGGGGCTTGTGGGGGGGCTGGAGCCCCCCCCCCCACACAGGTCATTTATTTAAAAAAAAAAAATAAGCCCCGGGGGGTGGTGGTCCCCGGGGGGCCTTAGAGGCCCCCCACATAAAATATAAGGCAACTCCCGCATGCCCCCGGGACTTGGCCCACCCGGGGCAAAATAGCTATCGAGCGCGGGAGACTGCGCTCCGATTTTTTTTTTTTAATTTATTTTTTAAATGCTTTTTCTGCCCAGGGGTCCTTGTGGGACCCCCTGAGCAGACCTAGGGGTCAGGGTGTTTCTACCCTGCCCTCGCTTTGCGACTTGTTTCTGTGCCTCGGTTCTACCGAGGCATAAAATGGCTGCCAACACTTCCTGATTTGGAGTGCTGACAGCCACTAGCATGCAGCTCGTGATCGGGAGGTGCGCGGACCCTAGCGGCCATAGATATATATGTGATTTTACTTTTGATTTTCTCAGGAACTACTGAACGGATTTACACCATTTAACAAAAAGGGTTCTTTCTGAACCAAGCGCTACCTTTTTGCCGAATTTGGTGTAATTCCGTTCAGCAGTTCGGGCTGTAGCCGTGTCTAAAATTTCCTATGGGAATTAACATGGAGAAAACACGTTTGGGACTCCCTCTGGCCCCACTTGCCGAATCACTCCGAAACTTTCAGGATAGGAGCGGACCGGAGCGCCCCACGAGTTTTTAGAATTCCGCGAAGGTTCATCAACCGGCGCCAAAGTTATTTCAAATAGAATGTTGCGGATTTCCTATGGAAAATAGGTCCCAACTATAACTATCTACTGGCGACCGCCAGTAGATTATATATATATATATATATATATATATATTTATTTATATATATTTATTTATATATATATATATATATATATATATATATATATATATATATATATATATATATATATATTATCTACTGGCGGTCGCCAGTAGATAGTTATAGTTGGGACCTATTTTCCATAGGAAATCCGCAACATTCTATTTGAAATAACTCTCTTGCCGGTTGACGTATCTTCGCAAAATTTTCAAACTTTGTGGGGTGCTCCGGTCCGCTCCTACCCTGAAAGTCTCGGGGATTCGTCAAGCGGGGGCCGAGAAAAAAGGGGGGTCCCAAAACGTGTTTTCCCCATGCAATTTTCCATAGGAAACTTTAGACACGGCTACAGCCTGGACTGCTGAACGGAATTACACCAAATTTGGCAAAGAGGTAGTTCTTGGTTCAGAAAGAACCCTTTTATTAAATGGTGTAAATCCGTTCAGTAGTTGCTGAGAAAATCAAAAGTAAAAGTACATATATATCTATGGGCACGGAGGATTCGCGCACCCTGAGCGCACCCTGCGCGCACCGTCCCGATCACGAGCTGCATGTTAATTGGCTGTCAGCTGGCTGTCAACATTCCGATTCAGGAAATGTTGGCAGCCATTTTGTCCCTCGGTAGAACCGAGGGACAGAAACAAGTGCGCAAAGCGCACAAAGGGGGCAGGGTAGAAACACCCTGACCCCTAGGTTTGCTCAGGGGTCCCACAAAGACCCCTGGGCAAAAAAAAAAATATTTTTTTAAAAATCGGCAGGATGCGCTCAGGGAGCGCGAATCCTGCCGAAAAAATCGAGCGCGGTCTCCCGCGCTCGGATAGTATTTGCCCCGGGTGGCCCAAGTCCCGGGGGCATGGTGGGGGTTTAATTTTATGTGTGGGGGCCTCAAGGGCCCCCAAGCCCCGGGGACCGCCACCCCCCGGGCTTTCTTTTAAAATGGTGCGGGAGGGCTCTGAGCCTCCCGCAGCCCCGGGACCACCACCTCCCCGGGCTTTTTAAAAAAATTAAACAACCTGTGTGGGGGCTCCAGCCTCCCCACACGCCCCGGGACCGCCACCTCCCCGGGGCACTAACAAATTAAAATGGGGGTCCGTTTTGGACCCCGAAGCCCCGGGGACCACCACCTCCCCGGGCTGTGCTGATGTAGGGAGGGGGCCGCGCGGCCCCCTCCTGGAGCCCTTGATGGCCCTGGGGACCGCCACCCCCAGGGCCGGCTCCTGCAGTGTCCCGGGGTGCCTACCCCGGGACACTGTAGTTTGCTATGGCAGGACGGAGCCTCGCGGCTCCCGTCCTGCCATAGCAAACTGCTTTGGATATTGGAAGAGAGCAGGGAAACCTGCTCTCTCTTCCAATATCCAAAGCCGATTGCTTTTCCACATGGGGAGCAGCATGTCAGCTGCTCCCCATGTGGAACAGCAATGCCGGCTCCCAAGGGACGTGGGGAGCCGGCGGGACTGTAGGGGGATTGGGGACCCCCACAGTCCCCAACGGAGAGGCCAGCCCCGGGGATGGGGTCCCCGGGCAAGTAGTGGCCTAGGAGGGGGCCACGCGGCCCCCTCCCCAAAAAAGAAAAAAAAAGAAAAAATGGAAAGGCCGGCCCGGGGATGGGGTCCCCGGGGCCTTAAATGGCCTGAGGAGGGGGCCACGCAGCCCCCTCCCAAGAAAATAAAAAGGCCATGCCCCGGGGATGGGGTCCCCGGGGCCAATACAGGCCCAGGGAAGGGGGCCACGCGGCTCCCTTCCCGTTTTTTTAATAAAATTAAATTTAAAAAAAGGGGTAAGGCCCTGGGGGATGGGGTCCCCAGGGCCCAAAAACAGGAAAAAGGAAGGGGGCCACACAGCCCCCTTTAGGGGACAAAAAAAAAAACGATTGGGCCCGCAGGCCCCGCCCCTTCCTTCACCACTCTGCAAACGTGCCCCTGGCGCGTTTGCAGAGGGGGAACGAATCCCCTTGAATTCTGGGGGTCCCTGGGGCCAACTAGCCCACCAGGAACCTCCAATATGCGCAAGGGGCTGCGTTGCAGAGACGTGTAGAGAGGCCACACCCCTTTTACACCTCTCTGCAACGCAGCTCTGTGGCGCTTTTGGAGGTATATGGTGGGCTAGTTGGACTCCGGGGACCCTCAGGATTCAAGGGACTTAATCCCCCAACTTAAAACGCGCCACGGGGCGCGTTTGCACAGTGGTGAAGGGAGGCGCGGGGCTTCAGGTGACATGTGTGCAAACAGGCCCGTGGCGCGTTTTAAGATGGGAATTAAATCCCTTCAATCCTGAGGGTCCCTGGGGCCAACTAGCCCAACAGGTACATCCAGAAAGCGCCACAGAGCTGCGTTGCAGAGAGGTGTAAAAGGGGTGTGGCCTCTCTACACGTCTCTGCAACGCAGCCCCTGGCGCATATTGGAGGTTCCTGGTGGGCTAGTTGGCCCCTAGGTACCCTCAGGATTCAAGGGGACTTAATCCCCCAACTTAAAACGCGCCACGGGGCGCTTTTGCACAGATGTCACCTCAGGCCCCGCCCTCTCCCTTCACCATTGTGCAAATATTCTTCTAAAATCATCCGAAATACGAATTCAGATTTACTCACCTGTTATCAGGAGAGACCTCAGTGCTGTATCTTTCAGCCCAGTACTGGTCCTGAAAAGTAATTTTAACCGTACTTACCAGTAACTTGAATTTCCTTCCATAGGCTAACATTGACTGGTTTCACTTGGAAATTCTTCTAAGTGTGGAGTTTTGGAACTTTAAAATATTCCTCTAAAATCAGCCGAAATACGAATTCCGATTTACTCACCTGTTATCAGGAGAGACCTCAGTGCTGCATCTTTCAGCCCAGTACTGATCCTCAAAAGTAATTTTAACCGTACTTACCAGTAACTTGAATTTCCTTCCATAGGATATCATTGCCTGCTTTTTGCTGAAAAAGTTTCTAAGTGTTGATTTTTGAAACATACAAATATTCCTCTAAAATCAGCCGAAATACGAATTCCGATTTACTCACCTGTTATAAGGAGAGACCTCAGTGCTGCATCTTTCAGCCCAGTACTGATCCTCAAAAGTAATTTTAACCGTACTTACCGGTAACTTGAATTTCCTTCATAGGCTAACATTGACTGGTTTCACTTGGAAATTCTTCTAAGTGTGGAGTTTTTGAACTTTATAATATTCCTCTAAAATCAACCAAAGTACGAATACCAATTTACTCACCTGTTATCAGGAGAGAACCCAGTGCTGCATCTTTTAGCCCAGCACTGACCCTGAAAAGTAATTTTAACCGTACTTACCAGTAACTTATATTTTCTTCCATAGGAATCCATTGTCTGGTTTTCAGCAAAAAGTTTCAAAGTGTTGATTTTTACAAACTACAAATATTCCTTAAAAATCACCTGTATGACTTAAACGCATTCTTTCAACTGTTTACAGGAGATGCACCAGTGCTGGATCCAGGATCCAACACTGAGTAAGAAAAAGTAACGATAACAGTTTTTACCTGCTAAGTGAATTTCCTTCCATAGGATAACATTGGTGATTCTATGAGAAAAAGTTTCGAAGTGTCAACTTTTAAAATACAATAATATTCCTTAAAAATCACGACTGTAACCAAAACGCTTTTACTCAACTGTTTACAGGAGATGTACCAGGACTGAATCTAGGATCCAGTCCTGTGGTTAGAAAAGTAATCCATAAAGTAACTAATTGCATTTAACTAGAAATTCACATTGAGCTGAATGTTGCATTGTGTTTGAAAATGTGTTGCCCATTGCAACAACTGTAACTACTGTACTTAAAAGTCTATTGCCTATGTGCAAAGTATTTAAACTAAAGTAATTCATTCTGAGAAAGTATTTTTGTAATGTAATGTATAATGTAATTACAATGTAATTTAAAAATAAAATATGTAAAAAAAATTGTTTCTAAAAATGTAGTAAATCAGTATGAAAAAAATTAATATAACAATTAATACATTTAAAAATTGTCATTTACAAAACCTTTGAAATTCGCTGAAAAAACCGTAGGTATCAGGCACGTTATAGTTAGAAATTAGCATTTAAAAAACCTTTGAAATTCACTGAAAAAACCATAGGTTTCAGACACGTTATAGTTACAAATTAGCATTTAAAAAACCTTTGAAATTCACTGAAAAACCATAGGTTTCAGACACGTTATAGTTACAAATTAGCATTTAAAAAACCTTTGAAATTCACTGAAAAAACCATAGGTTTTAGGGACAGTTATAGTTACTTGGACATTGCACTCGTACAAAACCCTTGAAATTCCCCCGTTATAGTTAGTTCAGCTAACTATAACTCGCGCCCCCGCAATGCACTGCTGATGACGTCACATATTACATCACTCATGACATGGTCAGTGACATCACTGATGACATCACTGATGACATCTCAAATGACATCACTGATGACATCATCCACGTGATAATCTGATGCACCTCCTCACACCCTAATATAATCTTTGATACACCCACTCTAAATTACAGACTGCCATTCGCAAAACCATAGACACTCCAACACCAATAACTACATACCCACTCACTGATTCATAGGTCTACACACACACATCCACTCACTCACCCGTACAGTCACTCATACTTACGGTCACTCAGTACAGGACTATCATATGCACTCTTACTCCTATATAGACACTCAAACAACGCCACTCATCCATAGAGATACTCAGACACCTAGTCAGTCATGCAAATAATTAAACACACTGCCATTTACTCACCTATACAGTTATACACACACCAGCTCACTTACTCATACAAATAGTAGCACATTGTTACGCTCTTATACAATCACTGATACAAGCACACACTCATCCATACAGCCACTATCACAATCACTCACTCTTGCTTATAGCTATTTATATACTCCAACACACATATATACTGCCTTTCACATATGTAGTTACTCACACATGTACCACTGGGACATACATTCACTCACTAACACACTCTTACACACACTTACCCACCCATACAGTCTATCACAGATGCACTCTTGAAACCATCCACCCAGTGAATCACCCACTCACACATCTATGCACAGAGTTGCACACACCCCTCCCACACAAACACTCAGGCACCCATACAGATACTCAGACAAGCATTCAATAACTCATATAGACACTCATTTAGCTATTCACAAACACATGCAGCCACTTACACAGCAACAGACAGACGGATACAGACATTCACCCAGATTAGTCACTAACCCATGCATTCAGTAAGATACGTTAAATCACTCACTTATAGAGTCAGTCACGCACCTACTAAATCATCCATACAGACACTTACACACCCACTCATTCTTCAATACGTCTTTTCCTATATATATTAAAAATATTTCAACTTTACAGAAACACACAGTCACTGGATGATGTCATCAGTGATGTCATTTGAGATGTCATCAGTGATGTCATCAGTGATGTCACTGACCATGTCATGAGTGATGTAATATGTGACGTCATCAGCAGTGCATTGCGGGCGCGAGTTATAGTTAGCTGAACTAACTATAACGGGGAATTTCACGGGTTTTGTACGAGTGCAATGTCCAAGTAACTATAACTGTCCCTAAAACCTATGGTTTTTTCAGTGAATATATATATATATATATATATATATATATATATATATATATATATATATATATATATATATATATATATATTATCCATCCAAAAGTTCGCATCATTTGGAAAGTCCCACACAGGTGAGTAATACAATCCTCTTGGAGAGTGCAGCGAGTAGAACAGCTATTGCTGCAAAGATTTTCAGCTGTACGCGTTTCGGGCTTGCGCCCTTGTTCACCAGCAGACCAGGATGAAATCGGGGGAAAAGCAGTCACCATTTTATTTTTGAATAAGCCACGCCCTTACAGCCCTCAAGGCATTATGTTCCTTGTACTGCCCCGTATTACCCCAGTGGGTTCCATGTTATTCACCCATTATTAACAAAAAATAAAAACCCCAGTGGGTTTGCATCAAAGTCCGTTGTCCTGTCGCTGCCATTACCAAAGTCTCGAAAAGGTAACCCACCAGTCACAGATACCACGCTGTCGTGGCTCACGATCCGCCGTTCAGCAGCGGGCCCCCTCCACGACCGGGCAGGCCGTTTTTAATCCATCCAAAAGTTCGCACCATTTGGAAAGGGCCACACAGGTGAGTAATACAATCCTCTTGGAGAGTGCAGCGAGTAGAACAGCTATTGGTGCAAAGATTTTCAGCTGTACGCGTTTCGGGCTTGCGCCCTTGTTCACCAGCAGACCAGGATGAAATCAGGGTGACTGACAAACACCCACTGGGGTATTTACGCCATGTAAAAACTGCAGGTACCAGAGTGCTTGGCGGCACACGCCCACTGGGGCAGGATACACGCCCATATGGGTGGGATTCAATAAATCAAATGCAGGTGCTTTACATGATGTTTGCCGTCCTCCTTCGTGCCAGGCTCGTGATCAAGGACTTTTGTTTGAAACGCGTAGAGCCATTTTATAAGATGAAATGTATATAGCTGTTTTAACTGCAGTCCTCCGCTGTAAGAGACTTACCTTCCGGGTGATCATCTCCAACTAGATACCTTCAATGTTATTATGGATCTATATATTTATTAGTTTTCTTCTGAATTTGCATCTCCAATGCACTACCCTATTTCTCACCCTATACCGCTCTCAATATATCCTCTACCTCAACTCTCTCATCTCAAACCTCTTTCTACTACGCTTTCCAATGCACTACCCTATTTCTCACCCTATACCTCTATCAATATATCCTCTACCTCCACTCTCTTTCATCCCAAACCCCATACCACTACTATGAGCCCCAAAATAACCCTTTCCAGACTCTTCCCTACTCTACCCCTCCTTGCATCATCTCTTACTATTCCTATCCCCCAAAACAAGCCTTTCTAAAGCCTTCCCTCTGACTCTTCCCCCTCCACCTCCCTTTTGCTCATCCCAAGCCTCCTCCTACTGCTATGAGCTTTTCATTCTGCACACTGTAGCTATTGCTGTTTTTCTGTACTTTACACCACACTTCTGCCTGCAGAGTGATGGGATTGAACATCATGTCCTGACGAATGACTAACACCTCTTTGTAGGGTTTTAATAATTGGCAAAAACATGCCAACCCCAGTATCACAAACGGTTTGAAGTCGCATCCCCTGGCTTGTTTTTAATATGCGCCTCTGGCACATTCAATAAAGCTATGACTTAGTCCAGAGTCGGAGCTCGTTCTCTTGATTTCTGCCATTTAACAGAAAATTTACCAACATTTTTCCAATGCGCAAGGGACATGTCACCTCCTAACATGAAAGGGTTCAAACCTTATAAGGATTGCCACAAACGGATGTTAGTGACTGACAAACAAATGGTCTTTCTCTGGTGTCGTGGCGCCTCGCACAACTCTAAGTAGTGCAGCAAATGCGCTTGAACTAATTCAAAGGCCTTTTGGGACCACAAGGCCATACTCTGTCTCGGAGCACCGTAGGAAGGCTCAGTAGACACAGTCCGGATGTAGGATGCTGATGCGTTCTCTGTCCCTAGACTGTTTCTGAGAGCGATCATCACCCGTCCCAAGTCCTCAGGTAAGCCCAAAATAAAAAAAACACAAGTAGTCCAAACATGACTCAGGAGATGTCATGCAGACTTCAAGGTTCCTCCAGATCTTAGTCAGCCACCTCAAAATAGACCGTCTCAGTGGTCCTAATCCAGCCAGAGTTCCCGAGTCCATCTGTGATATCGGAGCAGATTCAAGCCTTCAAGGAGGCTGTGTCGTAGATTTGTGGTACCCTCCTGAAGCCCTCAGGTGCGCCTTCATACCCTGTGGATCCGAGGAGGCTTCTAGTCAGATTACTGCCGGCGGATCTGTCCTTGACGCTGACTGCGCCTCTCGATCTCACTCCAGTGTCCGACCCCTGACTCAAAGCCCGACGCACACCCCTACTCCGGTGCCAAGTATTGCGCCTTTTCCCTATGCGTTGATGCAGGCACCCTGCCTCTGATGTCGGAAGGTAGCCTATAGTCATTTCAGAAACTAAAGCAAATCCACGGCGACTTCGATTTGAAGTTTCACCCACCTCAACCTCTTCCAAAACCCCATTCTGACTCTAGCTTCTGCTGCCCCATAGAGTTTCGGACCTGTAGCCATATGAAGACGACAATTGCGATGACAATTTGCAAGTGTATGATGATGAGAATCTTTTTCTGCACATCCAGGAGGCCAGTGGTTTAGACGGCTCTCCTGTGTCCACTGTCACCCTTTGTCCACCTGGCTGTGTATGGAGCAATCTGCCTTATTTACTATGGGAATCAGAAGGGCAATAGAAGTTCCAGTCTCGCAGCTTCCCTCACAGCAATTTAAGACAAATGTACTAACTGAGTTTCTGCAGCCACGGCAGGCCTCTTTGGAATCATTCCTTTCATTTAATGAGGCCCTCGCAGACATCCCCTTAGCGATACCAGGAACGCCCACCACCCACCTGTCCTCCTGCAGCATGCAACACCAGAGAACCTTGTGGTTCAGACTTCCACCAGTTGGCTAAACCTACATTTGTTACAACCCACCTTCAGACAGAGAGTTGAAACTTATAGAGGCATTCGGGAAATTAATGTTCTTCTCTGCCAGTCTTGCTCTCAGGTCTGTGACTTCAAGTTGCCTCCAGAGGTGTTATTTGAATGGGTTGTGGTCATGGTGAACAATATCTTGCCCGTAGTCCCAGACGACCATCCTGTCAACCTCAACAAATAATTCAGGGTGGCCAAGATGGAGCGAAGTACATGAGCAAGTCGGGCCTAAACACTACTGACTGTCTCAGTAAGGCAGTTGGTACCAGTGTGGTGCTTCAGCACCACACATGGATAAGATCCACAGGCTTCTCTAGTGATGCCGAACAGTCCCTCATGGACATACCATTTGATGGCATTAGTCTCTTTGGAGATGAGGCAGATTCTGCATTACAGCGCTTCAAAGAAAGCAGCACAATAGCTCACTGTCTTCGCTTTGAACCGCCCGTATGGCGGTTCTTCCACAAATATCGCCCCTTTTGAAGGTTTGAAAGAGGAATACAGCAGAGGCCACAGCAGAGTATGCCTCTGCTACAGCAGACCTTCCAGTCCTTTCGACGTTCCATTCTTCTAGACTTACACCCCCTGAACTTCTTCCTCAAGAAGGACAAGTTCAAGACGCTCACTTTGGCCCTAGTTCAGTCTGCCCTGGATCCAGGCAACTGGATGGTGGCGTTGGATTTGCAGGATGCCTATTTCCACATCCCTATCCTACAAACCCATAGGCGCTACCTGTGATTTCAGACAGGCTGCAAGCACTTTCTGTTCTCCATGCTCCTTTTGCCCGCAACAGTGTCCCTCACATGTTGACAAGAGTGATGGTAGTAGTTGCTCATCTGAAGAGGTTAGAGTAAAAGTCTTCCTCTACCTCAATGACTTGTTGCAAAGGCGGACTCACCTCAGACAGTTGCAAACCACCTCCAGATTACAGTTGACCTGTTGACATCCTTAGCATTTACCATCAGCATGCCGAAGTCACACCTAACTCCTTAACAGAGGCTCCTTTTCATTGGAGCCATCCTGGCCATGGTGCGGTTTAGAGCCTTTCCTCAAAGAGTCCAGGATATTCTGACTATATTCCTGATGTTTCAACCCTTCCCTTCTGTCTTGTTGAGGCTTCCTTGCCTCTTGGCCTCTGGCTTCCTACTAGTGGACCACGCCAGGTGGCAGGCACATGTGGGCTCTGCAGTGGGGTCTGAAGTGGGGTCTTAAATCTACATGGGCTCAGCATCAAGGGATACTTTCAGATTCTATCCAGGTGTCGGAGGAGTTTGCAAAAGATCTGCAGTGGTGGTTGCTGGACCGCAATTGGATTAATGGCAATCCCCCTCTCTACATCACCCAGAGATAACGGTCGTGACGGATCCCTTGTTGCTGGGTTGAGAGGCCATCTGGGAGAGGTGGAGATCGGAGGACTGTAGTGGAAAACTGCCTCCACAATGAACTTGTTGGAGTTTCAGGTGATTCACTTAACACTAAAAGCATTCCTCCCATCCCCCAAAGGGGAATGGGTGTATATCCTTGCAGACAACACCACCGCCTTCTCGTAATGCAGCAAGCCAAAGGGGTGGGATAGTGGGTCCTGTCCCAAGAGGCTCTACGCCTTTGGAACAGGCTGAGTCTGGACATCTGGTTGTACAACACCTGACAGACAGGGTCAGACTGGCCTATAGGGAAATAAAGCTGTGCCCAGTGGGCTGATCTGAAAGGTCAGGGTGTGGGCAGGGCGTTTGGCTGTTTGTGTTTTATAGTATCCTCAACTGTTTTTTACTGTTTATTTTTCTGATATTAAAACAAACATTGACTGCAGCAAGTTCAAATCCATGCAGTGCTCCATATCTTGTAAAACACTTAGGGGCATATTCACAAGGAGCTATCGCCGAATTAACGGCACTTTATCTCAGCCAAAGTCGTGATAAATTTACCTCCCCATTCACAAGCCGGTGTTAACATCCCACAGCACCAGTTTACCCGCGATAGCAGCCTCAAAAAACATCGCCACAGAGGACCCCCACAACTATCGCTAATGAGATGCAGAGTGGGTGTTCCCATGCCAAAAGGCGCGACAACATCACACCTCAACAGTCACAACGACCAGCCACATTGGCGATAAAAACACAAAACCGGTGATAAGCGGCGTTCGCACCAGGAAATCTACACCTGCTCTGACCTGGTGTAAAGTCTGACCACAGCCTGCACCACAAAAGGGAGCACAGCCCAGAGCCACACATGAAGGACAACAGATGCCCACGAGCAACTGAGCATGCAGCACGGACACCCAAGAGGGCCACAACACCCACCGACACCACACCCAGGCCCGCAACACCCCGGCGCCCCCCCCCGGGACCACCCCAACCCCGGACTAAGAAACTGCACACCAACACCACGAATCCCAAAACAAACATTTTGCCTGTGTCGCACAAGCAGGAAAATAAACATACGTGCGTGGCCAGAAAATGGAGAATCGGTCATACAGCAATGCAATCACCAACACAAAACACCATACAAACAAAAGCCGAAACAACCCTTAGGATGAGTCCTAGCGGCTCCTCACTGGACAATTCGTAGCACACCGCCTGGAAGACCAAATCCAAGAGAAGAAGGTGTGCCATGCGCCCAACAAAGGAAAGAGAGGGAGAGAGCAAGGGAGAGAGACGGAGTGAGATAGCACAAGCAGCGCAAGGCCGCTCGGGCACCTGGCTCCACATGCCAACATGTGTGCATCGCCATCCGTACACCATGAGCCCAAGGCCGTGTCCCAATCTCGGCGCCAAAGCCACATCACATTCCAAAAACGCAAGTAGTAGTCAGACAAACATCAGGGATGAAAGCACCATTGTCCCAATGCAGAAGGCGGGAGGACACCTGCACCTCTGACCTTGGTCCAGAACGCGCCTGGAACACCCTGATAGAGATGCAATGGCAGATGGGGACGACTCCCACACCACGCATTCCGCAAATGAACCATCCGACTTATCCACAGCCCGCACACAGAAGCCCCTGCCTGTGGTACCCCCGCATGGGATGCCCTTGACACTCACGGAAACAGCAACCCATTACCCACAACGTTGCACACACATTCGAATCCTTGCTCAGAGCTGTGGCATATCCTCCACAAAACTGCCGCTGTTCAGAAGAGTGCCGGTTCACGAGACGCAGGCCATACCGGGCACATGCACAACCCCCGTCGCGTGGAACAGTACCGTGCACGTATGCTGCTTTTACTGGGCGCACTGCCACTGGCAGTGCTGCGGATCAGTTACAGGCTCAGCTTCCGCATTGCTCACGTCACCTGCGTCCAGCCCTGGTTCCACTGCCGAACATGCACATTCGAGTGTCCCATGGATGTCTGCCTATCCAACACAACTGTTGATGAATTGGACTATGACTTGTGTCTGTGCCCCCTGTTGGATCACAAACAGGAGTGTAACCGAGACAGCCATGCATGGGATGCCTTGACATACTGCGTATGTATTGGTAGTTGTGCATGGGAGATTGCACAATTTCTCGTGTGCAGTGACCACATCGAGGCGCTCCCCTATTGGGCTGTGGTGCGGATCGGTGAGACGGCGTGGGCTGAGCACACCTGCCCGGACCACCTAATGGATTGGCTCACCCTGGTGTTCCTTGAACACGACAACGACGTACTATTGGAACACATTGCACATGAAGCTGCACGGGCATTCATGGACGAGTAACTACGTTCCTGCAGCCACATCCGATTGCCACCCACAGCACATGGCCCAACAACTTGTTGCATCGTGGGGATTGCTCACATATCCCACCACAACAGAGGACACATCTGCCTTCGTTCGGGCTCTGGATGCATGTGCGTGGAACAACGCGTGTGTACACACACCTGTGCAAGGTGAGGCAGTTCCATGGTCGGAGCAACACAGCGTCGTTTGGCAACGTTGCCAATTCGGACACACTGCTGGGGGAGAGCACACACATGGCAATGTAGCACGACATGTGAACCTGTCGGACCCTCACACCTGATCACTGTCAGCAGAGCAGACAATCGGCGCACTCCGGAGGCAGAGCACTATGCAGATCCCATGTGCAGGGAGTCGTGCCCCCTCACACGGGGCAATGGGCAGACGCCAAACAACACATGACTCATCCAGCAAGGCAAGGTGGGCTGTGAGCGTTGCCATCCGCGATGAATGTTGTCCATTTTAGCCCCGACATTTTCTGAACCTCGACATGTACCCATGCTGCGTGTAAGTGTCTTAAGCATGTCCCTGCCTGCTGTGGCCGTTGCCTCGTCCGTACTGACACGCACATGCCAATAAAGTCTATACCACTCCACTGGTGTCTAACTGTGAGGTGTGTTGTTTAGATTGTCCACTCGTGTGCCACAATGAGCATCATGCCTACACAGGGAGGAACTAACTGACGCATGTGCAATGTGGGTGTGTCCCTTTGGGAAGCTCCACCTCTGTGAGCCAGACATTGTTTTTGGATATGTGCTGAACGACGTGCACTTACGTGACGCCAGCAATGTGAGTATGGTGTCCAACCACTGATCATGTGGAGCAATGTCATATCTCACTACAGAATGTGTCCACACAGATGTGTGGGAGTAGGTATGCGACGTGAAGTTCTGTTGTCACATGTGGTGTAGGACACCACTCCTGGTCTGCTTTCGTTTGGGTCAGTCCTACACACAGCCCTATTCAAGACATGGACGGTGCCTACGTTGGGGGGTTGTGTGATTGTTGTTGATGTGCAATGGGGACACAGCTAGTACTCACCTTCACAGTCATCCAATTGGCCATGTGTCTCAGGGATACACATGCGCATAGATGTCAGTTACCAGGGTATACCTTCATGTGCAATCATCGTCCCCACATCCAGCCATACTTCCATACGTGAGTGAACATAGTGATGACACATCTGTGTGATTTTGAATGTTTTATTCACATTCAGGTGATTGATGGAGCTGTACATGGCCATCCAAGCCCACATCACATGGATGCCCAGTGGTGGGCCAACCAGAGTCCTTTGGGGATTGCACAGTGATTAGGAAGAGGGAGAGTGCAGTCCGCAGCTGGATTGCTGTGTAATTGGCCAGCGGTGAAGAAATGGCAGTCCGTGTAGGGGTCCGGGTGAATCTCGCAGAGTGTTCCGGGGGTCAGTAGGAGGTATTTCCCAGGGCATGATGCATAGGTCATAACCAGGCAGGGACAGGCCATATGGCGGTGATGGATGCTACTGCCTCCTTCCTCACACAGTAGTTCCCATCCCCTTCTCACTCCCCTGATACAGGTTCTGTGTCCGGTGTGTGTGACGGGGTGATGGCTGCATCGCTGTGTGCCACGACACATCAGACTGCTTAGGCGATGGGGCAGCAACACAGTGTGCCACGGACACATCAGGGGTCGGAGCTGTGTGTGTCGATGTTCCCGCTGCAGTCACCTGGGAACGGCTCAGTGGCCGCAATGGCAAGATGAAGTACTGCAGGGCATTGAAGTTCCCAGCTACTACTCGCTGGTGTCCAGCCGTGGCAGACATACTTCCAGCCTGCATCGGCTCCATGGTCTCCATTGGCCTCCGCATCTGTGCCAACTCTGTGCTGTCATGGCTGGTGCCTGTCTGACCTGACAGTTCTTGTATTCGATTCATGGCACCAGCGAGGTCAGCCAAGGTCTGTGGCGGGGCATGGTGCGTACAGGGGGTGTCTGATAGGGACTGTACGTGGTCCCTGATGGGACTCAGACACCCACGTATGGCATCGAGTTTGGCTGCCACGAGCTCGAAACCCACCCGCAGCTGATCAGCCAACTCCACCTGGCAACCCAACACACGCCGTTGGAATTCCATGTATTGGTCGGGGGGTGTCATGGGAGACAGCTGTGGTGGTGTGTTTCCTGCTGTGTGGTCTGTGCAGGTGGTGGGGTCACCTCGAGGCAGCTGGCCTGCCCTGCTCCTGGGGGTGGGGTGCAGAGGCTGTCCATTATCCGTTGGAGGGTGTCTTGACATATGTGCAGGTTGTCCTCTCCATCCTTAATGATGGGAAGTGTGGTGTGCTCTGCAGGAGGTGTTGTTTGTCCCTCTGCAATGTAAAGGGGAGATGCAGGTTAACAGAGTTTCACATGTATGTTGATGATTTACAGATGTTTACATTCAGACTGCATGCCAATGTACAGTGTGACTGTTTTGGGGGAGCTGGCTATTTGATGGCAGTCAGTGTGTTTTTCGACTACATGACGGATGTGTGGTAGTACCCGTACATTATCATCACACAGTGTCAGGCAATGCCAGATGTGAGTGGACAGTTACGCATGAGCAGAACCTGTTGTGAGCTCTGTCCTGTGGTGCTGGTGTTGCACTTTGTACCACATTGCCTTCATTGCTGATGTTCTGTGATTGCTATGCGTGTGTGCTGCATTGTGGGGGAGTTGCCCCTGCAGCTCTGATTTCGTGTAGCCTTCTCCCTTTGAGGCGGGGTTGCCTTTGAATTGTTTGCTTTTCGGGGCCTGATTTGCTTTTGACTTGGGTCATATGTGCTCTCGGACAGATTTTGTGGCCTGGTGCATTGTTCGTCTGCTGCGTGTATTGTATGGCATGGGTTGTGGGTGCACGTGGACATGTCAGAGTGTGACCTGCTCCTTTACGGATGTGATCCGCACTGGGCTACCTCCATGTCGATTGGTGGGCCATGTCATTTTTTTTGGGCTGCTGCCATGCTATCGGACAGGCAGTGTTACTTGCATAGTCAGTGTGGGTCACAGAGCCGCTGCTTTGCTGGATTCAGCACATGTGCATGGGTCGGTTGTGATATTGGTGATAGGGGGGGGCCCCTCTGTGCACATTGTGGATGGGGGCCTACTTGGCGTTTATGTGTGCTGCAGTGTGCCAAGGCAATCAGGGACATGTTCCACGGTCATTGTGGGTGTGCTGTGTGCTACACGTAATTGTGCATGTGTGCCATTGTGCCCATCTCCCCCCGTCCCTAGTCGTTACCCTGTTGCTGTTGGGTCAGGTCGTATCGTGCTGTCCAGGCCCACCAATCCTGCCACCGTCTCCTCACTGCTGACTGTGGCCACCATTTGCTCCAGCTCATCCAGCTCCTCCTGTGTCGCAGGACTCCCACCTCCAGTCGCCGTTGCTGCCTCCCTGTTGGCGGCGAGCTTATCTTTGGTCTGCCTTTTCAGATCATGCCAGCGCCTCTTGACCTCCTCGACACTCCGACTGCATTGACGTTGGTAAGGATGGCCTGCCATTTTTCGGTTTGGGTTGCCAGTGCCGCAGTGGAGGTGCCGAACAGTTGTTGATGGTGTTCGGTCACCTCCGTGACGATGATCCGGTCTTCCTGCGGACTGAACCTAGTCTTCCTCTTGTCCTTGCCCTTCCCCAAACGCAGGGTTCCTGGCTGGTCCTCCGTGGGGCTTGTGGTGTTCGGCTTGTCCTCCTCACTCGGTCCGGGTGTATCCATGTTGCTACGCAGTTTGAATTGTTTTTGGGCTTTTTTTCTTCTTTCTTTTATGGTGCTTTTTCCCGCCGGACGCGTGGGATTTGCAGGCCTGTGGCTGGTGTTCGCTGATTTCTGTACCGCGATTGGCCTCATCGCATGTTTTTTTGCGTTCATGATTCGCATTTTTTTGGCGTGGCGTTGATTTTCACGATGACATTTGACTCGTTATCTGGTGACTATCGCATGCTACCGCCTTGTTGTGAATTCCACGTTGACACAGGGTTATTTTCCCGCGCTAGGCTGCGATATTGAAAGTTGCGTTACGCTACTCTTGCGGTAGTTATCGCACGTTCTTGTGAATATACCACTTAGTGTCCTTAGAAGTTCAGAACTGCTCCAGTTTGCAAACATCAGCCACATTTGTAGCTTTCAATTTCACTAATTGGTGCCACTTTTACTGTGGTGCCTGGGCCTATTTTCTGACCCAATCTGGCCCTGCTGACATGATCTTTTAAACACCAGGGCAGAGAAACTCAGTCTGCGTTGCTTAGTGGATCGCCACTTTCTTCCCAGAGAAAGTAGTGCTAAGAACTAAATTTGTGTTCTTCCCGAAAATGATCACACCTTGCCACATTGGGCAGCTTATCACCCTGTCAGCGTTGTTTGCACCACCTCATCCATCAGAGAGGAAGAAAGACTCCATCACGTAGACCCCAAGAGAGATCGGAGCTTCTACATGGATCACACCAGTGACCATTGGGGGGGGGGGGCTGGGGATGATCAGTTCTTGGCTGGGTTCTCTGGAACAGAAAGGGTTCTGCAGTGCAGAAACAGACCATATTCAGAAGGATTCTCCTTTGTATAAAGATCTGCGACGGGGTGGCCAATAAACAGTCCCTGTAATACCTGTTGAATCATTCCACCAGATCCTGGACTGCTACCACCTTGCTGGCATGCAGAGTACCTACTTGGACACCTGCCAGGCTGTGGCATGGGAGTCAGTTCACACGTTCACAAAGCAGTCCTGTCTGGATAGCCAGGTCTGGCGGAAGGGGCACTTTGCCCATATGGTCCTGCAGGACTTCTTGTTTTAGCCATTCCACAAACTTGGAGGTACTGCTTTGGGATCTGTTCACAAGGTGAGGAATCTGTGGTTAACCGTATCCATCAGAACAAGTTACTCACATTCTGGAACACTGTTTCTGGTGGATACACTACCTAACCGCAAACTCCTCGCCTACTCTTCCTCCTCTCTGTTCTGAGGAATGGACTCAATTGGTTCATATTAAAAAGATTCCAAATCAGGATCTGCACACTGGCACAGTCTGATTGCACAGTCTGATTGCACAGTCTGATTGCACAGTCTGATTGCACAGTCTGATTGCACAGTCTGATTGCACAGTCTGATTGCACAGTCTGATTGCACAGTCTGATTGCACAGTCTGATTGCACAGTCTGATTGCACAGTCTGATTGCACAGTCTGATTAGTGAAGGCTCTGCGTCTGATGGCACAGACTGATATCAGAAAGAAAATGATGCTGACGCTTGGAGGCGTTGGTTACATTGTGGCCCCAACGTCATTTCTGGGGCGGGATGGATCCGACGCAGAGCTGCGTGTTTCAACCTACCTGCAAATTAAGGAATTGCTGAGAAAGATCCAGTCTGGTGTCTCACGGTATTTACGAGGAATCTGCAGTTAGAGTATCTACCAGAAAGAGCTTTACTGAAGGTAAGTAACTTCTTGTTCTACCTCCAAGGAAGAGTAAATATAAGCAATATGCATATGATTTTTCCTATAATTGGCGCATAAGCGAAAGTCCCATTTCCATAAAGGGTGGGAGGCCCAACATCATTGAAGCTTGAAGATCGAAATAAGGAGCGACCTCTTCGTCCTGCGTGGAGGTGTAAAATGGAAGACAAAACACAATGACCAATTAAAGCAAAGCAGGGGAAGGTCCACTGTCCATTTCTTATCTGAGTACAAAGCCACACATTAGTAAAGGAGTCTCTAGCGGTGTTGACAGGGAAGCTACCTCGTATCAGAGAAGCAGTGTCTAATTTGCCTGTATTCATCATTAAATCGCTGTATGATTCAACTTGTGAGTAGGACACCGCTTTAGTTATCAGTTGGCTGCCCTGCACCACCACAGCTTCACAAATCGTGTGACCCTCCGGGGTAAGTAGTCAGTGGGTAACAGAGAGGCTTGGAGAAACAGCCATTACTGATCAGCCTATGGGAGACTCTTGCAGAGATGGATATGGTGAGGCACAAAGCCTGGAATCCAGAACAGCACAGGTGTTAAATCGGAAAGGGTATTGGTGCAATTCATTTCCTTCGTCAAAGCACTTTACTCTGGTGCTTTAGGAGCCCAGGGTCTAGTGAGAAATTCACTGCCTCTGTACCAAACATGCACCACTGCTTCAACATTGCAGGGACACCCTGTGTTTTTAACTGGCCCTTTTTGTAGGGTCATCCCCACACTTTTTGCCTTCCTACTGTATTTTTTCTGACCTGTTTTTGTTGGTTTTATGATTCTGGGCATTTTACCACTGCTGATCAGTGCTAAAGTGCATGTGCTCTCTCTTGTCAACTTGGTAAGATGGGTCTACACCTGTTTGGCATATTTAATTTTACTGTAAGTCCCTTGTACAGTGGTATCCTATATACCCAGGGCCTGTAAATTAAAGGCTACTAGTGGGCCTGCAGCGCTGCTTGCGCCACCCACCAAAGTAGCCATTCAAACCTGTCTCGGCCTCTGCCGCCGCAGGGCCTGCCTGCACGGTTTACTGTTTCAGGCATGTGGCACTTAAAGTGTTTGCCACATCTGAAACTCCCCATTTAGTACATATAGGTCACCACTAAGGTAGGCCCTAGGTAGCCCTATGAGCAGGGTGCTGTGTAGATAAAAGGTAGGACATGTGCCTTTGTTGTGTGGCATGTTCTGGTAGTGACAACCAGCCTATTTGGTTTCTCACTGCGGTGAGGCTGCTTCGCTCATAGGTTTGCACAGGGGATTCCTTAATATATGTTTCAGAGGTAATTTCTGATGTGAAAGGGGTAGCGTGGCCATGTTTGGTATGTTTGGAATAGTAGCGATAAATCCTCCTTATTAGTGAAAGCGGATTGGTTATTACTATGTTAGAAATGCAACTTTTAGAAGTGGGCATTTCTATGTGCTTATGACTCTTTGTGCCCTGCATGGTTGTGTATTCACGGTCTGGTTTTGGAGTCACCGGGGCTGGGAATTTGCATTCACTGTAGACAGTCACAAGGGGAGTTGAGGTGTGTCCTGCCTTTCCTGGATGACTCCTAGAGGGCTGAATAGGCCTGGTCTGCATTTAGAGTGGTGGGGGGAGTGGTCACTTGCACCTGAATAGTGCTGTGCCTACCTTTCACAGTGCTGTCTCCGTCCCCCTGTAGTGTGTCTGGAGACAGGGCTGGGGATTGAATGGGGGTGTCGTGCACTTCTAAAGGTTGTTTGAAGTGCCCCCAGAAGAAAGACTTTAGGAGTACAAGTACAGGGGCTGTGACCCCATTATTTTAGACACTGCATGGGACTTGTAACCAAACACTGCTGCCTCGACGTGCTGCACCAGAAGATTGATGTGCTGCCAGGGAACCGCCACTTTGTCTCTTCTTTATTGTGCTGACCTGCTGGAAAGACTGCATCTTTGCCGGAAGGACTCTGTGTGCTGGCCTGCTGCCTGCTTTCATGAACCTGCGTGCCCCCCCCCGTGCTCTCAAATTAGCTTGGCGCGAGGTGAGTTAATTTTGTTGCCTGAAAAAAGAAAGCCTGGCAAAAGCGCTTTCTGCCTGCAGAAAGTGGGCGTGGAGCACTTTGGTTCTCTGTTTTTTAAAAGGAAAGGAAACTGGCAAAAAGTGTGTGGTGAGCGCTTTATATTCTGTGGCCCGAGGCGTGGGCTCATTCTGCAACAGAGCACAGGCTGCTCGCTGCCGTGCCCGACACCGAAATCCCGCTTCAGCATGCCCCCCTCCCTTTTGGAAGGGAACCGCGGTGTGGGCAGTGTGAGGGCCAGAGGAGAAAGTTGCCATGGCAAACTAGGGCTCCAGCGCCACGTCAGCTGCTACAGGGCCCTCCCCAGCGAGAGGGCAGGAAGCAGCCAAGGAAGGCCGGGGACAGCAAGCAACGCCGGTCTCCCCTGGAGTCCAGGAGAGCAGACAGATGGAGACTCCGCCGGGCCTGCTGCAACAAACGTGTTCTCCCTGACAGAAGCCCCCTTGGTGGAAACCCAGGTGGGGGCGAGCAGGTCCGCTGAGCGGGTGCTGGGGACACTGGTCCTGCCTCAGACCGCGTCGCACAGGTCGGCAGGCTCAGCAGCTTTTGGGGTCTTTGATGTGCGGGCAGGTGGGTAAGGCACACGCATGTGGGGGCTGATACCCCTGAGTTGTGGCATTCCGGGGAAGTCCTCAGTGGAGGCACCTGGAGGAAAGTTGGCCATGGGTGGGGTATGCCCCGCAAGCCAGTGGATACCGCCTCACTGGAGCACCAGTGCACCGGCGGCGCTCAAAGGTCACCGGGAGGCGGTTGGCCTACCTAGGGCTCTCCCTTTACCGGCCTGCCTTCTCAGTCCCGAGGGGCCATTGTGAAAACGGACATGGGTGCTTCCGCAGCCCCAGGACAACTATCATAATGCCTGTGAGAGGTGGGCAGAGGTTCATGCCACCCAAGTGTTGGGAATTACCCTATTGCGGCTAATAGGCATGCAGGTGCTGCTATGTGCTTCACTTAGTGCCTAAATTACCGAATAAAGCATAATAGGAGCACAGGGGTGCTGTGCCCTATGTTTTATGGTAATATAAGGTGATGTTTTCATCATATTTTTGGGACCTGCGCAAGCTAGAACTATTAACTTTATGCTCTAACTGTGATGTTATGACAAGTGCCTGGTAGGCAAGGTGGTTTTATGATCTGTGACGTCATGATAATTGCCTTGTTGGCAAAATGATTTATGTGATTGTGGTCTAAAGTGTTTTATGTATAATACAAAGGATATTTTTATATAACCTTGCGCAGAGTCTTTTTTTGTGGTGTGCCTAGTGTGTCACTGGTTTGTGTGTTGCGCAAACGCTTTACACATTGCCTCTGATATAAGCCTGACTGCTCTGCCAAGCTACCAAGGTGGTGAGTAGGTGTTATCTTGGGTGTGTAGCTCTCTTATCCTGACTAGCGTGGTGGGTTTTGCCTGGCTTAGGTGTATACCCTAGCCAACTAGAAATCCCATTTCTAACACCAGCTAGTTGCCATAGCCAAGAAGCATTGTGGAGACTCCTGTACAACCTCAATAAATTTCTTCGTCCGCTCCATTAGATTAGAGTTTGGGGTTAATTGTTAGATTTTGTAAACTTCTTTTGCGCACACAGGACACATGAAGCTTCAGGGAAGAGCAGCCACAGCACAACAAAATGGCCAAACTCCGTCCTCAATCCATTGTCTTTTTTAACAAATGTCTTAAAAGTCTACGTCAGAAATGTAGGAAGTCTTTCTACTCTTTTTGAAGTCCAAACGCTTCCATGCCTAAAATGGGAGTAAATAACTTCTATGAAAAAAAAGTATGCTCATTAATATGCAGAGGTAAATTCTGACATCAAAATGGAAGGCAGTGGGGCCAATGTGTTTGTAGGAACCTATGTTCTCGTACGAGGAGTAGAGGGAGAAACGGAAGACGTTCAATGAAACAAATGGGATCTACCAGTTTAAGGATACTTTCTAGACACCAAATCTGAAAAACATAATTTCAATATATTATACTGTATTGACGTGATTATCTTTCTGTTTCCACTTCTGGAGTTTGGGGTGTTTTTACAGCTAAAAATTGGCCAAATAAAGGTTTCAACGGAAGCACACTCTGCAGGGATTGATTGAGGGTGTATCTGTCAGAGGTGAGGGTTTAGTATTTTTCATAGCGAGTGTAAAAAGCTTTTGGGCAGTTCTTGAGCATTCATTTTTACACTGATGCCTGCTCACATCTGTGCCCTTGGTTTTTGTGTGTCTGTTTCCTTTAGTTTGAAATTGTAATGGCCTCTTCGTTTATATCTGTGCTTTCCAATCGTTGAACTGCGGATTGAGTTTGCTGTTCATTTCAGCCCTATTCATTTTGTTTATCTTGCTCCGGAGTTTTTCGGCACATGGGTAGATTTTTAATCGAAGGTGTAGGCTACATGGTTGGTTCTGCCTTCGTGGGCCTGCCCTGTGGTGACTGTGTAAGAGATCCCTAGGCTGAAGTTGAGCATTTGGTTGATAGTGCGTCAATGAATGCTGTCTTTTGGCATATTATAGATTTACGACGAGTGACTGATTGATTTACAAAGTTGTTTGTGCTGTCATTTTAAAGTTGGCTCTCTCGTACAGTAATGGTTTTCATCACAAGTTTCATACGGTGGAAAGGCCATCTCGAAGGTTGCCTTTGACTCTTGCCCTGGCTTTGCGACCATCAAAAATTGTTAACACCCTCAAGGATGCACATTATGAAGGGGTTGGATTTTGCAAATGGTGTTTCGAATTAGTTGTAAGTGGAATAAGCCATTTGTATTATAGGTGTGCTTTTACGTAGTAATGCTACACTGTCTTCGCTTTGTGGGTTTAGTGCAGTTTCTTTAGTTTGGGCCGTGAGTAGGATGAGCACGACCGGGATATTTTTCGATGTGCGCTTGATTGATGTAATGACTGGTGCGTTTTTAGAGCCGTCACTGCTGTGGCGTTTGCCTATAATTGTGCCTTCTGAGCCGGCGCTGGCTTATTGTAGTGGTGTAGATGGTTTAATGACAGGATGAATGGAGGTCTTTTACAAATGGAGGGGCATTTAGACAGTAAAAAATGTTATGGCACTTATTTAAATACGCATTGGATTTTTCTTTGGTTCTTCCTTTTCCTCTCGAGTTGAAGTTTCAACCTTTTGGGGCTGGTGACCTCTAGCGGTAGAAAGTAGAACTAGCAAATGTTGAAAGTTGTCTTTGTTTCAACGAACGTGTTAAAAAGGCGCGTTTTTTTTTTTAACCATTAAATGTATTCTTTAGAATTGCTCCCTTGTAATAGCTGTGTGAAACAAGTGACGAGAAGCTCTTGTTCGTTTTTTTTTTTTTAATTATAAAAGACTAGATCTTTCTGAAACTTCCAGTTGACGGATCTTCGACATTGGGCAACAAATGTTTGGTTTTGGTTCCACTTTCAAAAGCTTTTGAAAAAACGTACTCTGCCGTTTGTGTCCATTAGTAAAATCAGAAATTTAAAGTGGCTGTGGCGCATACCACGAATTGATATTTTCAGATTTATGAACTCATAGATATGTGACAGTCACTGCATAGGTACAATTTGTAACAACTTTCATGTGACTTTATCTTCAACCAGTCTAAATGTATGTAAGTGAAACAAAACCAGGAAAAAAAGTGGTGCTCTACGCAAGGGGCTGATTAGACAGAACGGGCCCTGCGAGTCCCAAAGGAGGAGGGCCCTATGTAAATAAAGAACACCTACACAAGACGAGATTCAAAGCCCAAACCATGAAGCTTTAATTACAATTAAGAATCATCATAGAAAGCAAAATGATTAGTTATTCAGGCAATTCAAATCCGAATCAATATATCATCAGTCGAGAGAAAAGTCCAAGTAAAGGGTCAAATAACAGACTGTCATAGGGTCTGCTGAGTATGAAAGCAGGGAAAGGGCTGGCACACATCCCAAAAGTAGCACATTTTATAGTTTCACAGGAGTAGAGAATCATGACCGTTGCAGAATGTGAGGTGGTAAGATGGGCTGAATAAATAGTTACATCCTGGCATACGTAGCTTCTCACAGAAGCCACTTACCTGCAAGGTCTTACCCAGTTACATTACTGTGGACAATGTCTCTCACTTTGAACTTGCCCAGACATTGCTGATTGTCTTATCCTTCCTTACTGATGAAACAAAGCTTGGAATGCATTCTGGTTGCACTAATGGTGCACCTGTTGAAACATGTTTTTTACCATTTTGGGAAGCCCGCGCTATATGTAATTTGCGCAGGAACATGAAAACTGGCCAAATAAAAGTAGAACTTGGCCAAGGTATATATATTTGCAGAAGGTTATGTTGATGAAGTTGTCAGACCTATACTTATCGCATAAGCACCATGGATTCGTAGCCCACATTAGCTTGCTCTCAAAGTTGGAAAGTAAATGACGCATCCTGGGACCAGATACAACGGGGAGGGGATTGCAGTAGGAATCATTGGGGAATAGATCTTAGAAAAGAGCTGTACAGTGTATTCTCATTTAGTAGCAGTGCACTTAGTACAAAATTGCATACAACAGGTAGAGTGTTAGTGTCAATGCTTTATTTCTATCAGAAATGGACGATCCACAGGATTAATGTGAGGCAAAGTGGATTGAAAACTGTGCTAAAAATCATTTACCAAAAGGTTCTCAATTGGTCTTTTTATCATCAGATGTATTGAGTGAATGTAGTTAATATTACAACAGAAATGTAGCCAGTACAAAACTGAAAATCAATTTCATGCTCACAGCACATGAATTGTCTAAGGAAATAATAAACAAATCAAATTAGGCAGACCTAAATAAGCGAGTTGTTTAGAATATGTAACAAAATACTCTGCATGAGAAAAACAACATGGCTCCGAGAGAGTCTGTAAATTGGCGTGTGCCGAGCAAGCCTGCTAATATGTTCAAATAAGCCAAAAGTGCAATTGTGCCAAGTAAGTTTAAGAGCAATCAAGAGAGGTTCTAAAACAAAATATGATTTTAAAATAAGTTCTGGCAATAAAAGAGCAAATGTGCAAAATATGAGCAGATACACCAAAATGAAATGCCTTAAGAAAAGGAGCAGAGAGCAGTGCAAGCCAACAGAGAACATCCACCCCCACCCCCCAAAAAAAGCCCACTCTTCTTACAGTAAGTCAAGTCCATTTATACTGTATTTAACATTCCACTTTAAACAGAACAAAATTGTGACATTTTTAAATACATAACATTAGGTTGACACAGATTTAGGAAACCAAAATATTTTTATTCTTGCTTTCTGTTTGGACACGTATCGCTAAAATACAAAATGGCCTATGAATTCCTGTACAGGCATTCATTATACATTTAATCTTTGCACCAAAAGTAAAATAACTTTAAAATGCATTGTACAAATTCATGCTTTTTTTTTTTGTTGTTGTCCTCATTCGCCATCAGATAGAATTCGGGCTTACCAATTGCTCTCTCTAGTACTCTTTCAGTACCAATTAGTGAACATTCTATCTCCGATGGATATGCTTTTACACATAGTCTCTCAATAACAGAATTCTGTTCCGACCGAACCACCACACAGAAAACAAAGAGAAACGTTATTTAGTGCAAAGGCGTAATCATTGGACAGATGTTATCTTACTGGCCCAAACTGATTAACCATTTTTCACATAAGCTCCAAAACATTTTTGTATCTTTATGTATTCCAACCCTATCTAATTTCATTATATACTTTATGGAAATCACCCAATCTAAAAAGGTTGGTGGAATTTCATTAACCCATTTTTTGCAGATTTCCCTTCTTGCCAAAAGCATTAAATACAGACAGAGCTGATTTTCCTCCTTTTTACGGCTTTGGTAATTAGGTAATAATCCAAACATAACTAATGTTACAGTTATGCTTACCTGAGTATTTACACCAAAAATGCCTTCCAAACCTCTTTTTACCTCTGTCCAGAAGTGACTCAACTTGGGGCAAGTTAGGAACATATGTACATCATCCGCCCTAATTTGTTGACACTTGGGACATTTTGGAATGGGACCAGTTGCAAATTTCGAAAGTTTTAAAAGTGTCCAGTAGACCCTGTGAACAGAAAAAAAGATAATTCCTTCTTAAGTTTGCGGGTTTAACTGTGCAATATAGTATGTCATGAGATACTTGCCATAAATTTTCAGGACTGCTTCCCGGCAAGCTCTCTCCCCACAGCTCCGCTGGTAATTTAAACTCTCCATCCTCCAACTCGAGCAATAACCAATACAGCAGTGCCACTTCTTTCTTCTTTATTGGTCTTTGTGCCAACATATTTTGCAATTCATTTGTCTTGCCCACCTCCATTCCAAACGTTTGGTACCAGTTCTTAATTTGCCAATATTTGAATTTTGATAGTCTATTTGCCGTAAGTAAATTCATCTCTTCCCAGGTCAAAAGAGTTCCTTCCGGTATCAACTGTCCCCATTGCCATATCCCAGCTTCAATTAAAGGCAGAGACAAAGAGTCTTTGGTCCATCCCGGTGAGCCTGGGGCATTCCAGATTGGTGCTAGAGCACTGAAATAGCTGATTTTTAGAACTTTCCTGACCTTGGCCCAAGTACGAACCAAACCTTTTAATATTTTCAACCGCACTTTCTTGAAAAATCTTGGGTCTCCATATTTATATAAGAAAGCATGACTGTCTCCTTCAATATCTAAGAGCATTACCCCAAACATTACACCAATATCTGAGCCATCTGGTAGCTCTATTAACATTCTCCCAATTTTCAATGAAAAAACTCTGGCATATAATATCAAGTCCGGGAGGCACAAACCACCCTTATCTTTCCCTCTTCTTAACTTCTTCCATGATATTCGACTGGTTTTTGAGGCCCAAATGAAGCTGTTTAACTTCGACTGAAGAGACTTCAGATTACTTTCATTAAATGGGAGCGGGATATTTTGCAGTATAAAGATTATTTTGGGCAATAGCATCATCTTTATTAAATTCAATCTACCTATAAGAGTCAAGGGTAGATATGCCCATCCTATTAAGGAATTAAGAATTTCTCCTCTAACCCTTTGGAAATTTATTTCCTCGATTTTCTCTATATCTTGGGTTACTGTTATTCCTAAATATCTGATAGTTTTTTTGTTGGGAAATTACATACTTCTAAGTTCCATGTCATACATTCTGTTTTTGATGCATTAATTTCATAACCTGATATTCGCCCAAAAGTATTGCTTCTTCATACACTAATGGAATAGTGATATTCGGATCCGATGTAAAAATCATTAAATCATCTGCGTATAACGCAACCTTTCTCTCCCACTCTCTAAATTTAAAGGGAACTATATTTGGGTGTGTCCTTAGCTTTTCAGCCAACGGTTCTATATATAAATTAAATAATAATGGGGATAAAGGGCATCCCTGCCGTGTGCCTCTCTGGATTGTAACTGGAGGAGAAAGATTGCCATTTACTAAAATTCTAGCTATAGGTGTTTTATAAATTAAAGAAATTGTCCTGCAAAAGTTCTTCCCCAAATTATTTGCTTTCAATATATATTGTAAATAAACCCAATTAACTCTATCGAACGCTTTTGTTGCATCGATTGTAATTACAGCTAATGGAATCTTGTACAAAGTGGCAATATCGATCGCCCCAATTAAATTAAAAGTTAAATCTCTTAATCCCCTCCCTCTCACAAATCCCTTTTGATCCCTATGAAGCAGATGCTCTGCTACACCATTTAACCTCTCCGCTAATATTTTTGAAAAAACTTTATAATCAGCGTTGAGTAACGATATAGGGCGATATGAATCACATAAACACGATGGTTTAGCAGGTTTAAGAATTAATGCAACTACTGCTTCATTCCATGAAGGTGGTATCTCACCTCCTTCATCAAAAATATGGGAAAATAACAAACACATTATTGGGGTTAACACTGTTTCTAAAACTTTATATAGTTCTGCAGGCAACCCATCAGGACCTGCAGCTTTCCCAGATCTACCAGACATAATAGCATTTCCCACTTCAACTTTAGAAATTGGAAGATCCATATTTTGGGACTTATCATCTGAGATCTTTTTAATGGAGGTATACGCTATCCATCCCTTAATCTCCTCCTCCCGTACAACCAAATCTTCATGATATACCTCCTCAAAATATCGCTGGAAGGCCTTTTCAATATCTATTGGGTTATTAAGTACTTTCCCATCCTCCACTGACTTAAGCTCATCAATAGAGCTCCTAGCCACATCCTGTTTGGTCTTCCACGCCAATAGTTTACTGCAATTCTCCCCATACTCAAAGTGCGACAACTTACTGGCTTGCCATTTTTTTTTAAGCCTTGCTTCTAAGATGGTAGTCAAATCTAATTTAAGAGAGTCTAGTTTAGCCTGTATATCTACTTTTAGATGATTGCCCTGATGTGCTAAAATCTCTCGCTCTTTCAGTAGAATTTCTCTCTCTATCACATCAATTTCTTCTTGATATTTCCTATGCTTATCTATTTGTTTAACCGTTAAAAAACCCCTTCTAAAGGCTTTATAAGCATCCCACACCATTTGTATTGGAGCAGTTCCTAAGTTCAATTGAAAAAAGGCCTTTGTTTCCTCTATCAACTCTTCAACTAATAATTCTTCTAAAAGGATAGCTCGCTTCAATGTCCACCTCCGACATATCAGCCTAGTTTCAATTTTAAGTGTCAATGTCACTGCCGAATGGTCGGAAAGGTGCTCACCCAGATGCTTAACCTCTTCAAACGAATTTTTAAGAACATTACTTAACAAATAGAAATCCAATCTAGATCTATGTCCATGCTTCTTGTTATAAAATGTATAACCTCTCTTGTTACCCATGCTCATTCTCCATACATCATACCAGGCTAACTGTTTCATAGCTGTTTTAACTACTGCTCTCATCTTACAATTTGTAACCGATCTACACCTTTTAGATTTATCTAATACATAATTTAATACTAGATTAAAATCGCCTGCTAATATCAGTGGATCTGGATAGTTCAACAGTTCTGAGAGTAAGTTTTCAAAAGGAGTTGCGTCATCTATATTCGGACCATAATAGCCTGTCACTGTAAAATTGACGCCATACCCTCTTATCTTAGCTATGGCCCACCTCCCTAACTTATCTACCGTACTATCCAATAAGGAAATAGCTGCGTTCTTTTTTATAATTATTGCCACTCCTTTAGTAGGTGAAGATTGCGTTGTACAGATCAAATCCTGTATCCACCTCATGGGTTTACACATAGCTATCATCTCATTCTGTTCTAAATGTGTCTGGGGAGAACATGGCGGCCGGCGAGTAGCGGGTCGCGGAGGCTCCCAAGGGTCAGGAATAAACGCAAGGAAAATGCTTTTTTAATGCGCACCGTAAGGAGTAAAAATGCGTAATCAACCAGGATTCTCTAAACAAACAATTAGATTATAATTGAGTTAAAATGACTTGAAAAGTTTTTTTCCGCGTTTTTTTTTCTCATCTCACCTGAGCCTCGTGTTTGGGGAGGTGTCAGTGTTCATGGTTTCACCTGTATGGAGCAGCGGAGGTGGTGAGCAAGGTCGGAGCACGAGGGATTCGGTGTTGTTGAGGCTCTGGAGACTGCTGAGACGGGAGCGGAGGATTTGTGGACGGAGCGGAGAGGCTTGCGAGGAGCCGGGGTTTGTCTGCCTGTTTGGTCTCGGGCAGCAGAACAGTTGCGGCGCAGGCGGTTTGCCTTTGTTGGGATTCCGGTTCAAGCCCTTCGAGGAGGCGGAGGTCGAGACGATAATAAAATCTGTGGAGTTGAAGCGCTGGAAATAGAAGCGGAACTGGAGGGATTACATTCTTGGGCTTTGATCCGGAAAGTGGAAAACATCCAGCAGCCTCAGGTAGGAGATAGCTCTGAAATTCAAATAGGATATTCAGAGGCTTTACAACCTAGGGCGAGGGAGAGACGTAGGAGCAATACAGGGATTTGGAAAACAGCTGATAGAAAGTGTGAAGAACCGAGACAATCGAGATATTTATTAAGAAGCTCTAAGTTAAGTTCATATATGCTGGATTCAGATGTTAATGATGTTATTAAACCTAAACCAGTGGCTCATCTGAAATCTTTTAAAAAAATCTTCAACTCAAGTTAAACAAACAAAAAAAGATTCAGGAGTTGTGAGGCACAGGGTGTCAGGAAAGAAAAGAGATATAGTAACTCAATTGACTCAACAGGATCAGCAGATTCAACAGGCTCCTAAAATAATTTCTTCTTTAAAAATTATTTTAAAGCTGTACCCTCCATGGTAATTTTAAAACCGCTACCGGAATCAGATACAGCTGCACTTGAGAATAGGTGTCTACGAAATTCTTTAAATGATATTAACATTCCTACATTAAATAGATATCTCCCGCTTACGGACATGGAAGAATTACAGGATGGAGAATGTAGTGCTATAGGAGGATTGGTGGAAGAAGGGGATAGATTGGACAAAGAGATCAGTACAATATTAGAACCAACATCAGTGTTACCTTTGACACAGGAAGGGGGATTACAGGATGCCTTAAGCCAGCTTAATTCCAGGTATTCAACTTTAATGGAACTAGGGGCTGATAACTGCCAAAATGCGGAGATAAGTTTAGGACAAGGGCAGATGGTGGTCACGAAGGAAAATCCCCAACATTCACTATGTGATTTAGTGCAAGCATTGGCAGAAGAGATGAGAGGCAGATTTTTAGTTTCGGAGAACAATCAAGCGGAGATTAAAAATTCTTGTGGAAAGTTAGAGGTGAAGCTTGATTCACTGGCTATCAGAACTGCAGTACTTGAAACAACTGTATCTGAATTGGTAACACAAGCAAAGGTTAATGAGAAACAAATTGATGCACTAAAAGAGAAAGGTTTGGAGGTCCAGGATAAGTTGGAAACGTTGGAAAATTCACAAAGAAGGAATAATATCCGTTTGTTAAAAGTGCCAGAGGGGGCAGAGGGAAGCAACCTAAAGGAATTTGTAGCTAAATTAATAAAACAAGCTACAAATATTGAGTGCTCGAAAGAGGCTCTTATGGCCGATATTCAAAGAGTACATAGAGACCCCTTTAGGTTGAACCCCAACAAGTTAAGACCCAGGAAAATCTTGGTTCATTTTTTAACTTACAGCTTAAAGGAGGAAATCCTGAACAAAGCCCTCAAGTTAAATTCCCTCTGTGTGGAGGAGATAACATTTCAAATAAGATCAGACATTTCGGCAATTACAGCCTCAAGGCAATGGGAGCTGGGAAAACTTCTCGAGCCATTAAAGAAGATGGGAGCCACTAGCACAATTAAAATTCCCAGCATCATTAAAAGTAATGCATAATAACAAAATGCAAATTTTTAAGAGAGTAGAAGATGCTGAAGAATTTTTGCAGTCTATTGCAGGGAGTCCGGGATGATTGGAAATGAGTATATGGTGCGAGAAGGGGTGTATTAATTTTAAGTTCCTGACCCAAAGGAAGGGGAGCCCCATAGGCCTTAGTGGAGGCCAAGGAAAAGAAGAAGGGGGTTCTCCAGGGAAGGGTTTACTAAGGGAGGTGAGGGAGGGGGCACTGGGTGGGGAGCAGTGGGTAAAAAAGAAAAAAAAATGTAAGTCCGAATCGCCAGATCAAAAAGTATTTTTTATGGGAGGGAGAAGAAAGGGATGCCCGGTTTAAATGAAAAAGAAAATTTCAGATTGAAAGTGCTTTCTTGGAATTTAAATGGGTTAAGAACAAATTATAGGAGACAGAAAATTTTACAATACTTAAGGGATCGCCCAGAGCAGGTGTTAATTTTACAAATTCATGCTTTTGCACTTTTTCTTCCTGCGTGTATCTGTTGAAAGAAGCTCCACATAATTGTCAGTGTATGCATTGACTTTTGTCAAAAGGCTACAGCTTTCGTCCTTGAAATCTTTCATCTTGTTAGCTAAGGAAAGATACAGAGACCAGCCCGACCAGCAGATGGAAATGAATTCACAATATTGTTTTGTTTTTACTCCGAGAGAAAACGTGTGCACGTTTGTCGTGCATATTTTAAAGGCCTACAGTTAGCAACACAAAAATGTAAAGAACATTTTTAATTTGTTATCTACCTTTGTAATTGTAAGTCACACTAAGAAATTATATTGGGCCGATATGTTGTAGAACATACTACTCGTTCAATACTATTTATTTCGGTGTTGCAGTTTTCTTTAGATGTCTGAAGTGTCAGAATATCAAACCAGCTATTTGCTTAATGGAAAGAGAGAGGCCTAAGTCCCTGTCCCCTAACTGCAGGGATAACATGAAACGACATTACCTGCAGAATGTGACATTGTCTTCATCAGTCAAACTGGTAGATTTTCAAAGACCTTCTGACCTTCAGGGCCTAAACATTGACGTAATAGCGAGGCTTTCTTTTCTGTAGTTATATTAGAGCCATATGTTTTCAAGTAGTTTGCAAAATTCTTTTTCTGTTTAGCCCATCTGAAGGTTTGGCTTCCCTACTGACCCCAGGAAGAATGAAGAGGGAGGAATGTTTTGCATAATGCCAGACAAAAGTGTACAAAATGTAGTGTCCACAAGGTGGCTGAGAGTGCTGTGTGGATTCAACATAACGTTATATAGGGATTGCCTGTCTGGGAGCAGATGAGTGAAGTTGAGAAGAAGCATGAGAGTCAAAACTGTTTTCTCTGCAACATGGGCAAGACCAGCAGATCCTGAAGTGTAGAGGTGAGAGCCAACTGATAGAAGGTTTACTTCAAACTTGTGCAACACGAGTAGCATGAACATCTTAGAGCTGCCGCTTGCGCATGGAGATGAAGTGAAGATGAGTGAGCGGGTCACTAGAGTTTATTATGACTGTGCTCACACTGGTGTTTCGGAGGAGAGCAATACTAAGTTTCCCTTAGTGCAGATCCAAAGTGCTTTGAGGAAGCAGCATCGAGGACTTTGTGCACTTCCACTGGTGCATGGAAGCTTACTCCACTTGAGGTCTGCGATGCACAAGTATTGGCTTAAAGCCAAATGAGGCAATGAAAATGCCCTTAAAGCGGGTAAATAAAGAAGACAAAGCTTGGTCGGATAGATTAAGCGGACAAACGGGTTACAATCCACCACGAAAAGGAGTAACCACAGTTATTAAGGATGAAGCTAGTTCAAAACAAAAATAGTCTTGAAAGTGCAGTAGTCTCTAATTAGAAGAGTGTACTTTGGTGAATAGTTGAATGCTGAAGAGAGCTCAGTGAAATAAGCAACAGTACATTGAAAGCTCTAAACTCTTGGTTGATGTTGGAGCTTCTACCAAAAGAAGCAAGTGCATATTTTTCCTAATCATTCCCAAGTGAAGTAACTCCTAGAAGGAAGAAGGGTCAAGTACTCTGAGGAGCACTTAAGCTTACTATGAACAAGAGAAGTTCCATCCAATAGGTGTCTCAGCTCACATCCCAACGTTTTTAGACTATACCGTAGATGCATAACAATACATTCTAATGGAGAACCCCAGGGAGGATCCTGTGGCAAAAGACTAGAAGGCTGACCCCACATGGCACAATACAGTTTCATGAGTTTCTAAGTTGGGTTCCACGTTCTCAGATTAGATTGTGTTCATTTCATGGTTCAATGCTTTGATTATGCTCTGCAGGGGAGCAACATCATTTTATTGGCTCCAGTACTCTACTTGGTTAAGCTTCTCACTTATCTACAGCCCTTTACGTTAGGATGACATTTTGTTGGTCAGTATTATGAATGCTTTTCTTTATTTGTTCCATATATTGTTTAATGTTCACAGTATTTTTCTTGCTGGTGAACCAGCAGCCTCGGCATGCTCCAGTGAAAGATCATGTGTTTGTTTTCCTCCTGTAATCTGTCCTGTCCCCAGATGTAGGCTTTTTCAGCTTAGACATAGTGTTAAGGGATTTGACACAGAGTGCAGGGTTATGCCCATCACAAATTAAAAGCAGGAAGATGTTTTTTTATATGATTGCCCTTATGAGGCAGGTTGACTCATCTTCCCCACGTGTCCATCCCAAACCCTTCCCCTTTAAGGGGAGCTCCTCTGCAAACACCACTCAACTAAAGTGCCCTGCATTCAAGTGCTGGCTATGTGACAAATTGGGCTTTGAATAGGTCTTCTCTTTCTCTCACAATATGGCTTTTTTTTTTACCTTTGCAGACAAACATCACGTCCTACAATAGTCTCTACTTGGAACCCACTTTTACTAGGCCCATCCCAGTGAGACTTTAGTCCCTGTCACGGAGTAATGAAATCTAGTGTGTCCCAGAATGATTCACGTCAGGGCAGACTCACCCAGGCAGTAGTGCAGAGACTATAGCGACCAAGAGCTCTGCGGTTCCACAGCCATTCACTACTACCTTTCTGTGTCTTTGGCTTCTCTTCCTGCACAGGTGACCACCTTCAATAAGGTGGTATGGCCAGCAGCACAGCCTAATCATGCTACCTCTTATCCTTCCCTGCAATCTCCACTCAATCCCACTGCGTGTACAAACCACTTGGGAATACACCCCAAGACACATAGTCAGTGGCTCTGTCACAGCTGCAATGCTATCTTGGAGTAGTCCACCCACAGGTCACTGAGAATACTTACTACCTGAAAAATCTACGTGGTTCACATGATGCACAACATTGGGTATGACATACCGGAGGGGAGTTAGGCCCAACTTTGTGACAAGCAATCTCCTCGACTTTTCTGGTCCTTGGATTTTTTTCAACAGTTCAGATGGAGTTCACCTTGCTGCATAAGCAAGTATTCTATTAGTTGATTTGTTTCTACCTAAAAATAAGATTTGTAAGATGTTTTCATAAGTGAGTCTTGAGCCGCTAGCTTCCCAATCATGTAGCCATTTCGCTGGCTGCTTTCTGTCTGCCCCCATAAATAACTTCTGACACTTATTGTGCTCTTCTAGACTGAAATATTTGGCTTCTTTGTTTTAGTCATGCTTCTGGCTGCTAATATATCATTCTGAATGCTAGATGTTAATCAGATGTCATACTCTGCACATCCGCTACTCTTTCCCCATAGAAAACTACCAAATACGTTATATTTTTTGAGAGGTGGAACATTGGAAAAATGATGAGCAGTGGGGCATGTTAAGTGCTATATTCTTTGAAAGCAAGGCATGTGTGATTTATATTTCCTTAACTTGGATATTTGTGGGGATATGTTTGGTTAAAGCTATCAATGGACCCCTTGTTGATAGTGAGAAACTGTTAAATGTATTGGACAAATAGAATTGTCGGCGTGTTACTTATACATATTTCCCATTCTAAGCAGTATCCCTCAAGTGTGTTTGCATAGATTAGCTTTTCAACCTAATACAAGTGTAACATCTGTTCTGGATGGACCTTTCTTTCATAACTTGCTTTCTGCTTGCCCCTGTTTCTGAACAGATCTGCGCGTGGAGGGCTTATTTCGGATTCCTGGCAACAGCGTCCGCCAACAGATGCTTAAAGATCTGCTTAACAGTGGGGTTGATATTGACATAGACTCTGGTGACTTCCACCCCAATGATGTGGCCACTCTGTTAAAGATGTTCTTGGGCGACTTACCAGAGCCTCTTCTCACGCACAGGCATTACCATGCACATCTGAAAATTGCAGGTGAGTGTACCTCTCTGAAAAAAGTTCATATTTTCTTTCTTTTTCTTATTTTGTTTTTTAGAGCTCACCTATTAGACCGACAGCACAAAATGTCTGGTTGTAAAAGAACTAATGTGAGCGTAGCATAAACCTACAGTGGGCTTAGAGCCCGCCTATTGCTGAACACTGGTCACGCTCATTTGTTTGCTTCTTTTTCAATGTCTTGTCTTCCCCTTTTAATATTCTTCTCGCCCAGGAGTATAGCCTCGTTACCATCCCTTTGATTGGATGGGTTATAGTCCTCCACTGCTCACATTTAGGGAATTAATCTTTTCTTTTGCTTTCAGCACTCCATGAGAGTGCATGTGCTTTTTTTCTTCCCCAAAACACCTGGCACTGCTGTTGTCTGTGCTGCTTCCTCTCTCTCATATATGTGCTTCTCCCCCTCCTATATGTGCTTCTCCCCGTGATCCGTGTTGGTCTCTCCCTTGTGTGTTACTCTTTCTCTCATCTGTTTTGTCCCGTGCACTGTGTTGCTCCCTACATCTTGGGCTACTTTGCCCCTACTTCCCCGCACCGGCTTCATTTTCATTTTGTGCTTTACACCCCTTGTGGATTCTGCACCCTATAATCACAATACACCCACAGACTCAATACACTGGAGTGTCATCAACAAAGCAGGCCTGCTGACTTTGTCAGTGAGTCACCACATAAGTAAAAGCAGCAACATGTTATTCTTCGCCATTGCCACACTATTGAAATCAATCGGAACCCTAGCAATTCAATACACAGTATAATCCCCCATTGAAGTCCATGGGGATAGTGCCAACATTCAATAATATTTATTGTAATTTAAAACTTTGCATTGCCTGTCATTACGATTGTCAATAAGCATTACAGTAAATGGCATGTGTCACAAAGTCTTATTTCTGCTTACCATATGCTGCTGATGCAGCTTTAGGACCAACCAACAGGGTTCCCTGCACTTCAGAGCCTCTGCTAAAGCACAAGCTCCAGTAGGCCTTGAAACTAAAACCAACTTCTCCGGTAGTCATGGATGCAAACCCCTGGGAGAATTGGGGCAGCTTTTAAAATTTCTTATGGTGGGTGGGCTGCTACGTCCTGTAACTCCACATAAGGTTTTTGGCAACGTTAGTGGTGCCCCTGCCCATTCTGTGGGCACCATAAGAGAAGATATGCTAATTTAGGTGGCAATCGCAGAAGCTTATTGGGGAGCTTCATCGCCTTGGGCATGAATTATAGATGAGCTGCTTTCCACCTACTGTGAAATGCTTTCTTTTCAAGCTACTTCTAATTTTAAACCGGCTGTGATCTTTGGGGTGACATCTGGGAAGTGTGGGGCACTCACTCCTGCACTGTCTGGCTCCCCCAACCACCAACGCTACTTTGTGCCAGCATGGGAGCCAGCATGTTTCTTCTCCCTTCTATTAGTGGGAATCCTGCTTCTGGGCATGCCTGCCAACCACAGACTCAGGCACGTGGGGTGAGAGAGCACCCAGCCTGGCCAGCGTTGATCCTGGGGGCATGGGTCCCTGAAGCCAAAGGTGGCTGGAGGAAAGGGCACCACGCACATCCCCCTTCCCATCAAAATTAAATTTATATTGATACATTGACCCCCGAGAGCTTGGCCCTCACCGGGTGCAGATTGTACAAATATGGCCAAAACCACCCACTTCATTCTCTGGCTGGTCCCTCTGGGGGAGCAGACTTATGAGGCTGTTTTTTCTTGCCCAGTTGGGCCAATTCCAAGCATCTTGGGATCATTTTGCTCCTGGTGGCGAGCTCCTGGCCTCTAAATTTGATTTTTGTTGTGAAGCCTGGTTTTGTTGTTCCCTTGCCAGACTGGTCATCTGCCTAGGTTCCTAATAGTCTTTCCTGCTTGGGGAGTATCTTCCACAGCCAGCTAGAAGAAGACCCTTCCTGCTACACTCTGCGGGTCCCACAGTTTCCTGACTATTTGAAGGGCACCTGTGTCAGCAGAGTCAAGGGGGCATAAGGAGACTAGCACCACTGGCTCTGGAGAGACCCATCCCAGGTATGGGGCCAGCTAGAGTTAAAGTCCTTTAGTCCATCCTTGCAGTGGCATCAGCTGGCTTCCCCTTCCATTTGGGCCTTCTTTTGCCTTCGTCGCTCCCTGGTCCAGTGTCTTCTCATCAGTCAGTCCCTCGTGCAGGGGTTTTTAAGTGGGGGTGGGAAGATCTAGGCATACCTGGCCAAGTGTGCCACTTCACCCGAGTCCCAAACCTCTTACACAGCATTCTGATGGATACCTCTAACTTAAGATTCCTCACCTTGTGAATATTCCCCCAGGCATCAGACTGGATATAGACACTTAAAATCAATATTCCTGCGTGCCAGTAGGTGGTGTTGTGTGACTCCTCATGGATATTATTCCCATCTGGTAGTGATGAGCGGGGCAACATGCAAGTGCCACCCAGATGCACGGGCATCCATTCCTTTCTTTCCGCACCTTCAGATGTGCATCCGAAGCTTTACTCCTTTCGTCTAAGCCAGATTTTTCACAAACATGGTTTTCTTTGTACCAGTGTGCAAGGGAAATAGGTTGTCTCTCAAAACGATAAGATCTAAACCTTACACAGACTTTCGCAAACAAATGTCTGTGGTAGACCCCCAACCCCCTGAGGTATGTCTCCAGTGCTTGGGCTCAGAACAGGAATCCAAGGCCTGCAAAGTTTGGGTTTCAGATGAATTTGAAGGCCTTAAGGGCCCAGAAGAGAAATCTCTATGTTGTCAAACATCAGAAGCCTCTGTGCTGTGACTGATCGAAAGGAAGGTCTAACTGCCATTCCCAAAGTCATTACTGGTGCAGGTCATTGTTGAAATCTTTGGGTAAGTCAAAGAAAAAGCACACACAGTTCAAACTGGAATTGGCCCCTTCTTTCCACTCTCAAATTCCATAAAGGGCACAAAGGTCCTGCCACACCTTGCTCACCCGAAGCAGAAGATGTTTTGCCACCAGAATGGCAACACCCCCTTCCGAAAAAAGGTGCGCAGAAGGGTCCTTGTCGCGCCCTGGTGAAGTCTTGCTAGCTTGATATTCCCAACCCACTCAGTCCCTGCGAAGCTTCTAACTTTTTGCATCAGTGAGATGCGTCTCCTGCAAGAGAGTCCGGTCGGGGCTAAGGGATTTCATGTAATCCAGCACCTTTTTACGCTTCACAAAAGCCATTGACCTTCAGGGATACAACAGAGAGAGAGTGGATGGGCGGTCCGTGGCGGTCAAGGAGCGGCCAGGCGATGGTGGAGTGCAGTGTGTGGGAAGGCCATGAATGGGACAGGGACATGTGGAAAGGACCTGGAACAGGTCAACTGGAAGCGCTTTGGTTGGACGGAAGAGTGAGCCAGGGAACGTGGCGTGGCCCTCAACCCCCTAGAAGAGCAGTATCAATCAAATAGGTCAGGGCCTTGAGGAGATGGGCCACTCGGGTGGGTGGGAGGAAGAAAGTACCCTGGTTTGGAGGAAAAGCAGTAGAAACGTCAGGGCAGAGCAACGACCCAAGGACACATTCAGGATGATGAAGAAGGCTTCAAGGGAGACCTGGACTTGTCTCAGGCCTGAAGATCCCTGCGAGCGTGGCTTTGGCCCAGTGGACCAGAGATTAGTGACTTTTCCATCCTTCTGCGCTCATCCTGTGGGATACCGGACGGAGCTGTGTCAGGGTGGACAGTTTGAGGGTAGGGTCGTCCTGATCGCCTCCAATCTTCAGGTAAGCCAGAGAGTCCAAAAAGCCCACCAGCTGACCAGTGTCACTGAATTCTGACGCCTGTTGAGACTGTGGGCTATCTGAGGCTGTTGAATGCCCTGGTTCATGCAAATAATAAATTGTTCACTGTGCCTCTAGTTTGCATTACCACTGCCTGCAACATCAGAGAAGACAAATCTCTGTATAATATTTTTTTGGTTGAAATTTTACTAGATGGAAGACTGTTTACTTCTACTACAATACTGAGCCTTACAGTGTACAAATGCATATTGTGTTTGACTGGTCTTTCAAATTACTGTCTGCCATTTTTGTTTGTTTGTATTTTGTATTTCGAAAACATGAACATAGCTAAAAGGCAGTGGAGCACTGTACATGGTCAAATGTAAGTTTAAAGTCATTGAGTATTAGGAGAGGAAGTAGATTTGGGGCTGGTTAATGCATTGTAATATAGTTTTTTTAAAAGGTCAATGTTCAACTCTTTCCTAAATTGGAGCAGCATTGGGACGGTCCTGATGGATACAGGGATGTCGTTCTAGATCGTAGGTGCATAGATGGAAAAAGAATGTTGTCTTGGTTTTTCTTTTTTTACACTTCTTTGCCTACAGTCTGATGGTGTCCTGGCTGTGGGTGTGCCGAGAGATGGTGAGTTTCTCTGCAATGGCTTTGTAAATGATTCAGCTTGTTTTGAAGGTGGTACGGGCTGGTAAGGGGCGCCAATACAGTTCCATCAGGATGGGGGTGATGTGATCATATTTCTTCAGGCCCTGGATGAGACATGCTGCAGTGTGCAGGATGTGCCTAAGGGGTGCCAGTGTGGAGTTTAGGGCGCCTTGGAGTAGGGCACTGCCACCATTGAGAATGTGAGAGTACAAAGGGCTTGAACAGCAGTTCTGAAGTTGCTTTCTGGAAGAAAGAGTTTGACTTTCTTTAGAAGGAAGAGCTGGTACCAGGCCGCTTTTTAATTTTTTTTAATTTTTTTATTTTTTATTAGCAATGTGTTCATTGAAGGAGAGGTTGGTGTCCAGGGTGATTCCAGGTGATTTGGCATTTAGTGAGAGTTGGGTTCTGAAGTCATAGTTCGTCATTCAGCCCTATTTTTTTTTTTTTTTTTGTGATTTGTTTTCTTACTTTTGTTGTTTTTAGCAAACAATAGGACATCTTTCTTGGAGGAGCATTGGGGATATCGAAGGAAAAGATGGTATCATGGTCACCCCGGATGCCATAGTTAGTTTTTGAGGATTATTATAGAGGTCTATACCAAGAGGATATCTACCCCTCAGTGGGTCAGATAGCAGGCTTTCTGGAGAGAGTAAGTAAAGATTCTTTGGATAGAGCCGAGATTGAAACACTTGAATCTGTCATTACTCTGGAGAAAGTATGTGATGTTCTAAAATCTCTTGCGTCAGGAAAAGCTGCTGGGCCAGATAAAATAAAACATTTTTATCGGATATTTTTTCCAGAGTTGGCTAAGAACATGTTAGAAACGTTTCTTGGGGTTCAACGAGAGGGGACCCAGCCAGCTTCCTGGAGTGGGCACAAGCATAGTGGTCTTTAGTAAGAAGGGGAAGCCACCAACGAAACTTGGGTCATATAGACTGATATCCTTAATCAATGCTGATGCTAAAGTGTACTCAAAGATCTTTGCGGCACTTATGGGAAGGGTCATGACCAAAAGGTTTTCCCCTGGCATCATGGATTGATACCAGGGCAAGGGACCACGGAGCATATCAGATGGGCTATTACACTCTTAGACATCGCGGAGGTGACCAAGAACCCTTTGGCCGTGATCCTCCTCGATGCAGAAAAGGCATTTGACCGGGTTTCCTGGGGTACCTATGGGGAGTGCGTAGATGTAAGGGGTTTGGACCTGGCCTGATCAAAGCTATAAGGGTGCTCTATCACAATTAAACAGCCCAACTCAAATTATGGGTACAGAATCAGTAAGGAATGAGAATCAGAGGGACGAGGCAGGTGTGCCCTTGCTCTTCCTCCGGTTCACCCTGTTTATCGATCCGCTACTCACTTAACTACTGGAGAACCCAGCTATGAAACCAGTACGGGTGAAGGGATATAATACAAACGTTCTAGCATATGTAGAAGATATCGCATTGCTAACAACTGAGCCCCGAAAGGCGCAGACCGAAGTAGAAAGAGTGGCTGAGATGTTCGGTACAATCTCAATAAAGATAAAACCCAGGTTATATCCACAACTGATTTTGATATGGCAGACAGTCGCTGGGTGGAAAGTGTGACATATCAATGAGTCAAAATTGCGGCCAGTGTGGGTACTATTAATGAGATAAATTTTGACCAGATTCTGGGGAAAGCGAGTCAGGATTTAAGGCAAATTAATAGCTTGCATCTCACCTGCTAGCTGGTAGATGTAATGTGCTGAAAATTATTATGCTCCCAAAGGTGCTATGCCTGTTTAGAGCCATACCTTTGGAGTTAGAATCCGTTTGGCTGAAGAAACTAGACACCATTTGTACAAATTTTATTTGGCAATATAAGAAGGTGCGGCGGGCTTTGAGATATCTAGTCCTCCCCAGAGACAGAGCGGGATTGGGCAGTCCCTAACTTTGTTAAACAATTGGGAAGCACTCCTGCAACGTATGGGGATCTTCATCAGGGTTAAAGAGGACACTAGTCTTTCAAGGTCAGAACTTCCAACTATCTATGAATTGTCTTTGGGAGAGGATGCAAGGGGGTGCTTCCTAAGTCATATTGAATATAGTTATAAGAAGGAGAGGTTTAAAATGGTGGGCACAGCCTTTAAGATATGGAAACAGCAAAAAAGTTAAATAGGAGTTACAAGGTACAACAGCTATACTCTGCTGTGGTTATCTCCTATGTTTCCATCATTCTTTCACGACCAGGTTTGTCATTCATGGGAGCAATCTGGGCTGGTCAGGATGGATGATCTATATTGCCACAGGCAATAATGCTCATTCAGTGAATTACAGCAGGATTTTGGATTGGAACGGAAAACCTTCTTTAAATACCTGCAGACTAGGGACTTCATATCAAAGCTCTGGAGTGAGCGAATATCTGTTGCAAGAATCCCCCTCCTGGAGTTAATCAGGCAACGGGAAAACAGAATCAGGCCGAACGATTTGGCAGTGGATGATTTAGTACCTCAAAGGGGCAGGTGTGGTGAAAGATTGGGGAGACAGTGTAGATAGCCAGGTCTCAATCGAGTGTGGTATGAAGGTTTTTCTCACTGCAAGCTTGAGAAGCCAGCTCTATAACACCATATTCAATCTCTATTACACTCCCACTAAGCTGTTTAGCTGGAACAAACGATCCAACGATAAATGCCCCGCAGATATGGCCCATATGTTTTGTGAGTGTGAGAAGCTACAGGCGTTCAAAGAAGGTATTGAGGCCTTTCTGCAGGAGGCGCTTAAAAAAAGGTCGAAATTGCCCCCTGACTGATGCTGTTTGGCCTTGATTATCGCTTATCAGGGGATATGGGGAAGATTTACTTCATTTTTGTATCCATGGCGGGAGCACGCCTACTCAAAGCAGCGGCCTGGAAAAATGTTGAGCCACCAACAATACAGCAATAGTTTTCTTGCATACTGAGAACGTTTAACCTGGAGAAAACTCTGTACAATTGTAAAGTAAAGGGAGCTAGGAAATGGGGGGCTCTGATCTGGTTGCCAGTGTCAAACTGGTTTGAAGACAGACTTTAATTCAAGGATTGGCATGGCACCAGAGGGATCAGGGCCTCGCTCAAATCGAGCTAAAGATATATTTGAACAACAGGAACTATCACAGGATACATTTTCTCCTCTTGATTCAACTGGTAGGGGGTCTTGTCAGTGGAGCTGCGGTTAACTTCCAGTGTAATAACCGTCAAGGGATTTCTCATTGGGTGCTAATTATTAATAGGTGGAGTCAATAACACTGATGCTGTGCAGTTTGCTGAATGTTATACTTGACTCAAATAGGAGAGGAACACTACTGCTACAAGTTAACTCACAAACAGTGGGGTTTTACACAGGCTCTTGCCAGCGTTCACTGAGGCAGAATTAATGATGTAAATCTATCTCTCTCTCTCGCTCTCATTTATTCATCTGTCTCTCTGATCATGAAAGGATTGTAATACCTATGATTATAAACTTGAATTTGTAGAGTGTTGAGCGAATGTGATTTCAGGCATAATGTTCAGTTTGCAAGGATGTGGGCAGAATTGTTTTTATTTTTTTTATACTTAGACAAATTGCTCTCTGTGATCTGCTCCTCACTGAATAAAAAAAAAAGGAATTCTTTCTTGGGTTGAGCTTCAAGTAGGCACTGGACATCCAGTTCTGGATGATGTGCAAGCAGTGTCTTGGGCAGTGGATGTTTGAAGTAGAGGAATCTTTCAAGTAGAGTTGTGTATCTTCCGCATATTGGTGAATCTTAATGCTGTTATTTGTGAACAGAGCACCATGTAAAAGTTGAAGATGGCAGGAGACCTTATGGAACCCTGGAGGACTCCACACTTGATAGGAATATTTTGTGACCTAGAAGTGCCCAGGTGAACAAACTGGTGCTGGTTGCGGAGATAGAAGGAGAACCAGTAAAGGACATTGCTGGAGAATCCTGCTGCTTCACCCTTCAAGAGTAAGCCGTGACTGCACTTTCTCATGGTCCAGTGGTTCCCAAACTGTGCTCCTTGGCGAGCCGTCAAACCTAGCCAGGGGAGCCGCGCACCAAGCACTTTAATGCTTTTAAAGTTGAAGGGTCTGTTGGCTTCAGTTAAACTAATTAGACTTAAATGCATGATGTTGATGATTTGTAAGTGATATGCCTAAAGCTGAAAACTTAGTGCTTAATTGATGGCATGTCAAGGGAGATGACCTCCATATTTCACTGGATCCTCACGTTCCAACACTCCCAAAGTAAGCGGAAGATGCCTGATTTATTTTGTTAGACTCGTTAATAGTTTCATTTTTTTCCAAATGCATTTTACACCAATTCAAGTTATTAGGAAAGTACAGTTGTCCTGTCTATTAAACACACTAAGTATTATTAAGTATTGACATTGGTACTTGAACCATAGGTACTTCTAGTACACATTTCTTTTAGTACACACACATTTCCAGACAGGCCTGCTCTCTCCTTGAGCATAGGAAAGTAAAACACCATATACGGCATAATGCCAACATTTAGAAGCAAGAAAGAGGGACGTTTAAATAAAAACATTTTTAAAAAAAGTCAGTGGAATTAATTTATTTGCCTTGATTTGGAGCCAATTCTAAGGGGAGGAGACAGCAAAAATAAAGCTGTATGTGGTTTAAAAAATTGTGAGTCACCCTGCTGAGACAGGTGTGTTGGGACGTATGACATGGGTAGAAATGGAAGTGCATGCAAATATGCTTCAAGCGCAGAAACACTTTGGCAATGGGGCCTACATTCATAGGGGTGCTATCTAGCACTGTAAGTGGGATAAAAAAGTTTGAGAGGGTACTCTTAAAAAGGTATGGGCAAAGAAGTGTATTTGATTATAATACCTATATCAGCTCAGGGCTCGAAAAAACCACTCGACCGCTCGCATATGCGAGCTAAATTTAACGAGGTCGAGCTGTTTTTAGGTCCTACTCGCCCTTTCTGGCGAGTAGGAAGACAAACTAACTTTTTTCCTCTGTCTGTGAAAACGGAGCAAATGTGACAAGATAACAAGATTTAAAGGCATTTTTATTGCTCACAAAGCGAATGAGCAATAAAGATGCCTTTAAATCTTGTTATCTTGTCACATTTGCTCCGCTTTCAGAGACGGAGGTCAAGTAGGTTGTAGTTAGGTCGAGGAGATTTTTCAAGGTACTAGTCCTGCAGGACTAGTACCATTTTTTGGATTTTTCGAGCCCTGCAGCTTCATCCCAATTATTTTCAGGAAGAAAAATGCAAGTACTCCCGAGGCCGGGCTTACATCCCCCCCAGCCTCCAAAAAAATGTAACAGTGGGTAGCCACCGGCAATGGCCAATGGGTCAAGGGAGCCGTGGGTCGAAAAAGTTTGGGAACCACTGTCATAGTCCCTCAAAGCATAAAAGAAAGGTAATTGAAATGTCATTAAGTTTGCATTTGTTCCTGGGGTCCAAGGGTCCACAAACAATGCTTGATGTTCCTACATTCCGGGGCCCTAGTGAAGTAGTTGTAAAGTAAAAGAGATATCTATGATGGAGGAAGAGTTTCATACCTATTCTAATTACTTTCCAATGCCAGCATCCTCTGTGTGATTCACATGCAGCCCAGCCGTCTTTGTGTAGATGGAGAACGCTCGTCTGTCATCTAGTGCTACATAAATGGATTCAGGGATGTTGGAGATCTTTATGGAGGCCCCACAACATCGGCGTGGCCCACTTCCTTACAAACATATTTATATGACCTAATGAAGTGGGTGTTTTTGCCATAAGATGTACGCCACCCATTTGTCCCCACTTTAAAGTAGGAAGCTTTTAATTTGCTTGATGAGGTGCACAAGTTTGGGCAACCTCAGGGAAAGTTGGAAAAAGCTATTCCTAGCATGGGAAGTCTCCAGGCGCTCTAACAGCGAAACGGTTAAACCATGCCCTCTTAGCAAAGCGAAAAACAAAATGAAGTCGAAGAGGGTTTACAGTTTATCCTATAAGCAGGTGAATCTGAAGATGGTGTGTTGTTTTTATTCATATATGTTAGATGCAACATTTATAAAAGAGGTGTGAAGATGAATCCTAGTCCAGATTTGCTATTGAAAAGAGCATTCATTGAATGCCCGGGTAATGGTTGTCTTAAGAAGGCATTAATTAAATGCACATGTAATGGTTCTATTCTTTGCGCCGTTTGTATTCCAGATCTCATGCTGTTCGATAGTAAAGGGAACAAAACGACCTCACCGGACAAACAAAGGCAGATTGAGGCCCTGCAGCTGCTCTTCCTGCTGCTCCCACCAGCCAATCGGAATCTGCTGCGACTGCTTCTCGAACTGCTCTACCAAACAGCAAAGAAACAGGACCGCAATAAGATGTCTGCTCATAACCTGGCCCTCATGTTTGCTCCGCATATTTTGTGGCCGAAAAATGTATGTTTGTGTTTTCCTTGAGTACAGTATATGGGTCTGAGGTTCCTTTGGTCATTCATAGCTTTGTGTAGGAATCACGGTCTTGGGTTTTTACTGGTTCAAAGTGTCTAGTGTTTCTTCTTCTAAGCAGAGTGAGAAAGGGGAAAACATCTTAGTAGCCTTGCTGAAGATGCATGCCTTTGGATGTTAATATCTAGGCCTTGTTCCACTTTCTTAATATTTGAAAAGAGTGCACTCCACCACTCGCATTATCAGAAATTTCTCTTCCAGACCATGTTTTTAGTAGTCTGCGCTGTGTACGAATCTATAAACCATTATTGCAGTTTTCACCGACAGGTGTTAGTTGAGTACTAACTGCTACAGTCGTGTCGTGTGAATAGAACCAGAGAGCACTTGTGACACACTTCGATCTGACCCGAAATGTTCTAGTGTGTGAACATCTGAATTAGACTGTTTTAAACTGTTTTGCAATCAGTTACCATTGTTTTGACATCAGAAGGCACCATCTTCTCACTCGCCATTTTTATTTTAGTAACACTGCTCAAAATGTTCTGATCAATTTTTCACAAATGTGCGCGATTTACCCATTGTTGCAGTCTTAGTTTGCCTTATTCTCTTCACACATGCTTGCTCTTATCTTATAATTAGCCTTCTGGGTAAGGGACACAACACTCATGAAAATGGCGACTTGACAAGGACTTATAGCTCCAAAATGTATTATCCTCCTTAGCACCTTTCTCATCGGCACACCATGTACACTTGCTCCACTCGAGGCAGCTGATGTTGTAGGCAAATGCTTTGTTTCCATACCACAACCTCCGCCCTGTCTCGCAACATTCAGGCTCAACATTGTTGCCACAACTCTGGTACTTTAGAACAGTGATGCATTTCCTCTCTTTATCTTTATTCTTCCATGGGCAGAAGGCCTAAATCCTTTTTTGGCAGTGGGTAAGGAATATTCTGAGTGCTTAACTACAGAAGGTGTGCAATAAGAATCAGGCAGTGGTGTAGAAATTTGTGTCCTGCAAGGACAGGTGAGGAATACAAATGTTAGGGTTAATATGAGTAGTGGAATAATTTGTTTTCAATATGGCAAATATTAAATATGAAAACAGTTTGATTTAACCGGTAATATGCGCTGAAGGTCATTGCAACTTGAAAAGAAATTCTGAAAAGTGATGTAAGTTCTGGATGTGCTGGAATAATAAGGCTTAGTGGTCTGGCATCTAATCTTCTGTCCACACACATCAGTGTAATACTTTCAAGACTTCTTCACCGCCTCACCCAGTCATGCAAATGGTGCTGGCCCTGTAGTTATGTCGAGGGTGCCCTTTGTGTCTACATGTGCTGTACAGGTGGGCCTGGTCCACAAGACCGCAGCTGCCTGTGACGTGAGAAAACCACTAGGCTCGGGCTGCAGTTTGCCGGCCTTCGCTTAGTGAACAAAAGTTCAGAAACCCAAGGAACAAGAATATGCAATCACCATGGATTGGCCTCTACCATGAGCCCTGCATGTTTTGCTGGGCACAGTCCTGGACAGTGTCATGCTTTCCAAGCTGCCTACTGCCATCCAAGGCGACTTGAGCAGTCTTCTCCGCTTTAATAATGTCACAGGGAAAGGACTTTGATTTACAAAAGTGGCTGTCGTTTGGGGTGAACATGCAGATCAAATTGTGAGCCCAGCTATCTGAAGTGTTACCCCAAGACTAAATGAAAAGACTGATTCCATCTCTAGTTCTTCTCATGGTTTTCAGGTTTCTTTTTTCTTTCTCTGGATACAAATTGTCTTACAAATATTCCTTAAACATTTGTAATATTTTAGCAGTTTGCAGTGCTCTGATGCTCGTAGCTGCCTCAGCTGCAATGCAAGTTATAAGAATAGTTTCATTTCCAGTAAGAATGAGAAAAGAGTTTCATACTTCACAGGAAGGGCAAATCTTGGAACTTCATCAGGGCCTACTAATTTCGTTTCCAACGTATTTCGAAGCGAATGTCAGGTACTATATAGTCACAAGATGATACCTGACGCTAACTTTAAAAAATCCTTCGATTATTTGTAGAAGAAATAAAATCAAGGACGAGTAAAATCTCAGAAGTCGGACTTTTAATGTGATCCTTGTCAACTTGAATTTGGATTATTTGGGAAACACTAAGAAGATGGGTTTTGAGTGGGGTGTCGAGAGACGATTGTATTAAGAAATAAGTAGATTGCATCTTTTCTTCCCATCATAGCCCCATCACACAAGGAGGGGTTGAACGTTTTGTTTTTTGCAGTAATGTCTATGTTCATGAGTGTTATCTAAATTAAGTGACTTTGCTTTGCTGAGGTGGTTGTAACATTGCAGGGTGGAGACTGAGTGGGGTGAGAAAGATGGCACGGCATTACATAGTAGTAATAGTAAATTATATAATGAATGTGTGCTCTACTTATTGTACATACCCGATATCGGTAGGACGTGAGGCTATAGCATGCCAGCAGGGGCAATAGACTTCTTGCTTGGTTAAGAATGTCACATATTTACCAAAAAACTCCAGATCAGTTTCCTAAATATGCATTTTGCTTCATGACACAATATAACACAGTTTTCAGTCATTACAGTGTAATGTATTTGACATAAGGACAGAAAGGGATAAAGCGTGCAGTCATGCAAAGTAGGGGAAAATGCACAACTTGTTTCGGACGAAATTTGCATTATAATGTATGTAGTAGATTATAATGGAATTTCTGTTTTTGAGTAGTTGAGTACTTTTCATTTGCAGAGGAAGTGTGGCAGCTGGGGTTTCATATCTAAAACTGATCTTTGCTGTATCTCAGTCTATGAACTCAGTATGTTTGACAGTACCGGTGATTGGGATGTAAATACACGTATATCTTTACTCTTGTAGACTGTTTATCATTTTTGTAGTTGACAGGTTTGGGGGCCACTGAAAGTTTCCCTTTGTTTTTAATCACTGCAAAATGGGAATTTGGAAAGTTTAGCCAGTCATTGTTTTTTTTCAAAAGACAAAAAGGCCTACTTCAATAATTTGTCAGACCACTGAAAAAGCCTTAGGCCATTTTATAGGTTGGTAGTTTGTACTGTGGACTGCAAAACCAGATCAGCTATATAAACTGGGTAGTCATTTGACCTGAAATGAATCAGTGAAGTCAATAGAAAACAACGGGTTATTATTAAGGCCAATTATAACAACTTACTGCCCGTGAAATATTCAAGTTAGTAACCCACTGTGGTTCGAACCTTCAGAGAGAAAGCAGCGCAGCTACCCCAGTAAGTTATTTCTTTACGCTTTGCATTTGTATTATGTTAGAAGATAAACTGCAAATACAAATTGAATATGCGAAGCATAATTGTAATAATAGTACTATGTAGCAGAACACTTTAGCATCTTAAATTAGTAGTTGAACTAAATGCGCCATAAAACGCAGTACACACACCCTTTGGAACGTTTTTACCCTGTCTTATATTTTGATTTTACTTTTCATACAGTTGACAGCAAATGACCTGCAGGAGAATATCACAAAACTAAATAATGGTGTCACCTTCATGATTAAGCATTCCCAGAAACTTTTCAAGGTATTTCTGCATATGACTTTAAAATGTGAATATGGATTTTTTTTTTTTAAATTATATCTAACAGTCTTTACCCAAAATATAATGTATTAATTTCATTTTGACTTAACCTTCATTGCTGTCTTATTTGTTTTATTTTTTATTTATTTTCTGCTTATTCAATTCCGATCTGTGCTACTCCTCTATAGCTTTCTACAAGTTCATTCATTTTAAATACTGATGTTGAGTGTGGGTCTGTCACATTTGGGTGTATATACAGAATTATTGTGTTATTAAAAGTGGACCTATGAAAAACAATTATATAGTGCCACAGCTGGACATTACATACATATATTCCTTGTGATCAAACAATAACTAGTAGACATTTTCTTATAATTTTTGTTGCAATTTGTTTTATGCTGCAGGTGTTTTTTCCCTTGGGGCACAGAGTTGTATTCTGCTTTTTGTAGGTCAGTCTGGTTGGTCTCTTCCATTATTAAACATGCCAAAAGTCAGTCACTGACTGTAAAGGGCAATCAGACTTGTAAACCAGTAAACAAAATGTGTACTTACTATCGCTTGTTTAAAATACGAAATATGGTAGTGGTTATGTCTCCTATCCCGTGAGGCATAGCTACTGAGTGACACCTTCATATGTCAACAGATTAGTTTTGTTTGCCTTATCGAGTAAAAGTCCTCTTTAAGTCATTCTAACATTGCTAATTCTTCCACAGAGCTTCTCTTGTGACCTCTTGTAGAGTTGCTTGTGGTAAATGTGAGAAGTTGGCCTGGCATATGCTGTCCACTAGTTATAGTGGGCACCTTGCACCAGTCCAAACGACCCTTATTGATAATAGGTTTAAAGACGACCTTTATTGAAAGCTATCCTAGTGGTAGCTATGGAGAGCAGCCTTCAGGCCAAGTCTTGAAGGAGTGTAAAGCAGCTTGGTTTACCAGATTATAACCTCTTGAATGACCAAATGAAAGGAGAACCACACAAGATATATATAAAATATATGTATTTATTTCTGAACACTAACTACTAATCTCTTTATGAGATTAGAGTCCAAGATGCACAATATCACAGTATTAAAACAACAGTAAATAGCACAATATACACTGGGCCCCAGGGGGGGGGGACCAAACCATATATTAAGAAAGTGGTATAAGAACCACGACTTGACTAGACGCAGTGCCTAGAGCACGTAGAATCGCTGGGACCCCAAGGAACCACCCAAGGTAGTGACACAGGAGACCCACGGGGGACGTGTGCAGTGTGAGAACACAGCCGCGAGCGCCGTAGTATTCAATGCGGAAAGTCGCGGTTGGAATTTTAAAGATAAAGGACACTTAGAAGAGGACTTTCAGCAAACCCCTTTAGACTTAAGGGGTTCTAGGGCCAACACCCACGTGAGCACCGGAGTACTCGAGTTACCTCACCCAGGGAAGCCGGGTGCATAGGTGTCAAAGGGTGTCGGGAATCGTCGTCGTTTTCAATGGCGATCTGCTGCAAAGTGCTGCTGCCGTGAAGAAGAAAAGTGTCCTGGTGGATCCAAGCCTGGATCGAAGATGTGAAGAACCTGAAAGCAGAGGGGACCGAGTCTGGGTCACTAGCCAGTGACCAGGAGCGGAGCAATCGAATGCCCACCGATGTCGGGTGCTTCAGGTGCGAAGAGGTGAAGCTTGACTCTGCAGCCACGGGGTCCCGGAGACGTCGACGACGACCAGGAGCCGGATTCGAGCTGTCCCACGAAGGATGTCGAGTGCTGGGGTGTCAGTGATCGGATTGACCACAACAAGCCTTGGCAACAGCAACCCACGCAGGAAGAGAAAAGAGGCTTCTGTGCGGACCAGCAAGGTCCTGGGGACTCCCCAAGCGATGGAGAGTCAGGGCACGTCTGGAGCAACCAGGGAAGCCCAATAAAAGTTAGAGTTGCCTTCTTGGGGACCCACAGGTCAACGGACCAGGGGTCGCGAAGGGACCTCAAGAGGAATCACAAAATGGCGGCCCACGGAACACTCGTTGAGTGTAGGCCTTCAATCTTCGGTGCAATTACTGCTCGGGGTCAGGGCTACAAGTAACCCAAAGCTCAGCCTCAGGGGTCGCCGGAAAGCTGATGCTTCTGCAAATGGTCGCGGGGTTCGGGTTGCACGGTCTCCACGAGGGATACGGGCCTCAGACTTGCTGTGGGCACAGATAGACCTCGGGAACCCACCTCCTGTGTGGCAATATTCTTCGGAGTCCGCAGGAGCTTCGGAGATGCCAACCGGTCAGTTGCGTTAAAGGTGCCTACCTTGCAGGGGAGTAACTCCATTACTCCAAGGGAGATTCTTCAGTCATCCAGCGTCGTGCAGATCGTCGAAGTACTTGGTTTCTGGTAACAGAGTTTAGTCCAGGTGTAATCTAAAGTCCTGTAGTCGGGGTTTCCTACTTTATACCCAAGGAAGGGGTGGGACAACCTCTGGGGACCCACCTATGGGAGGGTCAGGAAAGAGGGGTGGCTACACCCATTTCCTTTGTCCAGTTTCGCGCCAGAGCAGGGGCTGTGTGCCCCTGCAACCGGTTTGAGCTGGACTATGCACAGGGACACCAAATGTGCCCCCAGTGCAGACTTCAAAGAACTCTTGGAGTGCACCCACCCAGCCCCAATACACTAAAGCCTGTCTGGGAGGTGGTCACACCTCCCTGTGACAGGAAACCTATTGTCCAGGCCTCCCCTGCCGGAGTTTCATCCAGCAGCAGGAGGGCAGACTCGTGTCTGTGGCTGCAGCATCCATTTTGTGATGCCAGGGTTCTGTTAAGCTGGTACCGGGTGTACCGGTGATGCCAGGTGGCTCCCTCTAGAAGGGAGGAATCATACATCCCACCCCAGTACTGGGGTGGAGGTATGATTCCAAGGTGTTTGACACCAAACACAACAGTTTTCCATGCAGCCATTCTCAAGTTAGCATTTACCGCGGGGTTATAATGCACTTAAGAGTATATGGTCTGGCTGCATCACAAACAACCCTGGAATGAAGATTCCGAAAGCTGCAGAGGGGCTCTGCTCATGCATGGGCACCCTCTCACATGAAACCCAGCACCCTGCCTTCAGGATTGTTAAGGTCTGCCATAGGGGTGACTGATAGGTTTACATGTGCAGTGATATGGAGAGATATAGGGAACCTATATCTCAGTAAGGGGTGCATATACCACCTTACACAGGCTGCTGTAGCAGACCTGTTGTGTCATTTGAAAAGGCTTCCCAGGGGTGGCACAATACATGCTGCAGCCCCTGGTAGGCCTCTGGGGTACCTATGCCCTGGGTACATAGTATACCGTATACTAGGGACTCACAAGGGTACCCCAGAATCCAATCTGGAGTGTACCTAAAGTACATACAGTCAATTTAGAGTAGAAAGCAGTTAGACTGGGGTCCTGATTAGCAGGGCCTCAGTCTGGCTAAGTCGAAAAACAGTGAAACATCAGCAAAAAGTGGGAGTAACTATAAGAAGCAGATCATACTCGCCTACACAACCCCCCCCCCCCAACGTCAGGACATTAAACTAACCTTGACCAGTTGAGTCTTCATGTTCTAAGTGGAAATATCTGGAGAGTCCATCTGCATTGGCATGGTTACTCCCAGGTCTATGTTCCACTGTATAGTCCATCCCCTGTAGGGAAATGGACCACCTCAAAAGTTTGGGGTTTTCACCCTTCATCTGTTTTAGCCATAAGAGGGGCTTGTGGTCTGTCTGAACAATGAAGTTAGTGCCAAACAAGTGTGGCCTCAGCTTCTTCAAGGCCCAAACCACAGCAAAGGCCTCCCTCTCAATGGCTGACCAACTTTTCTCTCTGGGGGTCAACCTTCTGCTAATAAAAGCTACAGGCTGATCCTGACCTTCATCATTCAATTGTGATAACACAGCCCCTACCCCCAACTCAGATGCATCTGTTTGGACAATGAATTGCTTGGAGTAATCAGGACTTTGCAGAATGGGAGCAGTGCACATGGCCTGCTTCAGGTCATCAAATGCCTTTTGACAGCTAACTGTCCACTGAACTTTCTTGGGCATTCTTTTAGAAGTCAAGTCATTCAAAGGGGTCACTATGGATCCATAACCTTTGACAAATCTTCTATAGTACCCAGTCAGGCCCCAAAAAGCTCTGACCTGAGTCTGGGTAGTGGGAGCAACCCAGTCCATGATGGTCTGGATTGTGCTCTGCAATGGTTGAACCTGGCCTCCACCCACAAGGTGGCCCAGATACACAACCTGTCTCTGCCCTATCTGGCACTTGGTGGCCTTGATAGTTAGGCCTGCTTTCTGCAGGGCCTCCAAAACATTTCTCAGGTAGACCAGGTGATCCTCCCAGGTGGAGCTAAAGACAGCAATATCATCTAGATATGCTGTACTATAGGCTTCCAGGCCTGTAAGGACTTTGCTCACCAACCTTTGAAAAGTGGCAGGTGCATTTTTCAAACCAAAGGGCATCACCACAAATTGGTAGTGCCCACTAGGGGTAGAAAATGCTGTTTTGGCTTTTGCATCCTCAGCTAGTCTGATTTGCCAGTAGCCAGCTGTCAAGTCAAATGTGCTCAGAAACTTGGCTGAGGCCAAAGTGTCTATAAGCTCATCTGCCCTTGGTACGGGATGGGCATCAGTCCTAGTGACTGCATTGAGACCTCTGTAGTCTACACAAAACCTCATCTCTCTCTTACCACCCTGGGTGTGAGGTTTAGGCACTAAGTCTACTGGACTAGCCCAAGGGCTATCTGAGGGTTCAATCACACCCAAATCCAACATCTTCTGGACTTCAGTCCTGATGCAGTCCCTGACATGGTCAGGTTGCCTGTAAATCTTATTTTTAACAGGCAGACTGTCCCCAGTGTTCACTTCATGAGTGCACCAGGTAGTCTGACTTGGAGTCAGTGAGAACATATGTCTGAACTGATTGAGAACTCTTCTGCAATCAGTTTGCTGCTGGTCAGTGAGGCTGCCTGCCAATGCTACACCATCTACTGATCCATCATCAGGGTTTTGAGAGAGCAGGTCAGGGAGTGGATCACTCTCTTCCTCCTGTCCCTCATCATTAGCCATGAGCAAGCCCATGTCTGCCCTGTCAACATATGGTTTCAGTCTGTTGACATGGAGCACCCTGTGGGAACTCCTGGGAGTTCCAAGGTCCACCAGATAGGTAACATCTCCCTTCTGTTCAACAATGGTATGGGGGCCACTCCACTTGTCTTGGAGGGCTGCTGGGGCCACAGGCTCCAACACCCATACTTTCTGTCCTGACTCATAAACAGTCAACACAGCCTTTTGGTCATGCCAGGCTTTTTGTAATTCCTGGCTAGCCTCAAGGTTTTTAGTTGCCTTCATGTACTCAGCCATCCGGGAGCGGAGACCAAGTACATAGTCCACAATATCCTGTTTAGGGGGTTTGAGAGGTAACTCCCATCCCTCCTTCACTAGACACAATGGACCCCTAACTGGATGTCCAAACAGAAGCTCAAATGGGCTGTAACCAACCCCCTTCTGTGGAACCTCTCTGTAGGCAAAGAGAAGGCAGGGCAAAAGTATGTCCCATCTGCGCCTAAGCTTTTCTGGGAGACCTTTGATCATGCCCTTCAAGGTTTTGTTGAACCTTTCAACTAAACCATTGCATTGTGGGTGATAGGGGGTGGTAAATTTATAATTTACTCCACACTCCTTCCACATAGCAGTCAAGTAACTAGACATGAAGTTTGGTGCTCTGTCTGATACTACCTCCTTAGGAAAACCCACCCTGGAAAAGATTCCCAGGAGGGCCCTTGCCACCAAAGGAGCTGTGTTGGTCCTGAGGGGAATGGCTTCTGGGTACCTAGTAGCATGGTCCACCACCACCAGGATAAATCTGTGCCCAGATGCTGTTTGAGGGTCTATGGGACCAACAATGTCAATCCCTACCCTTTTTCAAAGGGAACCCCCACCATAGGTAGTGGTATCAGGGGGGCCTTTGTAGTGCTACCTGCCTTGCCACTGGCTTGACAGGTGACACAGGAGCGACAAAACTCCTTGGTGTCCTCAGACATATGAGGCCAATGAAAGTGAGGGACAATTCTGTCCCAAGTCTTATTTTGGCCTAGGTGTCCTGCCAATGGGATATCATGTACTAGGTTCAATAGGAAGCTCCTAAACTTCAGAGGTATAACCAACCTCCTGGTGGCTCCAGGCTTGGGGTCTCTACACTCTGAGTAAAGGAGTCCATCATCCCAATAGATCCTATGGGTACCACTAGCACTCCCAGCAGCCTCAGCAGCAGCTTGCTGTCTGAGGGGTTCAAGAGAGGGGCAGCTCAGTTTCTCCTGGCTCAGATCTGCCCTGGAAGGGCCCCCTGTCCCCAAGAACTCAACCTGATCAGGTTCAAGCTCATCTGGGACAGTTCCTTCTTCAGGACTGAGATCATCTCCCTCAGACTGATCTGCATTCTGAGGCAGGGGGGAAGACACTGCCTTAACCCTACTGCTCCTCCTCTTGGGAGGCACCTGGTCCCTTCTTCCAGAATCCAGGGCCTGTTCAGTTTTAGACATTTTTGCCTGTGACCTGGTCATAGCAAACACATCTGCAGGGATGCCCAACATTTCTGCATGGGTCCTGAGTTCAACTTCAGCCCAAGCTGAACGTTCCAAATCATTTCCAAGCAAGCATTCAACAGGGAGGTCTGCACTTACCACAACATTCTTGGGGCCAGTTACCCCTCCCCAGGAGAAATTAACTGCCAGGGAATGGTCTGTCCAGACATTGCTAGCATTGGTCACTTGGTACATTTCACCAAGTATGATCTGCTCAGGGGCTACAAGATCTTTTGTCACCATTGTGACACTTGCTCCTGTGTCCCTGAATGCCAAAGCCTCTCTTCCATTAATTAAGGGCTGCTGTCTGTATTTGCCCAGATTACTGGGACTCGCATAGGAGGACATATTCATGCCTCCATCACAGATCAGTACAGCCTGAGTTGGAACTCTGACTAGGCCAGAGTCCATCTCAGATCCCAGGGTTAACCCTACTACACCCTTATTTGGAACACCACCACTTGGAGCTGAACTAGGGGGAACAGTTGCCTTAGGGGCAATGGTGGCTGGAGTTGAGTCTTTGGTCTTTGTACAATCACTAGTCCAATGGGTTTTCTGCTTACAGATTTTACACCATGGTTTCTTTTGGCCTTTTCCTTTGTTAGATTGGGAATCCCCACCAGATGCAGATTTTTGGGGCCCTTGTGAAGACTTCTGGTCTTTTCCCTTCTCCCCACCCTTATCAGAGTTCTTAGAATCTTGCTTCTTGGAGTCACCACCTTGGTTCTGAACCTTCTGCCTCACCCTGGTTCTGACCCACTTGTCTGCCTTCTGACCCAATTCTTGGGGAGAGGTCAGATCAGAGTCCACCAGGTACTGATGCAACAGTTGATTTTGACAGTTGTTAAGGATCTGCTCTCTCATGATTAAATTATACAATCCTTTGAAATCACACACCTTACTGCCAAGTAACCAGCCTTCCAGAGCCTTAGTAGCACAATCAACAAAGTCAACCCAGTCCTGAGTCTGTGCCTTTTGGGTATCTCTGAACTTTAACCTGTATTGTTCAGTGGTTAGGCCAAACCCTTCAATCAGAGCACTCTTCAGGACTTTGTAATTGTCAGCATCCTCTTCTCTTACAGTGAGGTGCTTGTCTCTACCTTTGTCTGCAAAGGAGAGCCACAAGATTGCTGCCCACTGCTCCTGAGGGACCCTCTGTACCTTACAGGCCCTCTCCAGTGCAGTTATCCATTTGTGGATGTCATCCCCACTCTGGTAGGGAGGGACAATCTTGTTCAGGTTCCTATGGTCATGAGGATGATCTCTACCTCTAGGGACACTGCTGCTGCCACCATGGGACCCTAGTCCCATCTTCTGTGAAGCTCTCTGAAGCTCCAGGGATTCCCTGTCTAAGGCCAATTGCTCTCTTGATTCTGAGCTTTGCTCTCTCAAACTCAAGCAGTTGGCATTTCTTCTCATAAGAGGATGACCTTTTATGAGAAGCAGAGGACCCTATAGAAGTACCAGAATGATTAGATTCCTGAGAAGGAGATCTTGATCTTCTTGGTACACTATTAACCCTTCCTGGGGGAGTGAAGAGAGGGCCACTGAGGCCTTCCTCACCTGCAGGAAGAATTGGATTATCCAGGTTGGAATCATTTTGATCCTCCTGGCCAGCATCAGAGTCTGGGTCATAGTAGTGTTCACTACCTGGCCTTTCCTCTTCTACTGTCCCACCCAACTTGCCTGCCTCATCAGACCCTGGGGTCTTTCTGAGGTCATCTAACAGCAAAGCCTCTATGAGGCGTTGAGTGCTTGCATGTCTCCCTATCTTCAGTCTCCTAGAGGTACACATATTTCTCAATTCCTGGAATGTGAGATTGTCATACCTAGTGGGCAAGGAGTCACTGACTTCAGGCCTTGAAGACATTCTAGTGTGGTGTGGTGTATGCACCTACCTACTCTAGTGGGAACTGAAACTCTCTTGAGCTGTAGAAAGGGTGTGCTAAGCCCTTGACACACAACTCTAAGTTCAGTAGAACTTACTGTATTCTAAACTTGATTTATATGTACCTATGTACCTATAGTGGTTTTCAGTTAGTCACTCAAAGAGATTATCTGGTAAAGCAATAGCAAGCTTGAATCCAACCACTGCACACCAATGTGAGAAGTTGGCCTGGCATATGGTGTCCACTAGTTATAGTGGGCACCTTGCACCAGTCCAAACGACCCTTATTGATGATAGGTTTAAAGACAACCTTTATTGAAAGCTATCCTAGTGGTAGCTATGGAGAGCAGCCTTCAGGCTAAGTCTTGAAGGAGTGTAAAGCAGCTTGGTTTACCAGATTATAACCTCTTGAATGACCAAATGAAAGGAGAACCACACAAGATATATATAAAATATATGCATTTATTTCTAAACACTAACTACTAATCTCTTTATGAGATTAGAGTCCAAGATACACAATATCACAGTATTAAAACGACAGTAAATTGCACAATATACACTGGGCCCCAGGGGGGGGACCAAACCATATATTAAGAAAGTGGTATAAGAACCACGACTTGACTAGACACCGTGCCTAGAGCACGTAGAATCGCTGGGACCCCAAGGAACCACCCAAGGTAGTGACATAGGAGACCCACGGGGGACGTGTGCCGTGTGAGAACACAGCTGCGAGCGCCGTAGGATTCATTGCGGAAAGTCGCGGTTCAAATTTTAAAGATAAAGGACACTTAGGAGAGGACTTTCAGCAAACCCCTTTAGACTTAAGGGGTTCTAGGGCCAACACCCACGTGAGCACCGGAGTACTCGAGTTACCTCACACAGGGAAGCCGGGTGCATAGGTGTCAAAGGGTGTCGGGAATCGTCGTCGGTTTCAATGGCGATCTGCTGCAAAGTGCTGCTGCCGTGAAGAAGAAAAGTGTCCTGGTGGATCCAAGCCTGGATCGAAGATGTGAAGAACCTGAAAGCAGAGGGGACCGAGTCTGGGTCACTAGCCAGTGACCAGGAGCGGAGCAATCGAATGCCCACCGATGTCGGGTGCTTCAGGTGCGAAGAGGTGAAGCTTGACTCTGCAGCCACGGGGTCCCGGACATGTCGACGACGACCAGGAGCCGGATTCGAGCTGTCCCACGAAGGATGTCGAGTGCTGGGGTGTCGGTGATCGGAATGGCCACAACAAGCCTTGGCAACAGCAACCCACACAGGAAGAGAAAAGATGCTTCTGTGCGGACCAGCAAGGTCCTGGGGATTCCCCAAGCGATGGAGAGTCAGGGCACGTCTGGAGCAACCAGGGAAGCCCAATAAAAGTTAGAGTTGCCTTCTTGGGGACCCACAGGTCAACGGACCAGGGGTCGCGAAGGGACCTCGAGAGGAATCACAAAATGGCGGCCCATGGAACACTCGTTGAGTGTAGGCCTGCAATCTTCGGTGCAATTACTGCTCGGGGTCAGGGCTACAAGTAACCCAAAGCTCAGCCTCAGGGGTCGCCGGAAAGCTGATGCTTCTGCAAATGGTCGCGGTGTCCAGGGTTTCGGGTTGCACGGTCTCCACGAGGGATACGGGCCTCAGACTTGCTGTGGGCACAGATCAACCTCAGAGACCTCGGGAACCCACCTCCTGTGTGGCAATATTCTTCGGAGTCCGCAGGAGCTTCGGAGATGCCAACCTGTCAGTTGCGTTAAAGGTGCCTGCCTTGCAGGGGAGTAACTCCTTTACTCCAAGGGAGATTCTTCAGTCATCCAGCGTCGTGCAGATCGTCGAAGTACTTGGTTTCTGGTAACAGAGTTTAGTCCAGGTGTAATCTAAAGTCCTGTAGTCAGGGTTTCCTACTTCATACCCAAGGAAGGGGTGGGACAAACTCTGGGGACCCACCTATGGGAGGGTCAGGAAAGAGGGGTGGCTACACCCATTTCCTTTGTCCAGTTTCGTGCCAGAGCAGGGGCTGTGTGCCCCTGCAACCGGTTTGAGCTGGACTATGCACAGGGACACCAAATGTGCCCCCAGTGCAGACTTCAAAGCACTCTTGGAGTGCACCCACCCAGCCCCAATACACTAAAGCCTGTCTGGGAGGTGGTCACACCTCCCTGTGACAGGAAACCTATTGTCCAGGCCTCCCCTGCCGGAGTTTTGTCCAGCAGCAGGAGGGCAGACTCGTGTCTGTGGCTGCAGCATCCATTTTGTGATGCCAGGGTTCTGTTAAGCTGGTACCGGTGATGCCAGGTGACTCCCTCTAGAAGGGAGGAATCATACCTCCCACCCCAGTACTGGGGTGGAGGTATGATTTCAAGGTGTTTGACACCAAACACGACAGTTTTCCATGCAGCCATTCTCAAGTTAGCATTTACCGCGGGGTTATAATGCACTTAAGAGTATATGGTCTGGCTGCATCACAAACAACCCTGGAATGAAGATTCCGAAAGCTGCAGAGGGGCTCTGCTCATGCATGGGCACCCTCTCACATGAAACCCAGCACCCTGCCTTCAGGATTGTTAAGGCCTGCCATAGGGGTGACTGATAGGTTTACATGTGCAGTGATATGGAGAGATATAGGGAACCTATATCTCAGTAAGGGGTGCATATACCCCCTTACACAGGCTGCTGTAGCAGACCTGTTGTGTCATTTTAAAAGGCTTCCCAGGGGTGGCACAATACATGTTGCAGCCCCTGGTAGGCCTCTGGGGTACCTATGCCCTGGGTACATAGTATACCGTATACTAGGGACTCACAAGGGTAACCCAGAATCCAATCTGGAGTGTACCTAAAGTACATACAGTCAATTTAGAGTAGAAAGCAGTTAGACTGGGGTCCTGATTAGCAGGGCCTCAGTCTGGCTAAGTCGAAAAACAGTGAAACATCAGCAAAAAGTGGGGGTAACTATAAGAAGCAGATCCTACTCTCCTACACAGTAAACGCTTCATGATGCTGTTGCAGATTAGTTTTGGCTTTTTTGGAGTGATAATTCTAAGTGTGGATGCATGGTTTAGGGAGTTGACTTTTAAGTACTGAACTTCAGCATTATCTATTAGGACTCAACGTATCCGGTTAGTCATGGAAGAACGAATAAACGCTTAACATGATTAACCCAAGCTTTCGCTGGTCGCAGATAGAACTGTATAAGGATTGAGATGAAAGTTTTTCAGAGTAAGCCTAACACAATTTCTTGTGCCTTCGACATGATCTGATCATAATCCTTGGAAGACGTGATGGGGATGTGTTACTCTTTGCAGTTAAATGAATACATTAAAAAGACGCAGTACAAAACATACGGATAAAGGAATATTTTTTTTAAAGTATATTGATAGACACCACTGATAAAATAAAGGAATATTATCCAAAGTGGGAACCTAAATAACTAGTGAAAAGAAATGAACTATTCTATCCATAGATGAAAGTTCATTTTATAAAGCTTTGAAGGCAAATGCTGGAAAAATCTACTTAAGAAAACTGTTCACCTGTAGATTTTGCACCTGTTTGCTGAGGTGGTTTAAGGATTCAAACCCAAAAGTTGATGGTAGAAGAGCTTGCAGTAAGTCTAACCACTGGTAATCGCTCTGGGTAGCATTCCAACCCATTTTTCTTTTTGTCCACCATGCCACGTCACATTATACCCAGCCATATGCAAGTCAACCATGGTCCTGCTCCAGTAGGAACAGTCCAGCCTAAACTGCTAAGCCAGGTCCTCTGAACCAGAACACAAACAAATTAAGAGAAGTTTTGGCTTGTTTGGGCCTCTTCAGTTGGGACTCAGCTTGGTTCCAATGGCACAGTCCTCATTTACGTACAGGAGCAGAGTCACAGGCAGAAAAAAAACTTTAAACCCACTGTATAGGGAACTGAAGCAAAACAAAGTCTGATGGGATTATCTGTTCTTCTTGCAGGCACCTGCGTATATCCGAGAACACTCCAGGCTGCACTATTTGGGCTCAACAACCCATGCTTCCAAGGTAAGAACAGCTTGCTCCTTGATAACTGCCGTGCCCGAAGCCAAGGTTTTTAGAGATTGATGTTAGTTTGCCTTCAAGACATTGCCTTTGTATTTCTTAACTCCATGAATGTTCCATTTTATTGGACAGCCTCCATATACAATCGAGCGCTATTATTTTTAAAGCTGCCTCTTATTTAAAAGCTTTCTGCCCATTCATTTATTAGATTTCAAAAGATCACAACTCTTATGTTCCCTTCTCTTGGAAAATTCTAGCACACTGCTCAAACTGCTTAAAAATTAATTGTGAAGTCTGCTCAAAACATGAGATTATCTGTGGCTCTGCTCGATTTTTAGGTCTGACGTTAGCAAAGACATTATGGTTCTAATAACGGTATAAACACCATACATACTTCTTGACAGGGGCTTTCAGTCGACCCTCTTGATCTATTGGTCTGCTGTAGTCATTTACATTTTGCTTCTTCCCACCACAGCATAGATCATGGGGCACAGGGTCGGCACATCTTAGCCATTGACTTGACTGACTGCAAGTGACGACATTCTGCACAATAAGTGGTCCCTTATAGTGGTTGGAACCACTTGTGTAATATGTGCTTTTACCTTTAAAAAATGTATGCATTTTGTCTTTTAGTCGATGCTTGTTTTGCTTACATGAGGAGCCTGCAACTTCCCCACAACTGCTACAGGGCAATTCGTGGGTCACGCGCCTTAATAAAAAAAACATTCACAAACAAATTAAGAATTGGTAAAGACAAATGGTCAGCAGCTGAAGCTTCACCTGTTGGCTTTGCCAATGCTTGCTAGGTTTGACCTTTGATACAGCTCTTTAGCTGTCTCTCCAGACTATTGTTTTTCCCCCCAAAAAGTATGTATAATATACATACAGAGAGGGTCTTTTGTTCAGAGGGCTTCATGAATTGGTCTGCTAAATTACCAATCACTTTTTGCTTCTTTCCAACATAGTATACAGCATGGGGCAAAGCATAAGTGTACTTTACCCAAGGGGGGGCCCTTCACTTTGGGTGAATAATCAAAAACGGGCCTCTTTGATTACTTCCACTTAAAATAGTTATTTCTCTTCGGTGTCAAAGCTGTTTAAAGTATGTTTTTATTTTATTTACTTTGTATAGTAACTCTAAATATCAGCGACTTTTTCCCCAGCATTTGGTGCCCAGTTAAATGGTGATTTAATTTATATCTCCTTTTTAAAGTGTTTACATAACATTGTAGGTGCCTACGATTTGGGTGCTTCCTTATGTGTTGATTTATTCTGTTCTCTTTCCCAAATAGCAGTAATATTAAACTGTATAGCACAACTGAAAGACTTGTTAAACAAAATTCTTGTAAAACGGTCATCAGTGAATTTGTATTCAATCTAATTTGTTAATGCAATCATGTAGCAGCCACATTTTCTTTTCTTTTTCATTTTGTAGTATGCTATTGTTTGGTATGCTTGCAATAAATTTTTTTTAAAAATCTCACAACTCACAAAGGCAAAACCAATTGCCTTTGCCAATGATTTTGACTGTATGCTTTTGGGATATGATGAACTAATTGATGGAAAATATAATTATAAAAATATATATAGAAATTTGAATAAAAAATAATTGCACCTATTGGCTGCATTTGGCACTTCACAACTGCCTACAAGTCAATCTAAATCGTCTTGAAATGTAAATATTAAAAATAATTGAATCAGTGATAACTACACAACTGTAACAGTCATTGCTAGTTTGTGACGGAGATCCTTGTACGACTTTACTCTCTATCCCCATTAGTTATGAGGTGTAGTCCTTTTTCTAATGTTCTTAAAAAATATAAATGTAATGTTTGTTACCTGGCTCTTAGAGACAATATGGTAGTTTGTGTGGGTTGGCGCCTACTGGGCCTTAAGGAATAATATGAATAAATCTTCCACTAGCCATTTATATCTGAAAGACACACGTTAGTGACAGATTCCTTACCTTAGAATATCCCCAGGCGTCAGGCTGGATCCGGAAAGTTTTTGCGTAGCAGTACCCTTGCGCGTCGGTAGGCGGCGTCGTGCGGCTCCGCGTCCGTCGTCGGGACCGCCGGGATGACGTCGCGGGCAGTACTTAGACGCCGCCCCTGCGCGCTGACGTCAGTTCTTCTTTTTTCCGCGCCAGTAAGCGCAGATCCGGGAAGAGCAGTGCCCTAGTCATTTTTTGACTAACTTTTAGGTGATTTTTCACTGTTTTCTTCGAGTCATCTCGGCTCCACAGTGTCGGTAGGGATGCCCGGCTTCAAGCCATGCGACGCCTGTGGTCGAATGATGTCGATCACAGACCCGCACTTAGAGTGTCTCTACTGTCTCGCCGCGACCACGACACGAAGTCGTGCTCAGACTGTCGGGCCTTGCAACCGAAAGCTTTGCGAGAGCGGTCTCGAAAGCTCCTCGAGGTCCGGCAGTCGGCTCCGCGCCGCACCAAGCCCCGGTCGCGCGAGAGGTCGAGGGGCCGGTCGCGGAGTCCTCGCCGGTCATCGGAGTCTAAGTCTTCGCACTCCTCGGGTAAGTCGAAGCACAAGAAGTCTAAAAAGCACCATCCCTCTAAGACTTCGCCTCGCCGGTCTCGCGACTCGGCAGAGGCCCCCGTCGGCACCGTCCCCGCGGCTCCGGATGTGCCTGTGGCGCCGCCCCCGCATTACCCGTCCTTCCCGGGTTCGGGGGCGACTCCGGCCGAGATACAGGAATTCCTGTCGGCCATGGCCCGCCTCTTCGGGCCTCAAGGTCCCTCCGGTGCGCCTTCGGGCCCCTCGGGCCCTAATGGGATTGCCCCGGCGCCGCCGACGACTCCGGTCCCGGCGCCGCCTGTCCCACCAGCCTCGCTCCCGGCCCCGGCTTCGGCCCCGATCCCGGTGGTACCGCAACCCCCATCGACGCCGGTTGACCTAACCACGCCGACGCCGATGTCCCCGGTGCCGTTCCTGACGCCGCCCGGGGCTCCGGGCGGCGTCGTTCCCCGGTTGTCTCCGGACGCGGCGTCGGACCGACGTCGCCCGACGCCGGCTCCGGCGCCCATGAGACCTTGGGTCCCGGACGTCCCTCCTCCTCCTTATTTTCAACCGGAGGAGGACCAGGAGAGCTGGGAGGGGTCGGATGACCCTCTCACACAGCAGTGTGACTATGATCAGGACTGGGCAGAGGAACTTGGGGATGCCAGTGGTCTGGACACTTCCCCTGACACTGGCATGCTGTCTCCTCCTTCCGTGGCTACGGAGGAGGGAGCAAATTTCGCAACGGTGTTGCGTAGAGCAGCTGGAGCCTTACACCTCCAATTGCCTACAGTGGGTGTCGGGACTAACCTCCTGACGCAAGTGTTTCAGCCGGCAGCTACCTCCTCGGAGCCATTGCTGCTGTTTAATGATGCACTTTCTGACGTTCTTTTGGGCACCTGGTCCAAGCCCGCCACAGGGGCTCCTGTGGATAGGAACGTGGCACGACGCCATCGCCCTGCTCCGGGCGACCCCTTGTTTCTCTCTCAACATCCCACCCCTGAGAGCTTGGTTGTCCAAGCCTCTGCCTCCCAAACCGCCTTCCCTACCGCCCCTCCGGATAGGGAATCCAAACGCCTGGATCAATTTGGGAAGAAGGCCTTTTCTTCCTCCAGTGCTGGCTTGCGGTCCGTCAACACCGCTTGCCTTTTGGGCCGATACTCCCACTCTCTGTGGGATTCGGTGGCGCTCGTTTTGCCCCAGTGTCCTGAGGAGGTCCAGACACTGCTTTCCCGCACCATTGCGGAAGGAAGGGATGCGGCAAAGTACACCATCTGTTGTGGCCTTGATACCGCCGACTCGCTGGGCAGATCGCTTGCAACGACGGTGGCGCTGCGTCGCCACGCCTGGCTGAGGACAACTGGTTTCTCGGGTGATGTCCAAAACACACTCATGGACATGCCCTTTGATGGAGTCGGTCTTTTTGGTACCAAAGCAGACCATGCGCTGGAGCGTTTTAAGGACTCACGGGCTACTGCCAAGTCCCTGGGCCTTTCTGCTGTGCGCCCTCCGCTAACCTCTGCTTTTCGCCCCTTTCGTGGCCACGGAAGGGGCGCCCAGTCACGTCCGCTGCCCAGCCACCGGCCCGCGCAGCAAGCGTCTTCGCGTGGCCGAGGACGTGGCTCCCGCCGTGGCGGGTCAGGCAACCAGCGTGCGGGTCAGGCCACCAACCCCGCCCCGTCCGCGGTCTCCAAGCCCTCCTAGTCCTTCCTTTCAGGTGCACAGCCATCACCTCGGACAGGTGGGTCTTGGACATTGTCCGAAGGGGCTACTCCCTCCCCTTCGAGACCACCCCCCCCAGCCATGCCACCTCAATTCCACCGCATGTCAGGGGATCACTTGGTGCTTCTGCAGAAGGAAGTCACGGCCCTCTTGGCCAAGAGGGCCATCGAGCATGTTCCGACCCCAAAAGTAGGACGTGGTTGCTACTCCCACTACTTTCTGGTGCCCAAGAAGGACAAGGAGGACATGCGTCCTATCTTGGACCTCCGGAACGTCAATCGCTTCCTCCGGAAGGAAAAGTTCAAGATGCTCACCCTAGCTCAGGTCTTGGCTGCCCTCGACCCTGGAGACTGGTTGGTAGCGTTGGACTTACAGGACGCTTATTTCCACAACCCCGTCCTGCCGGCCCATCGGCGTTACCTGCGGTTCACGGTAGGCCTCGAGCATTTTCAGTTCACCGTGCTCCCCTTTGGCCTTACCAGTGCCCCTCGGGTGTTCACGAAAGTGATGGCGGTGGTCGCAGCTCATCTGCGCCGGGCAGGGGTTCCAGTCTTCCCCTACCTCGACGACTGGCTGCTGAAGGCGGGCTCGTCCCAGGCAGTAGTCTCCCACCTCCAGACTACGGCCGAACTCCTGCACTCGCTGGGGTTCTCCATCAATGTGCCGAAGTCGCATCTGATTCCTTCTCCACAGCTCCTTTTCATCGGAGCAGTTCTGGACACGACGCAGTTTCGGGCCTATCCTCCCGAACGGCGAGTCCAGGATATTCAGGCTATGATTCCGATCTTTCAGCCTTTATCCTGGGTTTCGGTACGGATGACCCTGAGGCTGCTGGGCCTCATGGCCTCCTGCATCCTGCTGGTCGATCATGCCAGATGGCATATGCGGGCTCTGCAGTGGGACCTGAAGTTCCAATGGGCGCAGCACCAGGGCAACCTGTCCGATCACGTCCAGATCTCGGAGGGGACTGCAAAACAGTTGCAGTGGTGGCTCTCGAACCGGCAATGGGTCATGGGCAGATCCCTCTCCCTTCCCCAGCCAGAGCACACAGTTGTCAAGAACGCATCCCTTCTGGGATGGGGCGGTCACATGGGAGAGGCGGAGATCAGAGGCCTCTGGTCTCCGGCGGAGTCCCGGCTCCATATCAACATTCTGGAGCTCCGGGCGATCCGACTTGCACTCAAGGCATTCCTTCCCTCTGTCAAAGGGAAGGTAGTGCAGGTGTTCACAGACAACACCACCGCCATGTGGTATTGCAACAGACAGGGGAGGGTGGGGTCGTGGACCCTATGTCAGGAGGCTCTGCGCCTCTGGACATGGCTGGAGCTTCAGGGCATATTCCTGATGGTTCAACACCTGGCAGGTTCCCTTAACGCCAGGGCGGACGAACTCAGCCGCAGGTGCATGATGGATCACGAATGGCGTCTTCACTCGGAGGTGGCGCAAGGTCTCTTTCAGCAGTGGGGAGAGCCTTGGTTAGATCTGTTCGCCACCGAAGAGAACGCGCAATGTCAGCAGTTCTGCGCGTTGGAATTCCCAAGGCGGCACTCGCTCGGCGACGCTTTTCGTCGCGAGTGGAGTTGCGGTCTGTTGTACGCCTTTCCGCCTATACCACTTCTACCCAGAGTGTTGAAGAAGATTCGGCGCGACCGGGCCCAAGTCATCCTTGTGGCTCCGGACTGGGCTCGAAGAGTTTGGTATCCCGAGCTACTCAGTATGAGCGTCGATCCCCCGATCTGTCTGTCGCAGCAGCAGGGGACGGTCCTCCACCCGAACCTGTCCAGTCTCCACCTGCTTGCGTGGAGATTGAGCGGCGGCAGTTGATTCCTTTCGACTTGCCTCCCGAAGTTTGTGATGTGATTCTGGCAGCCAGGCGTCCCTCCACTAAGGTGGTATACGCCTGCAGGTGGAACAAGTTTGTGGCATGGTGCACAGCAAAGGCTGTGAATCCCCTCTCTGCCCCTCTTTCTGAGGTTCTTCTGTTCCTTCTTTCTCTGGCCCAACCGGGTTCTGCCCTGGGTACCATCAAGGGCTATCTTTGTGCTATCTCAGCCTTCCTCAGGCTTCCTGATCAGCCCTCCCTTTTCAAGTTCCCTGTTGTTAACAGGTTCCTAAAAGGCATTACACACCTCTTCCCTCCTGTTCTGTTTGTGATGCCTCAGTAGGACTTGAACTTGGTTCTTACCTTTCTCATGTGCGCTCCCTTTGAGGCTCTACATAACTGTCCTCTTCGTCTTCTGACTCTGAAGACAGCCTTTCTGGTGGCCATCACCTCCGCTCGGCGGGTGAGTGAGCTCCAGGCTCTATCATGCAAACCTCCCTTTCTGTCTGTCCAGCCAGACAAGGTTGTTCTTCGGACGCGTCCGTCCTTCTTGCCAAAGGTGGTTACTGCCTTCCACATTGGGCAGACCATCACTTTGCCCACCTTCTTTCCGCCTCCGCATCCTTCCAGAGAGGAAGAGAGGCTCCACGTTCTGGACCCAAAACGTGCGCTTTCCTTTTATATCAACCGCACACAACACTTCCGGGTGGATGACCAGCTCTTTGTTGGCTACGTGGGCGTTAAAAAAGGTCGGGCGGTGCACAAGAGAACCATTTCCCGCTGGGTCACCTTGTGTATCAAAGCCTGCTATTCTTTGGCTAAGAAGGAGCCTCCTGTTGGGCTGCGTGCCCATTCCACCAGGGCAACGGCTGCTACCACGGCCTTAGGCCGCGGTGTTCCGCTGCAGGATATCTGTCAGGCAGCTACGTGGGCCTCGCTGCACACGTTTACCAAGCATTACTGCCTTGACAGTCAGGTCCGGAGGGACGGCTTCTTTGGCCGTTCTGTCCTCCGGGACTTCCTGGTCTGATCTTTGTTCGCAGACCCACCACCGGGGTTGGTATTGCTGGGGTATCTATTCTAAGGTAAGGAATCTGTCACTAACGTGTCTCTTTCAGATGCACAAGTTACTAACTTGTGTAACGATATATCTGTAAGAGACAGTAGTTAGTGACAGATTCCTTACCGCCCACCCATCCTCCCCGTTCTGCGAACTGATTTCTAGGGTTAAGGACATCCCTTTCAGGGCCCTAGTATTTTTCAGACACCTATGTCAGCTTCTTGCATGGCTCTGCGTTCCTGGCGCGGAAAGTCGTGTACAGAACTGACGTCAGCGCGCAGGGGCGGCGTCTAAGTACTGCCCGCGACGTCATCCCGGCGGTCCCGACGACGGACGCGGAGCCGCACGACGCCGCCTACCGACGCGCAAGGGTACTGCTACGCAAAAACTTTCCGGATCCAGCTTGACGCCTGGGGATATTCTAAGGTAAGGAATCTGTCACTAACTACTGTCTCTTACAGATATAGCGTTACACAAGTTAGTAACTTGTGCGTTTTCAGCACACATAATAAACTTTACTTTGGCTTATCCATAGTAACCGAAGATGTGGCATCTGAGCATCTTGAAGTTCCTTTTTTGAGAGGGGTTTTGGGCGTGAGAGAGGAAACATGTTCACCCCCTCAGTGGCTGTCATGTTAGCACATTATGGTGGCAAACTTAAATTTTCATCATTGCAGATTAATTTTTCAGAGGCAATGGTTTGCTGTATCCCCACTCGCCATGCATTGCTAACATCAGTTCAGATTTATATGTGGACCATGAACTTTCTCTTCATTTTGTCTTTTCAAACCTCCCTGGTTGTATTATAGAGGGCGAATTATGTAGTCTGTGTAGATCCTGTAACCACACTTTGGATAACAGCTTATGAACACATTTTGGAAGTGTTGGCCGGCCTCCACTGCCTTCTTTCTGTCAGCATTGTCTGGCTAGTGATCTACTTGACGACAGCTTTGGGAAGGAACAAAAGAAGGCTCAATTTACCCTGCAGCAGCTGTGGTGCTCTTGGTTAATTAAGGCTGATTTCTTCCGCTGGTGTCCACCTACCACCCATCTATCATAATGTACTGACCTTAATATTCGTGTTCCTGTCCATATTTGAAACACAAGTAGTGATGTGGACATGAGGTATGCCTCAAGGCGCATGTTTGTTGGTCATTTTTGGCATCTGCTAGCCTTGCGCTTTAAAAAAGTACAGTGGCAAGCTTTCTCAAAATACAGACAAAAGAAAGATATCACAAGTGCCCACCTGACTCAGCTGCTGATGGGTTTACTGAAATGCGCTCATTAGGCTCTGGTATCAACTAACAAACTTTCTTAAATGTAACTATAATATATTTTCCACTTTCATTTTTTTTTATTTTTTATAAAGGTGTCATACTTTGAGGTATGTGTACTCCCTAAAAGGTGTTTGAAAATACTCTCCCACTTTTTGCCTCGCACCGAGTCTGGTTCGGTGTAAGACTGGTGGCCAGTAAAAAGTACTTTAAGACTATGTCAGTCTCTCTCTAATAAACAACAATTCTCAGTTATCAGATCTTCATTAATATACATAACTTGGAATAGGTAGAAAATCCAAATGAGTTTAAGTAGGAAACCAGGTTCCAGGTTATTGTATATGACGCAGCCATGAATCTAATGAAGCAGGCTCAATTGGACATGGGATTGATCTGGCGATAAAAGTACCAGTGGGCACATAGTCTTACAAACAGGCGGTAAGCTGCAGTCTAGGTTAGTACAGACCATTTCTAAAAACCTTATGACTTACATCATTAAAAGAGCTACACAGAGTCTATACTCACCAATTCTACGACGTGTACTCTGTATTTTCACTTCAGATGCACCTACTGTACTCAGAAGTCAGTTTAGAAATATTTAAAATCTCATGAAGTCATGTGGCCCCCGGGGGTATGAAGCTACCATACACTAAACACCTCTGTCATAAAGTGCACAGACCCCTGTGCCAGCCCCAACTGTGTGGACACCCGCAAGTGGTGTCTGTGTCCATTATAAAGTGTGATGTCCTCAGACCATAGTTTACGTAGAGCAAAGTGGGCTGGGTATATACAGAAATAATCTGTATTGTCACTTTTCTCAGACGCCTTCGGCTCTATCCTAAGCAATCATCGCTTAAAGATTTAAATGATGGGATGGCATGGCATTTGTTACATTGTGGATATTAAAACATGCCCCTTTTCTATGTCAACAGAAGTCTTTCATTCTATCAGCAACCCCAGTTTACTGGGTGAGGTTTAGTGCTGGCTGGCAGTTTGCAATTCCACGGCAATAGAAATAGTGGTTATTTCCCAACAGTACTCACATTCATCAACCTCCGAAGAATGAACGGTTGACCTGCTTCTTCAAAGCTGCAACATGCATGTTACATGCAGACATCTGCAGTGAGTGTTTAAAGCTACTGAACTGTCTTGGCAGCTTTCATTAGGTACTTAGGGGGTTTGTCTGGTCAAGAGATGTCAAAGGGCATCCAAGCAAACCCATCTTCGACACCGGTGGTCAGCACTGGAAGTGGACTGTTTTAGAAGGCTATGATTAAGAATCTGTATAATCACACTGCCGTGCGAGTGCAGATGCAGCACAGGGCACACCTGAAGTACTGATATTTCAGGCAATATAGGCAATAGTGGAATCCAGTTCAGAGTGTGGGGGTGTTGGAGGATGGGTTTACTTGAACAAAATACTAGAATTGATCTGTTAACGGCTGTCAGGAACTGACAGAAGGATCCCTGACTGGTATAAGGTAATTCTCCACCAGAAGTGTAGAGTTACACAGTAGTAAACGCCATGTAAGTTTGTTGTTGAGTAGGCGGATCAAGGCGTCGTTTGCCTTGCCAGTTTTTGAAAGATCACAAACACGAGTTTGTTGTCATTCACAAACGTGCCAAACCCTGGAAAAGGTCAGGGTTTATTCCAGAAAAGTGGGAAGGGGAAACAATTCACCCTCAAACCTGGTGGGGCCTCCCCTATGGTTTTGCCTGTGGAGGAGCAAAAGGAAAGAAAAATGTGCATTTGCACAGCGGGTTCAATTTCTCCAGATGTAATTAAAAAACTGTAGGATTTTGCATTGGAAAAATGGGATACAGAGTATATGTATCACTTAACGTAGACAGTAGCACACCTAGAAGCCTGCAAGTGGCACAGCTTTCATGGCATACTAATGAGAATGTTTGTGCATTCCCAAAGGTCATACAATTACACCCATGCATAGGAGTACGCCTGTGTGTGTGTGTGTATGTATGATGATCTAGGCCACTGTGTGGCTGCAATGGGGCAAGACCCTTCTGTCTTCTAAATTACCTTCAGAATTTCAAAGGTCTAAGAGCAAATTATCATGCTTGGTGGGGAATAATTGAGGACAAGTAGGGAGTATTTAAAGTGAATCAATAACTCTGATATTATTGATTAAAATGTACAGTAAAACTACATCTGCATGGTATGCTACACCAGCTCAACAGCTTCTTTGTCCTGAAGTAAGCTTGGAGTTGGGCAAAGTATCTCCAAGAAGCTACGTGCATGTATCAAGAAGCACTTTAGCAAGTGAGTAAATTCCATCTGCATACGAGAACCTGTTTCAATTGCTTGGTGCACCCAAGCAGACAATGCTGAGCTACGCCAAAGCTTACTTGTTCACATGGCCAAACCATTATTTCTTGAAGCCCATTTAGATATACATCTTGGAAGCGAGGCAAGCCCTTGATTTTTTAATTTTTTTTTTAATTACATTTTTATTATCAAAACTGGATGAAGTAGTGTAATAAATAAACCCCCCTCACCCCCATCCACTACAATTGCAAAGACCATTGTTAGGTTTTGACTTGTCTCACCTAACCCTGTAGGCTTTGGCCCAGAGGACTTCCAGTCTAAACTTAAAGTATAACATGCGTCGTGCCTCAGGTTTCACCAAACTCATAACAAGGTTCACTCCCTGTGGTTCCATTATGTAAAAGGTAATTGCAACAGGAAGCCACGTTTTGATACATGCACTGCTTTCCTTAATTTTAAGAGTCAATGTTCCCCCTTGATTATACTGACTGCATTACCAGTGATGAGTGTGGTGTCTAGCCATTCACTGGATCATGGCTCTGAAATGTGTTCTGGCCTGGGTGTTACTGCACAGCCATAGCCAATATTAAATGGGGCAGAGGGCGATGGTATTGGTTATGAGGCCAAGCTGTTGTATAGGGGGGTCAGTGGGGTGTTGGGCCCCTTCCGCAGAAGTGATCTTAAGAAATTGTTTACCACCTTTTGCAACCACTGTCTTGATGCATCCCCATAATTCTGCCCCATAAATGGTTGCCAATACAGTCTTCGATTTATACACTTGAGAATTGTGTTTAACTGGTGACTAGCTATACTCTGTTTGCCATTTAAGACTGCTGCAGCAGTTTCTCAGATTGCTGAACACTTTCTCTCTATGCGATGTCTAGCGAAGCCTGACGTGGACAGTTGAAACGAGAAATAGTCTGAGTTGCTCAATCATTCTGCTGGTTGGTCTTTGACCCTGAAAGGTATTTTCGAACGAGGAGCACACTTTGTAACCATGGCCTTTGTTATTGATATATTAGAGATCTGGTCCTTTGCCTTACAGTAGTCCGTAAACAGCTGATTAGCTAGTGCATTAATAGTTCTATCTGATAGAGACATCTAGCTGCAGATTCCTTAACTTTTGAATTCTCCCCAGGTGTCAGACTGGATCCGGAAATTTTTCAGCTCCACCTCTGCGTGCCAGGGGACGGCGTCGTACGACTCCGTGATGACGTCGACTCCGGTTATGACATCAGTGGAGTCAAATAAGTCCCCTCCGGCGCATCCGCTTCAGTTTATTCTTTTCTGTGCTGCAAAGCGGATTCGGAGAAGTGGTTCCTCAGGCCATTTTGTAGCCTACTTTGATAGTTTTTTGTCAGTTTTAACAGTGTGCCTTTTCTAATGTCTTCAGGCTTTAAGGCTTATGGGTCTTGTGCACGACAGATGTCGGCTACAGACCCGCATTACGTGTGTATGTTGTGTTTGGCAGAACACCACGACTCAGAACATTGCGGCTCCTGCCAGAATCTGAAGCCGAAGGTGCTCAAGGAACACCGAATGAGACTGTTGGTGCGGTCGATGCGGTCTTCAGACACTTCACATCGGCCTCTGTCGTCTACTTCTCATTCAAAGGTACAGGGCCGTTCCAGGAGCCGGAGCCATTCAAGGTGACGTCATTCTCCATCGACGTCCAAAGGTAAGCGTAGGCGGTTGAAGTTGAGGCACCTCTCAATTTCGCCACTTGGGGACTCCGTCCCTCATGGCTCATCCCACTCGCCGGTTGAGGAGTCTGGACATGACCCCGCCCCTCCCCGTCTTTTCCAGAGATGGGGCGTCGATGGCCCAAATGAGAGAATACTATAATTCTCTGCATCTCATCCTTGGGCCTCCTCCTCCGTCACCTGGAGTGCTGTCGAGGAGTCACGCCGGTGGGTTTGCCCTTGGAGGGGTGGGGGGGTTTATATCCACCCTCATCTGATTTATGGTCAGATTTCTGTACTGTCTAGTATACTTTTCGGTCAAATATTCCAACTGGATATCTCTCTTTGATAAGGCAAATCCACGTGTCCCGGTTAGTCACCGTGGCAGCGGAGTGAAATATACATGCGGTATGTTGAAATTAGGTATTGAAAACTTTATTGAATTTTATCGTGTCTCTTAGCACAGATGAACTTGTTAAGCAAACGTACCAATATAATTGCCACGTACACTGCTAACAGTTATAAATTTGCAATTGTGAAGAACTGATTAACAACACACTTTATTACAATATCATTTAGTGATTATCACATTGTTGTACTGTGGTTAAGCAGAATTGTATGAAGTACGGAAGTATTTTTTCTATGTCGCTAAACCTTTGGTTGTATTTCTATGGGAAATTGCAGTACAGGAAATTGCTTGACAAAGGCTTAACGCCGAAACGCGTCGCCCTTTGGTTTGTGCACAATAAAATTTGTGCTTCTTCTGGTGTGCCGCATCTCGTTATTTTGGACGAATCTAACAAAATACGGAAATCCTTCCATATATATATATATATGTGTGTATATATCTATCTAGATATATATATCTATCTAGATATATATATCTATCTAGATATATATATCTATCTAGATATATATATCTATCTAGATATATATATCTATCTAGATATATATATACACACATATATATATATATATATATATATATATATATGTGTGTGTATATATATATCTATCTAGATAGATATATATATCTAGATAGATATATATGTATAGAGCGAGAGAAAGAGATATATATATATATATATATATATATATATATGTATGTATGTTATGAGTATAGATCTATATATCTACATACCGTATGATTTAAATAGATTTAGGCATTGTTTGTTCATTATTTATGGCAGATTCCTAGCTGAATAATTGCTATCTTTCCATCTTGACTGGTTCTCTGCGTTGTGGGACCCTTGTAGTTTACAGGGCATTCGTTATAGCATTTGGCCCTTCTAGTCCATAGGCTCATTTCAGCCTTTAGGGGTCATATGCTACTGACCTACAGTTGTCTTCTTACACAGTATTATTCAACTACCCTTGCGGCTTGGTTTTTTCCGTGCCTGTAGAGTTTTTATTTATATTGCCTGTGGTCCTTGCCACAGTTGTTATAAGAAGCTCATGCTCTTTTTTCATCTAATGCCTACATACGTCTGGCCTATTGTTAATTTTGACCGGCTGGTTCTCTCTGAGAGCTTTTGTAGGTTTAGTTCGCAGACCCTCCTCCAGGTGGCTATAACTATGGGATTTAATTCAAAAGCTAAGGAATCTGCAGCTAGATGACTCTATCGGATAAACAAGTTACTCAACTTCGGTAACGCATTATCTGGTAGAGACATAGTCTAGCCACATATTCCTTAACTCCCTACCCATCCTCCCCACTCTGCGAACGATTTGTAGTGTAAGAGGTATTTCCTTTTACATCCCTGATTTATACACAGTGGTCAGTGTTTCAAGTAGCTATGTGCTTCGTCGAACCATTTGAACTTTACTTGGGGACCTTGTCTGGGTGTAAGTGTTTTACCCTTTTCCGGCACTGGTTTTATACACCATTGATCGCTCTTTCATTTAGTTGTGCTTCAACAAACCATTTGGTCTTACCTGATAGATCTTGACTTGGTATTGCCATACCATTCTTTCAGTTTTCTAGTTATTGTTTCAAAGATACATGGATCTTTTTTGGCACACTGTTTCCACAGTCAGTTTCTATAGTGGTCCGCGTTGTGGCGCTGAAGGTTTCACAGAAGAAACTGACCTCCGCGCGCTGGAGGGGACTTGTATGACTCCACTGACGTCTCAACCGGAGTCAATGACATCAGAGAGTCATACGATGCTGTTCTCCGCCGCTCAGAGGTACTGCTGAAAAATGTCCGGATCCAGTCTGACGCCTGGGGAGAATTCAAAAGTGAAGGAATATACGGCTAGACTACGTCTCTACCAGATAATGCGTTACCGAAGGTAAGTAACTTGTTCAACACAACCTTCCCACCCTCAAGCCGTCTACCCTACCTCCTCCACCTCCCAGGTCCCCACATGAGATGTCCACACCACTTCAGTTGTGAAGGGATCCTCTCAAAATTCATTGTCCATCATATCAGGTTCCAGCTGGTCTATGTGATGCCGGTAGACTGCAGTGTAATAATCCTCTAGCTTGAGGGATTAAGGAGTCTGAGTGCTCGGAGGCGCTTCAGGCACGATAGCTCCATGTAATTTTCACTAAAATAATGTAAAAGGCATTCCCATTGCTTGGTAAAAGTTTTCTCCTCGTGCCTACTTCTAGAACTACTCCATACTAAAGATCCACCACAGCTGCTCAATCCATTTTTGTTCAGTCGGCTGAGTTGCCTTATCCCACAGGCCTAGGATGACCTTCTTAGCCGCCAGAAAAAGGTGGGATGTTAGTTTACCCAGGGAACCAGACAATGGCTAAGCCTCTGGCACTGAACGACCCAAGAGAATCACCTCCACACACCGAGGTAGGTTAGAGCCTGTAATATGTTCTATGGTAGAGAGGCTCAAGGTCCAGAAGAGTTGTATTTAGGGGCAGGACCAGAGGTTGTGGGTAAGACCTTTCCTCCCCACATTCTCTCCAGCAGAGGGGACTATGTCCTTCATTTTAGATAGACGGATCAGAGTGTAGTGCCACCGATAGAGTATCTTATGGATGGTTTCCCGCCCTCCCGAATGTGAAGCATAATTGGTCGCCTGAGTCAGGATTTCCGTCCACTTCCTCTGGTCCAGTGTGATACCCTGCTCCCTCTCCCAGGCTCTCTGGTAAGGGTGTTTAGCGGACTGTGGCCTAGTATGAAGCATGGCATACATCATGGAGATTGCATGCTCATTGTCCAGTGGAGGAGATACATTTCATGAGGGGTGAGGGTTCTGGTGCCTCCTTTCATAATTCTGGGATTTAAGAGCCAGTGGCATAATTGCATATAATGATATCTCTCAGTCTCAGGGAGGTGGAACTCTCCTTTAATTGTTCAAATGTTTTGAGGGAGTCGTGAGTGTACATGTCCCATAGTGTTTTACATCCTTCCTCCAACCACTTGTTGGGGGTTCTAGTTAGCCCCAAAGTGAAGTTGTGGTTGCCCCAAAGAGGTGTGAAGGGGGAGGGAAAGGGGGTGAGTCCCAGCCCAACCCTATCCCAGACCGCCAAGGTTGTCTTCGTGATAGGAGAGACATAGAGCGTTTTTGTTCTCTCAGACTTGGGTCGCCAGGGAATTTCCCAGAAGTGTCCCGCCGCCATAGTGTGGTCAGTCATGCACCAACCCTTTTCTGTTTCCCTTCGGTCAGTGTATAAGATAGTGTAGATGGAGCGCAACATAATAAAAGGCCAAATTAGAAACCCCAACCCACACTCTCGCAGACGCCCTATCTCTGACCTATCCTCTCCGCCTTGCCTCCCCAGATAAAGTGGGCACATAACGATTGAAGATCAGCTATGCATTCCTTTGGAATTCAAAGGGTCAGTTTCTGTAAGAGATGAAGTACTTTGGGCAGGATCATCATTTTGTATGCATAAATCTTTTCAAGAAGCGAGAGGGATCTATGCTTCTAACTATTGATTTCGCATCGGGTACTCCTTTTAACATGCTGGAGGTTTATAGCTCAAGTTTCAGCCAGCAGGAGCCAACGCAAGGCCCAGGTACTCAATGTGGGTTGTCGCCCATTGGAGGAAGGTGAGTTCCTGTACCTGCTGTACTACTGACCGAGGGTTCGATATATTCAGAATCTCAGATTTGGTAACGTTAATCTTGAACCCAGAGACTTCTTGATAACACTGTAGCTCTTGCAGCACAAAGGGGATAGAGGCTACAGAATCAGTCTGGGATAGGAGTACATTGTCAGCGAGCATAGTCCTTTTAAAGTCCTGTTGGCAAATCAGGATTCCCTTAATCTGGGGATTACTTCGAATATGTTGGGCCAACAGTTCCAATGTGAGGGCAAAAAGGAGAGGGTAGAGGGAGCAACTGACGTGTCCCTCGTTGTTTGTGCACCCAGTTGGAGAAAAAACGGTTGTTGCATATTCTAGCATTGGGGGGAGGGGGGGGCTGATAAGCCGTTTGGAGCCAGGACATGAATGTAGGACCCACCACACTCAATACATCAGCCATAAAGACCCAGTCAACGAGGTTGAATGCTTTCTCTGCATCCAATGTGACCATGACTGCATGTTTAGTACCCGTGGAGGGCGTTTTTGGTATTATCGCTCGCTTGGCGTGAGGGTATGAAACCTGATTGGTTCGGGTGTACCAGAATCTCCAGCAGGGGTTGTAGTCTCAAGGAAGCAAACCATTAGTGGGGATTTTGGTATCCGTATTAAGAGGGGAAATTGGTCGATAGGACTCGCAGTCTGCGGGATCTTGAGTTTAAGAATCAGAGTAATAATGGAGTCATTCATGGAGGGCGTGACCCTACGGTACTTGAATCTCTGTACATACCCTGAGGAGAAGCGGCAACAAGGTGGGACCGAAGCATTTATAGAACACTGCTGTAAGGCCATCAGGGCCCAGAGCCCTGGAGGTTCGCAACTCAGATATAGCTGTTAAGATTTCCTCTTTCTTAACTGGCCGGTCCAGGGTCGCCCTCTCCGAGGGGTTTATTTTAGGCAACTGAGCCACTGCGAGGTATTTTAATCGCTCCTGTGAGTCAGTGCTTTGGTTTGTGTATAGCTGCGTATAATAGTTATGAAAGCATGCTGCCTTTTCCTGGTCGCCTGTAGGTGCTGCACTTCTGAAATGATAGTTCTAGCTCGGCAAGCCCGCAAGAAATTTGCCATTATCTAGCCCAATTTGTTGCCGTGGTCATAGTATTTGTCAAGCTGTGCAAGCAGGTACGCAGATTCTTTGGCTTCAGCTTCAAGGGCCCTCAGTTGGCCCCTTACTGCCAGGATTTTCCTCCAGATTTTAGGGAACTGGGTTCTCTTATGTTCCGTCACGAGTTCTGTGCCCTGTTTACAGCACGATGCCTTGCGGACTTTTTGGAGGAGTGAAGCCTCCGCTATGAACAGACCTCGGAGAACTGTCTTCCGGGCATCCCAGAGGGTAGACACACTGACTTTCCAAGTATCATTATAAAGAAGATAGCCTTTGATACCCTTTGTGATGTTTGCTATAGTCACTGGGTCCCTCAATGGGTCATCTCGGAGCTTCCAGGTGCCGGTCGCTCTAGGCCTTGTAGGGCCCAGATCCGTCAACTCACAAGAAACTGGGTCGTGATCAGTGTGTAATAGAGTGCTTAGTGGCGTCAGTCATAGTCAGGAGAAGGTGTTTATCGAAGAGTATATAATCAAGTTGCGAGTACGTCTTGTGAGCACCCGAATTGAAAGAATAATTTCATATGAGAGAGTGATGGGTTCTCCATGCTTCCACTAACCCCAGGTCCTCTAGTTGCATCTTGCCTGCTATTGACAGGGCTCAGGAGCTTCCCCTCCCTGTATGGTCAGCGTCAAGAGAAAAGTCCATAACTAAGTTGAGGTGTTTGTCAATAATTAAAGGTGCACTAGACAAGGCCAATAGGGTATGGATTGTCTCTGAGGAAAGGTTCTGGTCCCTGATTGAGGCTATATACTTATGCTATCGTAAGTGACTGGCCCGAAAGTGTGCCTCGAATGGCCATGCACCATCCCTCAGTGTCCCTTCCACTATCATTGGAGAATGACGGTGGATCAGGATGCCCACTCCCGCTATTTTCTTGCGACTGGAGGACATGTATTAACCTGGGAAATCCCCAGATTTCAGGCAAGAATTGTCTAATTGAAGTAGGTGGGTTTCCTACTGTAACCCTATATCTGCTCAGAGAAAGGAGAGTTTGCACAGGATGGAGCGCCTCTTGATAGGGTTGTTCAAGCCCCGAACATTATAGGTTATGAGGTGGAGTACATTCAAGGCCATTGTCAGGTTACTGGGAGACAGGCTAGTGCCGCGGATGTCCAGGATGACCAGAGGTAGATGGCTGTTCCCTCCCAAAATTCCAATTTCCTCAACACAACCCTAGTAAAAAACACAAAACAAAGAAAGAACATCAATATTGCTGGAATATGCAGTTGCAAACCTGGTACACACTCCATGCGACCCCTGAATGACATCTACAGTTAAATATGAAGAAAGGGGTCGACCGTGAAGGGGAATAAGGCCTGTCAGCAACAGTCCAGGACGTCGCCCAGCCAGGCCAGCAATGCCCACGTTCGCAGTGTAACTTTCCTAAATCTGCTGTGGGCCCTGGGAGCACCCAGCAAATCAACTTGAACATCTTGGGGGCCCGACGCCAGGTTCAATTAGGAGCCATCTCGAGGTCTGAAACAGAGGTCAGCGTGGACTGCATGGACGTACCTCTAACTCTGTGCACGTGATCAAGAGCTGGTCCTCGTTCCGCAATGATTTCCTCCTGGTAAGGGATGCCCCATTTTTGCCCCTTCCGCACTTGTGTCCATTGCAGGCTCTTCCTTTAGAGCGGTTCTCTTGGGGTATCCGGCTCAGGCGTCAAGGAGGGTATATTCAATACTGAGCAAGCTTCTCTCTTTTACCTTGTATGGATCTTATGCTGTCAGCTTGGTCTAAGCCATTTTCGGCCTTAGCTGTTAGCTCTTTTGCTAGATGTCATAGGCTGGCACCTGGGGATCCTTTGTTTCTAACTCATTACCCCCTTGCCTTAGTTTAGTAGGGTAGGTGTTCACTGAGGGCTTCTTTTCTTCTAGCTCGCTACTAATGTTTCAGATATATAATGAGGTACTACGTGCATTGGAAGATATCAGCGTTTTATTGCACAAACCGTTCCTGATGAGCATTTTGCCCTTTGGTTTAAATTCTAAAGATTCAGTTGATCGCTCTATGGGAACCAGTGATGCGGTCTAGGGGATTTTTTAGAGACGTCCAGGCTTCCATGGTTACCGAATCTGCTACTTTTGAACTCACTGGCATTCAGCTACCCTGGATCAGTGGGTCCTGTAAACTGTCAATCATGTTGGCTCTGTCCTTCACTTTAACTATGTTTTTTCCCCACATCCCACTCAATAGTTTGCCTGTATCTTATACAAATCCTCTCCATGGAGGTGCTGACATTACTTGCCAGGCATGTTGGGGTGTTTCTCCTGTTATTTCCTGGCCTCCAAAAAAGACAGAGAACTGCTGCGGAGACTTGACCTCAGGGTTTTAAAACCAGTCCCCCAGAAGAAGACATTCAAAATGATGACTCTTGTTCAAGCCACGCTTGCCTTTGTCTGCGGGGACTGTACGGTGTCCTTGGATCTAGAGGATGCATACTTTCTTGTATCAGTCTTGCATTCCCACAGTAATTGCCTTCATTTTGTGGTGAGTTCTACTACTTTTAATTTGAGCTTACATTGGGTCATGTAGTCCCCAACCTCTACGACTGGCTGTTCATGGAGCACTGCCTCAGCTACCTCAGGCTCCTGCAGAGCACAATGCCACTGGTGTTAAACCTAGGTTCTCCATCAACAGGCCAAAACCTACCTCCATCCTGCACAGAAGCTACCATTAATTGCAGCCATCCTGGACACTATCTCCTTGAGGGCTTTTCTGCCACTGCATCGAGTTGAGGGCAGGCTGTCATTCTAATGTTTCTGGGGAAAGCTGCTCTTCAGCCCCAACAGTTTGAGGCCACTGAGACTGTTAGTCTCCTGCATCCTCTTGGTGTCCTTCACCAGGTGGCACATGCCAGCTCTTCAGTGGAACCTACACCTGCAATGGGTCCTGCATCAGGGGTGCCCTTTGAACAAAATTCACATTTGCGAGGAAACCTCTTGAGACCTTCGGTGGTGGATGACGGACAGCAGTTTAACCTGCAGTAAGCTATTCTGTCGTTCCCAGCCAGTAACCACATGGTTACAGATGCATCATTGTTTAGATCCAGAGGCCATCTAGAAGTTACAGCGACCTGGGGCATTCAGGAGCTGTGTCTCATGAGGTTAGCCTGAAGATCTTTTTGCCAACAGTGAAGAACAAGTTAATTTTGGTGCTCAACAACACCATAACTGTCATGTGGTACTGCAACCAGCAGTGCGGCCTGGGATTGTGCACTTTGTAGAGGCGCTCAGGTGGAGGTGCTGCCTAGTGGTCAATGAAATCATCTGGTAGGATGAGCTCAACAAGAGCATTTCAGAAAAAAATATATTCTGCCTTTTGCAGCCCTTCAGTTTCCTGTCTAGAGGAACTCTGGGTGACTCCATCCAACTTCGACCATCTGTTCGCATTCCCACCTCTGCCTCTGATTCTGCACATTGTGAGAATGAGGTGGGACCGAATGTAGTTCATTCTGGTGCCTACGGATTGGGCTCAAAGGGTCTGGTAGTCAAACATCTGGCCCTGAGTATTTGCCCTTCTCTTTGACTCCTCCTGTGGGCGGATCTTTTATCCCACAATAGGGAAAGGTGTTACAACTCACCCTCCAATATGTACACCAGTTGAGAGACTTTGATTATTTATCAGAAGTAGCAGATGTCATCTTGACCATGATCCGCCCTTCCATCAAGACCATATGCTCAGGCCTTTGGGCTCATTTCGTCTGCCGGTGTGCGGAGAAGTGTGTTGAACTTTTATGTCAAAGTTGTATGAAGTAATATTCTTAATCTTACCATTGAATGGGCAAGATTTTGCCATGGGCACAGTTAAAGGTTGCACATAAGCCCTGTTGACCTTTCTCTGTTTCCCTGATCAGCCATTATTCAAATCATCTGTTTCGGTGTATGCTTATTTAAAGGGCTTGTGCATATATTTCCTTCTTCTCTCATAGGGGATTACCATGTATAGTCATACGCACTGAATAGTCCCGCCCACGTGCAGGGTCCCCGGAGCACTTTATCCAATTTATCTTCTTAAGTGTAGATGTTCACCTTTCTCCGGTAAGGCCTGCAGAACCACTTAAGAAAGAATGGTATTATGCTGCCTGTAGGAGGAGACTACAATGTCCAATTTCTTCATTTTACAGAGAAAACCAGTTGCAATGAGAGGTGTCTATTTAAGTAAATGCATAATGCTTTTGTAAAACAATTCTAATGTCTTTTTATAAACAATTTTTTAAAGAGTATAGAAATGAAGAAGCACAAGACAGTGTAGTCTCATAGGCTGCCATTATAAGAGCTGAAAATAGATGTGGTGCCTTTAAGGCCCCAGAGACCTCCAGTATCCCATCAATAGTCCAACAATAGGACTAAGGGATGGACACCTCATAGATGGTCAGATGTTCATTGGATTCACAAGAGTAAATAAATGAAGGAATGGTTTTATAAACCACACAGGTACTTCTAGGAGCGTCCTGGCATGAAGGAAAAAACTACAGAAACAGCTATGCCTTAAACCTGGCCAAATAGCCAGGTTTTCAGTTTTTTACGAAACCGCATTTCCACACAAGGTATGGAGCTCAACTTGGAGATTTTCCATGCCTGAGGAGCCAGAAACGTGATGGAGTGACCACTGCTGCAGAGCAGTCTAATTTTAGGTACCACTGCCAGTGCAGCATGAGAAGTGAGGACACTGGGCGAATCATAAAACTGGATCCTATCTGCCAGATAATGTGGGCCACAGAAATACAAGGTCCTTTGGGTCAGAGGCAAGCCCTTAACCCCTTGTGTTCTTCGGACGGCCCCCGGCTGTCTGACGTCACGGTGGGCGTGTGCGGAGGACGACCGGGGGCCGTCCGAACTCCGCCCACTCAATAAAACGTCCGCACAGCGCGAAAGTTCGCGCAGCTCGGAAAGTGTTAAAGAGGATCCTTTAACAAACTGGCAGCAAATAAAGGACTCTGAGAATGTGATTGTAGTTATGTAGCGCTTATTACCCATAACGAGGAGTTGAAGTGCTTTACGGCGAGCAGTATGCTACTTAAGAACCCAAGGTTATCGGTTAATCAAGTGGTTTTTGCAGTTAGTCATGAACTCGTGTGAAAACAACATGCTTGCATTTACTCCAGTTACTTAGCGATAGATTATATTGATACCAGTTAGGTGTGATCATTAGTGGTTTCAGGTGAATGGTTGATGAGCTAGATAGGCTAGCAGAGGTTAGGTAACGTTGGGATACAGTGATAGGGTTTTAAAGAGGAGAGGTTGTGATCTATGAAATGCTGTGTCGGCCAATTGCAGAACTACAATAAGAGTGATTAAGGCAGACAGGCATGCAGAGGATGAAAGGTGAAGGAGTCACTCTGAAGAAAGAAAGGAAAATAATCCAGATCAATTTATCATGCAGGGTTTTAGGAGTGTAGTGATAGAAGGCTTTCTGAGACAGCAAGCAATTGGAGGATGTAAGCTCTAGAAAGAAACAGTATACATCGTGCTCCATGTCCAGGGCAGACAGATTAAACATGCACTTCCGAAGTGTACACATAATATAAACATTACGAGTCTGACCCTGCTGTGTGCCAAGCCTAGAGCAGCTCTTTTAAACATAGTCTGTAGTATCCCATCATTGGTACAGGCTCTGTATTCTGCACGAGAGGAGTTGGTGCTGACAAAAGAGAAGGTCTCATTTAAAGATCTACCCGGCTATTCTGTAATTAATGACTTTTTCACTCACAAAAAATAGATATTTGGTACTGGTTGAGAGTGTCTCGCCAATTCACAGATTTATACCTTGTCACTTAATCCCATATGTTGTGCAGGTTTGTGTATTTGGCCATTGTAGTCCATGCATTGAATGTATAAATGAAGCAGAGTGATGGAGGTCTGTGGGTTCCATTTGAATGCCCCAGGCCTGTTCCTGTGCCCAAGATGAAGGTGATGTTCTTTTTCCAGACAGTGGAAGTGTATCAGGAGAGATGCAGGAGGGAGGAGACCTAGACAGTGGAGTTAGGACAAAGGAGACAGTGCTCCTATAGAAATTCGATTAGGTTCTTTTGCTGAGAAGGGCTGCTGATGAGTCTTCCTGTAGCACTGCCACTTGGTGAATGGTGAGGTGAAGGGGGCTGCAGTCTGTTGTTCAGAGTGAGAAGGGTCTTGTAGGAAAAACGACCCTTTTATCTTCTTCCTGGTCACTTTCTTTGTGTCTGTTCAGCCTTTGTAGTGCAGATAGTTCACACCTCTTTGTGCTTCTGTTGTGGGCATTTCAGGCTGGCCTGGAGACTACCCCGCTGTGAGAAGCATCACCCTACACAAATGCTGTGTCTGCAGTACAGGATAGCGAGACAACTGGAAACAAAATAAACTCCAAACCAGTTTTTCTGCCTACAGATTTGTGAGAAATAGCACTTCTCGGTTGTCCAAGAGGGTTTAAGGAAAAACGTAAGGAGAGTTTGTGCTGCACTCCGTAAGCATACTTTATTCTCCTGCAATACATTCCATTGGATACTAAATTCCCACATACGGAACCAACCAGTTCTTACTTCTTGTGGAAATATATCATTATTATATTTGATAATTTAGTAGAAAAATATTTCACCTATGGTTGAATAGGTGGCAACAGTTCCTTCCCTATTGGCACCCCCTCCCAAAAAAACATAACCCACACTGCAGAAATATAACCATATTCATTAAAAATGCAGGTGGAGGGTACTGAACTTTTAGGATTTTCGCTAAAAGACCACAAAGGACATGTGTTGACCGGCATAGTTTGCTATAGGCCTCCAGGGGCAGCTAGTCCTCAACAGCAGCAGGATTTAATTGACGTCTTTAGTAATATGGCGCTCACCCACACTAGATTGCTTATTTTGGGAGACTTTAACTTATGGCCCAACGGGAGCTTGGACTCAGGCTATAAAAATCTCCTCCAATCCTGCGAGAACTTGAATCTGCAACAACTGGTCACAGAGCCAACACATAGGGGAGGGCATGTACTGGACCTAATTTTCTCTGAAAAAAATGCTATAGGAGTGGAAAATATCCTGCCTGTGGGTTGGTCTGACCACTTATTGATTACATTTCAGGTATATAACCCCAGGATGAACATCTTAACTACCAGTGTGGTAAAGAACTATCAAGGTAGGGACTGGAATGGACTTTTGAAAAAGGCAACATTATCCCCTGTATTCCTTGCTAACAGGTCCTTTGATGCAGACAAACCAGTAGAAGAGAACTATATGGCTTTTTGCGAACAGATAAGCAAAAGGCTTGATCAGGTAGTCCCTCTAAAAAAATTTAAAAAATCAGGTAGACTGGTATAATGAAAAATTGAGAAATTTAAAAAAGGGCTGCAAGCAGGCAGAACGGAAGTGGAGAAAGGCATATGCAGATGAGGATAAAACCGTTTGGAAGGTGACAATAGCCAACTATAAAAAAGAAATCTCCACTGCAAAAGCAGAGTATTTTGCAGATATTATTTTGAAGGCACCTAATGGCACTAGAAGTATTTTCAAAATAGTGAACGATATTGCCAATCCAGACTGTACAAAAAATAAGATTCATCCTACACAAGATCTTTGTGATAGTCTAGCAACCTTTTTTGAGGATAAGATTAGTAAAATCATTGACGGGCTGAAAGTGGGCAATACGGTTAATGAAGAAGATCATAGTGGTATGGCCAGGAGGTCACTACAAAATCAGAAGGAGGGGTGGGTAGGTGCGGTCAACTTGGGCTCGCTGGATCACTTAGAGATACCTTCTGAGGAGGACTTTAACAAAGTAGCTCTAAGCGTCTCCTCAGGCTCTCCTATGGACCCACTACCACATAAAATATGGAAAGAACTAGGCTCAGAACTCTTCCCGGTACTCCGACTGATCTGCAGTCAATCCCTGAGCAGTGGGCTGGTACCGACTTGCTGGAAACAAGCAATAATAACACCACTTTTGAAAAAAGTCACGCTTGATCCAGCATGTCCAAAAAGCTACAGACCCATTTCTCTTCTACCCTATCCGGTGAAGATTACAGAGCGACTGGTTAGCAAGACACTCTCCCAGTTCTTAGAAGTCAACAACAAATTAGAGGATGTGCAATTCGGCTTCCGTCCAGGACATGAGACGGAGACTGCCTTAGTGACCGGTCTGGACGATCTTCGAATGTGAGCAGACGGGACAATCAGCTATACTGATTCTGTTGGACCTGTCTGCCGCATTTGATACGGTTAACCACAAGGTCCTTTTGGCGAGGCTTGAAGGAGTTGGGGTGGAGGGCATGGCTTTTAAGTGGTTTCAATCTTACCTGGCCAATAGACCGGCAGTAGCTCTCCCCCTACCAATCAGATTTTACCAACATCCAGCATGGTGTCCCTCAGGGGTCCGCGATCAGCCCGATATTGTTCAATGTTTATATGAGCCCTTTGATTGCTGTCATTAAGTCAGACAATGTTAATCTTGTGAATTATGCAGATGATACACAACTTATCCTGTCACTGGAGGGAGATCAATCCGTATCATTGGAAAATTTCCATGCTTGTATGCAGGATACTGCACAATGGTTAAAAAATAATTCCCTGCAATTTAATGGCGACAAGACCGAGATCTTATGCTGTGCAGTTGGAAAAGTTCCATTGCTACTCCCAACTGGTTTCTGGCCTATTCCTACGGTTACACCACTGATACCCTCTGAGACGGTGCGTAACCTGGGAGTTAGTTTCAATGACAAGTTGAGTCTAGAAACTCAAGTAAATAAAACAGTCGGGAGCAGCTTCTCCCTTATTAGAGTGCTTCGGAAGATTCTTCCGATGTTACCAACACAGGCCAGAGCACTGATAGTAAGGAGTGTTATCCTGAGCCGGCTGGATTATTGCAATGCTTTGCTGCTGGAGCCCCCAAGGTATTTGATTGGGAGAATCCAGATAATGGCGGCCAAGCTAGCCCTAATGAGACCACGACGTTCATCAGCCTCTCAGGCTCTTATGGAGCTCCACTGGCTTCCAGTATCACAGAGGATACAATTTAAGTCGCTCTGTATTGTTTTTAAAGCTCTGCACGGCCTTGGGCCTAAACCGTTGCAGAATAAATTTGAATGGTATGACCCCATCCGTAGTCTTCGGTCTTCTTCAGCCAAATTGGTGAAAGTGCTCAGGTTCAGAAGAACAAAATTGGGAGGAAGGGCCTTTAGCATTGCAGCGGCGCGGCTCTGGAATAAACTTCCAACTGACCTTGGACAGATGGAAGATCTACTACAGTTTAGGAAGAAAATAAAGACCTGGCTTTATCCCAGAGTATAATTCTAGTCCTTCTCCTACTCTTACTGGAATACTATCTTCTTTATAGCACCTATGTTCGGCAGGGCACACGTATCCCAGCGCCAGGATGCCCGTAGGGTTATAGTGCGCTTTACAAGTCTCGATAACATTAACATTTATCGTGTACTGCCTAAAACAATCCTAAAAAAAAGTAATAAAACAGTTGTGCCTATGTGCTTGGAAGCAAACGTCTAATCAACATCTTTTACAATTGTTTTATAAGCGACAGTAGGCGAAGAGCCTGGACAGCATATGTGCCCCTAGTGTTAATTGGAATGCAAAGTCTTTGGCTTTACGTAGGTCCTTTAGTTTCATTCTGCTCAGTGTGCCACGTTTAATTCTATTTCTTGCACTACCTCTAATGCAAGGAAGCAACGGAGAGTATATAGGCGCTTTATGTGAGAGCCCCAGGTTGTAGGAGACTTACTGGAATGTTAATCTAGTTTTGCACAGTATGTAGGTAGATTACTTTTGTTATATGGAATGTAAGAGAAGACCCCCAGACAGTATGTGCCACCTGTGTATTTTTTTACATTTAGGGAAAGCCTTGGCCAGTATGTATGCCCGTTGTGTTACATGGCAAGCAAGGAAGTCCTGGCTAGTAGATGCCTGGAATGCATGGAAGCCTTGGGTAGTAAGCAGGTCCCCTACATCACATGGAATGTAAGGGGTGTCTTGGGCAGTAAGTAGGTCATCTGCATTACACGGAATGTATGCAATGCCTTGGGCAGGAGGTAGGTCCGCTGTGTTACCTATGCCATAAGGAATGCACGGGATTCCTCCTGACGTTAAGGAATGGAGGGGTGTCCCAGACTGCATTAAGTTCTATTATTATCAGGGAATGTAGGGTCCGCCACTAAGAGTACGAAGGCAATGCAAATTGGATTCCACTGGTCCCAGCAATCAGACTTTAACTACACAGAGTCCTACACACTTATTGGACATGTATGTATTCAACACAAACTCAGAAGGTCAGCACAAGGATCTGGGGTTCACATAGCCGCTGAGCTTCACAAGATCAAGGTCATTAGACCACATTGTTCTTAACACAGAGAAAAAGGTCTAGTCACGCGCTAATAATTAACAAAAACCCAGTACACTGCCACCACTGCTTTATGTGACTTATTCATGGTTTGGACAGTAGTGCTTTGCTCACCCATTCTCTTGCTATTACTGCAGTCCTGGCATTTAACATTAGATGTATCTATTCTTTATGACTACATTTTTATTTTTCATGTACCATTATAACATGGCATGGTCCCTGGCAGCTCGTTAGAGTATACAAAACATTATGGGAACACTTTAAATATCACAAAAATACATTTTGTGGGAATAGCCAGATCTTAAATGGGCAGCAGAATTTCAAATTCTTACTTTGCTGATGGAGGTGGGAAGGAAGGCCTCTTGTTAGCTGATCGACCTGAACTCCAAAATGCAGTCCTCCAGTTTGGGACTTCCTAAATGTCTGGACTTTAACTAGATGCATTTAAAAGCTGTCCAATTGTTGGTCAGGATTACATGGTTGAACAAAATAGTGGACAGAAAAACAGTTACTGTGTAATTTAATTGTGTTTTTGTGACCGATACTTCAATGTGATGGTGATTACAAGTGCTAAAAAATACTGCCATCTGATGGCCATTTATTTTCTTGTTTGAACCTCTCTCAGGATGATCTGGATCTGCTACCAGCTCAACGATCCAAAGACGTTCAGCTATTCAAGTCTGAAAAAAGAAGCCGGTTCGGCTCCTCATCTGCAACTGCTGCTCAGCAGGAGGAAACGCAATATCGCACCGAAGAAGCACTGAAGGAGCTCTTCCGTCATGTCCACAACATGCCCGACTCTGCAAAGAAGAAGAAACTAATTAGACAGGTGCCTGGGAGCTTGAATTATTGCGCAAATTTTGAGACCACTGCTTTGTTACATGTTTGACATGAATGTAAATTAACAATCCACACTTCATGAAGAATTGAAGTCTACACCACAATCCAAACAACTGTTTGAAATGGGACCTGATATAAGATAATTTATTATGCTTCAAGAATGGGATTCTATGTTGACTGGAGCTTACTTAAGAGCAGAGAGATCAGCCCTGAGGTAGCCATTTTACCTCGGTTATCTTTTTTTGCATGGCATAGTAGGACCTATGAGCACCTTTGTGGGTTTACACATTTCTGTTGCCTTCCAAGGATGATTTTTTTTTTTTGTTGCTCAAGTCGTTTTCTTTTCCAAGTCTTTTGGCCTTTCATTGGTTTTTCTAAAGTATATTTTTCCCTTTTCTGCTTCCTGTGTGGCAACAAGTAGTTATTTAGGTTCTGCAGCCATTTAGGGTTGATCAAACGGTGTCGCATCTAAAGCACTGGTAGAATCTGTCCTGTGTCTTATGATTGCCTGTGGAAAGAAATTTGGTTGGAAAAACCACCAAGACCTGCTTTGCTTGCAGGCCAGAGTAATGGCAACATTTGGTGTCCGAACACAAAGCAATCTGTGTTCGGACTGGCTACACAAATGAAGCTGTTCTTGTCTCAGCATTCCAGGACTGCTGATTCCTGTGCAGCATGCGAACCATGGAAACGTTTTTAAATAATTTAAATATTGGAGACTGTTGCAGGCTTTAAAACGCATGTCTCACCTATTAAAAGCCTAACTGAGCACTGCCTTGGTGTCCCAGCAGAGAAGGCGGCAGTTTCCACTTTGATGGTACTTAAATGCAAAGCTCCTGAAGGGGACCCATTTTTCCTAAAAGACTGCCCACTGGCTGATTCTTGGATCATTTGAGTAGAACCAAAGAGATTCCTCAGAAATCTGGATGAGACGAGGTCTGTTTGGATCTGCTGGCACCTAGATGTGATGGGGGGCTTTGCTGTTCATGCTCCCAGTACCACCTGCATTCTAAACAAGTCGGAGCAAAACATGGGAACCTGATGATTATTTGCTGTAGCCCCTATATGAATGTATGAGGGGGTTGACCAAAGCCTTTCTTCTAGAGAAATGAGCTATTTCCACCCTGCCCAGTAGATGTGCACTTGATATTGTGGATCTGTTTGCCATATAGTTAGTGAATAAAGTAATCCTCCCATATCATGTGTGTTCAAGGTTCTGTGACTCGATACGTAGACTCACCAGCAGATTGAGTACCATCCATTTTCTGTCCCTAACCTTTTTGATGAGGGCGAGGACTGTACATTCCATGAGCCTTAATCTGAAGACAAGCCTTCAGGAAGCCTGTGGATTTCCAGGTAGAAGAAGCTGGTTCGTGACTTGGATTGAAAGCAGATTTATTAGCCTATTTCTGACACAATGCAGACAGAGAGGTAGAAATGTCCAGATAGCCTCCCTTTCCCCCGTGCTCCCGATATACAGGAGTTTGGATAGGCTACACAAAGTTGGGTACCAGCATGCCAACCCATGCAGCACTTTGTGCAGGCATGGTGCAAGATGTTCTCCCTGGGCTTGAAAGAAATTGAATTAGTCTCTTACGTGTTTACAGTTGTAGCCTTGTGACACAACCTAGAGTAAAGTTATCCCCTACCAAAACTGATGTGGTTTAGCTCAATTAAACATAATTTGCCCCTCCAAGACAAGGTACAGTCCCTCTAGTGAAGGGTGCCATGGATGGAGTGATCATTTGTGAATTGGGAAGAGCAGTGTACTTCAGATATTCTATTGGGACACTAGAATTGATCAAAAGGAAACAAATAGTCCTGTTTTAGATTTAAGGTGCCTAAACCAGTTCTTAGCTAAAGAAAATTTAAAAATGTTGACATTGCAAGCCTCAGTAATTTTTTTCAGGGAGATTTTTTTGATCACAACAAATTTCTAGGATGTGCATTTACATTTTCCTATTAGGAATGCTCATTATAGATACCTTAATTTCACGTAGAGAAATTCTCACTATCTGTTCTAAGGTTTTTCCCTTTGGCTTGAAATCTTGTGGTGAAGGATACTTCTTACTCCGAATTCTTCAACTTGGAACACTCTCCAGGCACCAGACTGGATCCAGAATCCTTTCTCAGCAGTGCTCTTGTTTATTTCTAAGTGGCACTGTGCTGCTTCATGTTGGCTTAGTACCTCCTCGGAAGTGACAGAGTGGAACAAAGTCTGGGTGCTGTCTGTCCTTTCATTCTGCACCTTTCGACACAAATCTGAAGCTCCGCACTCAGTCTTATTTGTTTTCTGACAACTCCTAAAGCGATTTCCACTATGCTAGGAAACGATGACTCCACTCAAAATGACAGCTTTTAAACCGTCACGACTGCAGAGAACCGATTTCGATCACTGACCCACATGAGATGTGTTTCTGGTTTCCAGCCATGACTGAGTTGTGCTATAAATGTGCCCTCCTGCACATGAAGGTGACGCTGTATGTCCCCCAAACACAAGAAGTAGTCGTGGCCTTCGCATAAGTCCTGCTCCAAATCGTGCTTGCGGACTCCGTCCCCTTCCAGGGGTTGCTTCCATGAGCGATCAGCTACAGCCTCTGAGTTCTCTAGTAAATCAAAATCGAAGTTCACACAGAAAAACTGAAGTAGGACTCAACCCCAATCCCACCACTCTATATCTAAATGGAAGATGCAAGGGCATCATAATGTCAGTCATACACCCTTGAGGTCTCTGTTCACGGAGCAGATTCCTCAGCTGACACCACTTTCCCAAGAGTTTTCCAGTGCATCGGCGATATTCAGCACACTGGTATCAACATTTGTTCACGCTCTGCCTCTGAGGGCTCAGAAAGGGAAAAAAATTAACTGAAGTCAGCTCGCAGAGCTGACACTTGTATGCGTCCATGCTCCTTCATTTCCAAGACTGTATTGAGCCAACACAGTTGCATGAACCTACCTAGTGGCGCACATGAGCCCTGCTAAGGAAATGTTTCCGGTCCCAGTCTGACTCCTGGTGAGTAGTCTTAGGTGAGCAATCTGTGGATAGAGTATCCGCCAGATAGAATGTTTTAGAAGTTAACTAGTTCTTTGAGGGTGTATGCAAAATGCCCTGTAGTGGTGAAAGCACATCATCTGTATCCAGACTTGTACTCTCATTTTCTTTTGACGAAGCGGTATACACACAGGATGATGCTATTACCTTTGATAGAGAGCTGCTTCTTGTTTCAGATGATGATGTTGAAGATCACATAGGATCAGGATGGTTGCTTCTCTGCTAGGTTTCATATCTTCTTGCATACTCCCCCATACCCACTTACATGTCCCACTGCTACAGGAACCTAGAATCTGGACTCAGATTTTGGGTCATCTGGACGACTACATAAGTATATATCCATGTGCTTCCCTTACTCAATTTTTGATGGAACTCAGGAACACTTTGAGAGGATCCCCACACAATCTGACACTAAATAGCTGCTTTATTTGCATTATTTCCATTTGGTTTTCCTGATCCCCTTGGAGATGAGTAATCAGGCTGACGCTGCAAGTGAACCCTCCAATTCTGCAACAGTGTACTGAATGATTTGCTGTGACATGCAGCTGTAGATCCAGCTCTTTACAGGCTTATAAAGCATTTAACCATGTGGCTTCTCAGGTGATCACAAATTGGAATGGTATGTGGACATGTCCTTCAATTCCTATATAGAATCTGTATGCCTCAGAATGAAGCAAAAGTGTCCCATGAAATCATTACATCCTTTTCCTCTAATGCAATTAATGGGAACAACGGGGGCCTGCAATGATTCTCTTTGCTCCCAAATGGCTGATGCATATATGCCAGACATTATACAAATTTGTTTCATATCCTGTAGACGGAACCTGTTTTTCAGGAGCAGTGGAAGAGTTTACCTCACAACTTGATCTCTGTGCTTCACAGCCTAGCATTTGAAGTCTGTCAGTTTGAACACCTCAAACTACCTGAAGATTGTATCAAGATTTTAGCAGAGGAGAGACGTCCTTACACCAGGATTTCCTACTCCCTAGCAATAGAGGAGAGTTTGATTCACCTCATATCATCCCAAAACAGTTATGTCAGTACAGTGTACTGGCCCAGTGTTTGTTGCATTTGCTTAAGTTGGGCCTCCAGTATGGTTTGAACATCTCTCGGGCATTAAAGCATTTTGGAATTCAGCTGATCATTCATGATTTTCTGGAGTGTTTGAAAAGATAATTCTCTCTGGTCCACAGTCAAGGCTCTTATGGGAATTGACCTTGGTGTTGTCTAAGTTTTATGTTTTTGCCTTTTGGGCCAAAGCACAAATGGCAAAATACTTGACTTGGAAAGTATTGTGCTTGGTCACTATTACTTCTTCCTAAAGGATTAATTAATCGATTCACTGTCTGTAGGAGACCTTTACATTTTTTTTTATCAGAGAAATGTTAGACATAGAATTCACCATTCTTTCTACCCTAAGATTGTCTCAGGTATTCACTTTAACCTCAGACTTTCCTGAAATCTGAAGATTCTGCAGAACATGATCCCTAAAAGTTTAAGGCGAGAAAGGTGTGAAATTACTACATTGAAAGAACTAAGGCTACTAAATCAAGGTCTACAGCTGTTGGTGTCATATCCCCAGAGTAATGCTGTGAATCCCATTAATAAAAAAATTTAAGTTGGATTGTAGAGTTCATTCAATTCTTAATTATAGGCAAATGAGACGCTTCTTGGGCATCCAGCTGAACTCACCTGCTCACAAAGCCAGCTATGGCTTCTGTTTTTCAGTATGTCTCTCTCATTGTTATCTGAAAAGTGCCCACTTGGAGGGTAGTGTACACCTTTGTGCTCATGATCTGGATTTGTATACTAGTGCATATGGTCAGGTGGGTCAGACGTCCCTACAGAAGTTGTTTGCCTGATCAATCCTTTCCAACGAAAGCATTCAGGTTAGGCATTGTTGGAAATAGATTCCCAGTACCGAGTCTGAGGAGAATGTTGGAGATGGAAAAGTTAATTATCGTTAAAGGTTGTTGTCCAGCGATTAAGCCTTCCTAGATTAATAACCCTTCATCTTGTTATTGGAGGCTTTGCTGCATGGCAAGAACTGAGGTAAAATGGCTGTGTGAGGGCTGATTTCTCTCCTCCAAAGTAAGTACTGGTGTGTAGTATTTGTATAGCTGCGAGCACCCCAATGTGGGCCGCTGAAGGGCATACGCATAAAGGTCACAAGCTACACTGTGTAGGGTGTGTGGTTCAAAGAGTGTTTTTGTTTTGGACCTTTGTGGGAAGTTATTTCATGTTGTGCGTGATGATGACCGAGGAGTGGTAATCGTGTTGGGGGATGCACCACCTATGACAATGTCACATATGGGTAAAGTGCTTTACCAGGGTTCTACAACCTTTTGAGTAATAAGGGGTATTGATGTTCAATGAAAATCATTGCGAGCTACCAATATTATTTGTGTTGTAATATTGACAACATCAGACAAGATTACATTCGGGGCCACCATATGCAAGATTACCAACAGTGACTACCTCAGTGCACCAGGCAGGGTTGCAAGTAGTAATGTAAAAAAGAGCTTTGTCAATTTGGAATGCCTCTATGTAGGTAATATATGCCAGCCACAGCTGCAGTGCTCATGGCACGAATGTCATATTAGTAATACGTCACCCCACATGATTTGTCACTCAAAAATCAGCTTTAAATTTATTTTGGAAATTCAGTCATTTTTCTCCAAACATCAGCTTAGTAGTCCTGTAAATCCACACATTTTTTTCTTGACTACACAATTTTTGCATACATATATTCATTCAACCAAGCAAAAGGTTTCAATTTATTAGACTGGGATACATACAGGAGAGCTACCAGTAGCTCACGAGCTACTCGTTGGAGAAGCCTGTGCTATACAGATGCTACAATACATTCTTTTTAAAAAAGCTTCTTTTTCTTCTGCTAGTGCAGGCAATGCTTAACCAGATGTGAAGAGGGATAGCAACGAGCAGTGGATATGCTATTTTGGTACTTCTTTCTTTCACCTACCTACTAGCACACTAAATGAGGGCTGGTTTCCTAAATGTAGGATGGGAAAGTACCCTTTGTCCCATTATTTTGTAAATTGGTAGATCTAATTGATGGGTGCTCAGGCAGATTACTTGCATTAACCCTTCCATGTGCCAGATTGGATTTAAATTATTTATTGCTGCCAATGCAGATCTCTGGCACCTGGTAGTCGACTTGAAAGGAGCCCTTGCGGACTCTGGACATGACATGAGCACATCATGCATAAAGCATGCTAGTGCCAGTGACCTCGGTTACTTTCTTTCTGCTCCATCATTGATGTAAATACTGAGTAGCAGCCGTTCTTTATTTTCTTTCGGTTGTTCACTCAACAGTTTTCATTGTCCTTGTGAAAATCACCAGGCTTTTAGCCCTGTGATTCATGCAGATACAAATGTCTGTCCAAGATCCGCATACTGGATGTATGTGATGTTGAGGACAGTCACATCACGCCACATCATGCGATTTATTCACTCTTATGCACCACCGTGCCATGAGGGGGGGAGAGGAGGAGCTCCTTGTGAAATCTTTGCCCTTTTAGGAATGGTCTTTCACAAACATTGGTAGCATTTTGCCTGCATGTACCTGTTAGATATATCCCAGACTGTTACACAGGCTACCTCTCGCAAATTCTGCTTACACTGCTCTGTCGATGCTTCTTCCCAGCGTCATGCAAGTTTTGACTAGGAAGTTCTGAAAGTTTGCCTAGATCTAAACTGTCCAAGGCTGACTTCAGGCTGACACAGGGAAAGAACCAGACAAACTGATAGTTACCTTAATGGCGATTTCACCACTCTTTGTTGGCCCTTTACTGACATCAGTGCCTTCTGCTGGCCCCTCAACCACGAGCCAAAAAAAACCAGTCTGTTTATTCTTAAATATAGGAAACTGTTGAATGCATGCATGTGTGCTGGGAGAGGCCAGGCTATATATGCCTTAGGCATGTTTGCGGAGTACCACCATGCAAAAGATCCGAATTAACAGCTATGCAAGCAGTTTTTTGGTCCAGCCAATAGATGACAGAGCAGTCAAAAGCTAATAACAGGAAAGGGCCTCTAAACTAAGAGTAACGCAGTCAGCAAGAGGGTACTGATATCTTTGTGAACCTAAACAACTTGACTGCTAGGGCTTCCCTCCCTCGTGCTAAGCCCTTTTTGTTATATTTGGGGTAGCTTGCGCTTAAATCTTTATAACCTTTTTTCTGTAAAAAAAAATATGTCCACATCAAATGTGCATCCTTTTTTCCCAACATCCTGGTGATTCTAAAGGTACCCAGGGTACTTGGATACCCTTGGAGAGAACTGAGAAAATAGGCAACTTATAGCTAACGTTTGGTTTTTGTGGGGAAAATGAGAAAAAGTTCTGTGCAAGAAAGCACATTTATTTCTAAAATACCAGCACTAAAAAGTTTTCTGCACTAGCATCACCATGTTTGCAGCTTTTATGAACCGGCATAGTTGTATCCAAAAACATTTTTTTAACCAAATTTTTAGCCTTTTCTTAAGAGGTAGTATATTTTTTAAAGTTTTTGTTTGATTTCAACCTATCTGCAGTTTGTGGTAGAAACAGGTGTGAAACCCATGGGTGATCCTGGAAAGTTATATACATTTCTTAAAAGTAGACAAAATTCTGAATTTAACAAGGAGTCATTGTGTAGATTGCTCAAGCTTTCCCAAGGAGAAAAGCGGTTGAAATAAAAAAATAAAAATAATATAAATTCTTTTGTCACAATGTCTTTCTTGCACATCGACTTGTATTCGGAAGTCGTAAAAGCAGAGGAATCCAATTGGCAATAAAAAATATTCTACTATTCTTTGTTCCCACACATCTCCCGATACAAACAGTAACCCACTTCTGTGGCTGGACCTAGGACCTGCGACACAAAATGCTCCTAAACACGACGTGGAGACATCACATTCCTCTTGGTAAAATCACCACCATGCAAAGAGGGTAGCTGCGGAATTTGGGCCCAACTCTGCCTCCACCCAGGGACGCCTTCCAAACCAAGACATTTCAGAAAACTGGACCCTTGTGGGAACTTCAGGGATCTACAAATTCCTATCACCCAGTGTTCCCCCACTTGTCTGTTGTCCAATAAAAACACTACTCCCTTGTGTGGCAGGGCCTGGAGCCCTCAACAGGAACAGCTCAAGACAAAGGACAATGGCAGTCCTTCCTTGGCGTCTAGCAGGCTTTCTACCCCCTCCAGGGGGAGCAGAAAGACTAATTCCTCCTTTTGGGTTGGGGGCATGGCCCTATGAATAGTGGGCCGCTCCACCTTTTTTTTTTATTTAAGACTTTCCCTGGTGCCTAGTGGACTTTCTACACCCCCCTCCTCAAATTGGGCATACCCCCTAATCGCAGAAAGACTGTAATGCCCCCTTTTGGGATCAGGCATGTCGCTGTACATTGTGTGCCGTCCCTTTACATTGTAGTCTGTCCCCACCCATTTAAATACTTTCCCTGGTGTCAGGTGAACTTTCTGCAGGGTGAACATCCCTGAAGGGGCAGAATGAGGGGGGTTGACAACCCCCCAATCTGCCTCCCAAGGGGGGCAGAAAAACGAATCTTGTCTTTTTTATGAATTTCCCTGGTGTCTAGTGGTCTTTTTGCCTTCTCAACCTTTTGTGGTGGTGGCATGGGCTTTGGATTGTGGGCCAACACCACCTTTTAATTTTTTGTTTTTTTACTTAATACTTTCTATGGTGTTTATTGGGCTCTCTGCTCCCTCGTCCACTCTAGGGAGGAGGAGGGTTGGGGGGAGGGAGGGAGACTGAAAGTATTGAGGGCGTTGTGGGGAGCACAGGCCTTTGGCCAAAGGGCCGCACTCTGTACACAAAACATGCATCTAGTTACTGGAACCGGCAAACAATCACATCCCACTGTGACCACCTGGCACTTTGCTCGGTAAGAGAGGTATCGCTGGAAATCTGAGTTTCCTAGATTTTCAGCGATACCTACCTGTAGGCAGATCGGGGCCTCTTTTCAGCCCCCTCTTTGCTCACAGAGAAACCAGGAAGCAGTTTCCTGGCTGCCTGTCCTGCAGATGGCATAATCACATCAGTGATGGAATCGCATCATTTGCAGGATCGCCACACCTTCCTGGGCTAGAGCTGAAGGTGTGATGATGGGCTAGTTGTAAACACAGAACTCGGTCCAGACTGCGATCAGGGCATTCTACAAATTAGTGGCTGAAAATGTCACTTTTATGGTGTAAATTACCTATTTCTCTTTGCCCCATTCTTATGTTTCAGCCTTTGTGATAGCAATTTGAATTGCTAAGAGGTATTTATTTACTTAAGTGGGTATGTTATAACTATGAACACCTAGAATCTATTTTTTTTTATTGCAGTTTAATAAACATCCAGATGGTGGCACACCATTGTCTGACAGAGATACTCCCTTGGGAAAGAAGCATGTCCGCTCACGGTCCCTTGGTGGTCTCATTAAGGTACATTTTTGGGGGGTTCACACTAAAGTACTAACCAATTCAGACGAGCAATACTTGGATGGTTAATTCAACTGTAATAATTACACCTATTTTTGATTTACAATGCATTGGTCTTGTTTCGGCATAATGAGCATCACATTCTAATCAGCATGTTGAATTTATTAAAATGTCATAATATTTGTTTTCAGCGTTTCTAGTTTATACAGTGGTTCAATGGGATAAAATTGGCATTTGGTTACTATTATCAGTATGTAATACTTTATTTCATCCATAGGCCATAAAAAGTTTCACAATAAAACAATTATAATATTGCCACATCCAGCTATACATCATTTATCAGTGTTTGGAGGACACAAATAACTAATTGGTAGTTAAGGTGGACTGAAAGTAGATGAACCTGATTCACTATTAGAGCTTTTGCTTGAGTTGCTATATTCCATGTTACAATGGGGTGATTTTACTATAACGCACTGTAGGATAAAATATCCAGAGGCAACTAATGGAGACATTTTTGACAAGGAAGACATTATTCTGACCGCAATATAAACACTGATGCAGAGTTTGTGGCTAAAGATATTTGGTGGATACAACATCCTAGTGCCAACAAGTACACATATGAAAGCAAGAAGTAGAATACTTATGCCAGGATAGATTTTGTACTGATTAGCCAGATTTGTATTTGTCTGGAGACATCCATTCTTCCAACTGTTATCTCAGATCATTGTATGGTTTATCTTATAGAGAATTTGAACACTTCGGAAACTAATATAGCACGGCTAAGTTGGTGGCTAGATTTGTCATTATTGGTTGAAAAAAGCTCAATAGAGGACTGCCGTAGGGCTATCAAAGAATATTTAAAGATAAATAAGGGATCTGCCTAAATTAGAATAGTGTGGGATGCATTTAAAGTTTTCCTTAGATGAGCTTTCATTTCTCTTCCTTGGGAAAAAGAAGAAAAAATAGTCGAGAACAACAGATCGTAGATCTACACTTACACCAGGCGCATATGAATGTAATTAGATGATTTAAATACATTGCTTGAGAAGGCTCAGCTAATTTTTCTGGAAAGAAAGACTAAATTTAAATATGGTCTACCAGCGCACATGTGCAGAGCATAATCAATGTGGGCGGTTATTGGCATGTTTACATTTAAGATCGGAATTCTCAAAATACCTTCAAAAATTATTTTAGAAGAAGAAATGGGATGCATTTTGAGGACCCAGGGGAAGCTGGAAGGGCATTCTTCAGTTTCAATAACAAATTATATTCAGAAAAATTGCGCCACAAACTAGATATGCCTAAAAAAACTTCCTACAGGCAGCTAATCTCAAGAAATTGTCATGATTATAAAACTGCTCTATTGGATCACATTAAAGCAGAAGTCGTCTACACAGCATTATCCGTATTACCCTGCCTTAAAGCCCCAGGTCAAGACGGGCTACCTTGTGAAGTATATAAGACTTAATTTTAGAATGAGAACTAATAATTCTTCATAATGTTCTTTTTCACACACAATTCATTTCAGAGAATATTTTGGCAAGGGAAATACGAGCCCTTTTTATAACAAAACAATAATTCTGAGCTATATATATATACACCAAACTGGCCAATCACACTTTTAAATTCAAGTTATAAAAGATTTATGAAAATACTCACAGTAACATTGGCCTGAATGATTTTTTTATCTTATTCATCATGATCCAACTGATTTTATCCCCTGATGGTTCTTATCTGTAAATACACATTACCTGGTTGAGGCTATTGATTACTCTTCTATAACGGATACAGCAATACCAATTTTATTGCTTGATGGTGGAAAAGCGTTCAACCTGGTGAACTGGGCTTTCTAGAGGCTGTGGTAGCTGGAAAGCAGTTTCCTGCTAAGTTTACCAGGGTGATAAAGGCGCTTTTCTACATGATCACAAGTAAACAATTAAACTTGGTGATACACTAACAACTTACAGCAGAAGGAAATGCACAATACCACAACAGAACCTACATCTTTTGGTACCAACCTACCATTCAAACAGCATAACCAAGAAGCGGTACTCCAGCTCACAGAAGACCCAAACTAACCTCAGAAGGAACACAGCATCACCTGCGCACATAAAGATGTATATCAAGGCAATACCCTTTCAGGCCTATAGTGCATCATAAATTATGCAAAAAGGGAGTAGGGAATTCTGTGGTGTTCCCAAGTTTTAAGTGGAGAACTGCTTTTTATATGAAGCACTCTATAACCCCACCGACACTCTAAAAATGCTCACCTCCAATATCTATTTTTCTAGAACAGGTTTTAAGCATTGGATTAGCATAGTGTCATCCACACCCTGCTAGAAAAGTGACAAAGTGCTTTGCCATTTTTGCAACAAAGGTTGTAAGCATAGGATTAGCTAGTGCTGTCCACGCCTAGCTGGAACATGACAAAAGCCTTTTACCTCTCCAGGCACTGTATTATATCTTTGGATTGGTAAAATACCATCCAAGCCAATATGAAATGAATAAAAGCAGCCCCTGCTAAATGATGAGCCACATTCATTATTGCCCAGGCTTAAGAGTATTTTCACTTTAAACAATTTCAAACATTCACTTGGGCCTGGCTCCCAACTGTAAATAGTTTCCGAGCTCTTTCCAGTGCTGATATGCTTTTTGACTGGCGTTTTAAATGTGAGGTTTCCATACACCACTATTTGCAAAATGTATCTCTCTGTAGTCATACAGAGACCCAGCTTTTCCAGTTTCAGCAAGCTATAGCAATTTATAAAACGCAAACCTAGGACAAAAGCAACACAACGCTACACAAGCATAGGGTAAAACCTTGCTTCCTCATATTTACTTCTGCAACACAACCACAAAATAACTGGAATCCACAGATAACATCGTATGACACACCATCTTTCTATCCCTCAGTTCTGGTAAAAGTGATGCCCAGCATGTTTATGGAGGGCATGGTTTGGAAAAAGGACATCACAAGTGGAAAACAGTGTCTCCTCATTTTTGATTGATTAAATCAGAATTTCCTACATTGTTATTTAACTTTATTTTTCTCTTCGAAATCAGCGCAAGGTTTTAGGCAATCCTGTAATCTTGGAAAAGAGAAGTCGAATTGTATCTTCAGAATATTTGACAGCGCAAGAACTGAAGGGAACTTTCAAAGAAAATGTCATTTTAGTAAGTGATGGTGTTTCCTGGGACATGGGTATTTAAACTCTCCTGCATGCTATTTCCGCGAAATTCAATCTTTTGAATTCCTTTGATCTCTAGCAAGGATTCTAGGTCACATTTTAAGCACAAAAAATTGTATTTTTCCCCTTCCCTAATACATTGCCTCAGTATCCTAACAAGGCAAGCCGGCCAAGTAAATGGCACACACCATCACAACTAAAATATTAAACAAGAGTGCTATGCTACTCGGGGAAGAGAGGGTTGTAATTAATAAGATGAGAAAGAATATTGGAGCAGTAAAGTTTAAACTTGAGCAAGTATTAGGAGATAGGTGACCCTTTTGCCGCACTACCAGAAGTGTCCTTATTTATGTTTCAAACAACTGTTGCCCACCTCTGATGATGGCCAGCTACCAAATGGCCATTAATTAAATGCATAGAAACCCAATCGAGAGGCAACAAAACGAGATACACATGTAAGAGTCAGAGAAATCTTTCTGGTTGATTCTGTGATTCGTTAATTGCTTCTTCACCAAGTATAGACAGATACTGCCATCGCATTTTGCCCAGTTACTGGCTTCTTTACAAAATCATGTGCCTAGCTAGAATTTAAAGTAGGTACGTCCTAACGAGTGATACATCAGTATTCCATGAGGGCTCTTATAGCCGTAATCAACTCGAAATTCTCTCAGTTACTGGTCAGTAAACGGACATGGTTCTATGCCACTGTGACTTGGTCACAGCGTGCGAATGCTGAACACTGGCAGTTGGATCATTCATAGCCGAACACGATGCCACATGGATGGATATATTTTCCCACAACAGTGGCATAGAACCTTGTCCGTTTACTGATCAGTAACTGACCATTTTGAGTCGATAACGGCTGCAAGAGCCCTCTTGAATATTGGTGCATCACTTGTTATGGCGTATCTACTTTAAATTCTGTGTCTGGCTAGACACATGATTTTGCCCTGAGGAAGCCTGTTACAGGACAAAACGCATTGGCTGTAGCTATCTATACTTGGTGAAGAATCAATTGATTAAAGAATCACAGAATCAACCAGAAAGATTTCTTTGACTCACTTCTTCTTGATGTGTTATGTACTAATCTTACATGCGTATCTTGTTTTGTTGCCTCTCGATTGTGTTTCTAAGCAGTAAAGTTTACCGGCAAGTGATCTGGCCATTACTTCCTCCAGACGTTCCTCGACCAAGTCCCTACATATTGAGGATAATCTGATAGAGACTTTTAGCCGCAGATTCCTTACCTAGAAATATTCCCAGGTGTCAGACTGGATCCGGAAATTTTTGAGCAGGACCCCTGCGCGCCGGTAGGTGGCGTAGTTCGGCTCTGCGTTGGGGTCCTCCGAGCCAGAAGTGACGTATGCAGTACCTATATAGGCACCACCTCTGCGTTCTTTCCTTTCAGCGCCAGATGGTGCAGAGCTACCCCATAGTCACTTTTTGACTGACTTTTTTTGACTTTCTGTCAAACACATTTTTGGGACATTCTTTCTCTTGGTGTGACAGGATATCCCCTAAAAAAAACAGCTGGTTTCAAACTATGTGGTGCCTGTTGGAGACGGATGTCTGTGACAGATCCTCACTTGGTCTGTCTATGGTGCCTCGAGAAAGACCATGACCCGAAGACCTGCGAAGATTGCCGCACCATGCACCCGAAGGCGCTGAGAGAGCGCTTCCTCAAGCTCCTCGCCGCCTGACCTCACGACAGTAAAGATCCCAGTCGCGTGAAGGTCCCGGGACCGATCGAGGAGCGGCACCTGACTGTCATCATCCCGGTCGAAGTCGTCGTCGGGTAAGTCGCACAAGAAATATAAATCTAAGAGTCGAAGAGGTCTTTGACTTCTCTGCGTCTGTCCAAATCCTCAGACAAGGCAGCACCCGCACTCCAGGCCCCGCGCCTCCCTGGAGCCCCAACCAGGGTTGTCTATGCGCTTCCCTGACAACTAAGAAAATTCTATGAAGCAATGTACCTGATTCTTAGGAGTCCGGAACCCTCTGGATTGCCATCAGGCCCCATTGGTTAAGGAGGGACCCCTACTGTATTCCCACCAGTGTGTACGCCCTTGATGCCAGTCAAGCCCTTTGGAACTGGTGCTTAATCCAGAGCAGCGCCGACAGCAAGACTGAGACCTTCTCCAGCTCCTGTACTGAATCTCCTGGCGCCGGTTATCGACGACACCATTCCCATCGTCCTCCACTCCGACACAGAGCAGACTGGTGTTGCACAGCGTCTGTTCCAGTGCCTTCTGGACCCATGCCTACCGGTCAGAGCCAGGGCCTTTTGTCTTTGACAGGCCAGGTACAGGGGATGAATGGGAGGAGTATGGCGATCTTGATAAATATAACCGCCCATTGGATGATACCGAGGACACCTGGAATGAAGAGCTGGTGGATGCCAGTGGGCTAGACACCTCACTTGACACTGGCTTGGTCTCCCCTCCTACTGTTGCTACAGAGGAGGTGGCCTCTTTCGCTATTAGGTTGTGTAGGGCAGCTGAGGTCTTGGACCTCAGTGGCAGTCAAGACTAACATCTTGACAGAGGTGCTTCAGCAGGGGACCGCTCCCTCTGAACCCTTGCTCCTCTTTAATGAAGCCCTCACAACATTCTCCTCTGGGCCTGGTCCAAGCCCCATACCGGAGCTCCTGTGCAAGGATGATTGCCCACCGCCCTGCTCCATAGTACCCCAGTTACCTCACCTAGCACCCCACTCTGGAGAGCTTGGTGGTCCAGGCCTCCTCTTCCAGAATCAACCCTGGCGCTTTCCCTTCCACTCCACCAGATAGGGAATCCAAGGGGCTGGGCACCTTTGGAAAGAGAATGTTCCCTTCCGCTGGCCTAGCACTGTGGTCAGTGAACACTGTGGGCCTCTTGGGCCATTATTCCTACTTGATCTGGGACTGCGCAAGTGCTGCCTATAGTCTCGGAGGAGGCCTGAGCCATACTCTCTCAGGCTATTGTCGATGGGAGGGCCGTTCATAGTGGGCCACGAGCAGTTTCAATTTGCTGTGCTCCCCTTTGGCCTCACCAGTTCCCCTTGGGTGTTCACCAAGGTGATGGCAGTGGTTGCAGCACATCTGAAGAGGTCTGGGATTCAAGTCTCTCCCTGCCTCGACGATTGGCTGTTGAAAGCGGACTCTCCCCAGGCAGCGTCTCCAACCTCCAGACTACGATTAACTTCCTGCACTCACTGGGATTAACGTACCGAAGTCGCACCTGATGTCCTCTCAGACACTATCTTTCATCGGAGCTGTTCTCTACACAGTGCAGTTTTGGGCTTATCCTCCCGAATGACGAGCCCATGATATTCAGGTTAAAATACAGATGTATCAGCCTCTATCCTGAGTTTCAGTGCGATAGACTCAGAGGCTGCTGGGCCTCAGCCGCCCGCATCCTGCTATTGAAGCATGTCTGCTGACAAATGCGGGCTCTGCGGTGGGACTTGAAGTTCCAATGGGCGCAGCATCAGGGTAATCTCTGAAAAGATCCAGATCTCAGAGGGAACTGCAACAGATTTGCAGTGGTGGCTGACAAACCGCAATTGGTTCAGTGGCAGACCCCTCTCCCACCCAAAGCCAGAACGACTGTAGTGACACACGCGTCACTCCTGGACTGGGGCGGCCATCTGAGGAAGATAGAGATAAGAGGACTCTGGTCTCCGGGGAAGTCCGGACTCCACATAAACTTGTTGGAGCTTCGGGTTACTCACTTGGCAATGAAGGAGGTGGTGCAAGGTCTCTTCCAAGAGTGTGGAGAGCCTTGGTTAGATCTGTTCGCCACTGCCGTGAACGCACAACGTCAGCAGTTCTGGGCGCGATAGTTTCCAAGGCGGCTCTCGCTGTGAGGCGCATTTCACCTCGAGTGGAGCTCTGGCCTCCTGTGCGCATTTAACCAATACCACTCCTGCCCAGAGTTATCAAGAAGATCAGGAACTGTCGTGTAGTTCCTATATTACCCATACATGACCTGCACGTTCCGATAACATAAACTGTGGGTTTGGTGGCAGACTGACTATGAGCACCCCCACCAAGAAATGTTAGCCTGTTTGCATAAGCTAGCTCACAGTGCCACTAGTGTCTCCTCTTATCAGGGAGAGAATAGTTTCTGGCAACCTCGGAACATGACAACCCTTATCCCTCAGGATCGTGGAAACAATGTACTACTTTTTGCTCAGTCACTCGTGCTTACTTATCTTGTCTCAGAGATGCACAGAATAAACAGCCTGGGCGTTTCAATAAGGGTTTATTGCACAGTTATTTTTATGTATAATATATGAGCTGCAACAACCATTAGACAGTAGCAGAGATATGATTAGCAGTACAGTGAATATAAATGGATAGTACAGTTCTACCATCTTGCAATACGCATGAATAAATGCATGAATATAAAATGCAGGATAAAAGAAAGCGCGTACTCCTATGATGCCTGTCTAGATGTACCTAAGTGTACCTAGCATGTGAGTAGGTGTGAAGCCAAGAATCCCTCTAGCATTCAGCCGAACCCCATTACCTGAAGCGTGAGAATGTAGGAGCCCTTCTTGGTCACGAGTTGGACACCCCGCGAGGGATGTTCAGACCACTGTCAGCTGGAGCGTCTACATGCAGGAGCCTCAGCGTCTCTGGTCAGTGTGTCGGCCTGGAAGTCTCGGTTCCCTCTAACACTAGCAAGAGGTGCTGTATTTATACAGAAAGTATTTAGGGCTCCTTTGTCCCTTGTTGCTTGTATTAGCCATTGTTGGATTTGAGGATGACGTATGGGATGAACCGTGTACGTAGATATGGGGAGGAAGGTGGTGTAGCCCCAGCCTGGTTTCTAAGAACCCTTATGAATATTCATTCATACTGTGTGAGTCTATTGATGGAGTTAGACTCTATTGTTTAGCAGAAACCCTCCTTCTGCACCCAGGACTAGAACTACATAAAGGTTCAATCCTAAAAGGCTTGTTACAGTGTAGTGTAGTGTAGGGAAGGTAATGTAGGTGAAAGTGTATGATGTTACCCGGGCCTATATTAGGGCACCTATATGGAACATAACACCCACTCCTCTTCCGAACAGTCAATAATGATAAAAATGCTAGCGAACTACTATTTCAACTAGGTAGCAGCGCATAAAAATATCAGTGAGCCACGTAAAAACATATTTCTAAAACATTAAAAGCATTTAAAAATAGTCTAAGCGGTGAAAATTCTACTGAAAATCAGTTGTTTTGAAAATGTTATTTAAGCGAAAGTCCTAGACGAGTTCGTTTATATAGGTCGAACCACTATAAGCGTCAGGAGGCCATGCTTTTCAGCGAAAGTGTCAATTTTAAAGGAAATGTTCCAAATTTAGTTGAGTTTTGGAGAAAAAGAACAAACTGAATTCTTTCCCAGCACAATGAGCCAATTGTAGATTAAGTGTCCTGGCTGGGAGACGCAACATCGTCGTTGCTTGCTGCTGCAGGGGACGGTCCTTGTAACACCTCGCAAAGTACGTCAATGGAGCACAGATGATATTCAGTACTGCCAATAGCTGTTGTAGAGGCAGCCGGTGCTGTAGTCGATACCTCGGTGCTAGTGGTGGAGCTGATGCTCAACCCAGTTGTTAAAGGCACCTGCGGATTCTCGAGGAATGCAGCCATCAAGATGGGAATACGCTGGGGACATTGCCGAGCGCGGGCCCTCAGGGGTTCCAGCCGGGTATTCAAGTCCGCAGGCGTGTCCGTTGCAAGTGTCAGACAGAGGTCCAACACTCATTCGTCACCGCAAAACAGGCATCGAAGAACAGGTAAGATGCAGTCCATCCAGACTGGTCTAAATGATAGGAACCAAGAGGCGCTTAGTTCCCTTAGGCGAGGTGTGCCCAGATGTTGTACCATGCGTTCACGGTATTTGCGCTCCAGGAGCGCTTTTGCCATCTCGTTGGTGATTGGGCCGTCTCATGCTCGGCGCAGATAAATGACCCAATCAGGATTCCTGCGATAGAAAGCAGGATCAGCGGAAGACCTCCAAAAACGCTTCCCAATACGGAGTGTATAAAATTTGGAATAACTCAGAGGATTGTCTGAAAGGTGCTAAGAAGTCCTGACCCTATGGTCTTAAATAGATGTACAATACCACTCGTATCAGACATATTAAAGATACGACCCACCATTTCTGCGAAATGAATGGGGCAGTTTGTACGTATAAGTGCCTGTATCTCAGTCGAGGTCCTTGCGATTTGAAGATCAAAGGTCTCTCGAGCGGAGGTTAAGGGTACAGTTTGCTGCAAAAGCATGGCTTTCAGTCTGCTCAAAGTATCAAACTGTATAAAGGAAACATTCAACGAAGGCCATAACGGCGCCTCCCTGACTGTATTTGTTGGGGAAACAATACTTGCATACAGCAAGTAACCCTGGAGTTCACAGTGACCAGATAGGCAATGCCCGGAAGCATCCCACAGCAGCCTTGATCGTTCAGCATCTAGTAACTCCCATTCGAGAGCAGCTCGAATACCGGTGTAATCACGGCAGCTGGAGTCCCTTTCATGTGGCAAGACAAATTTGCTACCGAACCATTACATGCTCCGTGCAGTGAGATGTCTTGGCACATGAGAGAACCGCTTAAAGCGTTCTTGCAGTTTGTACCACTTAGAAACACTTCTCAATCCCCACTCCGGCATCGAAATCTATATGGTAATTCCCAGGATTCCTTAATGTATTCCTCACCCATGTTTTCATATCTGCCTGCCTGCCTTTGCTCAAGGCAATATTGAAACTGAAAAGTAGTGACCGGTAGAGTTATGTGGCCATGGATTAGCCATTCTGTTGATGGTGATTCCGCCACTGTAAATGGTAGTCTATCCAGTTTTTCAATACGCAGCATTGTATATTTTGCTCCCCTTTGTGCCATTTCAACCTGTTTATCTGTTAGATTATATTCAGAAAACAGAGACGTACTGTTGATGAAACGCCAAGGCACATAGCCTGCCCGCAAAGATTGCAGCATCCAGCTTAGTAACATAATAGAACGTAACTGAGATTGCCCGTGTTGTAATATGGCCAAATCTTGTTCTAGTATGTCTATTGCAGAAGACACAATGTTGCCTAAAGAATATATCCTGGAGGTCAAAGTTGTTAACCCATTGTCTACCACAGCTAACGCTTTCTCCAAGTTAATACGGTCAATTTCCCGTATACTCTCGGCGGCCCCTTGTTGGGATATTTTCCAATTTTCATTATAGGCAGCATAAATGCCGGCATATATGAAACGCTTTTGACGGAGTTTCCTGGGACCTTGTAAAAAATCCATGTCTTTTGAGAGTAAGGATAAGTGGTGTTTCACTTCTGTGAGTGTTGAGGTTTCTAGCCAATCAAGGCACAACTTCCCAACACTGTAGGATGTCACTACCCCTGGGTGTTCTCTTTGTACATAGCGTGGGTCTGGCCTATGGATACTGTACTCTTCGGTAGTACCCAAGAATCGTTTCTGACATTCGTTCGTGTCTAAGGGCCAAACCAACCATTCTTTCCAATCAGGGTCTGATCTATTGTACTTTAGAATGTCATCTACTGTCGCCCCTTCCTGTGAAGTCGAATTTTGCCACCCATGTGATGGTATCGGAAACCGAGGTAAGGTCCTTGTTCTTGGCTAATCCAAGACAGGATGTCTCTTGCACAGTGTCATTTAAAAATATTATCTGCTGTGGAATGAGGCATGCTCTAAATAGCGCTTCTGTTCCCTGGACTTGCCAGTCTCTAGAACCCCCAGACTGATTTTAAGTCTATTGTGTCCTTCCATAGGTCAAACCCTTGTTCAGACAATTGGGCAATAAAGGAAGCAGAGTATATCTGTTTGGTGTTAGTCAACATAATTTTCAGTGCTGATGTCGGTGTAACCTTATAATAAAATGAGGTCGGGTCAGTGGTGTTAAACCCTGAAAAATATGAAAATTTCTGTGCAAATGTTTGCGAACTACCTTTAGGTGGTGTAGGGCAATGCTCCCACTGGTGGTACTCAAAAACATTTCTAGGTGAAATAGATTTGTGCAGGAAAAGATGACCATAATGTTGATAACAGTACAAAGTGTCATAGTTTGAATTACCTTCTAACATTTCATTGTTCGGAAATGCAGCAGTTTTCTCTAAATCAGACAACATGTTATTAACAGTTTCAGAGTCCCAATCATCAGAAAATGTACTGGAGGTAATGATATCACTTAATGAAATTTTAAATACATGAGAAATTTTTAAAAGTTCAGTAGGACCGAATATTTCGAAATCAACCTTGTCCCAAACTATACCGTCCGGTATAGGAACTGCTGTAATGTTCACCTGATGACAAGTCTCTTTGTTCACGATGTGAGGACTGATGTGGCTTCAGAATCAAATTAACTTTTTGGGCTGCGGAGCTTTGTTGAAGGTATCGTCCATTAATAAGCATGCTAAAAGTTATAATTAAGCCTAGCCAGAAAAGAAAAAATAGAATCCCACTAATTACCCAGAGTTCTAACCAAGGCGATACCAGGTAAGTCTTTTTGAGAAAGTTTAGAAAGTCTTTAACTTGCTGCTTGCGTGAATTTTGGGCTGGCGTTGTTTCCAGTTCACTTGGATCCAAGGAAAACGTATCAAAGTTCATGAAGTAGCCAGAAGCAGTTCGATCAATTGTAGGAATTGCATCGGGATTTGTTGAAATCGCATTTTGCTCTTGTCGAGGCATGTTGACGTAAACGTCCGTATTTGGTCTTATTGCAACTTGGTTGTTGTTTTGAGTTTCATTTTGAAGATGAACTTCTGGTTCAAGAGGAACGAGTTCCATAGCATTGTTGCCTAGTCCTTCATTCCGTACAGGTGGCTCTTCAAACGTGATGAGTCTTTCTGTTTGAACTTCTTGGATTGTAGCTAGAGGAGGGCGTCTGCTACTGTGGAGTCCACGAGGCCTACTGTTCAGTATCAGGCCACATAGTGTGGTTTGATTAAGTCGATTGAGACAAATCTTTTCTCCTTTTTCCGGCAAGGCGGCAAAGTACAGTTCTTGTTCCTTGAACTGCTAGGACAGGTACAGGTGTTCTGTAGGATGGTCCAAATTCTTTTTTGTCCGCTATTTTCTCTCTGACCAGATCCCCGACTTTTGGGATCCAGACAGGTCTTGCCGTGACTGCCTTGACTTCCCCAGTGGCGGTCTGTTTTAAATGGACGTTGCTTTGTTGTGTCCTGGATTCATTTAGATCCTGTAAAACAGCCAAACGATCATGGATATCAAATGGTTTCTCATCCGCCACTGCGCCTTCACAATCAAGATCAGGTACCCACATTCTCGTCCCAAATAGGACCTCATATGGAGTGACACCCCCTAGAGAACTTCTTGGCTGGTTATTGAGTGCCCGTTGTACCCCATATAGGTGATTGACCCAACTACCGCCCTTGCCTAATACCCTAGCTGTTAAAGATTGCTTTAAGTCCCGGTTTTTCCTCTCCACAACCGAATTTCCCTTAGGATGGTACGGAGAGGAGTACCGCAGAGCTACGCCCATACTTTCCATGGCCTCTTTGTAAGCCCGAGAGTTAAACGCCGAGCCACGGTCAGAATGTAACGTTCCAACTGCGTATGTCCCTATAAAGACTCGCAAATCTTTGATAACAGTACGAGTGTCTGCCGAGCGCTGAGGCCAGACCCATAGGAATCTTGAGCAGGAATCCACTGCAACCATGATATACTTGTAAGCCCCATCAGATTGTAAGGGGCCGCAGTGGTCCAGATACACACATGCGAGAGGTTTGTCAGATATTAATAGTGGTGTCTGCGCCGGGCGTTTTATGGTGGAGCCTTTCATCTGTTGGCAGATGTCACATTTCAAGACATAGTCTTTAGTTTGTTTTGTTAGACCTGGCCACCAATAGCGCTGTTTCAGCAATGAAATAGTCGCTGTAACGCCTGTATGCGCAGAGCCCAAACCCTCGTGTGCTGCTAGTATTAAACCTTGCCTACGATCCATATTTGGTATTACTCTGTCCCCCACTCCAGGAATCTGAGCATATGGAATGTTGTTTGCATCTAACTTATAGGAGTACTTGAGTGGAAATTTCTTTGGTACTGCACCGCTGTTTTTGCTTGAAGCAATAACAGCCACCATAATCTCACCGTCTATTCTCGATTTTGAACGAGTGATTGCAGCTACGGAAGCCGTGCGTACAGCCCCCTTTGCGGCTTCATCAGCCAATGAATTCCCTTCAACGTGAACGCCATCACGTTGATGACTCAGTGTATGGATCACGTGAGCCCTTGGTAGTTCGTTCTTCAACTCCACTACCTGTTCCCATAGCATTGTATGCTTAATTGTGCCACCTTTTACGTCTTTAAACCTGTTCTAGTTCCCAATGATATAAATATTCATTGTATGACTGCACACAGTAAAAGGAATCACACACAATTAGTGTGGGGAATTCGTGATCCGTATTTACAAGTGCCAGTATCAGTGCTTTTAACTCTGCCAACTGAGCCGTGCAGTCTCCTAGAGATTGCGTTTTTGTGCAACTCGGATGGAACTTTCCATCCTGCATGCGACCTTTAACGATCGCACATGCCGCGCTGTATTGTTGCTTACTCCCTATGGCCGGTTGAGCAGATCCGTCAGTGTAAATAATATATTGATACTGATCTAGAGGCAAGATTTCATTTGGTAGAGGATATTCTTGTTCGTATTGCAGAAATGCTTGTGTTTTTAGACTTGGATCAAATCTGTATTCAACATCCGTTGCAGTAAGAGAATTAGCCCATTGTATCCACCTCGGATGTAAAGCTTTTGCATTTGGAATGCTAGCCTTTGTAACAGCTTCTAAAGCTGGTACTGGGGTTACGACAATTATGCGTTTCCCCTGAGCCAGTGCTCTTTCTCTTGCTACTGCGGTCTGAACTGCTGTCAGGACTTTTTCTGTTGAAGTGAAACGCATTTCTGCGCTTGTGTACAGGTGTAATTTGTAAGCGATTGGTACGGTTTCGCCTTCATTGAAGGTAAAGTAAGTGTACCGCATTGACCAGCTATTATTCGGATCACTAAGTTGCGTACGTTTACACGTGTCTGTAAGTGTTTGGAAGCTATCATGTCTTCTTGTAGTGAACGTAGGATGTTTGTGTGTTCCTGTGTCCAATGTCTGACTGAAAAGTCAGGTTTGATTAAGTCGTAGAAAGGTTTTACTCTTTCTGCGTAATCTAAAATGTATGTTCTGCCGAAATTTAGGAATCCCAGTATTGATTGTAGATTTTTTAATGATTTCGGTGGTTGAAGCAGCGCACACTTTTCTAAAAAGTTAGCTGCCAGGCTTTTCCCTTCACTTGAAAGCTCATATCCTAAAAATAGGACTTTGAGGTGGGCTATTTTTGATTTCTTAAAATAAAATTTGTAGCCCTCAGAGGCGAATCCCATTATAATGGTGCTCACCCTGCTCAAGTGCCTTTTTAAGTCATCGTCCGTCAGATAAATATCATCCACATAGGACAATGCTTCTTCATCAAAATTTTGGAGCAACTCAGTTACTCTTGCTGAGAATACCCCCGGGCTGTTCTTAAACCCCTGGGGGAGGCGACAAAATTGTCCCTGGGACCCCAACGCAGAGAATGCGGTCAAATACCTGCTTTCAGGTACTATATTAGGGCAGAAGAATCCATTTGAGCTATCTAGTGTAGTTTTGTACTTTTTCCGCACAATGTTATTCATTAATGCGGCACTGTGTGCGTTTTGAACAGCGAATGTCTTTGTGCATGTGTTTAAATGTCTGTAATCTAAAACTAGAGGATATGAGTTGTCTGGTTTTGATACTGGAAACAAGGGGTTGTTCATTGGTGAGGTGCATGTTTCAATCACCTCTTGGTATTCAAGTTGATCTAAGATCTCCCTGACCTGTTTTTTAGCTTCTTGCTTTATTGGGTATTGCCTCTGAGCATTTGGTGAAACGTTTAACGGGATCACGTGGTGGGTTGAATCCTCATCCCAACCGGCATTATTTTTGTACAATGCTGGAGCTAGGGCAACCGCCCACTCCTGTGCATATGCATGTTTAAGGTGTATGGGAACGAGGTCAGAGAATGCTGGAAAAATTACCGTTTTACCCCTAGGGCACGCCATAACGAATGCTGGCGGCCAATCTTGTTCAGCTAATAGGATGTCATAACCAGATGACAGATTCTTCCAAAATAGACCTTTAACTTTCCTGGGCTTGTCCCCCTCCATTTGGAGTGTTATTTCGTGTAACTTATGTGGGACGCTCACCCTTGTATCTGGTGTTTCCACCGTGATGTAATCATTCAAGTCCGCTGTCACCAGAAATTCCATCAGGTTCTGGCGAGCTATTGTTACTTCTGCCGCACTGTCTAGCATCGTCAGAGCCCATTCCCTGTTCAGAAGCTGCGTCCTCAGAACTCTGGCCATGTCTGATCTTTATGCCTGCAACTTTCTTCTTCTTAAACTGAGGTTTTGATTTTGGCTTTTCTTCTTTTTTGGAAGTATAGTCTTGAGCGTGCTGCTTGTCTCTGGACTTTCTACGCTCCTCTTTGTGTTCTGACCGTCCTTCTCTCTCTCAGAGTTTTTCGTCGAGCCCTGAAAGGAACGAGAGGAACGTGTATCAGTATCCTGATACCTGTCAGGTTTCCTAATATTATCCCTATTCCTGAGGTTGTACCTCTTCCCAGAGGGCTCCTGTGGAGGAGATCTACCTCTGGATTGAGATCTGTTTCCTTTAAATGTTTGTTGTTTTTTATTATCCCACTTCTTTTTAGAAGAAGCAGGTGTCTGCTTGGTAGTGTCCTTTTCAGGACTGCCCATCAGTTGTGGTTTTAATGCTTTCCCACCCAAACTGTCTCTGCCTAATTCTGCATACGCAGTTTCAATTATTTTGGGTAGTTCCTGTTGTTGATCCAATGGACTGAACTCCCTTAGGCGTTGGCGGATTGCCACTGAAGCTGGTTCCCCTTTAATATTAGCTAGCATTATGGCTGATACCTGGTCATAGTTATTTAATAACTTCATCCCCAAGTTTAGAGCAGGCTCTGCCCCGTACTCGTTTTGTATTTGTCTTAATACATCTGGTATCACCGCTAATGAAGGAATACCATGTGTCCTGGTATATATGGCGTTACAGCAAACAAATGATGGACGGAATGCTGACCATGCAAACATTCTCCCCCAGTCAAAAGATCTGGGTTAAATCCATCGTTCTTTTGCCCACTGACAATGCTGTCAGCATTCCGTCCATCATTTGTTTGCTGTAACACTTTTCGCCCTAAGTGGGATGGGTATGCCCAGACGTGGGACCCTTGCTCACTGTGCCACTGGATTCAAGCTAGCCTGGCTGAAGAAGGGTGACATACCCTGAAACCGGTCCCAGGATGCTTGTTTCCGGTCCAGGGAGGACCTGGCCTGGCAGTTCGGTCTGGACTGTTCCCATGGGGCACAGGGTCAAGACTGATTTGCATATGGCTGGGTCCAAACTGGGGTGGCGTAGTGGGCAAAAGAACAATGGATTTAACCCAGATCTTTTGACTGGGGGAGAATGTTTGCATTGTCAGCATTCCGTCCATCATTTGTTTGCTGTAACACTGGTATATATGGCAGCAAAGACTGTACCCCAAGAGGTGCAATCCTCTACTTGTGGTGTTATCCCCATGGGCAAGCAGATTGTTAGTATTCTGTGTTTTTCAAACGGGGTAGTATTCGGAAATACTGCCTCGAGCGGAGTTATTTTCTGAGCTACCCAGAATGGCATTTGTTCACGTTTCGTGGGCATCTTGCCCATTACTGCGTGTAATGTTTGTGGTGTGATTTTAGTTGCTGTACTCTGATATTGAGTTCCATTTGTTGCAACTGTTGTTGGTTGGACTGTGAAAGTCCTCATGACGAATTGCGTCACGTTTCTGTAGATTCTAATTAAATCCTTGTGTTGTATGAGTAAGTCTGCCTGTTGCATTGTTTCAATGTCAGGATGTGGTGTGTAGGCCGCTAATATTGGCCATGTTGCCCCGTCTCCTCCGAGCGGGCCTAATCTTACTCTATTTCTTATGTGGGGTAGGGCGCCTTTAAACCAGTATAAATGTTCCTGGTACGTGAGTGGAACCTCTATGTCCTCGCAAGGACCATATTCCACTGGTGCATCTCTTTCTGTATAGTAGTGAAATGTCTGTGTTCTTGCATCTGCTTCTGGGAATGTAACCCATGAATAGAATACCTCTGTTTTGTTTGATTTGTGTGCCTCAATCACGAAAGCTACTACGCCACCCCTAGCTGATAAACCATATTCTAGTAGTTTCAGGGTGATAGTAAGTCTGAATTTAGGTGCAATTTTAATTCCGTTTGCATCTCCTTCCTCGTCTGAGAGGGGGAGTGGATGCTGTAGTGGGTCTAAGACTGGTGTAGTCATTGTGTACAGTACACAAACTACTTTTCCAAGGAAACTATGATAAGGTTTTATGCACAATTTTAGGAACCAAATGTCCTTCAAGCTTGATTAACCAGCAGCCAATAAATAGGATATTTCGCCTACTCAGCTGTGGCGGAGTTTTGTGCCCACCCCCTCCAGACGTCTCTGGTGTTTTGTGAGTAGGGGTCTCTGAGAATAGCACAACTGAACTACTCCGATTCTACTGTTAAAAAAGTACCCAACCCACGTTGGTGGCGCCATGTTGTGTAGTTCCTATATTACCCATACAGGACCTGCGCGTTCGGATAACATACTGTGGGTTTGGTGGCAGACTGACTCTGAGCACCCCCACCGAGAAATGTTAGCCTGTTTGCATAAGCTAGCTCACAGTGCCACTAGTGCCTCCTCTTATCGGGGAAAGAATAGTTTCTGGCAACCTCAGAACATGACAACCCTGATCCCTCAGGATCGTGGAAACAATGTACTACTTTTCGCTCAGTCGCTCAGTCACTCGTGCTTACTTATCTTGTCTCAGAGATACACAGAATAAACAGCCTGGGCGTTTCAATAAGGGTTTATTGAACAGTTGTTATTCTTGTGTATAATATATGAGCTGCAACAACCATTAGACAGTAGCAGAGATATATGATTAGCAGTACAGTGAATATAAATGGGTAGTACAGTTCTACCATCTTGCAATACGCATGAATAAATACATGAATATAAAATGCAAGATAAAAGAAAGCGCGTACTCCTACGATGCCTGTCTAGATGTACCTAAGTGTACCTAGCATGTGACTAGGTGTGAAGCCAAGAATCCCTCTAGGATTTAGTCGAACCCCATTACCTGAAGCGTGAGAATGTAGGAGCCCTTCTTGGTCACGAGTTGGACACCCCGCGAGGGATGTTCAGACCACTGTCAGCTGGAGCGTCTGCATGCAGGAGCCTCAGTGTCTCTTGTCAGTGTGTCGGCCTGGAAGTCTCGGTTCCCTCTAACACTAGCAAGAGGTGCTGTATTTATACAGAGAGTATCTAGGGCTCCTTTGTCCCTTGCATTAGCCATTGTTGGATTTGAGGATGACGCATGGGATGAACCGTGTACGTAGATATGGGGCGGTGGTGTAGCCCCAGCCTGGTTTCTAAGAACCCTTATGAATATTCATTCATACTGTGTGAGTCTATTGATGGAGTTATAGGACTCTATTGTTCAGAGACACCCTCCTTCTGCACCCAGGACTAGAACTAGGTAAAGGTTCAATTCTAAAAGGCTCGTTACAGTGCAGTGTAGGGGAGGTAATGTAGGTGAAGGGGTGTATGATGTTACCCGGGCCTATATTAGGGTACCTATATGGAACATAATAGAACGACTGGGCCCAAGTTATTCTTGTGACTTCGGATTGGGCACAGAGAGTCTGGTATCCTGTACTGTTGAGCATTAGCATCTGTCCTCCAGTAAAGCTGCCTCTTCAGGAGGATCTTCCGTCTCAGCAACAGGGGAGAATCCTGCACCCGAACCTTCACACACTCCGCCTTCATGCGTGGAGATTATGCAATGACAGTTGAGAGCGTTCGACCCAAAGTCTGTGATGTTCTTCTGGCAGCCAAGCGTCCCTATACCAAAACGGTGTGCACCTGCCGCTTGGGCACACATGTGGCACGGTGTGTATTGAGAAACATTAATCCCCTATCTGCTCCTCTTTCTCAGGTCTTATTATTTGTCCTTTCTTTAGCCCAGCATAGCTCTGCCCTAGGCACAGTTAAGAACAATTTTTCATCCATTTTTGAAGTTGCGGGACCAACCTTCCATATTTAAGTCGCCTGTTTTGACAAGTTTCGCAAAGCTTTGCAACACGTTTCCCCCAGTCCATTCATCGTGCTCCTGTGAGATTTGAACCTGGTCCTTGCTTTCCTGAGTTGTGCGGCTTTTAAGCCGTTGCACAACTGCCCTCTTCGATTATGGACCCTCAAGACCACTTCTCTGGTGGCTGTTACATTGGCCAGGATGGTCAGCGAGTTGTAGGTACACTCTGTGCATCCTCCATATACTACTTTCTACCCTGGCAAACTGGTGCTTCGGACCAGTGCATCCTTCCTTCCTTCCGAAGGTAGTCAGTCCTTTTCACATAGACCACACCATCACCCTGCCTACCTTTTTTGCCCTGCCTCATTCTTCCAAGGAAGAGGAGAGACTCCACTGTATGGACCCAAAAAGAGCGTGGTCGTTCTACCTACCGCGCTAAAGAATTCCCGGGTGGATGACCAACTGTTCATAGTGTGTATCAGGGCAAAGAAAGGGAAGGCTGTGCAGAAACAAACCATGTCCTGATGTATAGTGCTCTGCATAAATATCTGCTACACATTGGCAAAGAAGCAACCACCTGAGGGCTTGCACGCTCCTTCTACCAGAGCCAAAGCTGCGACCACTGCGTTAGCTCGCGGTGTTCGGGTCCTGGACATCAGTCAGGCTGCAATGTGGGTTCCTTGCACACGTTTAAGGAGCACTACTCTCTGGGCAGTCCAGTCAGTCGGGATGGGCATTTGGTCCATTCGGTCCTGCAGGACTTTCTAGTCTAAATTGGGTTCGCAGACCTGCCTCCATGGAGGCTTTGCTTGGCTTCTATGGTAAAGAATTGGCAGCTAGATGTCTCTATCAGATACTATCAGAATAAGTTGCTTACCTTCGGTAACACTTTATCTGGTGGAGAGACTATCTAGCAGAAGATTCCTTACCGACCCGCTCATCCTCCTGGATTTGCGACTTGGTTAAAGGATGAGGGCTTCCCCTTGAAAAGGGCCCAAGAAACTCACACCAGTGGGGAGTCTTCATCTTGGCGCCGCACTCCTGGCATGGAAAGTCACAAAATGAACTGCCAGTGTCCCGTGGTGGCACCTATATAGTTACAAACAACAAAGTGTCAGGGTGTGTGCTATCGAATGAAAAACATTTGTACAAAAACCACCTGAACTGCTAGAGTGGTTTCGTGTGTTTATTACACTTTCATGAATTAGTCAGATTTGGACATAAACATTAAATTTTTGAGTCATATCACGACCAAGAAAAACAACAAATTTAGAACAATACGCACAACATGAATAACAAAATAGAAAAGCACGAAAAGTTACACAATGTTACAGGCAAATAGAAGTAACCAGTCCTTTGATTGTACAGAGGTGTGTGGCGGCACAGACAATTTTCAATTTCAAAGGCTGCAACCTGCCAACAACAGCTAGTCATGTAAAACAATCGCAACAGGCAGATTGCCCTGTTTGCATGCTGTATAATTCTGTAGTTGAAGATTAGAGTTGGGACTAGCTGAGTAGGGTCAACGCGTTTCAGAACCCCGAATTTCTTTAAGGGTTCTTCCTCAGGACCGGGACTAGGCCAAGCACTGTGATACACACAAAAAATTACAAAAGGAGTGATTAGGTTTTTGTCCCTAGTTTTAAAATTAGCCCTACTTATCGTTATAAGGATAACAAGTGTGTCCTTACCCTTCAAGCTTGTGAAGTAAACACAGCAATATGAAACCCGTGGGGGCACATATATCCTCTTTAAATGCGGGTTTCTGAAAATAGTAGAGAACAAAATAAGGGCTTAGTGAAGCTATACAATAGACAACTATTAGTCTAAGTAGACTATTGAAGCGCCACATTGCTTGTGGGGTGAATATAAATGCCAAACAGAACTTCTGAAAATAGTTTTAAACACTATCTAAGCTTCATTTTGCCCGTGTAACTGTTGTAATCAAGGATGGCCCTAAAGCGTGGCCACACTGTATACTTTGACTATAACCGTTCCGTGGGACCTGCGCATATTATTGCCATGAAAATGAAACAAAACTGCTACGACTTGCCTCTGAACCTTGGGCTCTATGGTAGATTACAGTTGCCGTAAAGGGAAGCTGGAGAAAGATTTCACATTGTGGTGACCCTGTATGAAGTAATTAATGTACTAGTAAAAACAAGAAAGCAACTTGCTCAGTTTTGACACTTTTAAAGAAACTGCTGTAGACAGAACAAACGGCACCAATATTAAACTCACTTCGTTTGTCAAGGCGTCACCGGCAGACTCGTGGCGTGTCGGTAAACGATCAGTCAGTCGATTCCTGAACAGATTAAAACAAGATGTAAGCGTATGTGTAACTACAGAGTGCGCTCTCTCTAGCGCGATCGAACAGGTTCTCATAACTTGCCTAATTCCGGAAGCTTAAGCAAATACAATTTCACTCCGGCGTGCACGGGTCAAAGCGTCTCAGAAAAGCGGAAGTTTAACGTAGCCCGCATCGGACCAAACTTGTAGTTTCAGATGACATGGGGGCGCTTTGCATGATGGTACTTGTAGTCTAACAACAGGGCAAAGTGATTAAAGGTGGTTTTTGAGGCTGTATCCAAGAAGTTTATAATCTGTTTATCTCGGACATCTCATTCAGGCCGGAGGAGGCAGTATTGAATTTCATAATTAAGTAGGCCTCTCTTTGGAGAAGTGTTCTTTCAAAGTCGCCACCCCGATGGTTGGGTTTAATTACGCTGAGGACTGTCCAGTGGAAATCTTTTTCTGAATGGCCTAGATCTTGAAAATGCGTGACCAGGGGTGCATTAGGTACTCTATTCTTGATTCTGGAGCGGTGTTGAGTTATGCGCTGTCTGATTTCTTGTGCCGTTTTACCGATATAAACCAGCTGGCACGGGCAGACGATCGCATAGACCACATTCTTGGTCTTGCAAGTAGAAAATTCATTATGTCTCCATCTTTGAGGCCCATTGATGAACTCAGACCCCTCTAGAGTTGAACTACAAGCCTGGCAGTTACCGCATTTGTGGTGTCCGGAAACTGGTTGGAGGTTAAGAAAAGGGCGTATTGATTCAGCTTTCTTCTGAGGTTCATCTGATGCTCGTATGATACGTTGGCCAATGCTGGCATTCTTTTTCAAAGCAAAAAGAGGTATTTGGAGATCTTTGTCAACATCTTTTATCAAATGCCAATTTTGGCAGACAATTTTTTTGAAAGAATTTGTGAGGGGCCCAAATGTAGAGACACATACTAGGCGAGTCATTGGTTTTTTTCTTTTCTTTTCAAGCAGGACATCTCGTGGTGTAAATCACGCACGCTTGCGCGAATGTTTAAGCAATTTTGATGGGTACCCTTTGGCTCTCAGCTTCTCAGTCAGGGTTTGAGAATGGATCTCATAATCCTTCTTTCGTGTGCAGTTCCGTCGCACACGCAAGAACTGGCCGAACGGCAGGTTATATTTCAGGCTTTTAGGGTGAAAGCTGTTGAAATGCAGTGCAGTATTCTTATCTGTAGGCTTAGTGTATAGTGTGGTTATCAGTCCTGCTTCAGTGGGTCGTACCTCCACATCCAAGAATGTAAGACTGGTTGTGCTGTGTGCCAAACTGAACTGGATATCAGGATTCCTGTCATTGAGCCATGAATGAAACTTGAGGAGATCGTCCTCAGTGCCTGTCCAAATGCACCACACATCATCTATATATCGATGCCATTGTGCCACGTGATTTTTATATGGATTGTTGTTATAGATGTGCCGCTCCTCATATCTTGCCATATAGAGTACCGCCATCTCCGGTGCAAAGGGACATCGCATGGCGGTCCCTTTCACCTGGAGGAAGAAGTCATTCTCGAACTTGAAGTAGTTCTTTTTTTAATGCCAATGATGCCAGATTTAGAATGAATTGAGTGGGAACCCGGTGGGGGCGTTCTCTGCCCTCTAGATAAGATTCAAGGACTTCGAGCGGCACATCTATAACAACAATCCATATAAAAATCACGTGGCACAATGGCATCGATATATAGATGATGTGTGGTGCATTTGGACAGGCACTGAGGATGATCTCCTCAAGTTTCATTCATGGCTCAATGACAGGAATCCTGATATCCAGTTCAGTTTGGCGCACAGCACAACCAGTCTTACATTCTTGGATGTGGAGGTACGACCCACTGAAGCAGGAATGATAGCCACACTATACACTAAGCCTACAGATAAGAATACTGCACTGCATTTCAACAGCTTTCACCCTAAAAGCCTGAAATATAACCTGCCGTACGGCCAGTTCTTGCGTGTGCGACGGAACTGCACACGAAAGGAGGATTATGAGATCCATTCTCAAACCCTGACTGAGATGCTGAGAGCCAAAGGGTACCCATCAAAATTGCTTAAACATTCGCGCAAGCGTGCGTGGTTTACACCACGAGAAGTCCTGCTTGAAAAGAAAATCAAAAAACCAATGACTCACCTAGTATGTGTCTCTACATTTGGGCCCCTCACAAATTCTTTCAAAAAAATTGCCCGCCAAAATTGGCATTCGATAAAAGATGTTGACAAAGATCTCCAAATACCTCTTTTTGCTTTGAAAAAGAATGCCAGCATTGGCCAACGTATCATACGAGCATCAGATGAACCTCAGAAGAAAGCTGATTCAATACGCCCTTTTCTTAACCTCCAACCAGTTTCCGGACACCACAAATGCGGTAACTGCCAGCCTTGTAGTTCAACTCTAGAGGGGTCTGAGTTCATCAATGGGCCTCAAAGATGGAGACACGTGAATTTTCTACTTGCAAGACCAAGAATGTGGTCTATGCGATCGTCTGCCCGTGCCAGCTGGTTTATATCGGTAAAACGACACAAGAAATCAGACGGCGCATAACTCAACACCGCTCCAGAATCAAGAATAGAGTACCTAATGCACCCCTTGTCACGCATTTTCAAGATCTAAGCCATTCAGAAAAAGATTTCCACTGGACAGTACTCAGCGTAATTAAACCCAACCATCGGGGTGGCGACGTTGAAAGATCACTTCTCCAAAGAGAGGCCTACTTAATTATGAAATTCAATACTGCCTCCTCCGGCCTGAATGAGATGTCCGAGATAAAGAGATTATAAACTTCTTGGATACAGCCTCAAAAACCACCTTTAATCACTTTGCCCTGTTAGACTACAAGTACCATCATGCAATGCGCCCCTCGTCATCTGAATCTACAAGTTAGGTCCGATGCGGGCTACGTTAAATTCCGCATTTCTGAGACGCTTTGACCCGTGCACGCCGGAGTGAAATTGTATTTGCTTAAGCTACCGGAATTAGGCAAGTTATGAGAACCTGTTCGATCGCGCTAGAGAGAGCGCACTCTGTAGTTACACATACGCTTACATCTTGTTTTAATCTGTCCAGGAATCGACTGACTGATCGTTTACCGACACGCCACGAGTCTGCCGGTGACGCCTTGACAAACGAAGTGAGTTTAATATTGGTGCCGTTTGTTCTGTCTACAGCAGTTTCTTTAAAAGTGTCAAAACTGAGCAAGCTGCTTTCTTGTTTTTACTAGTACATTAATTACTTAATACAGGGTCACCACAATGTGAAATCTTTCTCCAGCTTCCCTTTACGGCAACTGTAATCTACCATAGAGCCCAAGGTTCAGAGGCAAGTCGTAGCAGTTTTGTTTCATTTTCATGGCAATAATATGCGCAGGTCCCACGTAACGGTTATAGTCAAAGTATACAGTGTGGCCACGCTTTAGGGCCATCCTTGATTAACAACAGTTACATGGGCAAAATGAAGCTTAGATAGTGTTTAAAACTATTTTCAGAAGTTCTGTTTGGCATTTATATTCACCCCACAAGCAATGTGCTGCTTCAATAGAGTCTACTTACACTAATAGTTGTCTATTGTATAGCTTCACTAAGCCCTTATTTTGTTCTCTACAATTTTCAGAAACCCGCATTTAAAGAGGATATATGTGCCCCCACGGGTTTCATATTGCTGTGTTTACTTCACAAGCTTGAAGGGTAAGGACACACTTTTTATCCTGATAACGATAAGTAGGGCTAATTTTAAAACTAGGAACAAAAACCTAATCACTCCTTTTGTAATTTTTTATGTGCATCACAGTGCTTGGCCTAGTCCCGGTCCTGAGGAAGAACCCTTAAAGAAATTCGGGGTTCTGAAACGCGTTGACCCTACTCTGCTAGTCACAACTCTAATCTTCAACTACAGAATTATACAGTATGCAAACAGGGCAATCTGCCTGTTGCGATTGTTTTACATGACTAGCTGTTGTTGGCAGGTTGCAGCCTTTGAAATTGAAAATTGTCTGTGCCGCCACACCTCTCTGTACAATCAAAGGACTGGTTACCTCTATTTGCCTTAACATTGTGTAACTTTTCGTGCTTTTCTATTTTGTTATTCATGTTGTGCGTATTGTTCTAAATTTGTTGTTTTTCTTGGTCGTGATATGACTCAAAAATTTAATGTTTGTCCAAATCTGACTAATTCATGAAAGTGTAATAAACACACGAAACCACTCTAGCAGTTCAGGTGGTTTTTGTACAAATGTTTTTCATTCGATAGCACACACCCTGACACTTTGTAGTTTGTAACTATTGAAGAGGCCCAGTTCGGGTGTGGTTTAGGGCCCAACCCCCTTCTTGTTAAAAAAGCCTATATAGTTACATCATACATCACTTCTGGCATGGATGACGCCAGTGCGGAGGTGAACTATGCCACCTACTGGCCTGCTGGGGTACTGCTCAATAATATCCAGATCCAGTCGGAAGCCTGGGGATAATTTTAAGGTAAGGAATCTGCAGCTAGATAGTCTCTACCAGATAAGGCGTAACCAAAGGTAATTAACTTGTTCTTCAAGGCTGGACTTTCCTGTTTTCGTTTTCGAATTGTTTTGAATTCTGGTGTTTTTTCTCTGTTTGCGAGTGTTTTTAAAACTAAGTGATGATAAGTGTTTACACTTTTTTGCGTTTTAAAAACTCACAAGGACAGTGCTTTTCCAGTGCTTACAGATTTGATTGCTCCACCAATATTGCATAACTTATATACAGTGTATTTGAGGGTCCTCAGCACCCTGGCAACACAAAGCACAGCTGAGCATGAGATAGTTTGCTGGTCTACTATGTGCATGGGGTGAGGCATGCATTAGCTAGGCAAGGGACTGCTCTGTCTGGCAAGTGAGTATTCACTGCTTGGCTGTTTTATTATAGGGTTGTTTGAAACTCAGGTAATTTGATGTAGCGTAATTACACGAAATTACCACAAAATTACATGTAATTACGCAAAATGCATCTCACACTCAAACTATCCCAAACAGTCCCCTTGGGTAAAGATTCAACTTGGAAAATGTCATTTTGTGTTGATTTCCCATCACTAGTGTTCAAAACACTGCTGCTCGAGTTCGCATTTTAGTTAGCACTCAAGTTATTTGAGCAGTCATCTCTGGTAAACAAAAAAATCTATCTGAAATGCCTCCCTCATTTAAAAATGACCCGAACGGTACATCTTCCATTAAACTTTTGCACTAAAATTACGTGATGTGGTGTAATGGCGAAATCTCTGTAATTAATTTTACATTTTGGTTCATGAAATTACCAAAATTACACCAGCTATGCCGGAGTACTCAAAATGTCCCCAAGGCCTATTTTATTCCTCACTAGGTGTGTACTTGTCTGATCAGGCTATCTGAAAGAGACACGTTAGTGACAGATTCCTTACCTTAGAATATCCCCAGGCGTCAGGCTGGATCCGGAAAGTTTTTTGCGTAGCAGTACCCTTGCGCGTCGGTAGGCGGCGTCGTGCGGCTCCGCGTCCGTCGTCGGCGTCGTGATCGCCGGGATGACGTCGCGGGCAGTACTTAGGCGCCGCCCCTGCGCGCTGACGTCAGTTCTTCTTTTTCCGCGCCACCAAGCGCAGATCCGGGAAGAGCAGTGCCCTGGTCATTTTTTGACCAACACTTTTGGTGAATTTTTCACTGTTTTTCTCAATCGACTTCAAGGTATTGTAGGGATGCCCGGGTTTAAACGTTGCGGCGCCTGTGCTCGGATGATGTCCGTCACAGACCCGCATTGGGAGTGTCTCTTCTGCCTCGGCCGAGGCCACGACACGGAGTCTTGTACCCACTGCCAGGCCCTCAACCCGAAAGCTTTGCGAGAGCGGTCTCGAAAGCTCCTCGAGGCCCGGCATTCGGCTCCGCGGAAGCCCCGGTCGCGTGAGAGGTCCAGGGGTCGATCGCGGAGTCCACACCGGTCGTCGGCATCGAATTCTTCTTCGTCCGGTAAGTCAAAACACAGAAAGTCCAAAAAGCATCGTCGCTCTAGGACTTCGCCTCGCCAGTCTCGCGACTCGGCTGAGGCCCCTCCCGGCACCGTCCCCGCGGCCCCGGACATGCCTGTGGAGTCGCCCCCGCAATACCCGTCCTTCCCGGGTTCGGGGGAGGATCCGGCCCAAGTGCAGGAATTCCTGTCGGCCATGGCCCGCCTCTTCGGGCCTCAAGGTCCCTCCGGTGCGCCTTCGGGCCCCGCGGGCCCTGATGGGGTTGCTCCGGCGTCGCCGACGGCTCCGGCCCCGGCGTCGCACGTGCCTCCAGCCTCGATTCCGGCTTCGGCCCCGGCCTCGATCCCGGCTCCGCAACCCCCATCGACGCCGGTCGACCTAACGACACCTCCGCCGGCGCCGATGTCTCCGGTGCCGTTCTCGACGCCGCCTGGGGCTCCGGGCGGCGTCGTCCCCCAGTTCCTTCCGGCTCCGGACATGGACCCGGACCGACGTCGCTCGACGCCGGTTCCGGCGCCGATGAGACCTTGGGTCCCAAATGTCCCTCCTCCCCCTTATTTTGAACCTGAGGAGGACCAGGAGGACTGGGAGGGGTCTGATGACCCTCTGACACAACAGTGTCAGTACGATGAGGACTGGACAGAGGGTCTAGGGGATGCCAGTGGTCTAGATACTTCCCCTGACACTGGCATGCTGTCTCCTCCCGTGGCTACGGAGGAGGGAGCCAATTTTGCAACGGTGTTGCGTAGGGCGGCTGGAGCCTTACATCTCCAACTCCCTAATGTGGCGGTCAAGCCTAATCTCTTGACAGAGGTGCTTCAGCCGGCAGCCTCCTCTACGGAGACTGTGCTGCCGTTTAACGACGCCCTCACTGACGTTCTTTGGGCGCCTGGTCCAAGCCCAACACAGGGGCTCCTGTGGATAGGAACGTGTCCCGACGCCATCGCCCAGCTTCGGGCGACCCCCTGTTTCTCTCTGTCCACCCCACCCCTGAGAGCTTGGTTGTCCAAGCCTCCGCTTCCCAAACCGCCTTCCCTACCGCCCCTCCGGATAGGGAATCCAAACGCCTGGATCAATTTGGGAAGAAGGGTTTTTCTTCCTCCAGTGCTGGCTTGCGGTCCATCAACACCGCCTGCCTTTTGGGCCGATATACCCACTCTTTGTGGGATTCGGTGGCGAATGTTTTGCCCCAGTGTTCTGAGGAGGTCCAGACACTGCTTTCCCGCGCCATTGCGGAAGGAAGGGATGCGGCCAAATACACAATAAGATGTGGCCTTGATACCGCCGACTCGCTGGGCAGGTCTATTGCAACGACGGTGGCGCTACGACGCCACGCCTGGCTGAGAACCACTGGTTTTTCAGGGGATGTCCAGAATACTCTCATGGACATGCCCTTTGATGGAGTCGGTCTTTTTGGGTCCAAAGCAGACCATGCGTTGGAGCGCTTTAAGGACTCACGGGCTACTGCAAAGTCCCTGGGCCTTTCTGCTACACGCCCTCCGCTGACTTCTGCTTTTCGCCCCTATCGTGGCCACGGTAGGGCGCCCCTTCACGTCAGCAGCCCAGCCACCGGCCCGCGCAGCAGGCGTCTTCGCGTGGCCGAGGACGTGGATTCCGCCGTGGCGGATCGGGCAACCAGCGTGCGGGTCAGGCCACCACCTCCAACCCGTCCGCGGCCTCCAAACCCTCCTAGTCCCTCCTTTCAGGTGCACAGCACGCCGGTAGGGGGCAGGGTCCGCCATCACCTTCCCCACTGGCGTACCATCACCTCGGACAGGTGGGTCTTGGACATTGTCCGAAGGGGCTACTCCCTCCCCTTCGAGACCACCCCCAGCCATGCCACCTCAATTCCACCGCATGTCAGGGGATCACTTGGTACTTCTGCAGAAGGAAGTCACTGCCCTCTTGGCCAAGAGGGCCATCGAGCATGTTCCGACCCCAGAAGTAGGGCGTGGTTGCTACTCCCACTACTTCCTGGTGCCCAAAAGGACAAGGAGGACATGCGTCCTATCTTGGACCTCCGGAACGTCAATCGCTTCCTCCGGAAGGAGAAGTTCAAGATGCTCACCCTAGCTCAGGTCTTGACTGCCCTCGACCCTGGAGACTGGTTGGTAGCGTTGGACTTGCAGGACGCATATTTCCACATCCCCGTCCTGCCGGCCCACCGGCGTTACCTTCGGTTCACGGTAGGCCCCGAGCATTTTCAGTTCACCGTGCTCCCCTTTGGCCTTACCAGTGCCCCTCGGGTGTTCACGAAAGTGTTGGCGGTGGTCGCAGCTCATCTGCGCCGGGCAGGGGTTTCAGTCTTCCCCTACCTCGACGACTGGCTGCTGAAGGCGGGCTCGTCCCAGGCAGTCGTCTCCCACCTCCAGACTACGGCCGAACTCCTGCACTCGCTGGGGTTCTCCATCAATGTGCCGAAGTCGCATCTGATTCCTTCTCCACAGCTCCTTTTCATCGGAGCAGTTCTGGACACGACGCAGTTTCGGGCCTATCCTCCCGAACGGCGAGTCCAGGATATTCAGGCTATGATTCCGATCTTTCAGCCTTTATCCTGGGTTTCGGTACGGATGACCCTGAGGCTGCTGGGCCTCATGGCCTCCTGCATCCTGCTGGTCAATCATGCCAGATGGCATATGCGGGCTCTGCAGTGGGACCTGAAGTTCCAGTGGGCGCAGCACCAGGGCAACCTGTCGGATCACGTCCAGATCTCGGAGGGGACTGCAAAACAGTTGCAGTGGTGGCTCTCGAACCGGCAATGGGTCATGGGCAGATCCCTCTCCCTTCCCCAGCCAGAGCACACAGTTGTGACGGACGCGTCCCTTCTGGGATGGGGCGGTCACATGGGAGAGGCGGAGATCAGAGGCCTCTGGTCTCCGACGGAGTCCCGGCTCCATATCAACTTTCTGGAGCTCCGGGCGATCCGACTTGCACTCAAGGCATTCCTTCCCTCTGTCAAAGGGAAGGTAGTGCAGATGTTCACAGACAACACCACCGCCATGTGGTACTGCAACAAACAGGGCGGGGTGGGGTCGTGGACCCTTTGTCAGCAGGCTCTGCGCCTCTGGACATGGCTGGAACATCAGGGCATGTTCCTGATGGTTCAACACCTGGCAGGTTCCCTGAACGCCAGGGCGGACGAACTCAGCCGCAGGTGCATGATGGATCACGAATGGCGTCTTCACTCGGAAGTGGCGCAAGGACTCTTTCTACAGTGGGGAGAGCCTTGGTTAGATCTATTCGCCACCGAAGAGAACGCGCAATGTCATCAGTTCTGCGCGTTGGAATTTCCAAGGCAGCACTCGCTCGGCGACGCTTTTCGTCACGAGTGGAGTTGCGGTCTATTGTACGCCTTTCCGCCTATACCACTTCTACCCAGAGTGTTGAAGAAGATTCGGCACGACCGGGCCCAAGTCATTCTTGTGGCTCCGGACTGGGCTCAAAGAGTTTGGTATCCCGAGCTACTCAATATGAGCGTAGATCCCCGATCCGTCTGCCTCTTCGGGAGGATCTTCTGTCGCAGCAGCAGGGGACGGTCCTCCACCCGAACCTGTCCAGCCTCCACCTGCTTGCGTGGAGATTGAGCGGCGGCAGTTGATTCCTTTCGACTTGCCTCCCGAAGTTTGTGATGTGATTCTGGCAGCCAGGCGTCCCTCCACTAAGGTGGTATACGCCTGCAGGTGGAACAAATTTGTGGCATGGTGCACAGCAAAGGCTGTGAATCCCCTTTCTGCCCCTCTTTCTGAGGTCCTTCTGTTCCTTCTCTCTCTGGCCCAACAGGGTTCTTCCCTGGGTACCATCAAGGGTTATCTTTGTGCTATCTCGGCCTTCCTCAGGCTCCCTGATCAGCCCTCCCTTTTCAAGTCCCCTGTTGTTAACAGGTTCTTAAAAGGCATTACACACCTCTTCCCTCCTGTTCCGTTTGTGATGCCTCAGTGGGACTTGAACTTGGTTCTTACCTTTTTAATGTGCGCTCCCTTTGAGCCTCTACATAACTGTCCTCTTCGTCTTCTGACTCTGAAGACAGCCTTTCTGGTGGCCATCACCTCCGCTCGGCGGGTGAGTGAGCTCCAGGCTCTATCTTGTAAACCTCCCTTTCTGTCTGTTCATCCAGACAAGGTTGTTCTTCGGACGCGTCCGTCCTTCTTGCCAAAGGTGGTTACTGCTTTCCACATTGGGCAGACCATCACTTTGCCCACCTTCTTTCCGCCTCCGCATCCTTCCAGAGAGGAAGAGAGGCTCCACCGTCTGGACCCAAAACGTGCGCTCTCCTTCTATATCGACCGCACAAAACACTTCCGGGTGGATGACCAGCTCTTTGTTGGCTACGTGGGCGCCAAAAAAGGTCGGGCGGTGCACAAACTAACTATCTCCCGCTGGGTTACCTTGTGCATCAAGACCTGCTATTCTTTGGCTAAAAAGGAGCCTCCTGTTGGGCTGCGTGCCCATTCCACCAGGGCAACGGCTGCTACCACGGCCTTAAGCCGCGGTGTTCCGCTGCCGGTTATCTGTCAGGCAGCTACGTGGGCCTCGCTGCACACGTTTACAAAGCATTACTGCCTTGACAGTCAGGTCCGGAGGGACGGCTTCTTTGGCCGTTCTGTCCTCCAGGACTTCCTTGTCTGATCTTTGTTCGCAGACCCACCACCGGGGTTGTTATTGCTGGGGTATCTATTCTAAGGTAAGGAATCTGTCACTAACGTGTCTCTTTCAGATGCACAAGTTACTAACTTGTGTAACGATATATCTGTAAGAGACAGTAGTTAGTGACAGATTTCTTACCGCCCCACCCATCCTCCCCGTTCTGCGAACTGATTTCTAGGGTTAAGGACATCCCTTTCAGGGCCCTAGTATTTTTCAGACACCTATGTCCGCTTCTTGCATGGCTCTGCGTTCCTGGCGCGGATGACGTCAGCGCGCAGGGGCGGCGCCTAAGTACTGCCCGCGACGTCATCCCGGCGATCACGACGCCGACGACGGACGCGGAGCCGCACGACGCCGCCTACCGACGCGCAAGGGTACTGCTACGCAAAAAACTTTCCGGATCCAGCCTGACGCCTGGGGATATTCTAAGGTAAGGAATCTGTCACTAACTACTGTCTCTTACAGATATATCGTTACACAAGTTAGTAACTTGTGCATCTATGTATCAGTGTAACAATATCCCACTATTCTTTGGGTAGGGCGCCACACAACTACCCAAATTTACCCACTTAGAAACATTAGAGTCTCAGAGACCGGGCCCTAAAGGCACGTAAGATCTGTTTATGATCAGGAAACACTTGGATCAGGGAGCCTCAGGACTAGACTCTCGAATGCCAGATAGCCGGAGATGATGTAGTTCAGAGATAAGGAACCTAAGAGGAAGACTGTGGATTGAAAAGCAATGGGATATAGGGATAAGGTGGCAGACACAAAGCTGCACCAGGTCTGAAAGTACCATAGAAAAGAAGGCAATGTGTAGGGACATGAGAAAGTAGGCGAGGTAAAACTTAAGAAAGATTAAGGAAAACGAGATGTCAAAGTGGAAAAGGATCCATCAAAATGTCACTCTGGGACCATGCGCCTCAAATAAGGAAATATGAGTCCCAAATTCCACATCATAACTTTGGCATTTACAGGCCTAAGTTGCTTAGAAGGCCAGATGGAGAGCCATCAGAACTCCAAAGGTCAAAATACAAAACATATGTTACAGGTTAGGGTTAGGATGAGGGCTAAAATTCCGGAAACCCCACCTGTCTGGAACCAGGAAGGACAAACCAAATCACATAGCTCACACTCAACCTGGTTGGTGGAAAGGTTGCAAGGCTCAACCCATCTTGCCCGCTGAGCACCCCCACAAGAAAAACACTCAATCTAAAACGTATTCTTTTTCTAGCCAGGTAACTGACCCACACCATGCCCAATCCAGACGCTTTGTCATCCAAACCTCAATCACTGGCATGAATCTGCCCAAGGCCCCAAAGAGACAAGAGGCTAAGTAACTGGAGAATTCTGTACTATATAATAACTGCATAATATTACAGATCTGCTGTGTAAAGGCAGTTGTTTGCATGGTCATTTATGACTCTATCTGTCCAGGCAGCTATTGCATTTGACGAAGCACACATTAAACTGAAAATATTCTGATGCAGTATAATGAAGTAGTAAGACAGGCAAGCATTAGGCAATAATCAAGAGTTCACATCTCTTCCAGGATGATACTTCTAATCTGCATTCTTTTGCCATCCTTTATTTGCCTGGATCCGTATACGTACTACAGCGAAAGGACTGCAGGACTTGCAGCTGGATTTACTTCACCTCTGGACTGGAAAGATGGAAAAGCCAGATTGCCCAATAAGTCTTCTTGCCCAAAAATCCTTCTTTTTAGCACTGTTCATTAGACATGCTTCTCACACAGACTTTATGTCCCCAGGTCATTCCAAGTTGCTTCCGTCTATCCTCCCCTAACACGCACATATCTCTCTCCACCTTGAAGCAGAAGATTGGCTGCAACAGTGTCACTGACTCACTAAAGAGAGAATGCAATACTAACTCCTCGTGCACTCTCCTACACTCTCTCCGTAGGGCATGCAAAAAAGAGGGCACCTCCAACCTTAAAATGACTGAATCTTAAGTAATAATACATCAGTATGTGTGTGTGTGTTATATATATATATATATATATATATATATATATATATATATATATATATATATATAACATGCTTATTTGTGTGCTGATCATATACATGATCTCACTGCAGGGTTTTAATAACATGCACTCAGGTACTTTCATGGTTTTGTTAGAATGTGTAATCCACAATACTTGTTGCAGTTGATTTATTCCATAAGTTCTACTTTGCATGCTGCTAGTTGCCCCTCAGGCTTCGAGAAATCAACTTTTGTTCTTCTAAGAACTCTTACTTGGGGCGGAGCACACTCATTAAAGAAAGATCAACTCGTTGAAATTAGTTATTTTTCACTAAGCAATTTATTATGTAAATTGTTTAGCGGTGAATTTGTACAACAAATATTCCGAAAGAAAATATGAATAAGCAATCTGTCATTTACATAAGCATTGTATTACAATTTTTTTTGCCATTTTTGTAACTTATTCCAAATCTCAAGTTGTTCATTAAAGTCTCCATGTTTAGTGCAGGTAAGTTAAAGTCTTTCTTATGTAGTTGTTCATATTATGTACCTTTAAGTCCATGTGATGTGCTTATCTCAGCGCTCCACAGATGCACCATTGTCTATCTCTTACCCGGGAGTGGCATTCTTTTTCATTTTAAATGGACGTGAGAAATCCGAATCCGTGGGGCATTCTGGCTGATATTTTTTGTTTTTGTTTTATGTTGTAGCTCTAAGAGAACTTTGGAAAATGTAATTTGATTCTTTTTCAGTTTTTGTGGCCTTTAAATGTTTGTGTGGCGGTTTTTCTTTTTTTGGTCTTGGAACTACTCAGAAGGTGCAGTTGTGATTATAGGAACTTCCACCTCGAGAACAACAAGGACACCAACTCCACCACCCTGATCGACAACCTCGCCACCCTCGGACTCAGACAGCTCATGACTACACCCACCCACGCCGCCGGCCACACGCTAGACTCCATCTTTTCCGCAAGCCCACACGTCTCCTTCAACCACACCTCCGAACCCCACTGGACTGACCACCACTGCATCCACTTCACCTACAGGAAGCCCACCACGCACCACCGCACCGAACAAATGCCTCGCCGCTGCTGGAGCAGAGTCACGGAAGACCAGCTAACCACAACCCTCGCCCTGAGCCCACCCGCCGAACCCTCCGACCCCGACACCGCCGCCCGCAACCTCAGACAGTGGATCGACGACTGCGCCAAACCCTCGCCCCGCTCAAGAATCCGCCCAACAGCCACACCAGCAAGAAAGCCACCTGGTTCACCGAAGACCTCCAGGCCTCCAAACGAACATGCCGAAAACTGGAGAAGATCTGGCTCCACGAACGGACAGCGGACAGCTACGCCGCCCACAAGAGCGCCACCCGCAGTCACCATCACCTCATCAGATCCGCCAAAAGGGCCTCACTCAAAGACCGCCTAGACAACAACGCACACAACAGCAAAGAGCTCTTCAACATCGTGAAGGAACTCTCCAACCCCAGCTCCAACACCAACGACATCCAGCTGTCGCGAGACCTGTGCGACTCACTGGCCACCTTCTTCCACCGCAAAATCGCCGACATCCACGACAGCTTCAACACCACGACCGCCCCGGCAACCACCGAGACCACTGCCCCCACAACCACCAACCGCCTGCTCTCCTGGACCAACATCAACGACGAGGACACCAGCGAGATCATGAACACCATCCACTCCGGTTCACCGCTAGACCCGTGCCCTCACCACATCTTCAACAAAGCCAGTACAGCCATCGCGCCCCATCTCCGGAAAATAATCAACATCTCCTTCGAGACAGCAACCTTCCCGGAAAGCTGGAAGCACGCCGAGATCACCGCCTTACTCAAGAAACCCAAGGCAGACCCCAAGGACCTCAAGAACTTCCGACCCATCTCTCTGCTCCCGTTCCCCGCGAAGGTCACCGAGAAAATTGTCAACAAACAACTGACCCGCTACCTCGAGGAGAACAACATCCTGGACCCTTCCCAATCCGGCTTCCGCAGCAACCACAGCACCGAAACCGCCCTCATCGCCGCCACCGATGACATCAGGACCCTGCTAGACAATGGAGAAACAGCAGCCCTCATCCTCCTGGACCTATCAGCCGCCTTCGACACGGTCTGCCACCACACACTACGAACACGCCTTCACGACGCCGGGATCCAAGAGAAGGCCCTGGACTGGACCACATCCTTCCTTTCCGGCAGAACACAAAGCGTCCGCCTCGCCCCCTTCCGATCCAAGGCCACCAAGATCATCTGCGGCGTACCCCAAGGCTCCTCCCTCAGCCCAACGCTGTTCAACATCTACATGGCACCCTCGCCCACGTCGCCCGACAGCACAACCTCAACATCATCTCCTACGCCGACGACACCCAGCTGATCCTCTCCCTCACCAAAGACCCTCACACCGCCAAAGCCCACCTCCACGAAGGAATGAAGGCCGTCGCCGAATGGATGAGGACCAGCCGCCTGAAGCTGAACTCGGACAAGATGGAGGTCCTCATCCTTGGTTCCAACCCTTCAGCCTGGGACGACTCCTGGTGGCCAACATCACTGGGAACAGCCCCGCCACCCACCGACCACGTACGCAACCTAGGGGTCATCCTCGACCCCACCCTCTCCATGACTAAGCAGGTCAACGCCGTTTCCTCATCCTGCTTCAACATCCTCCGAATGCTCCGCAGGATCTTCAAGTGGATCCCCACCGAAACAAGAAAAACAGTCACCCAGGCCCTCGTCACCAGCAGGCTGGACTACGGAAACGCCCTCTACGCAGGAACGACGGCTAAGCTCCTGAGACGGCTGCAACGCATCCAGAACGCCTCTGCACGTCTTATCCTCGACATCCCCCGACGCAGCCACATCACACCCCACCTGAGAGACCTGCACTGGCTCCCTGTCAACAAGAGGATAACCTTCAAGCTCCTCACCCACGCACACAAAGCACTCCACAACTCCGGACCAGCCTACCTCAACAGACGACTCAGCTTCTACACCCCCACCCGCCAGCTCCGCTCGACCAGCCTCGCCCCAGTCCCCCGCATCCGGAAAACGACCGCCGGTGGCAGATCCTTCTCCCACCTCGCCGCCAAGACCTGGAACACCCTCCCCACCAACCTCCGACAGACCCAAGACCTACTGGCCTTCAGAAGACTCCTCAAGACCTGGCTCTTCGATCAGTAGCAGCACCACCCCCCTCTTCCCCCAGCGCCTTGAGACCCTCGCGGGTATGTAGTGCGCTTTATAAGTGACATGATTGATTGATTGATTGATTGAAAGTTGTTCCTCATTTAGACCTCAGGGCTACAAACTGCCTAAAGGTTTAATCCAAAATACATCTTGTTGGGGGTAGTATCCTCTGAGACTCTGCTTACCTTTCTTATGATTTGGCCAAAATATAATTTAGAGCATAGACATTCTATCAGATAGATTGCTGAGTCTGTATCCCAAGTTGCATAGGTATTATGGCTGATTCCCTACCAGGTTGTTGGGTGTTTTGTAGTGTTTGCTTTTCTGGACTGCTTTCCAAAATTTTCTAGTTTTAAAAAAAAAAATTCTATTCTTTGTGCAGTGAAAGAGAGGATACATTTGATGCGCTCAAACATTTTGTCACTCTTGTTCAAGTGCTTCTTTCTGAGTAACATTGTTTATTTGATGTTGGTTGTTTTGTAGATTGACAGTTGTATATCTTAATTTTCTTTTTTAAATTTGTGTGGCATTTTAGCCTCGTATATCTTATAGGTTTCAATTGAATTTACCATTAAGAGTTGGCTAAAAGGAAGGTTTTCGATTATTACTTGTGGGTGGTATCCTTGTACTGATTTATTGCGGTATGACTTTTTTTGTTAATATAAAGGTCTATGTGTATCTTGTGGTTTTGTTCGTCTATTGTGGAATGTAATAGTCAATCACAGGTTTGCCTACTGTGATTGTCCGTTTAATTGGAGAGTTTGCATCTCAGAGAAGTTAAGTCATTGCGCGTGCCTGTCGTAACCACAGGATGTCATCAAGTGTTTTTGTTGAAAATGATGCGTATAAACATTTGTTTTGCCATTAAAATTTAAGTAATTATTATAAAGGGTGTATTTTAGTAGTAATAATATAAATGGGTTTGGATTCTCAACTTCTGGTGAGCAAGCATACTTATTTCAATTTTGTTTGTAATCCTTCAAAGGGGTTGGAGGTGCTATACAAATTGGTCATTTAAAGAGTAATGAGTATTGCTTCATCTGTGATTTCATTATCAGTCAGTTTATTTAATCAGGTCTGTTGTGCTTCTGAGTAAAATCCATGTAAACTTGAGGTATTTGTTAAGGTCAAATACTACATATTTTCTTGGGTTTTCCAATGTGGATCTGTTGCCTGCTGTTAATGGTTGTAGAGATGGATCTTTACAATATTTAAGGATTACAGTCACATGGAAAAAAAACGATGGTTGATGATCCAGAAACATGTCCGCTATGAAAAATGTCTTAAAAATGACTTGGGGCTATGTTTGTGTTTACTATCGAGCTTCCATCTGGCTCCTGATCTTGCAATGCAGAAAGACTGTATTCTGAGAAGATTCTAGTTTGTTCTGTCAGGGTCCAAGAGTCTGCAAGGTTATGGTATTTGTTTGGGGAGGCGAGAAGATATTGTTTTCAAGCATTCCTTTGCTAAAACATAGGCAACTATGTTTGATTGCAGAACTCAGTGTGTATTATTTGTCTGCATTATTCCCAGATTCTGAAATGGGGGTTAGATTCAGTCCTCACAGCAAAGAAGTCTGTTTTGTTGGAATAGTCCATCTTGTGCTACATTTTTGTTTTCATCCGATTTAAGGCTTTTAATTCTAATCGCACAAATTTAGACAAATAGAGCAAGCATTGCTATGTTTTCAACAAAACATAATGACAAAAAGCAAAGGTGCCACTTCTCTAACGCCAATAATGAATTGGACAGTGTCGCTTCTGAAGTATTTGTTGATAAACCACTGAACAACAAAAAGGATGTCTGGTTTTGTATTTATATATATTTCTAAATGGGCTTCTTTTAATATTTGTTCAAACATTCCTTAAGTTACAGAAATGCCAAGAATCTCCTGCAGTTTCAGTGACAAGAGGAAGATTGAAATTGTCTGAGGACACACGGAACGGAAAAGAGGTGGGAGGAAGTACATGCCTGCAATTCCTTGTGTCTCACTCTGGAAGATGCTGATCTGTTGCTCAAACATAGTTTTGATTGAAATATCTCTTTATAATTTTTTACTGAAATGTTTGTGTTTCATTAATGGCTAAATCAGTAAGTTATGCAAGAGAATGATATGCACAAATTTTGAGGTTGCCTGAAGATCAGAAACGCAAGCTAACCGCCTGACCCTTTTGCGTGTGCAAAGAAATACTATTCTGTTTTGGGCTTTCCCTATTGTCATTTTTTCACAAAAGTACTGGGGTCAGATCTGGTAGATTTCTTAAACTCCAAGGAAACTGTGATCTTCATGGAGAAAAAGGAAAACGGGCAGGCATCTTCTGCACGTTATCGCCGAGTTATGCTCATGTGGGTGAGAGTCTTAGGAGTCAGATAATTTTGTTAGACACTCTCTTCTGACAGTGGTATTGATGATCTCCGCTATTACCTCCAAAATCGCAATACTAACATGTATTGGTATTTTACAACAAACTAATATTTATTATGTGCTAAGATTTATTACCATAATTATCAATAGCTCTGCTAACACAATGGATAAAAGAGTATGCTAGAAACATCCCAATCACATGCCTACCCAATTAGTATAAAATCTATGCTCTCCTACAAGGGGGTCTTCATTAATAGTCCTGAGCACAGAGCTGTCTGCCCACGTGTGTGATCCCTGAGCACTTTTTCAAAAAAATATATACATATAAAATGCTTTTCATAGAAGAATTTTGAACAGCCTATAAAAATACAAATTTTGGCCAATTTTTATCTATTTTCTATAATAAACTAATATATTTTATAAGCAGGAAAATATCCACTGCCAATAATACGGTATATGTGATGACATGCTCCTTATCAAGATCACCAAGCATGCCCTTCCATCTGGAAGATGAAGACTAGGATGGTACCACTTACTCCAGATTCAGACTACACTCCAGGGCATTTTCACCATCGCTAGCAGTCTTGTCGGCATTAACGCTATCATCTCCAGAGCAGATGATTCCCCCCCCCCTATTTTACCGCTTTCTGAACTAGCTGTGCCCACGCTTCAGTAATTCCTTATCCTGTATTGTCTGCACCTCCAGTGTCCCCTCAACCTGCGCTGTCTCCCTGGCCACCTCTGCCACCTCAGTCTCTGTGAAATGAAGGCCTCCTATCTCCGTTCTAGGTCTTTAATACGTTAGCTGTCTCCCCATCTGCGTTCAAGATCACACCGTTCAAGATCTAATCATTGATCAAGATCAACACGACACTCTAGATCCACTTGTCACACTAGATCTCCTCGTCAGACTTACTCTTCGCATTCTTTGTTCTTTTCAGTGAGGCAGCAATCTGCAACTCTTCATCACCTCCAGAGCAGGTTTCTCCTATAGAGGACAAGGCAACTTTCAACGAAGCCTTGGTAAGGGGCACGGCAAAACTCAACACACTCATACGAACAACTCTGCTTAAGACTTCAGTGAGCTTTCAAGCCCTTCACCGCATTTTGTCTGCATGACCTTTGCTTCCTTCAGCTTCAGCAAAGTCCGCCCCAATGTGCTTGCAGAAGATTAAACGCCGGCTGAATAAGATTCTTTGTTCCTATAGGCCAGGTGTATCCAACCAGTCGATCGTGAGCTACCAGTAGCCCACAGACACCTTCTGAGTACCTCACAGCCTTGAGTTCAATTTTAAATAAGCAGGTGGTCACATTTTTCTTTTAAAGTTATGGGAAGGCTGTGTTTATTTTACATTATTATCTTCAGGCTGCAGATAGCGGAGCCTGATAATGTCAGATTTATGACCCATGGTGTAAAGAGGTGAATAACTGGAGCACTGAGATATTTAAATCTTAAATAAAAGTCCTTGTCAACTCAGTATTGGAGCATGAGAACAAAACTGTTTTTGAATTCTTTTAAATTGGAGAAAATTGAAATGAAGAGTTAACTTAATCATTAAGTTAACTCTTCATTTTAATTTTAGCCCATTTCATTGTGTTGCATTTACTTACAACGGGCCTCTTGCTCCCAGTGGCCAGTAGACACTGTGCCATATTTGTAACTGAAAAATACTGTAATTTATTTTCAAATGGGAGAAATTTAAAGTGTATAAAAATATTTCCATGAAACATTGAGTCATTGTTTTTCTCCACTTTCAGTTAAGCCGATTACGTCTTAATATTTTATGAAGCATGTTTCTTCACTACAAATTCCTCCCATTTAAACAAATGGCTGGCTGTATTTTTCTGTTATAAATATGGCATTGTGTCTACAGGCCACTGGGAGCAAGATGCCTGCGGTTTATAAATGCAACACTTTGAAATGGGAGGAAATTTAAATGATGAGTTTTATGGAATCCATATAAACACAGGGTTAACTCGGCATCTTGTTCCAATGAGTGGCAGACACGGTGTCATATTTATAACTGAAAATACAGCCATTTTTAAGTGGGAGAAATATAAATTGCAGAATTTTTTTTCCATATTATGAACCGTTTTTTGCAGCACATTTTTCTGCACTTTTAATTTCTACCATTTAAACAATGGTTGTATGTTTGTGTTATGCATGTAAGAATGCCACATATGGCGAAAGGTATGTCCTGTGCCACAACTGCATACAACAGACTGTCATTTTCTCCTTTACCCATACACATATATCCCATGTATACGCACATATGTTCATTTATCCCCAAAGACCACGCTCTTGCTGACAGCCATGGCAACCCTGTCATAGTGCCCTTAGTCAAAGTATTTTGTTCTAACCGCAGTCTTTGGCTCTATGGACATTAGGCTTAGATTTGATAAAACTGGGCGAGGGGGTGTCTGGTTACATTGCGCGAGTGGCTTGGCCTTCAGTAGCTCACAATGATTTTCACTGTTCAGAAGTAACTCTCACAGCAGAAAAGGTTGGAGACCTCTGCCTTAAAGTCATCTTCCATGTACTTTCTCAATTGCCCTTAATGACGTGGGGAGGCCTTGATGTCACGGAGGGGTCCTCGGCAAGAGGGTGAGTTCAGTGTCCTGGGGAGGCTTTCAATGTCCAAATGAGGCCTTTATTATCACAGACGTTCTTAACCTCATGAAGAGGTCCTTAGCGTATTTGGTTGACATGAAGATGTCTATCAAAAAGTAGCATCCATGCCACACAATAGTCCTCCACGCTACTTTGTAGATTACATGTCCAACACTGCGGATCTCTGTTGTTCATGCTGCTGCCCTCACTGCTTTTAAGGGCTTGCATTGGGCAGGGTACCTGGTGACAGTTAAAAATACCAGTTAGCGGTCAGTATTTATTTAATCCTTTTTTACAGGACATAACTTGGTACAAAGCTATTTTTATGGGTGACCCTCCCCTTCTTTGTAGCAAATGTGCAGAGTTTTGGTCTTCTTTCCCCCAGACTTCTTGAGTTTCACTTTGATAGCTACCACAGTAGAGGGCCCATTGGACTTTCAGGGGCCACATGTCCAGTGGCTTGAATGATAGTATGTTGGCTGCGGTGTCCACATCAAACAGACCATGGCTGTGGAAAACAAAATTGATGTAAGTCATTTATGACAGAGGACTACATCTTCTAACTGTATTTACCTAAGGGGCACCCCACAATAAACTGGACATGCTGCCTAATTCAAAAGGATACCATCCAGCGATCCCTCTGTAAGCGCGAGACTCCCTACTGACACATGCTCGTTGGGATTTTTGAGCTTGAATTTTTACCATAGCCTTCTAACTTGTAGGGACTAAGGATCAGCATACCTTAAAAGGTTGTTCATATATTACGTTCCCTATGGAGTTTCAGCAATTGTTTGGACATTAAATGACCTTCATGAAATTTTAATGCACATGCTTCATAAGTTAAGACTGAAAATTAACTGGTTAGCTGTTTTGCATGGCTTCGAAGATCCATGTTTGTACTTCAAGACATGGATGGTCTAAAAGCTGGCTATTACAAAAAATGGCGACAAGTTTCTTCTCATTACATGGTGTAGTCCATCAAAGACGATGGGACCTTAATGTCTTAAAATATCTGATGCCTGCTTCCTTCTTCAACTTAAGGGTGTGCAATAGAAAACTACGGATTGTTGTAGTGATCTTAGTGTCACCCCATCATGCATCCTAAAACAATTTGCTGTCTGTTTAATTTTGCTTCCGAAGGCAGCTTATAATCTTTATTTATAGATTTGTGACGGATGACTATGGAACACCTTTAGTAAAAACTTTAAAATCAAAATATATAATAACATATTATTATTTTTTTTTACAAATTGTTTTCCCTTTAAGTTTTAAAGAGCAATAATGTCCAAGTTGGTGCTTTTATAACCTATTTTTTTGTTAACGTAAAGCATCTATTGCTAGTCCTCACAGGTACTGGCTTTAACAGCAAAGGTATTAATATAAGTCTGATACAGATAGGTTTAGCAGAACCCTTGCACATGGCAAGTTACTAATGCAATGTTTGGCCTGGCCCTGCTTCCAACCCGCTGTGGACGGCCCACACTACTGCACATACCTGACACACTGCGCAACCCTTATCTGAAAGAGACACGTTAGTGACAGATTCCTTACCTTAGAATATCCCCAGGCGTCAGGCTGGATCCGGAAAGTTTTTTGCGTAGCAGTACCCTTGCGCGTCGGTAGGCGGCGTCGTGCGGCTCCGCGTCCGTCGTCGGCGTCGTGATCGCCGGGATGACGTCGCGGGCAGTACTTAGACGCCGCCCCTGCGCGCTGACGTCAGTTCTTCTTTTTCCGCGCCAGTAAGCGCAGATCCGGGAAGAGCAGTGCCCTAGTCACTTTTTGACTATCTTTTTGTGAAATTTTTCACTGTTCTCTTCAACGAGTCTTCACGACTCCTAAGGTGTCGTAGGGATGCCCGGCTTTAAGCCCTGCGAGGTATGTGGTCGTATGATGTCCATCACGGACCCCCACCTCGAGTGTCTCTTCTGCCTCGGCCGAGGCCACGACACGAAGTCGTGCCCTGACTGCCGGAAACTTCATCCGAAGGCTTTGCGAGAGCGGTCTCGAAAGCTCCTTGAAGTCCGGCAGTCGGCTCCGCGCCGCAGCAAGCCCCGGTCCCGGGAGAGGTCGAGGGCCGGACGCGGAGTCCCCGCCGTTCGTCGGAATCCAAGTCTTCGCGCTCCTCCGGTAAGTCGGAGCACAAGAAGTCTAAGCGGCGTCATCGCTCTAAGACTTCGCCTCGCCGGTCGCGCGACTCGGCTGAGGTCCCTGTCGGCACCGTCCCCGCCCCGCGGCCCCGGACGTGCCTGTCGAGTTGCCCCCGCATTACCCGTCCTTCCCGGGTTCGGGGCGACTCCGGCCGAAGTACAGAAATTCCTGTCGGCCATGGCCCGCCTCTTCGGGCCTCAAGGTCCCTCCGGTGCGCCTTCGGGCCCCGCGGGCCCAGATAGGGTTGCTCCGGCGTCGCCGCCGACTCCGGTCCCGGCGTCGCCTGTCCCACCAGCCTTCGTCCCGGCCTCGGCTCCGGCCCCGGCCTCGACCCCGGTTCCGGTGGTGCCGCAACCTCCATCGACGCCGGTTGACCTAACCACGCCTCCGCCGACGCCGATGTCCCCGGTGCCGCTTCCGACGCCGTCCGGGGCTCCGGGCGGCGTCGTTCCCCGGTTCTCCCCGGGTCCGGACATGGAGCCGGACCGGCGCCGCCCGACGCCGGTTCCGGCGCCGATGAGGCCTTGGGTCCCTTATGTCCCTCCTCCTCCATCTTTTCAACCTGAGGAGGACCAGGAGAGCTGGGAGGGGTCTGACGACCCTCTCACACAACAGTGCGAGTTTGACCCGGACTGGGTTGAGGAACTTGGGGATGCCAGTGGGCTGGATACCTCCCCGACTCTGGCATGCTGTCTCCTCCCGTGGCAACGGAGGAGGGGGCTAATTTTGCAACGGTGTTGCGTAGAGCTGCTGGAGCCTTAAATCTCCAGTTGCCTACAGTGGCCGTCCAGGACTAACCTCCTGACTGAAGTGCTTCAGCCGGCGGCCTCCTCTTCGGAGCCTGTGCTGCCGTTCAACGATGCACTCACTGACGTTCTTTTGGGTGCCTGGTCCAAACCCACCACAGGGGCTCCTGTGGATAGGAACGTGGCCCGACGCCATCGCCCGGCTCCGGGCGACCCCCTGTTTCTCTCCCAACACCCCACCCCTGAGAGCTTGGTTGTCCAAGCCTCTGCCTCCCAAACAGCCTTCCCTACCGCCCTCCGGATAGGGAATCCAAGCGCCTGGATCACTTTGGGAAGAAGGCTTTCTCTTCCTCCAGTGCTGGCTTGCGGTCTGTTAATACCGCTTGCCTCTTGGGCCGATACACCCACTCCCTGTGGGATTCGGTGGCTGATGTTTTGCCGCAGTGTTCTGAGGAGGTCCAGACACTGCTTACCCGCGCTATTGCGGAAGGGCGTGATGCGGCTAAGTATACCATCCGCTGTGGCCTTGATACCGCCGACTCGCTGGGCAGATCGCTTGCAACGACGGTGGCGCTGCGTCGCCACGCCTGGCTGAGAACCACTGGTTTTTCAGGGGATGTCCAGAATACTCTCATGGACATGCCCTTTGATGGAGTCGGTCTCTTTGGTTCAAAGGCGGACCATGCGCTGGAGCGTTTCAAGGATTCACGGGCTACTGCTAAGTCCCTGGGCCTTGCTGTTGTGCGCCCTACGCAAACGTCTGCTTTTCGCCCCTTTCGTGGCCACGGAAGGGGCGCCCAGTCACGTCCACAGCCCGGCCAACGGCCCGCGCAGCAAGCGCCTTCGCGTGGCCGAGGACGTGGATACCGCCGTGGCGGTTCGGGCAACCAGCGTGCGGGTCAGGCCACCACCTCCAACCCGTCCGCGGCCTCCAAGCCCTCCCTAGTCCCTCCTTTCAGGTGCACAGCACGCCAGTCGGGGGCAGGGTCCGCCATCACCTTCACCACTGGCGTCCCATCACCTCGGACAAGTGGGTCTTGGACATTGTCCGAAGGGGCTACTCCCTCCCCTTCGAGACCACCCCCCAGCCATGCCACCTCAATTCCACCGCATGTCAGGGGATCACTTGGTGCTTCTACAGAAGGAAGTCACGGCCCTCTTGGCCAAGAGGGCCATCGAGCATGTTCCGACCCCAGAAGTAGGGCGTGGTTGCTACTCCCACTACTTTCTGGTGCCCAAAAAGGACAAGGAGGACATGCGTCCTATCTTGGACCTCCGGAACGTCAATCGCTTCCTCCGGAAGGAGAAGTTCAAGATGCTCACCCTAGCTCAGGTCTTGACTGCCCTCGACCCCGGAGACTGGTTGGTAGCGTTGGACTTGCAGGACGCCTATTTCCACATCCTCGTCCTGCCGGCCCACCGGCGTTACCTTCGGTTCACGGTAGGCCTCGAGCATTTTCAGTTCACCGTGCTCCCCTTGGCCTTACCAGTGCCCCTCGGGTGTTCACGAAAGTGATGGCGGTGGTCGCAGCTCATCTGCGCCGGGCAGGGGTTTCAGTCTTCCCCTACCTCGACGACTGGCTGCTGAAGGCGGGCTCGTCCCAGGCAGTTGTCTCCCACCTCCAGACTACGGCCGAACTCCTGCACTCGCTGGGGTTCTCCATCAATGTGCCAAAGTCGCATCTGATTCCTTCTCCACAGCTCCTTTTCATCGGAGCAGTTCTGGACACGACGCAGTTTCGGGCCTATCCTCCCGAACGGCGAGTCCGGGATATTCAGGCTATGATTCCGATCTTTCAGCCCTTATCCTGGGTTTCGGTACGGATGACCCTGAGGCTGCTGGGCCTCATGGCCTCCTGCATCCTGCTGGTCACTCATGCCAGATGGCATATGCGGGCTCTGCAGTGGGACCTGAAGTTCCAGTGGGCGCAGCACCAGGGCGACCTGTCCGATCACGTCCAGATCTCGGAGGGGACTGCAAAACAGTTGCAGTGGTGGCTCTCGAACCGGCAATGGGTCATGGGCAGATCCCTCTCCCTTCCCCAGCCAGAGCACACAGTTGTGACGGACGCGTCCCTTCTGGGATGGGGCGGTCACATGGGAGAGGCGGAGATCAGAGGCCTCTGGTCTCCGGCGGAGTCCCGGCTCCATATCAACCTTCTGGAGCTCCGGGCGATCCGACTTGCACTCAAGGCATTCCTTCCCTCTGTCAAAGGGAAGGTAGTGCAGGTGTTCACAGACAACACCACTGCCATGTGGTACTGCAACAAACAAGGCGGGGTGGGGTCGTGGACCCTTTGTCAGGAGGCTCTGCGCCTCTGGACATGGCTGGAACACCAGGGCATGTTCCTGGTGGTTCAACACCTGGCAGGTTCCCTGAACGCCAGGGCGGACGAACCCAGCCGCAGGTGCATGATGGATCACGAATGGCGTCTTCACTCGGAAGTGGCGCAAGGACTCTTTCTACAGTGGGGAGAGCCTTGGTTAGATCTATTCGCCACCGAAGAGAACGCGCAATGTCATCAGTTCTGCGCGTTGGAATTTCCAAGGCGGCACTCGCTCGGCGACGCTTTTCGTCACGAGTGGAGTTGCGGTCTATTGTTCGCCTTTCCGCCTATACCACTTCTACCCAGAGTGTTGAAGAAGATTCGGCACGACCGGGCCCAAGTCCTTCTTGTGGCTCCGGACTGGGCTCGAAGAGTTTGGTATCCCGAGCTACTCAATATGAGCGTAGATCCCCCGATCCGTCTGCCTCTTCGGGAGGATCTTCTGTCGCAGCAGCAGGGGACGGTCCTCCACCCGAACCTGTCCAGTCTACACCTGCTTGCGTGGAGATTGAGCGGCGGCAGTTGATTCCTTTCGACTTGCCTCCCGAAGTTTGTGATGTGATTCTGGCAGCCAGGCGTCCCTCCACTAAGGTGGTATACGCCTGCAGGTGGAACAAATTTGTGGCATGGTGCACAGCAAAGGCTGTGGATCCCCTTTCTGCCCCTCTTTCTGAGGTCCTTCTGTTCCTTCTCTCTCTGGCCCAACAGGGTTCTGCCCTGGGTACCATCAAGGGTTATCTTTGTGCTATCTCGGCCTTCCTCAGGCTCCCTGATCAGCCCTCCCTTTTCAAGTCCCCTGTTGTTAACAGGTTCTTAAAAGGCATTACTCACCTCTTCCCTCCTGTTCCGTTTGTGATGCCTCAGTGGGACTTAAACTTGGTTCTTACCTTTTTAATGTGCGCTCCCTTTGAGCCTCTACATAACTGTCCTCTTCGTCTTCTGACTCTGAAGACAGCCTTTCTGGTGGCCATCACCTCCGCTCGGCGGGTGAGTGAGCTCCAGGCTCTATCTTGCAAACCTCCCTTTCTGTCTGTTCATCCAGACAAGGTTGTTCTTCGGACGCGTCCGTCCTTCTTGCCAAAGGTGGTTACTGCTTTCCACATTGGGCAGACCATCACTTTGCCCACCTTCTTTCCGCCTCCGCATCCTTCCAGAGAGGAAGAGAGGCTCCACCGTCTGGACCCAAAACGTGCGCTCTCCTTCTATATTGACCGCACAAAACACTTCCGGGTGGATGACCAGCTCTTTATTGGCTACGTGGGCGCCAAAAAAGGTCGGGGCGGTGCACAAGAGGACCATCTCCCGCTGGGTTACCTTGTGCATCAAGACCTGCTATTCTTTGGCTAAAAAGGAGCCTCCTGTTGGGCTGCGTGCCCATTCCACCAGGGCAACGGCTGCTACCACGGCCTTGGGCCGCGGTGTTCCGCTGCCGGTTATCTGTCAGGCAGCTACGTGGGCCTCGCTGCACACGTTTACAAAGCATTACTGCCTTGACAGTCAGGTCCGGAGGGACGGCTTCTTTGGCCGTTCTGTCCTCCAGGACTTCCTTGTCTGATCTTTGTTCGCAGACCCACCACCGGGGTTGGTATTGCTGGGGTATCTATTCTAAGGTAAGGAATCTGTCACTAACGTGTCTCTTTCAGATGCACAAGTTACTAACTTGTGTAACGATATATCTGTAAGAGACAGTAGTTAGTGACAGATTCCTTACCGCCCCACCCATCCTCCCCGTTCTGCGAACTGATTTCTAGGGTTAAGGACATCCCTTTCAGGGCCCTAGTATTTTTCAGACACCTATGTCAGCTTCTTGCATGGCTCTGCGTTCCTGGCGCGGAAAGTCGTGTACAGAACTGACGTCAGCGCGCAGGGGCGGCGTCTAAGTACTGCCCGCGACGTCATCCCGGCGATCACGACGCCGACGACGGACGCGGAGCCGCACGACGCCGCCTACCGACGCGCAAGGGTACTGCTACGCAAAAAACTTTCCGGATCCAGCCTGACGCCTGGGGATATTCTAAGGTAAGGAATCTGTCACTAACTACTGTCTCTTACAGATATATCGTTACACAAGTTAGTAACTTGTGCTTTACCACCGGCTTGGATTGCCCCCTTTTTACATTTTGTAGTATTTGTGGACCCTTCACCAGCACGTGGGCCTGTGTTGGACCTTCCTTAGGATTCACAAATCTGGCTACATATTTACACAATCCACGAAAAGGTCAGCCTAGGCCTATAAAGCTTGCCTAGAGTTTGTGCACCCTCACATCAAGCTTGGGCCCAGTTTGCAGCCTTAAGCCAGGATTTGTGGTTTTTGAGGGCCGCAAACCCAGCCTCTGGGTCCGAACCCCAGGACAATATTGACTTTTTTTTAAAAATGTATACACTGGGGTCCTTTGTGGCCCCCTACATGGGCCACGGGTCTGGGTCTACTCACCCTGCCCCCTTATATAGACTGTCTCCTGTGTCTTCCCCCCTCCCCCCCCCGCCACAGACACATGGACTGAGTCCCTGCAACTTCTAATGGTGGTCAAAATATTTTTTTTGATATTGTGGCCAGCTAGTCGGAGGGCTTCTATATCACGACCAATGATTTTTGAGTTTGTGGAACCGAAAGGGATGACGAGAGAGAGCTCCCTCAGCCAATCATATCCAAATATTTTTGAAATTTTCGAGTCCGTGACACAAGGTTGGCAGAACTCGGTGAATTAATGTCCCAGATGTCTCTAAAATGCAACATCTTCATGCCTAACCTGAGACACTTTTTAAACGTTAATTTATTGAAGTACTAAACAAGTTTGGCAAAGCAAAGGTACTTCCTTGAGTATACTTCTACTTTCATGCCACGTTTGGTGTAATTCCGTTAAGCCATGTTTTTTGTATGGAGGATCAAATAATTCTATAGTAGTTAAAATGGCAATCCTTTGGGAGGCAAACTGTGAAATGCAACTTTCGGAACCCCTCCCATTTTTTGGCCTGGCCCCCACTTGACAGATGAGCATGGAATTTGCCGTGAACAACTCAAATAGGATGTACTGTTTTTTCTTTAAACTTTCGTGCAGTTTTGTTAAACATTTTATGGAAAATGCCATTTCTCAACTTTAAATGCGACTGGGTTTGATTTTCTGTACAGCACAGCTTGGCGGAGCAAGTCTTTCACAAATACAAAAACGTATTTTTAGTTGCATTATTGTATTTAATGCTTTTCTAGGGCAGGTCCGTTCTAATAGCCCTACCGTTCTATGGAGCAAACCCAGAGTGAAGTCTAACAATGACGTTACACTGTGTATCAAAGACAACAATATTGTTTACTAAACACTTATTTCCTTTTCTTTTCACCACAGCATAAAATGTTTGTAAGATAATTCAGAATTATGTCAATTCTTGGCATTCGTAACACCATTTGTTTTTTCAATGTGCAATGTGCCAATGCGGAATTCTTTTTCTAGTGTGCATGTTGTCATCTTCCGACAGCGCCCGACCCGGTTCCTTTTCTCAACCGTTGTTTTATTTCTCTTTTTTCCTTTCTGCTTTAGGGGTCTTGCAAACGGACAAAGGTCAAGTTGACGTCTTCTCAGGAGACCTATTTGTAAGAGACACTTCAGAATCCCTTGGTAACCCATGTGCGGCAATATTCATTAATGCAAAGCTGTGAACTCAACATATACTGTGAGAGGACTGAACCTTTTGGACTCAGGAGACCCATAACCCTTTCCACTGGAACTCATTTTAAAGCTTTCATTGCTTTTAGTGTGATTAATTCACTCTGTAACCTACACGCTGTACGGTTTTTAACCTGTGGAAAATGTGCCTCTGGACTTCTGCTTCAGTTTGTAGGAGCAATATTTACAATCCTGGTTTCCTGTGTTAGGTGTTATGTTGAAGTGTTTGCGTAATCGCTTTGCTTTTGTGTGTTTTGTTTTTACTTTGTGTTGATGTTCGTTACAAGTCACGTGTGGTGACCTAGTGAATGGGGGAATCGCCACTGGTAACTTAATGAAGCGCGCGACGTTTAGAAGCCATGAAGTGTAATGCTTCGACACGGCCATGTGCTGCTTGGCTTTCTACGTCAGATTAGTAAAACCAAGCAGTGCCTCTTTTTACAATAAATGAGACATAGTGCCACCTTGTGGCAAGAACAGTGATAGATTTGTAAAAAATATTTTGGGAAATCAAAGATGTGTGTTGAGCGGCCACGTTTGTAGCTCCATTGCTTTCCCCTGGGGTTGCCTTGACAAAGTGTCCGGCGTTTTGGAACATTTAAAATACGTTTTTAGCGTTTTTCTTTTATTCTATTCTATTGTATGCTAGGAATTACAGAACTGAAAATATGTCGGTAAAACGGCCCAATATTGTTATCCAAGCAGACAAGCCTCTTTCTGGCATCAACAGATAAACATCATTTACCATATTGACAATTTACATAACTGATGGTTCTGGATCACGCACATTTGGTTTCACTTAGTAAACCACCAGAGAGAGAAGGTGCCTTGATGAGACGTCGTCTCTTGCTCAATTCGATGTATATGCCTTTGCAATCTTTTTACAGGAATACCTAATCCGAAAATGCTGCTGCGGTTACATCCTACTTATTGTGTGAACCAGTTTAAAGGACTCTGGCAGGATAAAGCTGCGGTGTTTGACTCAAAATGTCTGCGTGGACTTAAACTACAAACTACAATGTCCAGGTTAGGAGAAAGAGCACGAATGGAAGGCACGGGAAAGCATTTTAGTGAAAAGGCTGTTGTAGGTTTGAACCCTAAAGTGAACAATATTTTCTAATAACCACGGTTGTCTATTGTGCGATGAATGAAATGTTACGAGAAAGTAGTAGCCGTAAGTGTGTTGGTGTGATTAATTGCTATATGTAGAGCAAGGCAGCTTTTCTCCTTTTAAATCGTTCCTCCTCAAAATTGATACTTAAGGTCGTAGGCAGCTTCATGTAGGTCTCGTTAAAATGAAACTGAGGCATTAAAAGCACCATGCCATGCTAGTGTAGATCAGAACCGGAAGGGCATATGCAATGTTAAAATAATTAGCGGCTTGTTTGTAATAGTTGGCAATAAGCTGGAAATCATTATTAGTTGTTTTTTTTTGTTTTGTTTTTTAGATGTGCAGTGTTGCCACCCTTGTGTTTTTTAAAACCTGTACCCTGGAAAACTATAATGTACAACCATATATCTGCACACATACAAACATATGTCCACATACACAATGCGAATGGACAGTGTAGATGCTGGAGGAAGAATGTAATTCTAAGTTGGGTCACCGTTGTCATTTTGGTGGAGGCGTGTGTGGAGCTCCAACAGATTGCCTCACTGTGTATTAAGCTGCTTCTATCAAATCCTTTTTGAGTCAATGGCATGCTTGTGCTTTGACAGCTTGCGGTTGGTGTCAACTGCATGAACAGGCCAGCCAAAACAGACCATCTACAGTTTGATGACCTTATTTCACAGGATGGTTTGATGCTTTCACCTCTAGTAAGTCTACTTAACTTTTCATAGATTTTCCATGAAATATGAGTGTTTCCTATTTCCATACTCTTTTGACTATCCTCTATGGAGCCTGCCATGAGTAACATTTTTACCTCAATGCACACTGTGCCATTGTGGAAGGCCACATATGTTGTTTAAGTGTTTGCTTTGTGTGACCCCTATTTTGGGGACAGTCGTATACTTGCTGATTATGTCCAAAGCACACGTCAAGTTCAATCACTAACATTCTGTCTCTATAGTCTTCTTGCTGCTGCTCCATAAGCCTACCAAGGTTCAAAATAAAGGGATGTGTTACAACCTTTTGTGTTCACAATGAGCATAAGGCACAAGACTATCAAACTCTTTCCTTCAGTACCTCCATCCTTTCCACCAAAGCCAAACTCTCAGGAGTGACTTGGCTGTTTGACAGATGTCAGTGGGGATAAACCTAAAGCGTCCAGGCCCAATACCAGTGTCAATCAATATGTGTTTAATCAAGACTTTGTATCATTTCGCTAGCCAATGTATACGGTTATGGAGACAATACTACTCGAAATGTTTAAATAAGACTGGAGCCCCAGTATGAAAAGCAAACCCAGTTTCTTGCCTGTAAGGTCATGATTGGTCCACCAGTCAAGGTACATGGTCAACAGAGGATGCACTACTATTTTGACTATTCTAACTTCTTTAGCTCGCACAATGGACAGAAAGTCTTAAAACACTTCCATAAGGTCCATGTAGATCCAAGCACTTCCAGTCCTGTCTCATGGCAGTTTAACTGCTGCCATGTCTACATGGCTCCCATTTTGTCCTATCAAGTGACAACATACCATTAAGGCCCTGCCTGTGGTCTTCGGTGACAGTGTAAGGAAGAGTGTGCGATAGAGACTGCGGCATTGTCAGCTCACTCAGAAGTGGACAGATTTTCATTTTGTCCACGTCTGACACATGCTCATCTCATAATATGGTCTCCACCTCTCGAGGAAAGAGCTACACAGAAAACATTCCAACTCTGTACAGACTGCAGAAGCATACTGTAGGTATATCTGAATGTGAGAGCTAGGGTTGAGAACAAAGTAAAATAGTTGGGAAGATACAAAGTTTGATTTATTGCTTTGTGAATGAGGATTCTTTTCCTGACACAGGGACCTCAGTGCACAGTAAACATATTTCCATGTATCATTCTGATAAACTAGTAATTATCACAATTACAGATATGAAGAAATGTTTAAGAATTTCCCATCATGTGCTCCTAGATAGACAACACTGCCACAGGGGTGCCTTTTAAGGTGTTCCCTTTAAACATCAGAGGGATGGTGACATTCCCATTTCTCCTTAGCATTTTAACAGATCATTAGTCCATTGTTGTACCTGTCTGGTCTATTCTGACACACTAGCTCAAATCTTTAGCATGGAACTTTCAAGTCCTTTCTTTTAAAGCCAGGTCTCTTCAGACAATATCTGAGCTATATGGTATATGAACAAGCAGGGGCTCAAATGGTCTGCACTTCTGTGTGTGGAGCAAGCATTTTGTGCAAGGGAACAGAACTGTGTCTGCAATCACCCTCGTCAGCAGCCATAAAGAGTTAGTGAATGCCTTGGGGACATCCATCATAAACATTAGGCAGCATGAGTTTATTGAGAAATGCACATTTCCGGCCATTCAAACTTGGGACCTATAGGTATTCTGAGAAATGTTCTCCCGAAATGACAAACCTTGTGAAATGACCATCTGGGCAGCTTTTAAAAAGGCTTTATTAGTAATGTTCTTCCTAAACAGTGTGATGCAAGTTAATGGCAGTGAAGATAGTCCAAGCCTCAGCTTGAGAGAGGCTGATGATAAGCAGCATCTACTTGCAGTTCTCCAGTCTTGGTACAACCAGCAGTCAAGTTCAGTACTTTAAACTGGTCTTTCACTCAGTAAGATTGGACCCTCTTCCTTGTGATGCTGAAACTAAAGATGGCGCTGGCTTCACTTAGAGGCAAAGCGTTTTAACAATAGTCATATCATGGGACCCTTTCTGTGGTCAGTGATAGTTGAAGCATGCAGCTCAGTTGTGGATACTAATAGTGTATGACCTTTTTTATATGTACAAGTTGTCCTTCTCACTATGTTTGTTCGATATGGGCTAAACAGCCGAATCGTCTAAACCTGTGTTCACATACTTAAACACGAAATTACATGTGCATATTTTTCCAGAGATGGGGGGCTAAAATGTTGGTGGCCAACCCCAGTTTGAGTCTTACCGATGAGTCTTAAAATATTTGTTTTCTATGTGGCCTATAGAACCACTGCTTTCTTTGGATTGCGTGTAGGCCACAGTGACAGATTTCGAGCTGTGGATGCTGATTTTGGGTTGTCTTGTTAGTTTTGAGAGTATAAAAGGGCATTTAAGGGGCATGTGTTAGTTTGCAGAAGCCTCAAACTTCAGATCTGTGGTTGTAGGTAAAGCTCTGGGTGAAAAGCAATGGTTACCTAATAGGGTGCGTGTTTTATTTATTAATGTGTGTTTAGCGCACCTTCAAACGAGCTGTCCTGCGACAGCTGTGGCTGGTGAAGCGTCTCTAGTGTTTAGCTTGTTTTGTGTGTCAGTGTCACTGTAAATAACGTGTTTGCAAATATATTTATTGCTGCTAATACTCAACTCTTGGCTTGCTATTTATTCATTTGTTTGTTAGAAGCGATAGTGCTTGAGGTGGTTTGCAGGTTTTAGGATCCACTTTGGTTGCTGTGTTATATGGGCAGTATTGACTTCAGTTGTGTGAAATGTCTCCTAAGGACCTTTAAAGACAACATTCGAAAGAGCGTGAGTGGGTAAAAAAACATAAGGTATTCAGTATTACTGTCGCAAGGAGTTTATCCACATACCTCTGCACTGTCTGTAAAGCTAACAATATACTCGCCGAAGATCAAAATGTAAATGTTAGTTAGGGCTTTAGATACGACAAACATAGACTTAAAAAAAACTATACAGGTGTTTTTTTTTTTTTTAATATTCACGTTGACAGAAACACGCTAGTGCTCAGAGTGAGATGGCAAATGTACCCTTTTCTTGATTTAAAGCAGTAGAGAGTAATGAGAAAAGAAGCTATTTTAAAAATAATAGAAAACTGGGCGGTTAAATATTTTTTATATGTGCTTTAAACCAAAGTGTGGCTTATATGCCATTCTCTTTCAAAGAGTCATTCAAGCGAGGAGTATAGATTTATTACTGATGGGGATTGTCATCACGTCTACTGATGCTAATTGCTGGGGTAGAGTCACAAATATACATTTTTACGCTGGCTTGAAATAACCTATGCAGCTGCAAATGTAGGACTGTCATTACTTATTGACAATTTGCTGACTTCGCCATTTGACTCCCAGGTGGAAGTCTGTCCTACGTGAGTGTTTCATAAGCACTTGCACAGAGCTGCATGGCAAGTAAGAAAGGATCTTCCAGGTCAGAGAAGACAATGCATACATTCTACCGTGAAGTTGCTTCAGTACAATTGTTTTGAAGGTAGATCATTCTGATAAAATCATTCTGCTAAACTTGCCTAATTAAGAACGTCAACCTGTTTAGACAAAAGATTTCTAATTTTCACGTTTTTGTACATGTGAAATGCTACTGTAAAATGTTCTATATTTTTTAATTTGTTACTAAAATTTTGTAACATTCTCCTATTAAAATCTGCCTCAGTTTCCAATGTGCCTTCATTGATTTCTTTTATTGACTCAAAACTGTCTGGCGTGTAATGCAACAGGAGCTACTCTTCTCTGGTGAATAGAGCACTTTCAGCCCAGGACAAGTGATCATGTACAACACATACTGCAGTCTGCACCAGGAAGCGTAATAACACTTGTCAAGCTCAGGTAAACAATTGCCATATAGGCTTCTAGTTACGGTTCAGGATTCTTTTGATTCTTCGTTGTAGTGTGTAAGGATGGTGCAAAGTCTGAGATGAGGTACACTTGAGAAGACGCACACCATCCAGGTGACTGAAGATTGTGACCTAAAAGTCCCACTATCTGTGGTATGTACTAAGCTGAACAGAGGGATATTACTACAAAAAAAAATACAGACCTTGTTTGGTCTGTCCTAATCATCTTCATTATTGAGGTATTAAGACGGGGGGCCAGCACCAACCCTTGCATTCCACGCGATAGCAGACATCTGTCAAAGTTATTCCCTGTCTGGGTCTGAAGGGGGGTAACCTGCCATCATTTGTTTCAAATGAGCCAATTCTACAAAGGAAACAAAGGCTCATTGGACCGGTCATCATCTCCCTTCTTAATCTAATATACATTTTAGGGCAATCTGAGAAAGGTAATTAGAGATACTGTATGGTAATGAGGGTTGTTGCAATTTCTGCTTCTCTAGGCTGTTGATGGTGACTGGGACTGATGACTACCACTTTACAAATATGTTTATGTGGAAACAGCAAGGTATGTGCTTACCTTTACACAGATAAAGGAACATCTACTTCAGCTGAGTGTTCTGTCGCAGATTCATCATCTCTTCAAATATAGGTGCAGGTATAGACCGAACTCTAAGTGCTCACAGCGAAGCAAATGCATGTCAGTGGCAGAAGTGTTATCTCTGATACCATATGTCCATGAGGAAGCCATTGACACTCCTTACCACAGTTCACTTTTTTCTGAGTGCCACAAAGGCTACTCAAACTTCTTCAGCACTGGATCTTTCATATATTTAGATGCTTGAATCATTCATTTGCTGTCATGCTTGGGATACTGGTCATTTTAAATAGCAGTAAACAGTGTTCGAATGGTCAAAGGACTGAACAACAGTTTTTGTTTAGTAGCAAATTCACCTCATTTGAAACAACCCAAACTTTAGCCAGTTAAGTGGAAGTGCTGGGCTCTCTTATCCCCTAGAGGTCACCAAAGCTCTGATTCCTACCGCCTGTTGTGTGTAAGGAATCCCCAAGAAGAGCTCTGCTCTTACCTCTGTGATCTTGTAATACTTCACTGGACTTGAACCAACCCAATCTTCAGCTTTCAGTGTATTGTAAATTATTTTAAAAGGAATTTTGGGGTACATCTCACCTTTATTGCCCGGGGGACCCTTTCCATGTCATTTGGTGATAAGTGCTCCACCAAAGAACTTCTCTGAAGGCGGCGCAAAAAAAAGGAAACGTGGAGTTTCCAGAGCTGGGCCTTCTTATTTAAAGCGTTTGCAATCACCTCCTCAAAGGAAAAGCTGGAGTTTCCTCATAAAAATACTCCAGAAACTGTGACTATCAACCTGAGCAAAAATTGCACAAAAATACATGTTCCTTGAAGTCCTGACAGAATTGGCATCCTCGCCAACACAGTCCTCTCATCATTGACAAAGAAGACTTCTTCGTTGGAGACAATCCCATCTATTGCATTTCCATTGAAACTTCTGATACAGGCCTCAAGAGATCCTAGTTATCCACCATATCCTTGTTGATGGTACCTTCAAACCCTCAAGACTATTGCCCACCCGCTCAAGGATGTCCATCATCCTACTGTCCACAGTTTCCCTTTACTGTAGACCGTAAGACCAGCATTGACGCCTACCACCCCAGTGATGACACCTTCAATTGCCTCATCAACGCCACCATCACTGACAGAAATGTTCCTTCTTGTCAACATATCCGCATTAAAAGGGATAGTACATCTACCAACTCGTATATTAGAATCTGAAATTTAGGTGGAAGTGTGTGACCATGAGAACGCCTTGGATGCAGCATGTAGTGGTACACAATTAGACATGGTTATGTGCCCCAGTGTGAGGAGGACACTTTTGAGGAAGCGGAGGAATACCAAGCCTGAGTATTAGCCACAGATTTCCACAGCTGAAAACACTTCATCATTTTATGTTGCTTGACGTTAATATAAAGGAGCCTGAGGACATGCCGGTGTCTGTTGCGTTCACTACAACGTTGCAACAGATGATGTGCACTTTTCAAAAACAACTTTCTCTACAGCACTTTGTAAAGCTGCCAGCTGCCCCAGCTACTGCACAAATACGCCACCATCGTGAGGGCTTATGCTGCCTCCACCTACTTCTCCACGGTCACTTCCGGTAATGCTGGATACACCTCTGCAGAATATTTACCTGCAACTTGTCCCACAAATTCCTAAGGACATGGGCTAGCAAGATTCGTCTGTTTCCAACTAGCCAGATACAGAGGAAAACCGTGATCTCTCAAAATTGGACCAAAAAGGATATGGACAAACGCATGAGAAGATTACATCTTGCCTAAACAGTGAGACAATTCATCATTGTAACTTGACACCCCTCAGACAACATAGCCCACTTCCAAGCACTCATAAAGTATGGCTACGAAATGTAATCTCCCTATGGCATCTGTGAATCTGTATTATTTCTTCTATGACTTCAAAGAACAGCCATGTAAGGTCACAAAGTCGATTTCCATGTTAGACTTTGTATGGTCAGTGGGCCTGAAACTAATGAAGACACCGGCTACAATTGGTGCCCAACTTAGAGAAATAATATAGGGTGCATGACTCTGCTCCAGCCTGTCTGACGAGCCATCCGAGAGCCGATTCTGTCATTGGGGCAATGGCACAACGGTGTTCTAAGAAGCCTATTTCAGCATTTACTGACTGAGACAGTTGGCATATAAGCAATTTATGTGATAGTTAACTCTACAGTGACGACCTCGATCAAAGCCGCAAATGCCTTAGATATCCTGGGCTGCTCCAACCGTAAGCTGTGGCATATCATCTTGTCACAAATCAATCTCATTCCGGAGGACAGAAGAGAAGAAGCCAATGCAAAAAGAAGGGGAAAATACATCAGCCAATATTATTGATGCAGTAATTGATGTTTCCAAGCGGGTTGCTGCCAGCTGGCAGAAGCCACTGTACATGGAGGACAAGGATGGCACACTTCACAGCCTTTCGCCCAGCAGTCCAAGCATACATCATGCCCTGCTCAATATAAAAATGGACAACACCCTGCACAGTCCTTCAGGGCTTTACATTATAGATATCCCTTTACAACCACATTTCTTGGTGCCAGAAAGTCACAGGCATACAGGGGACATCCCACTAAGTAAGGGGACCAGGGATGATCTTATTAACCCCGAAGGCAAAGTGGATATGGCCAGGGCTAAAGACCTGGCAGAAGCAAAAGAGAAGACTATATAAGATTCTACTGAAGAAAGATGAGTACTTCCCGTTTGTACACCCAAGAAGACCAATTCCAAGCTACCCACACAACACCATCCCAGACTCGTCTGCTTTGGAGTAAAATTTCTCTTTTTGGCCCGCAAGGGGATCCATAATGTTGGACTGCTGGTTGTTGTAAATCATACATCCAGGGCACACATTCAGAATCGTACAGAAACCTCCAGGTAATCCATCCAGAAAAGAACATTTCCATTTGAGCGAGCTACAACAGGAAATACTCCTCCTGAAGGGAGCAGCAGAGGCTGTCCCAAAATCCCAAAGAAATCAGGGATTCTGTTGCAGTTTTCTTTTAAACGGGACCTATTCCGGACCTTGGGGAATTAGGCAGGCTCTTGAAAAAAGAATCCTTTCTTATGGTGCTTATAGGCCTTCTGATGCTTCAGGAAGGTGACTACCTTACCTCACTGAATATTCAGGATGCATACTTTCACATCCTCATACATCAGAATCACAGGAAATACTTATGCTTTTCTGTGGTGGGATAGCACTAGCCATTCAAGGAGCTACTTTGTCAAAAGTCTGTACCTCGGATTTTCACTAAGTGCCTGGCACTGATGGCTACCTTCCTGAGGCTGCACGATCACCAGGTATACCCATACCTAGATAACTGGCTCATCTATGCTTCAACAGAGGCAGAGGCCTCTACAACCACCTACCCCAATCTGTTTCACACATTAGGCCTGATACTGAATGCTGAGAAATCTTCAGTCAAGCTATTTACAAGACTTTAGTTCTTTGGAGCAATCCTGGATGCGCAACTATGAAAAGCCTTTCCTTCATCAGAAGGAGCACTAAAACTCTGAGTGATGGCAATTTCTTTTATTATGGTCAAATTGACACACATCCCTCATGGGCTGGACGTCATCCTATGCAGGGTTGATGCCCTTTTGCAGGCTCTGAAAGAGACACGTACAAGGAGAACTGGAAAACCAATGGAAACAAGTAGCCGACTTGTGGGGTGCACAATCCAGGTGAGAAGATGATTTAAGCAAGTGCTGCTGTAGTAGGGGTTTTGCAGTGTAAATCCTTTTCTGGATTCACATGCTGTGCATCATTCCGCCATCTAGTGGTTGAGTGCGGAATTGTCTTTTTTTTTTTTCTTGTTTTGGTCTCCGTCGACCACCATTTGGTGTCGGGTACGTCCCCTGTATGATGTCAGACTGCATCCTGGAGGTCGACGTGCGTGGTGGCCATCTTCAGATTCTTTTTTCCGCCGTTGGGTCCGGAAGCAAGACGGGAAGCTCCGAAGAAAAGTTTTGTTTTTCCCGAAAAAACTTCAAGTAAAGAAGATCGTCGTCGATGGGATCAACGAGAAGAGACCGATCATCGACACAGAGTCGTAGACAGAAGCACAGCTGCCCGGGATTTTTCAACACCAGAGGACCACTCCGGGCCACAAATGGCGAGGTAGGGGCCATGGAGAAGACCCCTTTTAAATTCAGCCCTAAGGGCCATCACAAATACGCACAGCGTGATCCACACACCATGTGCAACCTCTGCCTATCCAAGGATCACCAGGATAAAGACTGTGAGGCCTGTGCAGCGTTCCTGCCGAAAACTCTCAGGACGCGCCAAAATCGGAGACAGGCCCACTACACCGCGATGTCGATGCTAACGAAGAAACCTTCCATGAGGGAGATGGGTTTCTCGAGAGACGAAGAGGAACACGCAGCTCCTGCGGAATCCACACATGAAGGATCGGACGTCGAAGTTATAGAAAAAGACGCCGAAAAAAAACGCGCCGAAAAGAAGGCGGAGGAATCGAAGAAAAAGACGGCCAAGGTAAGAACCAAAGATCCGTCTGAACCGAAGGGCCACGAACCAAAAACAGCCACAGCAGCCCGACGCCGAACAAAAAGGCGATCGAAGGTCAGCCGCGACCAAAAGAAACCCACGGCACCCGCCCAAAGGTTGCCGAAGAGGGTAAGTCGCACAAGGCTCCGAAGCCAAGGGTCGATGACAACGAACCCGCAAAAAAGGCCTTGACGCCGAAAACGGACGTCGAAAAGAAAAGGAAGACCCCGGCATCCGACGCCGAAAGGGCCCTCGAAGTCGAAAAGAAGACTTGAGGAAGAAACGGCTGCGCTAGTGCATAGGAAAAAGGAGTTTGACGATTCATTAAAGGAGTATAGAATCCCTAGGGCTCCGGAAGTCGAACCGGAAACCGTCGACGCCGAAGAGGCGGAAGACGCCAAAGAATAGGAAGATGATATCCTCCAATCCCCACCAACGCCGGAACCTCGAGGCGAAGATTCCGAGGAATACGATAACGTACCGGAGGAAGAGGAAAACAAAGAAAACTTTGAGGACGAATGGAACGATCTCGACACCGAGAGTCCGGAGGAGGAGATCTGCAACTATCCCTTGAAGGCATCTCCCCCAGATGACATTGCCTCCTACAATGAAATTGTTAAAAGGGCTGCATACCAGTTTGGGGTAACCCTAGAGGAAGAAAAGGGGGATACATGTTTCCTGCTGGAAACCCTGGCACCTGCAACAAAGGGAACACAATATCTACCCATGTTGCCAAGTATTCTGGACCAAGGCAAGGAAGCCTTCAAGGAGCCAGCATCTAACAGAGGGGTAACTCCTAGAGTAGAGATGAAATATAAACCCTCTTCAAAGTACCCAAAATATATACAGGGAAACGTTACGCCAGATTCCATCATCGTAACAACAGCCAGAAGGAGAGCTAACGCAGTCTCCAATACAGGACCTCCACCAGAAAAGGAGAGTAAAAGGATGGACTTGGTGGGCAGAAGAATGGAGAAAGAAGCAGCAAAGTAGTGGCGCATTGCCAACTCAAATGCCCTGCTGAACAGATATGGCCACCAACAGTGGGATGAAATGGAGGAGTTTATAAACAAACTCCCGGAGGAGGACAAGAAAAGAGCAAGAGCGGTGGTCCAAGAGGGAAAAAATGTAGCTAATACCTGCTTAAAATCGGCACTAGATGCAGCAGACGCCGCAAGCAGGCAAATGTGCACGGGAACCATACTCTGAAGACATGCCTGGCTCAGGATTTCTGTATTCAAACAAGAAGTTCAGACATCAATTATCAACAGACCTCTTAACGGACAAGAGTTATTTGGCAAGGAAGTGGATGAATACCTTCAACAGATCAAGAAGGATAATGAAACAGCTAGGGCAATGGGGGCCCTACAACAAAGAGGATCTTTCAAAAGAGGAGGTTTCTCTAACAAAGACCGCAGGAAGGGCCAGCTTCGGCCAAAACCAGCAGATGCCGTAACAATCTCGGGGGCAAAACACAAGCCAACAAATGGGTCAACAATCTGGTTTCCAGGGCTGGCAACAACAGAAGCAGCCCTTTCGGGGGTGAGGAAACGGCAGAGGAAGAGGCCAAACCTCAAGAGGGAGAGGTAATACCTCTAACTGACTTCCACACAGAAAAGGACCCACACAAAACACCAGTGGGGGGAAGAATATCTTTTTTCCACAACCAGTGGGAAAAGATCACAACAGACAAATGGATATTAAATTTGGTACAACACGGATATTGCAAAGAGCCAACAAAGACACCACCTGCAAATCCACCAAGAATAAGAAAACTATCCAAATCAGAACAAACACTGCTAAACGCAGAAATCAAAGAACTGTGTCTAAAACAGGCAATAGAAACAGTACCAAAGCAGGAACGGCACAAAGGAAACTACTCACCATACTTCCTTGTACCAAAACAAGACCTAACTCTGAGGCCAATCTTGGACTTAAGATTCATAAACAAGTTCATACGGACACAACACTTCAAAATGTGTACCCTTCAAGAAATAATCCCACAAATCCAAAAAGGAGATTTCCTAGCAACAATAGACCTCAAGGACGCCTATCTACATATCCCAATGAACAAGACACACAGAAAGTACCTAAGATTCCTACACAACGGAACACACTACCAATTCAAGGTACTCCCGTTCGGAATAAAATCAGCTCCACGGGTGTTCACAAAGTGTCTGGCCACAGTGGCCGCCTACCTAAGAAGAGAAAAAATCCATGTATACCCCTATCTGGACGATTGGCTAATAAGGGGACGCACAAAACAAATTTGCCACAATCGGGTTCAGAAGACAATCCAAACACTTCAAGGCCTAGGTTTTTCAATAAACCACAAAAAATCAACAAACCCAGAAAAGGAAAAAACCTTTCTGGGGGCAAGACTAAATACAAAGAACGCAGGGGCTTACCCCACACAGAACAGGATACAAGCTATCTACAAGGAAACAGCCCTCTACCAGAAGGGACAGTCTCTGACCGTGAGGAAGGTAATGAAACTTATGGGCATGATGGCATCATGCATCCCACTCATCCCTCAAGCTTGCCTACACATGCGACCATTCCAAGAATGGATCACCAACAGCTGGTCACAAGCCACAGGCAGTTGGGAAGATCTAGTGGTTGTTACCCAAAGGATACAAACAGAGACACAATGGTGGGCATCCAACAACATAGCACAGGGGAGACCTTTCAAGAACACAACTCCATCTGTGACAATCACCACAGATGCATCCCTCAACGGTTGGGGAGCACATCTGAACCAACTACAGATTCATGGGCGATGGAGCAAAGAAGACTCCATTAAACACATCAACTTCTTGGAAATAAACTGTTCTTCTAGCACTCAAAGCATTCCAGAAACAGACTCGGGAAACCATCCTAATACAAACGGACAACACAACAACAAAGTTTTACCTGAACAAACAGGGTGGAACGAAATCCTTTCCCCTGAGCAGACTTGCACAAGAAATCTGGCAATGGGCAATACCACAGAAAATCAATCTGCAAACAGTACATCTACCAGGGGTAGACCACATCACAGCAGACCGGCTAAGCAGACAAAACAGTTGCTCACACGAATGGGAGCTAAAGCAAACAACAGTACAATACCTGTTCAACATTTGGGGAACGCCAGTGTTGGATCTCTGTGAGAAGTTGGCCTGGTATATGCTGTTCACTAATTAAAGTGGATACCTTGCACCAGAACAATTCGACTCTTATGGTAGATAGGTTTAAGACAACCTTTATAGAAAGCTATCCTAGTGGTAGCTGTGGAGAGCAGCCTTCAGGCTAAGTCTTGAAGGAATGTAAAGCAGCTTGTTTTACCACACAATCTCTTGAATCACCAAATGAAAAGACACCACACAGGTATATATATCAAATATATATATGTATTTATTAATAAACACTCTCTACTAATCTCTTTATGAGATTAGAAGTCAGGAACATATGTACAAGTCAAATGTTATCAAAATAAGTTTAGCACAATCGAATATCACAATCTTAGTTTGCTAGACCTAGGTCATCTAGAATCGAGGGACCCCCAAGAACCAGTTGTAGGTAGTTGTAGGAGACCCACAGGGGACGGACGCGGTGACCTGGCACCGGTGCGAGTCTATGCGCTCAGACGCGATTGGGATATCAATGTTAAAGGTCCCTTGCGTGTTCGAGGCGAACACACCGATCGGTCCTTGTACGAGTCGAAGGACGCGGTTATAGATAGTTGCAAGGGAGATGGACGCGCTGTGTCTAACACAGACGCGAACCTTGTGCGAGTCAGTGCAATGGAGATCTCAGTGCTACAGGCCCTTTGTGTGTTCGAGGCGAACACCGATCGGACTCAGTACGAGTCGAAGGATACAGTTCTAGATAGTGTTGCAAAGGAGATGGACGTGGTGTGTCTAACACAGACGCGAACCCTGTACGAGTCAGCGCAATTGTCGCACTTAAAGTTAGAGTTTTAGGACACTTCGAGGGAAGCTACAAGCAAGTCACTTACAGGGTAAGTCGTTCTAGGGCCCACACCCACAGGAGCACCGTAGTGCTGAAGTTACCTCACCCAGGGGAGCCGGGTGCATAGGGGTTCTTTGGTGTCGGGTCGCGGCGTCGTTTTCAATGGGAGCCAGTGAAGACTTGCTGCTTGCGGCGACAGGAGAAGTGTCCGGAGGAATCCAAGCCTGGATTCGGAAGATGGAAGACCTGAAAGCAGAGGGGACAGTGTTCAAAGTCACTTGGCAGTGACTCGGGGCAAGGAAGATGGATGCCCACCGTCGTCGCAAGATTCAGGTCGTTCGCGGTTGCCTTGACTCTTCAGCCACGAGGTCCAGGAGGCTTCGACGACGACCAGGAGCTGGATTCGGCGTGTCCCACGATGTCTGCAGCTTACTGCGGTGTCGGCGACTCGATCGGAGCCAACAAGCCTTGGTAACAGCAAGTCTCGGGGAAAGTGTGAAGAGACAATGGCGCAGACCAGCAAGGTCTGTGAGACTCATCCAGCGAGGGTAAGTCAGGGCAGGCCTGGAGCAACCAGGGGAGCCCTTCGGTTTCTTTAGAAAGTCTTCTGGGGACCCACAAGCCGGCTGGCAAGGGATCGCGAAGACTCCTCGGGAGGATTCGCTCACAGGGGCCCACGGTCACTCGGGACGTGGTAGGCCTCTGATCTTGGGAGGGATTCCTGCTGGAGGCTGGGACCACACGTGGTCCAAAGCACAAGTTCGTGGAACGTTGTGGAGGGATTGCACTCGACAATAGTGCACGGTACCCAGGGGTCGCGGTTCCTCGTTACTCTTGGGGTCCACTGGCCTCAGCTTCGCTGGGGACTCACGATGGCCTTTGAGAAGTCAGGAAATCCACTTCTTGGGCTGCAGGGACTTCGGACTCCGGCGGGAGCGGCGTAGTTTGCGACCGTCGTTTGTAGTTTTTGGTGCCTGCCAAGCAGGGGAGTCACTCCTTGACTCCAAGGGAGATTCTTCAGTCTTCCAAAGGTAGTGGAACGTCAAAGGTCCGGGATTCTTCTTCAGAGCGTCGTCCATGGAAAATCTAGGTTGCAATGCACAGGTTCCCCCTCTTATACTAATAGAAAGGGAGGGTCTAGCTCTATGACCCTACCTATGGGAGGGTCAGGGGAGTGGGTGGCTACACCCACTTCCCCTTTGTCCAGTTTCGCGCCAGAGCAGGGGCAGGTAGCCCCTGAACCGGTTTGAACTGGCATATGCACAGAGGAGCCTTCTGCTCCCCCAGTGCAGGACTTCAAAGCACTCTAAGAGTGCACCCACCCAGCCCCAATACACTAAACCCTGTCTGGAAGGTGGTCACACCCCTTGGGACAGGATATCTATTGTTGGGCTTCCTCCACTGCGAGTGTTGGTCATCAGCAGGAGTGCAGCCCAGTGTCTGTGACTGGTGGCATCCATTTTGTGATGCCAGGGCTCTGCAGGATTCTACCGCGTTTCCACAGTAGGTACATGTCTATCCCTCTAGAAGGGTGGAATGCTACCCCCGCCGCCAGGACTGGCGGGGGTTAGTATTCCAAGATGTTTGACACCAAACACAACATGTTTCGATGCAGCCATTCCAAAGTTAGCATTTTACCGCGAGGATATAATGCACTTAAAAGTATATGGTTTAACCAGCATCCACAAACAGCACCAGAGAATGGACTCTGAGAGCTGCAGAGGGGCCCTGCTCAGGCAGAGGCACCCCCTCACATAGAAGCCAAGCACCCTGCCCTCAGGATTGATAGGGCCTGCCTTAGGGGTGACTGATAGGTTTATATGTGTGTGCAGGAGAGATATAGGGAACCTATATCTCAGTGAGGAGTGCTAGCACCACCTCACCCAGGCTGCAGTAGCAGGCCTGTGGTGTCAGATTTAGTCTGCTTCCCAGGGGTGGCATAATACATGCTGCAGCCCCTGGTAGGCCTGCGAAGTACCTATGCCCTTGGTACCATATACTAGGGACTCATAAGGTACTCCAAATCGTTTAGAGAGAACAGAGAGGCTGGGGCCCTGATTAGCAGGGGCCCAGCCAGACTATAGCCAGAAACCAGTGTAAACATCAGAAAAAAAGTGGGGGCAACATAAGAGGCAGATCCTACTCTCCTACAATCTCTTTGCAACAATGCAGAACAAGAAATGCCAGAACTTTGCATCCAGGTTTCCACACCACCTGTCAAAGGGAAATGCGCTTTCACTCAATTGTTCTCAGACATTTGTCTACGCCTTTCCACCAATTCCCCTGATGCAAAGAGTACTACAAAAAGCAAGCGAACCAGGAACAAATATGATTCTAATTGCCCCCAGTTGGCCAAGACAGACATGGTACTCGACTCTCCTGGAACTCTCCAAAGGAAAGATGATCAGGATCAAAGCAGACAAAGACCTGCTAACAATGCAACAGGGCCAAATCTCTCACCCAGAACCAGCAACGCTACAACTAGCAGCCTGGCGCCTGAATACATAGAATTTGAACACCTCAAACTGCCGTCCAGAACCATGGAGATTCTAAAGGAGGCAAGAAAACAGCCAACAAGGAAATGCTATACAGCTAAATGGAAGCGATATACCACATGGTGCACCGCCAACAACAAGACTACTACAGTAAATACACAGGAAACAGTAGTCACATATCTTACCTACCTTTTAGACAGCAACATCAATTTTTCCAGCCTAAAGGTACACCTCGCGGCCATAGTGGCATACACAAGAGGAAGAACATGCAAATGTTTCTTTACCAGACCACTCATCAAAAGTTTTTTGGAAGGAGCAAAAAGAGTGGCTCCTCCAAGAACTGCTCCTGTACCAACTTGGAGTTTAAATACAGTACTGTCTCAGCTAATGGGAAAACCATTTGAACCCATGCATACAGCGGATATCAAACATATTACTCTCAAAACAGCATTTCTCATTGCAATAACGTCACTACGGAGAGTAAGTGAACTACAAGCACTAACTGTACAAGAGCCATACTTACAAATCCACAGGGATAAGGTAATCTTAAAAACTAACCCACAGTTTTTACCAAAGGTGGTAACTAAGTATCACTTGAATCAAAACATCATCTTGCCAGTTTTCTTCAAAGAACCAAAAACTAAGGCAGAAAGAAGCCTCTACACCCTGGATGTAAGGAGAGCTCTACTATACTATCTGCAAAAAACAGAAGAAGTAAGGAAGACAAAACAGTTGTTTGTGGCTTACTCACATACCAACACAGGATCAGCTATCACTAAAGCAACCATTGCAAGATGGATAGTACAAGCTATACAACTAAGCTATACCAATGCCAAAAAAGAACTAACAATACAACCAACAGCTCACTCCACTAGGAAGAAAGGAGCAACGCTGGCTTTCATGGCAAATGTACCCATCGATGCCATCTCCGCAGCAGCAACATGGGCATCACCACACACATTTACAAAGCATTATTGTGTGGATATACAGATAAATAAGGAAGCTCAAATTGGACAAAGGGTGCTTCAACACCTGTTTGCTAACTCTTCCTCTCACCACAGCCTCCCAAACATGGGAGAAACCGCTACATAATCTGATGCACAGCATGTGAATCCAGAAAAGGATTCACGCTGCAAAACGAAATGGTTACTTACCAGTAGGAGTAGTTTTGCAGCTTGAAGAGCTTTCTGGATTCACATGCGACCCACCCAGCCTTCCCCTAGAAGGAATACAAACAGGTGGGGAAGCAAAGTACAACGTCAAGAACTATAAATAAAGACCATTACAAGGATTAGCCAGCATAAAAATAGAAAAAAGTATCCGAAGATGGCCACCACGCACGTCGTCCTCCAGGATGCCGTCTGACATCATACAGGGGACGTACCTGACACCAAATGGTGGTCGACAGCGACCAAAACAAGAAAAAAACATCCAAAAAAAAACCAAAGACAATTCCGGACCCAACCACTAGATGGCGGAATGATGCATGCACAGCATGTGAATCCAGAAAACTCTTCAGGCTGCAAAACTACTCCTACTGGTAAGTAACCATTTTGTTTCCATGAAACCTAAACGCGGGTATCCCATTCCTGCCTTCATTGGGCAGAATAACACTGACTACAACTCATCAACGGAGGCTGGGGAGTCCATGTGCTGGATCTGAGAATCAGAGGTCTCTGGGTAGACATGGAGAAGATCCTTCACATCAACATCCAGGAGCTACGGACCTTTATGCTGGAGTTGTTTCTCCCAAGGCTATCAGGACAAGCAATCCTCTTCAAGATGGACAACATGAACTCCATATATTACATCGCGAACCAAGGAGGGGAATGAGGCCCCGTTCTCTGCAGTAACAGGCACAGACTCTGTGGGATTGTACCATCTCCGACCAGCTGGACATAGTATTGGCAGCCTGGAAGGTGTTCCACTGCAATTTGTCCGATGCGCTCTGTCCTGCTCTCAGATTGCCACAAATGGGAGCTCCACCAAGACCAAATGGATTACATTTTCCACAGATGGCACTGACCCACACTAGACCTGTTTGCCGCGATCTAGAACAGGAAATGCCATTACTACGCTAGCAGGTTCTGGCAACCGAGGACTGAGGGCACTACCTTTTTGATGAAATGGTTGGATGTCTTTGCATACACCTTTCCTCCGCTTCCCATGATTTCCAAAGTACTAAGGAAAGTGAAGACTTATCACTGTTACCTGATACTCATTGTCTTAGCGTGGCCATGTCAGTACTAGTATAGTGAAATCTTGAGGCTGTACACAGATCTAGCATTCCAGACTTCTCACCAGACACACAGGAGCAATACTCTACCTCAAACTCAAGTCACTCAGCTTGACAGCCTGGTACCTGATTACCTAGAGTTCAGCCATTTTGACGTGACTGCAGGCAAATTCTGGCACAGGCACGTGTGCCAGCAACTACAAAAACTTGCAACACCAAGTGCAAGTGTTTCTGTACATGATGGAAAAGCAACGGCTTCCATTCAGATTCCAAGCAGCCCCATCAGATTCTTCCTTACAAGCCTGAACTGGCCAAGAGTGGCCTCGAGTATTATTCAGTGCGAGTTCATCTGGTAGTGATCCCAAGATTTAGAAGAACAGAAGACACTTCGTTATCATTGTTTTCACAAAGGATCATACACCAGTTTGTGATGAGACGCTTTAGGCCTTTTCTTCCTGTACGGGCCTCCCAGTACTGTAGGAGTTGAACACTGTATTAAAGCAACGTATTTCTCCTCTCTTTGAACCAAACCATTGATCATTACCGAAGCTCATCTCTTTGAAAACAGCACTTTTGCTTGCCCTCACATCAGCAAGGAGAGTTGGGGAGTTGCAGGCATTTACTATTAGAGAGCTCCTTATCTGGTTTACTAGAGGCAGTCCTGCTACAAACCACTCCAAAGTTCATGCCTAAAAACCCTGCAGATTTTCATCTGAATGAGCCTGCCATTTTACGTTCTCTTTTCCCTAATCTTACAACACTAGCAGACAAATCTTTGCACTCACTTGATTAATGCAGTTGCATTATATTTTACATTGACAAGACAGGTACTCCAGGTCAGCTGTTTGTGTCCTTTGGCCATCCAGGAAGAGGCTGACCCTACCCAAACAGGGAATAGCATGTTGACTGTCACCCTGCATCACCTTCTGCCACAGCAAAGCATTCACTCCCACCAGAGGGTTTATTCCACCAGAAGCATGTCGAAGACTGCAACACTGTATGCCCGAGTGCCTTTACCAGGTATATGCCTTCCAGCCTTGTGGAAGAGCAAACACAGGTTCACACGGCACTACTGCCTGCGGGTGTACACAGTAGCTGGTTCTGCAGTCCTCTGCAACTGTTCTAGTAAAAGTAAACCTGTCTCCCACTTTGTTCTTAATGTTATGTACTGCTTACTGTTCTGATTCAAGCCTGTGAATATATGAAAGAGCCAATTCTGAAGAAGAAATGAGTTGCCTGTAGCTCCAGTTCTCCAGTGTTGGTACCTTTCATCTATTCATATGTGAATCTCCCTTTCCGGTCAGAGGCGGATTTCTCTCATATGTACTTCTCACAATTTGAGCTATATTGGCCTCTAGGGGAGTAGGAGAGGTCTGCACTTCCACCTCATTGGCTGAATTTCGTGTTGTTTCAAATGAGGTAGATGTGCTACTAAGCAAACACGTGTCGAGACATATGGCCATTCTAACGCTGTTTACTGCTATTTAAAGTTTCTGGAAACCCCAGCCGCATTACAAGGAAGGATTAAAGCTTGTGAAAATATGAAAGATACCAATGCTGGAGATAAGTAATTTCTTTTTGCTAGGGTGTAAATTTCCTTGAGAAGCCACTCTGTCTAGCGCCTATGATTCATAGAAAAACCTCTGGCTTTGATTTATCCAAGTAATGCACGAGCTCCCATTTCAGGAGCTGATTCACACTGTAAGTTCATGTGGTCCTTCAGCCCCAACCATAACACCAGCTGTTTTTGGGCCTTGCTGTTGTAGAGGCTAGATTCTTTGTTCACTGTCATCCTGGTAGGGGAGGTGGCTTATCTCCAGTTTGCAGCCATGGAATGCTAGTCCTCCCCATGTGGAAACCCATCACACAGTATCTTTAGAGGTCTGGGTCAATGTCTCAGGACAAATTCTTTTTTTGTGAATGTTAATCTTCCTGATTTTCAGAAAGCAATGATGCCAGACGCTGATCTCTGTGCTTCTCTTCAGCAGTTGAGCAATGTACAACCCCTCCCTCGTCCATGCTCCCTCAGCAAAAAGATTTCACAATCGGTTATATTTTTTTCTTTCAAAATGCTCCTGTTTCTTGCTACTTTACAAAGACTTGCCATTACTGGCTCTTTTTCAAATATTAGACCTAGACAATCCAAATTCACTTTAGCTGATAATAAGGGGGAAGAGGTTGTAGCTAAAGGGCAGAGATGCTGACTTTGGAACTGGGAAACCAGGTTCGAGTCTCGGGATGGCTCAACATCCTGTGATTCTGTGCGAAAAAAATTAGTGTCTTTGTGCAATGTAACTGGTGCTCGCATAAAGTGCTCCAATACCTTCAGGTCGAGTTTCTGCTATGTAAAACTGCAAAAAATAAGTTTGTTATATGACTTCACTTCCCATTGTACAGCAAAAACTGGAGGTGGGTGAGCCACTGGAAACTCGATCCAGCCTTAGTTTGAGGTCCTTCTGGAATCTCGAACCCAAATCAAGGCGAGCTTTCATGTGGCTTCTGCCCTCCTCCCTCGCGCTGCCCTAGTGCACAAAGTGTTAAAAGCAAAGCTTTAACATTTGAGGTAAACAGGAGAGGCAAATAAATACCTATTTAAGGACTGATTTTTACGAAATGAAACCAATAAACAGGATTAATCCCTGGTTTCCCCCTTAACCGAATTGTGTGATCTATTTTATTTCCCCCCTTACTCCTTTTTCTTCATTATCACATATAAAAGCACCTTTAAATACACGACTTCAGAATATTAGTTGTATAAAAACATATATTGGTTAGATTAATACGCTATAACGTTGTTCTAGTTAGAAGATTCTAGGCCACATACACTACACAACGGGCTTGCCTATTACTTCACTAATGGCATTGCCACCAGTCAGCGACGGGAGGAACGGTTCTAAGATCATGCTTAAAAACTTTCAGTTATCTCTCAGTGCTTTGATATAACGTGACGTGTTAATGTGTAAGCTTCAGCATTTTAAAGAAATACACATTTTAGAATTTTTAAAGAGACTTTATCGTATTTTACGTAAGGTTTGTAGCAATATTTATATGGAAACATTTTCTGGCTTGGCTCGTGCACGGGCTCTACGAGCCAAGCCAGACCCTTTGCGTGGCTGTGGCGCAGCTCTCCCTATGTATTTGTTGGCTCGTCCACCTCCAGCAAAAATGTCGACTTCGTTAGTACGAGAAACGAATATTACTCATAACCAGTACACTACTACTCTTCTCAAACAAAATATACACAAAACACACCTTTACTCGCAAAACGTTTTCGGTATAAAGCACAGCCTATTGTATCTGTCAATGTGTGTTGGTAATTGCATCGATCTTGCCCTTAAATATTTTGTGCCTCCGCCGGTATTTATCCCAGAATCAACACAAGAGGGTGCTGTTTGACCAATTTCAAATTTCTCAAAAAATATTGAGTACCCTGCGATTGCATGCCAGAAGTGAATTTGGACAGCACACCTATATCGAAAGACAAATCTACTTTTTTGGCTTAACAAACAATGACTATGTTGAATGTTCTAGAGCAATGTAGTTCCCATACTTGGTTATCATCTTCGAAAATCTGAAAAAGAAAAGTACTTTAGTAAGGTGACAAAAGAAAATGTGATATATGTATATCTCATAACTTTCGATCTCTTTAACATAATTTTCCCCAAAAAAGTTCATCCACCTCAGCTCCTTCCTGGAAAGTTTCAGGGTGATTCGCCAAGCGAGCTGAGAAAAAAAGGGGGTCCCAAAACGTAATTTTCCCATGCAATTTACATTCAGATTTTTGAACAGCCAAAACAGCTGAACGGAATTACACCAAATTTGGCAGAAAGCTAGATCTTTATCCAGAAAGTGTGCTTTTTAGGTCTCATCTACACAGCGCATGTGCTGTGCCTGACTTATTGTTTACTATTCAGTAGACTTGCAACCCGCCACAGCATACCATTGGTTGTTTTCGTTGTCTCTCTCATTTGCAATCTTTTGACTGCTTAGCTACTGTAGGCTTCCCTTTCTTACTTGTGTTAGCTCTTCCCTTGAGCATTGACCAGGTGCCATGTGTTCTTCCTTGCCTTTTTGTAGCGCACTATTTTTTAATGTGCTTTCCTACTTTTAACATTCAGCACTCTGTCCATCATTGTGTTTGCTATGTTTGCCCAGACGTGAGTCCCTTGCTTGCTGTGCCACTGAATTTAAGCTAGCCTGGCTGATATGGGATGATACCCCGAAATCGGTCCCAGGATGCTTGTTTCTGGTCCAAGGAGGACCTGGCCTGGCAGTTCAGGCTGGCCTGTTCCAAAGGGGAGCAGGGTCAAGACTGATTTGCGCATGGCTGGGTCCAAACTGGGGTGGCATTATTAGCAAAAGAAAGATGGATTTAACCCAGATCTCATGACTGAGGGTGAATGTTTGAAAAGTTTCAGCACTCCGTCTTGTTGTGTTTGCGTACTTATAACACAGACCTACACATTCTTATTTATGTTGCTTTCACCCTATCTGCTGTTTCTATCAATGCTTTAGTTACTTACACCCACAACAGTACTATTCTACCCTGCTCTAGTCTACGCTAATCCACTCTTCGCCACTCTACTATATGCTAATCTCTGCCACTCCACTGTATGGACTACACGCCACTTTACTATATGCCACTCCATGCCGCTGTACTCTATGCCCCTCTACTGTACTCCACTTTACACCACTCCATGCCACCCCATTTCACGCACTGTACGCCACTCTAACCTATGCCACTGCACACCACTCTACACCACTCTACACCCCTCTATACCCCTCTATGCCCCTCCACACCCCTTCACACCCCTTCACTCAGATCTACACCATGCTATTCCACTTTACGCCACTCCATTCCACTCTACACCACTCTATTCCACTCTACACCACTCTATGCCACTCTGGGCCATTTTACTCCACTCTACACTACCCTACGCCACTCCATTGTATGCCACTTAACTCCACTCTCATCTCCTCTACGCCACTAAGTTTTAGACCTGCTGAGCAGCATCCACACTGCTGTGCCACAAATCTAAAAGACATTGGCAAAGCCAACAACTCACATAGGCAAGACCAATTGGCTTTGCCAATGCTCATTGTGATTTGGTGTACACCTCTTCAGCCGTTTTTGAGAAATGAAGTTTCAAAATATGTGTATTTCTAGATGGTTGGAGTCACCGAACACTCACGAGTCTCGCGGACATGCAACTTCAAATAATAGAGCGATGTCATTGACCGAGGGGGCATTTTTTCATGTCGGCTGCCTCACTCCTGTGAGTCTCGCAGGAGCTCGCTGATTGGCTGGTTGCAACATGAGAAGAAATGCTGAGCTTTCCATTGCGGGACCCTGGAACACAGTCCCTCTGTATTGAAAATTAAAAAAAAAAAATAAAGTCAAAGGGGGAAGGGTCCCAAAAGCCCCCATGGAGGAGGGGAGGTTTGCAGTGATTCGGTGGTACTCTCGCAGTAGCCAGCCACATCCCATTGCTACTGTGAAACCCACGGGAGCACAACAGCTGCGCCGGCACCCGCAAAAGTCCTGCAGTATCATTAAAAAATTGTTTTTAAAAACAAGTCACCAGTGACTATGGTGGGTTGGCTGCCCCTATGGCCGGTTGGCCCTGGGGCTAACCCATGCGGCACACAGCAGAACAGGGGGAAAAAAGTGTGTGGGGGTGGCCGCCCGCTGGGGGTTTGGCATAATTTAGTATGGTAATAAAATATTACTTTATGTAAAAAAAATAACAATGAAATTCACTGTAAAAAAAAACAAAAACAGATTAAAGGGACTTTATAATTAGGTATGGGAATAATCTTACTTTGCAATAAAAAAAAACAAATTCACTCAAAAAAAACAAATGTTAAGGTGGCGTTATAGCTAAGAGAAAATTACAGTTTAAACGAAACCGCTTAAGCTGACAAAAAAAAAACACTGAAATTCACCAGGTATTGTTATTTAAAGTAACTATAATCCATGCTGTTGCCATGCCCTGCTAATGACCACACATTACATCACTCATGGCATATTCTATCACATTATTGATAACAACACAACACCTGAAATGGCATCATTGATGACAACACTGTACGAGGTGGGGCGCAAATTATGGAATCTTAGTGCTTCAATGCAGTGCCTCTTTTTTTGGCCTTTATCTTGTTTAAGACTTCACCAACTGTACTGGTTACAAAGATGGCAACGGTTTAAAAAATAAAAATAAAAAAAAAAATATATATATATATATATATATATATATATTGTACTTCCTTATTCTTAACTATCATCAATGCAGGGATCATGTCTGGCAACCTGTCCTGGTGCTCTGAGTGGCTTTATCTATATCCTCAGTGGAATGCTGTTGGCATCCTGAGTTTTTGAAGTCGCATTCACATTTTAAAAGTGTATAACCCACTGAAGCATTTTACCTTGGTAAATCAGATATATATTACTGCACTGAGAGGTGTTTACTGGAAGAGATCGCTTTTACAATATAAACTGTAAAAAAAAAAATCCTACGATCATGTCTTATTTGTGTGTTTGGATGAAAGTCCTCAGCAGGACTGGGTAAAGCAGGCCTTTATTTCGACCTAGGTGGTACAGGCATCCTTTCCAACATCAGCAGAATGAAAAATGAAATTCCGCTGAAAGATGATATTTCCTTCTCTAGAAAACTGTAGGACTCTAATCTCCTCATCTGACAGAATGGCCTCAACTCTTTTTTGCATTCTCTCATCTCATCCCATCAGCAGGTTCTTTCGGAAACTAATTTCTTGGATATTCATGCAACGCAAATAGTTGCAGACATTTGCTTCCCCGGTATTGCTGATAATCCTGGTATCATTAATACCAGGTGAAATATTACTGCATGTGTTTAGTACCACCAGAGAGAGACCTCTCGTAATGAGGGCCTAAGTGATTTCTCATTTTATTGGCTGAGGTCAGAATATCTGCAGTGACTGTAAACACTAAATGTAATGTCGCTTTCGATTGGAATATGTAGCGGCCGACTCCAGGTCGCGAAAACACCCCATCGCCGACAGAGCGAGTCCGCAGCACCGTGAACTTAGGTGCCTAGGAGCAACGTGACCTGTTGGTGGACTGCAAACAACAGAGTCACTACACGGCACGGAAGGCAGACCCAACCGGGTAAGAGATACAAATAGGAACGAGTTGGTGGGGTATTTACCAATACTACAAGTACCACAATGCCTGAAAAGAACACGCCCATTGTGGCAGGCTTGAAAATCACGCTGCGAATGCAGTGTCACTGTTGCCCACCTGGTCTCCATGAAGCCTAGCCAGTGATCAAGGGAGAAGTTACCTGAAACGCGTATGGCCAAGATAGGCGCATGAACTGCCGAAATTGCTGTGTCAGTTACTCTGTAGCCTGACAATAAATGACGGAGAAAATCACGCTGCGAGTGGTGTTTTCAATTTGGGAGTGCTTTCGATTGGAATATGTAGCGGCCGACTCCAGGGTGCGAAAACACCCCATCGCCGACAGAGCGAGTCCGCAGCACCGTGAACTTAGGTGCCTAGGAGCAACGTGACCTGTTGGTGGACTGCAAACAACAGAGTCACTACACGGCACGGAAGGCAGACCCAACCGGGTAAGAGATACAAATAGGAACGAGTTGGTGGGGTATTTACCAATACTACAAGTACCACAATGCCTGAAAAGAACACGCCCATTGTGGCAGGCTTGAAAATCACGCTGCGAATGCAGTGTCACTGTTGCCCACCTGGTCTCCATGAAGCCTAGCCAGTGATCAAGGGAGAAGTTACCTGAAACGCATATGGCCAAGATAGGCGCATGAACTGCCGAAACTGCTGTCTCAGTTACTCTGTAGCCTGCCAATAAATGACGGAGAAAATCACGCTGCGAGTGGTGTTTTCAATTTGGGAGTGCTTTCGATTGGAATATATATATATAATGTGTGTGTTACTACCTTTGCTGACTCTTTATCTGCCTGTCTCTTCTTACTTTCAAGATCTCTATTCCTATCCCCAGGTCTCTGTCAACTTGGTTATCCATTCCATCCCTACTCTTCCTTCTTTTGATGTCCTGTGTACTATCAATTTCTCTTGCTACCTTTGATATCTCTGCACATCAGTCTATCTATTTCCTCTTTACACCTTCAAAGTCTCTCTTTCTATCCTCAATAACTAATTTGTGTGTGTATGTATCACTTTCTTACCTTTGCGATCTCTCTTCTTGACTCTGATGTCTACTAGCACACCTAAACCTTTAAATTTCTCTTTCTGAACTTGTTACGACCTTTGCAACTCAAACTGAAGTACAGTGAGGTTAATCCTGCCTTCTCCTCTAAGAGTCGGTCCCACACCCTGTTTCACACTGCAGGAATGTAGGGGACACCTAGGTCTTCAAAGGGAAAGAAGGGACATGGGATTGGGGAGAGAGAGGAAAAAGACACTAGTTTACAGCAGAACGGTTGGTCGAAAACTGTACTGGATACTCTGAGATTCAGGATGGCACAGCGTCACAGAGGGACAATATGACTGAGGTGAGGTGAAGGCTCCCTGTAACTAACCTCCAGGAAAGCCCAGAAACTTGTCCAAGGTGCGAATCAATGACTAGTAGTGCTGCACTCCACCAGAAAGCAGGATTGTAGTCACCAAACCAAAAAGGGGAAATCTTTTTTTTTTTTTCTTGCCACAACAGAAGAACCTAAAAGGCTAGATATTGAGCTTCGATGTAGCCCTCATATTGTTCTCTGTGAAATTTCACCACAGTTGAAAATGTAGAACTATACATTTTTGTCCAACAAATAATGCAGTGCAATGATATAACCCAGTATATACCTTATCCAGATCTGTTCAGGGCTGCATGTAACCTGAACATGTGAGATGTTGGGAAGCAGTGCTAGTAGGTAGGTAGTTAGGGCGTGCAGTGAACTAACTTGGAGTCCTCTCGTTGCCAGCAGTATGCAGCAGATAGTTTCAGATATTCCATGCCTGTTGAGGTGGTGAAGGGTGGTTTGCTGCCTTCAACTAGTGCAGCACTGGCCTAGTATAGTAATGGGCGAGCAACCGGACTTGTATCATGAACACAGGGTACCATTTGTGTGATCTGGGTTGTACCTTATTTCAGGGCCCAGGCAGTGATTGACACACAGACTATTTGGCCAGTATTCATCCATCCAAATAATAAATGGTTTTGTTTATTAACTTATTGCCTGACGTATGGAATCCGTGACATCTATTAAGCTCTTTGGCTTATTTACTGGGCTATCTTGAAATCTAATTAACTTGTACTTCTATTGCAGTTTTGATTTTGGAAGCCCCTAATCAAACATAGGCTGGACGACATTGTGCTCAGAAAAATAAAATTTTCTGTGTTTATATGCAACCTTTTCTTGCATGCTTACTCTATCTGACACAGACATATAGCAGATATTCCATGCAAATGCCATTCTGATTTTTAGCACAGAAATGTAGTCAAGCAAAAGAAAAGTAGGGGCAGAACAACTGCAAGAGAAAAATAAAGTGCATTGAAGAAGAAACCAGAGAAAACAAAAACAAATGCAGCAATTATTACAATGCAGTCCAAAAACTCGCAATGAAATGTGGAGTGTTCAGAGACTGATTTTGCTTCTTGAAGCATAAGCGTTCAACCAGAAGTATTGGAAGGTGGTTTTGTAGAAAAAGCATCCCAACACACTAGAGTTGTTCCGCTCGAAATAGCAGCAGAAGACATTGAGTCAGAAAGAATCGTAGACCTGGTCACCGAATGAGCCTTTGAAAGCATTCCTTCAGAAATGCTTACAGCCCACACCACAGAAAAAGAAACCGAAACCAGAATGTCAGAAATAACAGAAATCCTTACCACAGTGGAAGCTGAAGAAGAAGCCAGTATGCCAGAAAGAATTGAAGACCTGTTTATAGAGAAAGCAGCAGAACACAATTGAAATCATTGAAGGCAAAGAACAAGAAAGAAAAGGAGGGACTGAAAGAATAGAAGAGGGCACCATACAGGAAGCGCCTGGAACCAACGAATCAAAAAAATTGTCACCCATGCTGAGTATTCGGCCAGACTCCAGGAGCTGCAGTGTAGAGGGCACAGCAGGAGCAAATGACCCAGGGGTAGTTGACCTTTTATTTCAATGTCCAAAATCCAATGATCCGTCTCATTCGTTTTAATACCACCCATTTCAATCTTCCAAATATCGGTGATTTAGAGGACAGTTGTTATCTTTTTGAAAAAAGGGGAGTAGACTGCAGTGGTTAGCACACGGATTACGGACAATGGTCTCGATTTAAGTAAATGCATCAACAATTCAACTGACGCAGCAGTCAATGTGCAGGGCCAATACAGTGGCCACACCTCTTGCTTAACCAGAGAATCCCAAGGACAAATTCATGTATAATGCTATACTCCTGTATTAAATCTTGCCCTTGTTGATGTTTCACAGACTTCAAACAAATCTACCTCTTTGCAGTGGCGGGCGCCATAAACGAAGGGTGGGGGGGGGTGGGTGGGGTTGCGCGGGAGGCGGGGGAATATAATATAAAAAAAATAAAACTTACCTTTTGCCACCGGCCGCTCCAGCGTTGTGTCTCTTTGCGCTGCCTCTCCTCCTCCTGCCTGCTGGTCCCAGCAGCCCCTGGGACAGACTCCCCGTCCAATCCCTGTGCTGCAGAGCAGCACCGGAATTGGTCTGAGCAGGCAGGAAAGATGCCCTGCTCAGACCAGGGAGTCTGTGGGGTTTCTCCGGCCCAGCTGCTCAATGCAGCTGGACTGGAGAAAACCGAAGTGTGCATGTGTGTTTTGGTCGGCCTGAGACAGCTGGCCAAAACACATATGCGAACTTAGGGAGTGGAGTGCACGTAGCACTCCTCCTCCCCCCCCCTCCCATGCCTCGGCCCCGCCCCTTCCAACACCGCTGGCTAAGAGCCGGCAAATGTAAATTAAAACGATGCAAAAACATCATTTTAATTTACATTTGCTGGCACTGAGCCAGGCAGTGGGCGATGCTCCTCCGCCATAGCAGAGGAGCCGCCACTCTGGCATATTAAACAATTGTACAGTGATACTTAGAGAGTCCTATAAAAGGAAGGATATTTGTTGTGAAATGTCCAGAGATGGCTGTACAGTACAAATTAATGGAAAGACCAGGTAACAGGTAAAAGATGGTGCCATCAGAAAAGTTTTTGGTTCTTTTTATAACCCAGACGGAGCAATTTATATTGATCTAACAGAAACACTGCATAAAATTGATTCAGATCAGGATAGGTTTGCTTCTAACCTCTGGTACCAAGCCTTACATTTTATTGAGGCATTATACACATTTCAGACAGTACTCACCATCCAGCTAATCTGATGGAGACTTCTAGCCACAGATTTCTTACCTTAGAATTATCCCTAGGTGTCAGACTGGATCCGGAATTTTTTTTGTAAGCAGTACTCCCTGCGCGTCGGTAAGTGTCGTTGCTCAGCTCCCCGTGGCATCACTGCCATCCTTCGCTCAGGAAGTGATGTGAACGGTGCCTATATAGGTGCCACCCCAGTGCGCTGACGTGAGTTCTTTTCTTTCTGCGCCAGTCGGAGCAGATCCTGAAAGAGCTACCCACAGTTATTTTTTGACTGACTCTCTTTCGACTTTTCTCAATGCCCTTTTTGAGAATCTTACTCCTGGTGTGGCAGTTATTAGCTAGGATAGCCAGCTTCAAGCCCTGTGGCATCTGTCAGAGGTGTGGTGCAGCGGCCAGGGCAGCTGACTTCGGAGCACAGGGTTCACGGTTCGATCCCCGGCTCAGGCGGCAGCTCAGCACCATGTGACTCTGGGCAATAGCTCACTTAATTTCCACTACGGCCCCCAGCGCCTTGAGACCCGTAAGGGTGAGTAGCTGCGCTATATAAAAATGGACTTACATTTTTTATATCGCTGATGGATCTGCATCTTGTTTCCCTCCGGTGCCTCGAGTGCGACCACAATGCTAAGACCTGGATCGACTGGCATGCCATGCACCCCAAGGCCCTGAGGGAAAACTCCCTCAAGCTTCTTGACGCTTGACGTGACGCCATGGCGCTCTTGATACCGGTGAAGATGAAAGACACGGGATCTGTGGCAGAGCCCTAGATTCTCGTTGCACTCGAAATCATCTTCCAGTAAGTCCCACAAGAAGAAGAAGAGCAAGATGTCGAAGAGGTATCCGACATCACCCCGTCCGTCAAAGTCTTCCAATGAGAAGAGGGAGCATCGTCATTCAAGTCCTGGCTCCACGGTAGAGTCTGCACCTGGGTTGGCTCCATGCCTCCCTGAGTTTTCTTTTGGCCCCGTGAGTCCAGTGGGGGCCCAACTGGTTCTCCTCTAGTGGTTCTGTCCCAGGCGGATGGAGGGCCATTTCTCCTTGCTCCGCCAGGAAGTAGCGGTTCCCTTGGCCAAGGGAGCCATAGAGGGGATGCTGAAGCCAGAAGTAGGCAGTGGTTATTATTTGTGCTACTTTCTAGTGCCCAAAAAGGACAGAGACCTTTGTCCTATCCTAAACCTGCACCCTCTCAATTTCTTCCGCAAAAAGTAGAATTCAATATACTCATGCTTACTCAAGTTCTGTCTGCCCTGGACCTGGGAGACTGGATGGTATTGTTGGACTTGCAGGATCCATACTTCCACATTCCCATCCTCCCTGCCTTCAGGCATTAACTGCGGTTCATGGTAGGCCACACGCACTCTCAGTTCGTCATGTTCCCTTTTGGCCTTACCAGCATCCCTCGGGAGTTCACCAAGGTTATGGCGGTGGTTATAGCTCATCTGCGGAAATCCGTTTTGTCAGTCTTCCCCTATCTCAATGACTGGCTGTTAAAGGCGGGCTCCCCCCAGGCTGTAGTCTTCCACCAATATACAACAAACCAATGGATTGAGGGTCTAAGGGAACGTTTTAAGACCAAAGCATGGATATATTCCCCAAATATACTGTAGAAAACAACAAAATATCCATGGGTCTATAAATTCAGGGGTAATCTCCCAGCATAGTTGGCACAAAGAAAACTAGAAGTGTGAAAAAGTGGAAATCCTTTTAAAAGGACGGAATCCCATCACTCACCGAGGTGACAAGCTTCATCATCTGGGATCTCCTCTTGGTTGCAACCTAGTGCAACCAAGGGCTACGACCCCCTCTCTGAGAGGGAGGAGCTCAGGGATGTTTTCAAATAAGGCAAATATGACTAAGATTTGCTATAATCCAACAGATGTGAAAAAGTTTTAGTGAGTGTTGGGCGCAGTGCAGGATGTGTAAAGCAGTGATGTGCTGGTTAAAATTGGTTGTCAATAGAAGAAAAAACTTTATTCGTGGTCTATTGGTCACCAAATCTAAAAACAGTGCAAATGCCGTTTGAAAATTATAACTGCATAGATTGAAAAACAAGGTCTACATGTTTCAGCCAAAGCGATTATATGTAATCTTGGCCTTCCTCAGGACCTATGAAATAATGCTACTGCGTATGTAAAAAACGTGAATAGGTTGAACCAATTACAACCTACCGTCCCGGCGTCTAGGTTTCTCGGTGAATTATGGTGTATTGATGACACCTGGGAAAAAGGACAAAGTGACAACAACAATCAATTAATATTTGTACCAACTAGCACATTCATCCGAGGGTTGAAGTAATCCCCCGTGTCTAGCACCTAAATGTGTGCTAATGATAATATATTCAGTTCTCCTGCTTACCCATAATGCACAAGAAGAATGCCTCGTCTCCCCTGGCTACAGCTCAGGAAATGAGGCCCGCTCTGAGAAAAAAGAAAAAGAGAAAACTAGGAGATGATAATGCATAGGACAAGGCAAGACTTCTCTTTGGCCTATGCAACCTGTATTTGTCAAAAATGCTGGAAGTGACAGTACCAAGATAGGACATTGCAGTGTGCACCCATGTGCGTAGCGATTATCAGAATGCTGCAGATGGAGATGCTCTTAAATAGAGCCTGCAGTATAACCTGATGCTCACATAGTGCATGACATAATGTGTATTTGCAAAGAAAAATAGGACCGTTTCTCACCTTGCCCCTATTAGGCTGTTTAAAAGGAGAGAGCGCTGTTTGCATTGAGCATATTTTAAAAACTATTTACATAAAGCAAAGGGGTTCAACTAGATGTAGATCTTCTACCTTTATTACATTCTCCATACGTAGACCCAGTGAATGTCTGAACAGAGTCAAAGCATAAAATACCCGATCTGCTTTGACTCTGTTCAGACATTCACTGGGTCTACATATGGAGAATGTAATAAAGGTAGAAGATAGACATCTAGCTGAACCCCTTTGCTTTATGTAAATAGTTTTTAAAATATGCTCAATGCAAACAGCGCTCTGAGCTGTAGCCAGGGGAGACGAGGCATTCTTCTCGTGCATTATGGGTAAGCAGGAGAACTGAATATATTATCATAAGCACACATTTAGGTGCTAGAGTAGACACGGGGGATTACTTCAACCCTCGCATGAATGTGCTAGTTGGTACAAATATTAATTGATTGTTGTTTGTCACTTTGTCCTTTTTCCCAGGTGTCATCAATACACCTTAATTCACTGAGAAACCTAGACGCCGGGTCGGTAGGTTGTAATTGGTTCAACCTATTGTTCACGTTTTTTACATACACAGTAGTATTATTTCATAGGTCCTGAGGAAGGCCAAGATTACATATAATCGCTTTGGCTGAAACATGTAGACCTTGTTTTTCAATCTATGCAGTTATAATTTTCAAACTGCATTTGCACTGTTTTTAGATTTGGTGACCAATAGACCACAAATAAAGTTTTTTCTTCTATTGACAACCAATTTTAACCAGCACATCACTTCTTTACACATCCTGCACTGCGCCCAACACTCACTAAAACTTTTTCACATCTGTTGGATTATAGCAAATCTTAGTCATATTTGCCTTATTTGAAAACATCCCTGAGCTCCTCCCTCTCAGAGAGGGGGTCGTAGCCCTTGGTTGCACTAGGTTGCAACCAAGAGGAGATCCCAGATGATGAAGCATGTCACCTCGGTGAGTGATGGGATTCCGTCCTTTTAAAAGGATTTCCACTTTTTCATACTTCTAGTTTTCTTTGTAGTCTTCCACCTCCAGACTATGGAGGACCTGCTGACTCCCTTTCAGACCCTCCCTTTCATCGGAGCTGTTCTGGACACAGTGCAGTTTTAGGCCTATCCTCCCAAACTTTGAGTCCAGGATATTCAGGCTATTATACCAATGTTTCAGCCTCTATCCTGGATGTCGGTGAGACTGACTCTGAGGCTGCTGAGCCTCATGGCTTTCTGCATCCTGGCTGTGATACATGCCCGCTGGCATATGCAGGCTCTGCAGTGGGACCTGAAGTTCCAGTGGGCACGTCACCAGGGGATACTCTCTGACATGATCCAGATCTAGGAGGGAACTGCAAAAGATCTGCAGTGGTGGTTAGGGAACCGCGAATGAGTCCGCAGCAGACCTTTCTCCCTTTCCCAACCAGAATTGACAGTGGTCACAGATGCATCACTCCTGGGAGAGGGTGGCCAACTGGGAGAAGTGGAGATCAAAGGCTTTTCTACCCTCCATCAAGGAAAGGCTAGTAAAGGAGTTCATGGACAACAACACCACCATGTGGTACTGCAACAAACAGGGCGGGTAGTGTCCTGGACCCTCTGTCAAGTGCCCTGTGTCTCTGGACATGGCTGGAACATCAGGGCAAATCTCTGGTGGTTCAACACCTGACGGGCTCTCTGAACGCCGCTGTTTCTTTAAACTACGTAAAGCACCCCTGGTCGTACTACTGGGGTACCCTTGTTCTCTATATATACTTGACATGCAGTGGCCACTGCAAGGGTTACCACCACTCTTTTGAGTGGTTTAGTTATTTATTTTCCCTTTTTTTAGTTATTTTTTTGTTCTGCCTTCTGACTTCACTCCTTGATTTATCTATATATCCTAAACATATATGTACACACTCTACTATATCCTCAAACCACGAGTATGTCCACACCAGTTGTCCCCACATATACAGAGGACTACATTGCCAGAATTATTAGTGGCTCTTCCTTGTTTCAAACGTCAGCATCTACATCAGCTCCCACTGATGTAGCTACAGAGAAAATAACGGCCCTAGAACACCTTAAAAAGAAACATATTCGGACTGAGCTGCATGCCCGCATGCTCACAGAATACCTGAAAGCTGAAATAATACCTGTAGGCCTACAAGTTCGTAACACTCCAGCAATTTTTTTACAAGACCCTAAATTTAAGAACGGCTTCGCCCATATTGGAACAACGTGTTCCAGACATTGGATGGTCTTTGGCATAGACACCGCCCTCGAACATAGCAAGAAAGAGCTTGAAGAAATAGAAGCACTAGAAAAAGCCATCCTAGAACTAGAAGGCCTCTCTGACGCAAAAACCATCCTTGAGAGACTAGAAAAAACTATCTCAGACTTCCATAAATTTGAACACCACAAAAAAGCGACAAAGGTCACAAAAGACATAAAGAATTATACTAAAGAGAAAAACTATCCATACCTGAGAGACGATTATTTTACTAACCCCCAATTCGTCCCCAGACAACAAGCAGGCACTTGGGGTAGATTCAAGAACAGACAGCCTGTCGCTTTCTCCGACTCATCCGCAGACTCGGACTCCTCGGACCCAGGCGCAGGCCCTAGTTCAGCAACTAACAATTCAAATTTTTTAGGGAGAGGCCAGCCCTTCCAAACAGAGAGGGGACGGGGCAGAGGGAAAGAACGCTATAACTTCCCACCAGGAGAGCGCCAGACACGGCGGAAATTTTACCAATGGGGCTATCAATACTGAACAACATAGGGTTGCAAGAAGATCCCTCATCTCCCTCTACGGAAACCATTCCCATCTTCAATTTGTCTAGTCATCAACTAGCCTCATCTGAGATAGCTCTCTTGAGTAAAGGACTGTCCTACGTGATTACGGAAAAACCGGATTGGTTTAACATACAGATCAAGATTTACCAATTTTTCAGAAAAATAAGATTAAAATCCTTTTTTCTGAACAAGGAGCCCCCCCCCCTAAATATGACACTACAGGACTATGTCCTAAATCTACCTTTAATCCCCCTTCAGGCTTCCTACCCCCAGAGGCCATTACTTTTGAAAATTTAGTTTTGAAGGACCTTGCCAAACTTAGAAACCAACACGATTTCATTCCTTACAACATTAGCCTCGAAGAGAAGAAAAGCCTTCTCAATTTGAAAAAAATGGATGACATCATTATCAAGCCCTGTGATAAAGGTGGGGGTATTGTCATTCAAGACACCATCAACTATGACAATGAGATTATGCGTCAACTGAACAACACCAACCACTATGTACCTCTTAACCACAACCCCCTTCCCGAGATACAAGCTCTCATTCAGACCTCCACTAAAGAGGCTGTAGACACAGGCTACATCAGCCAAAATGAGTTTCTTTTCCTTAATAACAAAAATCCAAGAACACCAGTGATATATACACTACCTAAGGTTCACAAAAATCCTAATAACCCTCCAGGTAGACCGATCCTGTCAGGTTGTGGCTCCATTCTAGAGCCACTAGGCAGGTATATATTAATTTTTTCATTCGTGATATGGCACAAGACACCATAGCCTATGTCAAGGATACTACACACTTTATCAAACTTATTGAGCAAGAACAATTTGATCCTACATCTGAACTCCTTGTTACTTTAGATATAGAATCACTCTATACCAACATTCCGCAAGACAAAGGCACCTTGGTCATCAAAAACCATCTAGATAAGAGACCAAGTCCACACAAGGTTCCCAGTGAATTCATCATCTCACTCCTTGAGATAGCCCTAACTAAAAATTACTTCATGTTACACGACAAGTACTATAAGCAATGTAAGGGTACTTCTATGGGGGCAGTTTTTGCCCCCAACTTCGCCATACTCTTTGTAGATGACATGAAAAAAACATATGTCCTTAACCAAGTGAATCCCTATCACAATAAGATCAGGAGTTGGCATCGATATATCGATGACGTCTTCATGATTTGGCAAGGCTCTTCCACTGAACTTGACTCCTTTTGTGCATGGCTCAATAACTGCCAACCTGACCTCAAGTTTACATACGACTCCAGTGCCACTAAGATCAACTACCTAGACGTCACCGTCACATCTGCAGAGGGAGGTCTATATACCTCCCTATACAGAAAGCCCACAGAACGTAATACCCTACTCCACTACAAAAGTAACCACCCCAGAGCACTGCGAGATGGTCTGCCATACGGACAATTTTTAAGGATACGTAGGAATTGCAAATTTAAAGAGGACTACCTTAGGGAAGCAGATACCATGTGCGAAAAACTGATGAGTAGAGGCTACCCCTGACGCTTGGTAAGGAGATCAATGAAAAGGGCTTGGTACACCCATAGGGAGACCCTACTGGAACCCACCACCAAAAAAACTATGACACGCATTCCTTGCGTAACCACATTCAGTCCTGCCAGTAACAAAATAACCAAACTGATTAAAAAACACTGGCCCATTCTTACCTCCATCAACATCACTAATGAGGCCCCTTTATTCTCCTTCAAGAGGGGACGCAACATTAAAGACCACCTGGTTAGGGCACATAAACCATCACGCTACGCCAATACCGTGCAATCATGTTTCGGTCTCCCCCCAGTTATAGGCACTATAAATGCGGAAATTGTGTTGCATGTCCACTCACAAAAAACACTAAGGAATTTGACTATGGCACTGCTGTTCACAAACTGGTTTTCTTTTCTAATTGCAACTCAGTAAATGTGATCTACTGCATTCGATGTCCATGTAATCTCCTCTATATTGGACAGACTACGCAGAAGATAAAAGCACGCATAAGCCAACATAAAAGCAGAATTCGTTGTAAAAATATCACTGCGCCACTGGTGGAGCATTTTATTGTAAAAGGACATTCTGAACAAGATCTACGTTGGCAAGTTATTGACATGCTACACCCAAGCCAAAGAGGCGGCGATCCGCAAGCAACCCTGAACAGACTTGAGTGTAACTGGATGTTTAAATGCCGCTCAATTGAAAATGGACTTAATACCCTTGAGGAATGGAACCTGATATTGTAAATATCATTTGTTCCAACTTTGGACTGTAACATGTGTCTTGATACAGTTAATTACATGTTAGCTGTTTTTAACCGCCATTTCTCCCTTTTTTTTTTTATAAAATGTTTCTACTTTCACCTTAAGTTACTATGCTCCATAATCTTTTGATTTTATTCTGCACTCCCTTACTCTGCTTTCTATATCAGCTCTTCCTGAGCACTGACTTTATTTTGACTACACTGCCCACTTGCCTTTCCAATATGGCAGCGTAATTAGACTCCTGGGCGACGTCATGTGACGCGCCTTCGCCTATTTTTACTGCCGGCGCTTTCACTAGCGCGATGATTTACCCACGCAGGCCGACGCGCACAACATTAGCTGTTTGCATCCGGCACTGTCCTCCTTGGATCTGTTCCCGTCGCGCTGACTCAGCCGCGCTACTCACACCATTAGCTTGCCTCAAGTAAGTTCTCTCCCGCCCCACACTGGTTTATCCTGCCAGTTCATAATTATTTACTGCCCTGACTCTCCTTTCCGTTTTTTCCACAGTTAAACCCCCTTTTTCCCCCCCGGGCCAATTTCGCGCCCTGATTGTTCTCCAGTCCGCACATCGTCCCCACTGGTCTCTACCTCGACGATGTAAGTATACGCTCGCCTTCCTTGGTATATAGTCCTCACTAGCCCCCTCCCCCGAGTCATTCAGCTCTCACTGATCTCATTCACATGCAGATTCCAGCGCACCTTCTTCCTATTGAATGATCGACGATCGGCGCTGTTAACTTCACATCGCCAGGTAATACCTCGCCTCCTCCCCGCCAGCGCTTGGCTCGTTGTTCACCATCTGCAGCCACCTCCCTATATGGTACACAGGCACGACGCACACTAAGTGACTTTCATGTAGACGCCTTACTGGCATGCAGGCGATTCATGCGCTGTCCCTTCCCTTCCCGCCCTTATACTTGAAGCTTTCATACTTTACTACCAACTTCACCTAGGCATGTTTATTTATTTACGCGTGATTTAAATTTAAAATGTTAAATGTCACCATATGCCATTGGTTAGATACTGCCTCTATTTGCACTCCAATTCTCTCTCTCGTTAGTAATTCCTCCAATGCTGTTTTAATTATACATAGTCGTGGCTTCGGGACCAATGTTTTTTCTGTTCATCTAGATCCTATCGGCTCACACGTCCTTGTCCTGATGATGATCTCCAACTAAGGAGATCGAAACGTCGTCGACCTCTCACAACCAAAACTCCATTAATACAACTTAATACTCGCGGAGTTTTGTAATATGTTGTCAATGCGATGTAAATTTTAAGTCACCGTCACTTATCACTTCACGCACCTTTTACGTTTTGTGCGAGCACCATGACTAGCTCCTTAACGTTGGATGACACCCCGTTTATGATGTTAATAAATGTGATGTCACCCTTGCAACCTTGTGTCCCTTCATACATTGTTATCCCAGTGTTGCTGGTTCTCTCGTTCCACTACTAAACCTAGATAAAAGCTATACCTTAAATAATAGTAGCCCTGCTACACGAGGACCTGGTTGGCCTCACCCAGACCGCTGTTTCTTTAAACTCCATCCAAAGGTGATGCACGGTCTCTTTCAGAAATGGGGAGAGCCTTGGTTAGATCTGTTCGCCACCGCTGAGAACGCACAATGTCAGCGGTCTTTGCGCTGGAGTCTCCAAGACGCTTTTCATCTCAAGTGGAGCTCAAGCCTCCTCTATGCCTTTCTGCCTATACCACTCCTGCCCAGAGTTCTCAGAAAGAACAGGAATGACCAGGCCCAAGTCATCTTTGTGGGTTCGGATTGGGCTCGGAGAGTTTGGTATCCTGAGCTGTTGAACACGGCCATCGGTCCTCCGATCAGGCTGCTCCTTCAGGAGGATATTCTGTCATAGCAGCAGGAGAGCGTTCTCCACCCAAACCTGCCAATCCTCCACCTTCATGTGTGGCCATTGAGCGGCGACAGTTGACAGCTTTCGACCTTTCGCTCCAAGTCTGCAATGTTATCTTGGCAACCAGGCGACCCTCTACCAAGACTGTATATGCCTGCCATTGGGGCAAGATGTGGCATGGTGTGCACAGAAACAGGTTGACAATCTTTCTGCTCCCCTCTCTCAGGTCCTTCTCTGTATCTTTTCTCTTGCCCAGCCGGGCTCTGTTTTGGGAACCTTAAAGGGCTATCTTTCTGCCATCTCAGATTTTCTGAGGATGCCAGACCAGCCATTCCTGTTCAAATCTCCTGTTGTAAATAGGTTCTGGAAAGGTTTGAAACACGTTTCCACCTTCGCCTTTCATCATGCCTCAGTAGGATCTCAATCTCGTACTTACATTACTGATGTGCACTCCATTTGAGCCATTGCACAACTGTCCTCTCAGGCTCCTTACCATCAAGACATCCTTCCTAGTGGCACTAACATCTGCCCAGAGGGTCAGTGAGCTTCAGGCGTTGTCATCCACGTCTCCTTAAGGGAACATCTACCAAGACAAGCTGGTTCTTTGCACTAGAACTTCCTTTCTGCCGAAAGTTGGAACTTCCTTTCATGTAGGCCAGTCCATCACCCTGCCTGCCTTTTATGCTCTGCCACATCCATCTACGGAGAAAGAGTGACTTCACTGACTGGACCCAAAAAGAGCATTGTCGTTCTACCTTGACCACATGAAAGAGTTCCGGGTGGACAACCAACTCTTCGTGGGGTATGTCAGAGCGAAGAAGGAAAAGTCTGTGCAGAAACTGACCATTTCCCAATGGATTGTGCTCTGCATTAAGATCTGCTACTCATTGATCAAGAAGCAAACCCCTGAGTGTTTGTGTGCTCATTTCACCAGAGCTAAGGCTGCAACCACTGTATTGGCACATGGAGTTCTGGTGAAGTTTTCCACACCAGTGGTCAGTGTTCTTTGTGGCTCCGCGCTCCTGACATGGAAAGTTGCAAAAATAAACTGATGTTAGAGCGCTGGCGTGGTGCCTTTATATTGCGCATCTCACTTCTGGCACGGACGACGACACCACGTGGAGCTGAATGACGCCACCTACCGGTGCACGTGGGTACTGCTCATGAAAACATTTTTGGATCCAGTCTGACGCCTGGGGATAATTCAAAGGTAAGGAATCTGCGGCTAGATAGAGTCTCAACCAGATAAGGCATTATCGAAGGTAACTTGTTCAATTGTCCAATTTTTATTTCCTATGTCTAAATTTCTACAGACAAGTGGTATATATGTCCTTCAAGCCTACAAACCTACAGCATATGGTTTCTGATACCATCAACACCCCTACTGCGCATTCCAGACATTTTGATGTTCTGGTCTCTACTGCAGTCAACTTGACAGAATACGCCAACAGAGGCTTTAAAGAACAAAACTGCAATCCAGCAGTTCAAACATCACTCCCAGAAGGAAGGGTTTCTTGCAAAAAAGTGCATTGCCTGGGCATCAAGCAATGGCTGAGCCTATCAGTTAATCGATTTAGAGTTGGTGTAAATAATACCTTTATGAACACTACGATCTAGAGTCTGACTAATAATTTCAAAACACACTTAATTCTGTCAGAGCATATAGCTTTCACAGATCCTAAAAACGTTAATTCTTCTCTTCCTGACAAACCACTTGAAAATACCTCTTCCTTGCTTCAGAAAATTAATGAACCCATTACTGCACAGGCATTAAAAAGAACTTAATGACTTTGCAGCCAAATGATTACAATTACAAAAGACACTGACTGAAGAGTATGCAGAGGAACATCAAATTGATGACAAGCTAGTAGCAATAGCAGAATTTGAAGATAAGCCTACAAAGTGTAACACGTCTAAACTGTACAGTGTGTCATTAAATCCTCTGTAAGTATCAGCTTTTTAGAAGCCATTCTCTGCAATTGTATGTAGCCTACCAGTTTGTATTAACATTGGCATGTATGGAAGTGGCCTGTGAGAGAGGTTTCCTAAACTAAAGAACATAGAAACCTGTTTAAGAAGCTAATTTAGCCAGGAACACCTTGAATGTTTTATGCTCAATAGAGCAGAAGCTGCTTGTTCAACTAAAAGATCATGGCATCATAGAGCATGTTACACAAAAAGTCAATTGTTGCATAAAATGTTGGTTCAGTAATGTAATCTATCCCGCTGTACTTCAGTATTGGTTTGTCTGTTCTCTATAGGGCTGCATTTACCACTTTAACAGAATGTTAGGCGAGCCAGCTTATTGTTATACTTTTAAGGAAAACCTATATATGAGAGTGGTATGCTACATGGTTCAAATGTGTTCCAAATGTTCCAGGCTAACCCAAGGTGAACGTTAAAATGAATACTTGTAGAATGTGAGAAGTTTCAAGATTCTCACAAGGCACCTAAAAGATAGCAGCATGCATGAGAATGAACAGCTTTGTCTAGGCAATGTCATGCATTGTAGAACCTGGAGAGACACAATAAATTTAATACAGAAGTGAACAATCGAGGAGCAGAGCTGTGGTCACTTCCAAAGTTGGTATCTTTCCTAAGAGAAGATAGGCTTCTGAAGGATCCCCTACCAGGATTCCAGAGGTATAAAGTAGGCAGTGAGCCATTCTGTATACTCACCCTCTGAAAAGTTAAGACTTTAATAATTTAAGTCAGGCACAATCCTCCAAAGCACACCTGATCGATGAGATATCAGAGACACCAAAGAATTGGAACAGAACTGCTTCTTATATGCAAGTGTAATACTTCAAGACATGGCAGACTATATGACATCTTTGTCACAGAGCTCAGACCTGAAGTATTCAGCTGGCCTTTAGCTAGCTCAAACTTTGAAGACAACTACATCTCAAGATTAAATTAGTTCAGCCAGCAATCTGTATCTCCGAATCTACAAACAAGAGGTGGTGGTCACTAAGACTATCAAACTGGTGGCAGAAGATTTCCTTTCTGACCATATTGCATTATGGAGACTAGGGCAAGCTCTTTTACTACCCTATCATACTTCTGGGGTATCCAAGGTAGACATTGAGTTAGATTATAACTATTTCTGTACACCATGAGAATAGTTGCAGAGTTCTACAATTACTAATTTGGGGACGAGTCCTGTGTCGTCCAAGCTTGTAGACAACAGATGATAGAGACCAAACAGCTGGAAACAAAACTGAACTTCATCTGAGAATATGGTATTTTCCTTCAAATATGACAGGTTCTAGGGCATCTAACCTTCCCATTGTGAATTGTTATAGGCTTCTATAATTACTATGGTGAAGGTGTATTCTGCATCTCAGCACATGAGAAAAGAAAAAATGAGACTGAATTCGTAGAAACAAATCTATTTCTTTTCTGAGAACATAGGGCATCAAAATGTAGATGGTTCTCAGTTATCCTCGCCCCATATCCCAGAGACCTGGCAGAGGCCCTGAGACACCCATCAGCAATCTTTGTTTTGAATAGGCATATGTCACAATTGGCAACTAAGAACAAAGACCTCTATCAGAAAAAGAATGCCTCATCAATACTAAACTAACGTTCTGAACCCTTTATTCAAGATCAGAGTGTTGTGAAGTAGGCTCTGTGCTAATTTTCAGCTATTCTCTAATAAACCAGTGAAGGCCAAAACAGCCTGCACAAGTTGATCAGTGAAGGCAACATCAAGCATTACAGAACCTCAAGGCAAGAGATGAAAGTGGAGTGGCAGAATGGTATCCAAACATTACTGTTAGAGATTGAGTTTTTGAAAAAAGTAGGTGTACATTGTCTGCAATTAAACATTGAAATAGTAGACACTGGTTATATTTTCCATTGCATGCAGGTGGCTTTTGGGCGGTCTTATAATAAGTTTGGTATAATGTTAACACTGCTTGCCTCACACACATGGATTCGTTTAGGACTTACTTTATCAGTGTAAGTAATAATTTTATTGTATTAATCAATTACAATATATATGGCAGTATCAGCAACTGAAAAGATCTTAAAATAAACAGTACCTTTAAATATATATTTTTTTAAACCTGGGGGGTGGCCGAACTGTCGACCATGATGGCCGCACGGTATTGAAACTCCGGCGCCCGCTGTCCTAATGTCGACGGAAGCGGCGTGATTCAGACGCCATTGGTCCTGAAATGCAGCAGAAACAACTTGCGCTGTGGTGGTGAGGAGAATCCCCGATGCTTCACGACCGCTGCCTCCGGCTGCTGCGGGTGAGGGCATACTGGGACCCAGCTCGCCTCGGAGGCCCCGCGGCGATAGGGGCCGCGGGCGAGCCTGAGGCTGGAGCGGCGGTGCTCCGCTGGCCCCCCTGCCAGCATGAGGTGTCAAATCGGGAGGAGTGGAAGAGGCGCCCTGGCAGTGGCGGTTGATCCGAGGCTGGCGACAACGCCCATTTTTTGGGGCTTCTGGTGAGTGGCAGCTGCGGGATTCCAGTGTGCACGGCCTAACGCACAGAATAAATCGAGGCCCGGGCTGGGAGAAGCGCGAAGACCGCAGCATAATTACCGCTCCTCCGGACCCTGACACTGCCGCCACAACCTCGGGCTAAGGCAGTGCACATGCACCACACCACCCCGGAACAGAGCTGAATGCCAGATGACTGGGGGAATTTCGCCACATGCACAGCACCCCCAATAATATTGCATGGGCTTGGAAGCCTTAACTGGACAGTGCTGAGCAAAACGGGCAAATCACCACCGCCAAGGTCATCGCACGGCAAGCAGCAGGCTCCACAACTACTTCGTACCAGGGGAGGGCCCACTAGAGACCAGGCGCTGTCAAGTGAATTGGGAGCAGGCGCCTAGTGCTGTGGTTTGGCGTAGGCCAATGCTGCTGAGCCTTAACACATTGCCCCAGTGATACATCCGTGGCCCCCTTGATCTACCTCTGTTGACCGACGTAAGTGAAGATTTATTTCAAAGGGCGGAGGAGGGTGCCCCATGGACTGCGGGAGAAAAAGCGCCTGGGCTGACACGAGTGGCTGACCTGGGAAGAAGCACCAATACACCACAGCCTCTGCTGGCTGCGGGGCGAACTGCTCCACCGCCTCGCTCGAAGTGGGTCCCGGAGCAGCGCTGCAGTCATGGGTCGAGGAGATCCCAAACAACAAAAGCTGAACTTTGGTGGGTCTGGCACGACGGACCAAGCAGGCCAGGGCCTTGAGGGGGATGGGGGACCGGAGCGCATTGAGCAGCCCATTGCCCCAGAGGGTGCGGCGGCAATAATGGCAGAACTCTGTGCTGGATTTCGCACAATAGATTCTAGATTTGATTCCCTGACCTCCAGACTCGACAGAATGGGGGAGCGATTAGATGGCCATAACACCAGGCTGGACGAGGCAGAACAACGCATCTCATGCCATTAAGATGTAGCTAAGGATACAACGCAGCGCCTGGAAAGAGTGGAACGACTGCTTAAGACTGTCGCCATAAAGAATGAGGATTTGGAAGCCAGGTCCCGGAGGAACAATGTCCGTATTTTGGGCCTTGCGGAATCCACGAACACTGGACGGCCTGAACCATTTGTTGAAGCAATGCTAGCAGAAATATTTGGGGCCGATAAATTTTCGAACACCTTTGTAGTGGAAAGAGCACACCATAATAGCCCGTTTGCTTAACTACAGAGACCGGGATACGATTCTACGGCTGGCGCGGGAGAATGCACCGGTGCTGTTCCAGGGCGCTGTGCTCTCTTTTTACCCGGATCACACCGCTACAGTGCAAGAAGCACGTCGTAAATTTGTAAAGGCCAAAACAACAGCTTCGCACATTAGGCTTGAAGTATGCCATGTTATATCCGGCTAGACTGCAAGTGGCGGTGGGGGACAAACCCTGCTTCTTTAATAATCCAGCTGATGTGCTAACTTTCTGCAAGCAACATCAAAGTGGAACCCGTAGGAGTCCTGATCGATCCTCTGGACACTCTTCCCCAGATCGCCAAATAGCTGCAAGCGCTGACCTCTTTACCTCGGAGTGATGACTGCTTTGATGTTTTGCTCCTGTTACCCCCGGATCACCATGAAAAATACCTGGACCTAACAAGATGGCTGCATTGACCACAATTTCTAGAACATTTTCCGTACATCTACTATGCAGTATACCCACACTACGTAATGGACATCGGATGTCCGAGGCGTTGCCCGCCTCCCACAGATGACTCCGAACAGTTTGTTCGTGGTTTTTTTGCTTTCTCTCCCCTTTTCTCTTTTTATTGTTTCTATGTGGGCATATAGCGTTTTCACCGAGTTTATGAGCCCAGGTGTGGGAGGGGTGTGGGGTTTTGCTGATTGTTATTTTTTCTGGTCTTTGTATTTCTGTTTTTTGGATTTTATTGTTTGGCTCCCTTTTTTCCCATTGTATTCCACGTGTCCACTGGCACATATTGTTGATGCCGCTTACTGGAGATACATATACACTGATCTTGCCCCACGATTATACCTTCGGACCACACCGTTGAGGCCAAACTAATTACCTGGAATGTACGGGGGCTTAACAACCCCAGGAAGTACAAACTGGTTCTTGCATACCTTAGAAGACACAATGTGAAAATAGCATTTCTTCAAGAAACCCACCTCCCACCACAGAATGCCCCCCATTTGCTTCTTTTTGGGGAACCCATAGCTATTTTGCAAGCTACGGCACATATTCTCGTGGAGTATGTCTCCTTATTCACTGTACTCTCCCTTTCATGCACAAACTTACAGTCTCAGACGCACAAGGGAGGTATCTTCTAGTTGTCGGGACCTTGATGGGTAAGACAGTTCTATTTCTTAATATATATGCGCCCAATGTAGATGCCCCTGTCTTCTTCACTGAGCTACACACCATGCTTGACCATTAGGAGTATGACACACTCTTCATTGGGGGGGATCTGAACTTGTGGTTAGACCCTAGATAGGATTCCTCCAACCCCATACGAACTACAAAACCCCACGCCCACAGAGTAATGGAAGATCTAATACAGTCTCTGGCGCTGCATGACATATGGCGTCTGCATCATCCAGATACACCGGGATACACTTTCCACTCAGCGCCACACTCCACCCAGACACGCATAGACTATTGGCTGACTGACGCGGTTGGAGGACAGTGGGTTGGGGATATAAAGACACTGCCAGGCACGCTGTCAGATCATGCACCGGTGTTTCTCCAGTTAAAGATCCCTCACTCCGCCAAATGGGAACAGAGGTGGTGCTTCCCAGCTATGGCCTTGTTGGATACGGTATTTAAATCCGAACTACAAGAAGCTATTGCCGAATACTTTACCCTCAACACATGCTCAGTGTCTAAAAACGCCACACTCTGGGATGCCTTTAAGGCATATATACCTGGTATTTGCATATCTAAGCAAGCGGGGGTGCTGCATGCTATTGGTGGTAGTCTTGCCAGGGTTGAGGGAGAACTGGCGTGACTTGAAGCCATGCCAATCACACCCCTTACATCCAACCAGCGCAACAGCCTAATACTCGAATTCAACGATCATGCTGATAGAGAGGCTACACTGCTGGGTAAATACCATGCGGCGCATCGGTATGGGGAGGGAGAGCGCCTTGGTAGGACACTGGCGAAATTGGTGCGTCCCCCTTGGGGAGCCGGGCATATAGCAGCGCTGAGACGTTCGGATAATAAAATAATCGTTGATAATGCTGGAATAATAGCAGAACTACTGACTTACTACAAAAATTTATATGCAACCAAACTCAGCCACTGACTTTACGCTCCACTTGACATACCTAGAAGAGGTTGCCATGGTATGGCTCACAACTGGCCAGGCGCAGTTTCTTGCGGAACCCTTCTCTGTTGAGGAGATTGTGCAGGCGATAGATGCCCTTGATGGTTCAAAAGCTCTGGGATTGGACGGTCTGTCTGGGACTTTTTATAAGACATTCAAGCAAGTGCTAGCACCGCTACTACTGGAAGTGTATGCAGAATCACTTAAGGAGGAAGTGCTCCCCCCCTCTATGAGGGAAGCAGCCATATCGCTCCTGTTGAATCCGGGAAAAGAGCCCACTGAATGTGCCTCGTATCGCCCCATTTCTTTAATTAATTTCGATAACAAAATCCTGGCTAAGCTACTCTCAACTAGATTATCACTATTACTGGATCAAATACTCTCACCAGTACAGTCCGGCTTCATTCCACACAGATCAACCTCCTTAAATCTCCGGACGGTCTTCTCAGTGATTAATAGAATAGAATCGACAGTCCCAGCAGCGGTGGCCTTACTCGATGCGGAAAAGGCTTTTGATTCTTTGGAATGGCCATTCCTCACTGCTATGCTTCGTAAACTCGGTATCCCAGCCAGTTTTCTTGCTTTAATTGCACCGTTGTACTCGTCCCCTATTGCCCGGCTTCGGGTGAACGGCTCCTTGTCTCCCCCAATTCCGATCTCGCAGGGCACTCACCAGGGTTGTCCCCTCTCTCCCTTACTTTTCATTGTAGCCATGGATCCCTTAGTGAGGCATCTACAGGAGAAGCACATGTTCCGTGGTCTGCAATTCCAGTCAGGGCCACTGCTGATGTCTCTGTACGCAGATGACATCCTGCTTTTTCTTCGACAACCCAGTACCAATCTACAATCTTTGATTGATGAAATCTGTCGCTTTGGCGACATGTCCGGGCTGCGTATTAACTGGGAAAAGTCTGAACTGTTCCTTATTACTGACTCAGCTGACCCGGGAGAAGCTGAGCTACCCCTCCGATGGGCAGCAGAAACTACTAAATATCTAGGTAGCATTTTACACAGGAATAAGGAACAAGTTATACGTCTAAATTATGGTCCAGCCATGGAGCAACTCACCACACAGATTGAGAGATGGATCCAATTACCAATTTCCATGGCCAGCTGCATTGCCCTTATTAAAATGAACGTCCTCCCCCATTTTTTGTATTTATTTGTTAATATACCACTTCCACTCACAAAGGGCTTCTTCACACAACTGCGGAGCCCACTTTCGCGCTTGGTTTGGGCGGGACGTAGACCGCCGGTGGCTAGGGACACCTTAACACTTCCTTACGAACGAGGGGGATTTGCGGTTCCGGATTTACATCTTTATTACTTGGTCGCGCAGGCCCAGTTTGCCTGGCATTGGTTTTATCCCGACGCCCGCATCCCATATACCAAGCCTGAGAGGGACTTAGCCGCCCCCACTCCACTAGGTGCGATATTCCCCGTAGGCATACCCCTTGACCCGAACGACATACAACCCCTATCCACCACTTGTTGGGCTTGGCGCAAACTAAGTCAGTTGTTGGGTACGGCTCCTTATATTCACCTAATATTACACTGCAACAAAACCCATTCTTGCCGCTCTCCTTGAAGGCGATAGTACAGTGTACCCTCAATAAACTAAAGTTATACTCTCTTGGCTCACTCTTCCCAGACGGGCAGGCAATAATCATGTTGAATATGCGCACGCAGGCTGAAATGTCATATATGGACAAATTTATAGTTACTAGATTAATAGGAGCACTCCGCTCGGCAACTCCTTCATTTCTCACCCCCCCCTGAAGAGTTTAAACCGCTTATGCTGCTTATAGCTGATAAAGACGGGACGCACTTAGTCACTAAGTTATATCGGGCGTGTATGGCGCTAAAGCAGGTGCGAGATCGAGGGGTGCGGTGCTGCTGGGAGGAAGACCTGGGTCAACCCCTAACAGATAAGGAATGGGCCTATTGTCAGGAGCAGATAAAGAAGGGTGTCGCCAAACCACAGACATAAACTGCTGCATTTTAAGTTCATTCATCGCATTTACATCACCCCACGACAGTTGGCTAAGTATGACCCTACCAAATCGTCAAGCTGTCCCAAATGTCATACCTTACAAGCGGACTTCGTGCATATGACATGGACATGTTCTCCGGTGGCTATATTCTGGACGGAAGTGTTCAAAACGCTATCTACTATACTTTCCATACAGCTCCTTCCCTCTCCAAAGTTAGCTTTGCTGGGTATAGTTAGCGATGTGAAACCCGGTTATCGCAGATTTCTCGCCTTAGCACTACTACTGGCAAAAAGAGAGATAGCGCTGTCATGGGGCGCCAAGCATCACCCTAAGCAGGAGACATGGTTGCGAAGAATGACTTACTGTAATATGCAAACCGAAATATATGCTACGCTTCAACCACCTGCCTCTTGCCCCAAAGACATATGGCATATCTACCGCTGTTATTTGCAATCAACCCATCAGGTCTCGCCGACCTCCTCTCCCATACCAGGGCAAGAGGAATCTCCATCCGCAACTTCATTGCCCCCATCACCATGACTGACACAGTGGTCATAAACGTGCTCCCAGCCGTTCCAGACGAGGTATTAACTATTCTCTTGTATAAGTTAAGCATAAATGTGGGAAATGTCACAGAGAGAGAGTGTAACACATCACCTAAATAATCGATACGTTAGAGCATGCAGAATATGCAGACGGCATGGTGGACCATGCTCCCCCTCAGTAATGTTTTTATCCTTATTCTCATGGTTGTTGGCATTTTTTACTCATTATACAACATACATGTACAGAAAGTTTGTGACTCTCCGAGAGTAAGACGCTACCAACCATCAGGCCCGGGCGTAGTGGGCGTAGCGGGGCTACACGGAGGTCCACGGAGTTGCGAACAAACTCCGTGGAACTCAGCTATACTACGCTACGACACCCGCCTCCACCCCCCCTATATTAACAATTAATATTACATGACTTAAAATTAAATTAAAACCACTTACCTGGCATGCGGTGTCCCCGGGCTGCCCTCCTCCTCTTCCTCGCCATCTGGGTAATTCTTTGAGAAAACTGCGCATGCGCATTTCTTGCGAGAAATGCGCTGCGCGCGCGCATGCTTAGTTTTCTCAAAGAATTACCCAGACGGCGAGGAAGAGGAGGAGGGCAGCCCGGGGACGCCGCATGCTAGGTGAGTGGTTTTAATTTAATTTTAAGTCATGTAATATTAATTGTTTATATAGGGGGTGGAGGCGGGGGCTGGCCAACTCCGCTCCGCTGCGGAGTGTGCGGAGATTTGCCTTCTCCGCGGTCTCCATGGAAAGCGTAGGAGGCAAATCTCTGCACACTCCGCGGGCGGAGCGGAGGTCTCCACCCGGGGTTACCAACCATGTATAAGCATTTATTGTTTCTTTTTGTTGAATTTTTTGTATGTATATAATTATTCAATAAAAACGCAAAAAAAAAAGAAATCTGGTCAAGATGTATCCAACAGCTAACTTAATTTGGTAACCTGGCTCATCTTAATATAAACAATGTCTAAAATGTTCAAGATACTCTTGCTTGTCATTTAGAAATAAGAGTTGTGAACCAATCCTGAATATTTCTGGTTCTTTAACAATTAGAGTTCCTTCTCATGAGAATTTTACCTAAGGGTTTGTTTTTTTAGCTATTCTTTACACCCCAGAAGCAGCATTACAGTGAGCACATTGAGATCTAGGAGATTTCATTATTCTCTTATCCTCCTGCTAATAACATCCAGGTTAAGTTCCAAGCTGTTGCAGCTATTTAGTTTCAGCTCTTGAAATATTACCCTTTTGATGCGGAGGGGTCACTTTACTTAAGTCACATACAGTATCTATGGTTGCAGTAGTATGGAAGTTAGCTAATGATTTTATGTTTAGTTCCAGCCTAAGTTTGCTCTGAGGAGTGGCAGCACTTAAACTTAAGAGGTGTCTTATGTTCAGCAAATATATTTTTTCGAATTTGACAACTTTTTTGGTATTAAATACTGGAGAATCGTAGAGCAATAAAGGTGTGATGGAGCAGGGTTTTTGCAAAAATAAAACCTGCTCGGATTGAACACTCAGTAATATTTACTAACCGTGTGCAGTGAAAATTATGCAGGAAAAAGTCTAACATGTGGGAAAATGCTAATGTGCAAATTCGTACTAAAGTTATAATAGTAGGCTGCAAATGCTTTTTGACTAAAGAAAATAAAAAGGACTAATGTTTACTAATGCTGTTTTTGTGCACGTTATTAACTTTTGCTAGGAAAAGGTATTAACTAATATGGGTTGCGCAGGGATTAATGCAGCATTGGGTTGGTGCGTAGAGGAAAAAAGCATTATAAGTGAATAATAATGTCTGTATTTGTTCTGTTTAGAGGTATGGTTCGCAAATTCTGCATGGCAAATAATGGGTTATGGAGCCACTGGAAATTAAAAGTTTAAAAAATGAAAATTCAAGAGTGAATAAGGAGATGGAATATTATTCTGTCCTTCAAGTCCCGAGTGCCTGCCAAATTCAGTATGAAAGAACAATGCGACAAATAGAGGGAAGCTTCCTCTGCAGAGAGGCGCTCAGCGAGAAAGATATACAAAGTTTGTAACATTTGCCGGAGAAGAGGAAGAGAAGAATGACGAAGGCTTGAAATTTGTATCTCTTGGGTGGAAGTTTGTCATTTGACCAAATAAACAATAAAACATTTAGTAAGATGGTCAAGCCGAGAATGGTGTGACTTTACACCCCCTTCCTTACCCAATCAAATGTGAAGAAAACGTTTAGCTTGATATATGTGTGGGTTGGACATTTGGGTTTTAGGGTATAATTGAGGTGCCTGGTGGGAGGGGTTAGGAGACTGACTTGGGAGATCGTCGCTGTCGTCGGTTTGCTGTTCTGTCTACTGATTACTGACTTAGTCTTTGCCTTTTCAAATCTTCTTGAGGGGCCTTGCTGCTCTCATGGCCAGAGAGTAGATTTCCTATTCCTATTTGGTTAGTATATAATGAAATCTGAATTTGCATAAATATTTGCAAATGTATTTTGTCTCTGAATCTTTTGTCTCTTCGCCTATCTACTCCTTTATGCATTGTCATTGATATGAATTTGTCATTTTCTCTTCTGATTTTGTTTGCTTTGTGACGATCTATAATTCATGCTGTATGTTAGTACCAAAGAGCATTATTTCACATTATTTAGATAAACATTATAAATATACAAATGAGTCTGTCTTTATTAGAAGTGTTTTATTCCTAAGGTTTGATTTGCCAAATGTAATCAACTATATAAAAATTGCATCGCCAATTTTGGTATTCTAGAGATGAGTATATACGAGAGATTGGTAAGATTTGGATTAATTTGGAATTACACTAACCCAGCATGAAGGGACTTGTTGGGTAATGGTAATTGGGCCTTGTCTTAAGAAATTTCTAGTCCTGAAATGCTGGATCAGTTTTGGTAGCAGAAATTGATGGTTATATTGGTTATTTTGGCAAATTAATGATTGATTTATTGATTTAAGACTATTGATTACTAATACGAAAAGTTAGTGTCTTTATTTTTATGTAGTCTGGGAGTACGGGTACGGAGTTGCCTAAGATCCCGGGATGTTAATTTAAGCCGTTGTGGCATAGTCATAGTGTGGAGAAATACCACACTGGAAATTCTTTATCTGTTGTTGTAATATCAAACAGTGAAATGCTGTTGATGTTATTTTAGGGACTTACTCTGTTGTAAGGAGAGTGTATGAAATAGTGGAAAGTCCGCTTCTGAAACTCTGGCCTTATCCCTAGAGGAGTACTAAGACCACTTTTCACTTGTTTGGGAGTAGAGTGACGCTGGTCGTTATTTTACTGGAAGTAAAAGGAAATCTTTTAGAGAAATTGAACTATCTCTTTATTAGGGGAGCAGACAAAGGCACTGTTTTGTGTTGTTTCTAATAAGAATTTAGTTAGAAAAAACTTTGTTTTACATTGCCGTAATATTTTTGCAAAGGGAGGGTCAGTAGTAGGAGTTATACTGACGTCACAAAAGTTGCGCTGACATTGGTCTGAATAGCAGGTGTGTATTGTGCTGTAATAGGTTGGTTGGTGTGAGCCGCACTGGGATTGGACGAGCGTGAGCCAATTAAGTGAGTGGAATTACGGAAGGATTTCCTTAGTTTTCCAAAATAGTTAGTGAAGTGAGAAAAGAGTGTTAAAAATGAAGTTGATTAAAGCCATTCAGGATTTCTTTAAGAAGGACAAACCAATTGTGATTAGAGAGGGAATTCCTGTACCTCCTCCAAGATTGCCTGCATCTTTTATGATGTTAGAGCGTGGGTATCATACATGTACATGGTTGGAGAACTGGGTAAAATATACAGAGGATGATGGAGTGTTACCTTTCCCAGAGCATGGTACATTTAATGTGAAAATTTTAGAGAATTTGAAGAGACGGATGAATTCTTTGAAACCAAATCCTAGACCTATGCAGTATGAGGCACTTGAGGAATGGGAGCATGAAGGGTACAGAAGGGAGAGAGACAGGAATGGATTAAAATACAAGAATACGATGAGATGGTTTTCAGAGGCTAAGTGGGATGCTCAAATGAAGAGATGGAGGAGAGATGTAATTCTAGATGGATTATATCCAGTAATGGTTGCTGAGGATCAGGCTGGTAGAAAATGTAAAGAGAAAAAGAATAATATAGAAACTTCAGAATTAGATATGGATCCAAATGAAATTGATGATGAGTTATTAGAGGAGATGTACTGAAAAGATCTCCACCGTATCAGGAGAATACAGATAGGGTTACTCCGAGTGCACCATTAATTGAAATAGAAGCTCCCCAAATTCCACAGGTTTCACAGGTTACCCAAATATCGCAGGAAAAGGAGATTGAGATGCTTAATAGAGCAAAGGAAGAATTGACTCAGAAAATTAATCAGATGAGTTTAAATGCAGAAGCGTTGTCAGTTCCAGTTATGATTGGTCCTATAGTTCCATTGTATAGTGAGGGTCAAAATATTTCAAGAGTACATGCATTAACGATTCCGGTGAATGGTGTTAGGAATGTTAGTGAATCAGAGTCAAATGAGGCAAGTACTTCATTGATCGATCTTCCAGTAAATGGAAGTGTGACTGAAATGCCAAAAAGAAGTGTTCAGATAGATCCTAGGAAATTATTGCTGAATGCGAGAGAAACAACTTCTATATCAGAGGGTTCTAGTTTAGTGGGGCCTTCGCCGGAGGAGTTGGATGAATGGATAAGAGGAATGGCGTCTAATAAATCTAAATTAACTATGGATTTAGGGAAATTGAAAGTAGATTTGGAAGAAATTATTATTGGTACAATTAGTCCAGAGAGATTGAGTAAATATCAGGATGAAACATTACATTACATTGAAAGCTAAACATTTGCATGAGAAGTTGGCAGAAGCTGCACAAGAATATGGTGTGGATGTAGAAAAGTCAAAGGCTTTGGAAAAGACGTATAGGTTGGATTTTAGTAATAAGGATCTGGAGAGTTTGAATGCTTCTGGAAAATGATTGCAAATAAAGGAGTTGATAAATACTCTGAAAAGATGGGGTGATGTAGAACGATGGAAAGGCAGCTGGACGAGAAAGAAAGAAAAAACGAATATGAATAAGGGTGTGACTGCTTCTCCTTTACTTCCGTTAAAAGAGACAGTCTGCTGAAATGATATATCCAATAAGAGAAGTTCCGGGTGGTGGATATGTTCATATCCCTTGGTCAAGACAGGATATATTGTCTTTCACGAGTTATTTCCCCAGATTGAGAGAAAAGCCTGTCGAATGGTATAAACAGGTAGAGAGATTTGTAAAAGTTTCAAAGGTCTTGTTGAAAGATTTGGATGGCTTGTTTGATATTGTGGTTCCAGCTGATTTATGGACTGAATGTAAAATTGCAGTTGATTGGCCAAAAGATGAATAACCTAGAGATATTAAAACAGGAGCGCCTTCAGAAGAGGTGATGAAAAAATATAACCAAGTGATTACTTATTTGAAAGGTAAGATTTCTGCAAAAGAAACAGACTGGGTTAAGATTGACAGGACGACACAGGAATCGAAAGAATCAGTACACGCTTATTATGAGAGGCTGTTACAGGTGTTCAAACAGTATAGTGGTTTTGAAAGCATTATTGATAAAGACATGGGACATTTTGTCTATAAGTTTGTGTTTGGACTGAAACTGGAGATTAGTAATATGATTCAGCAACATCTGATTTGTTGGCAGAACAAGACAGTGGATGAAATTCTGAGGTATGCAAAGTATTGTAGTGAAGATATTGAATCAAGACATAAGAAATTGAAGGAAAAAGTGATGTGTGCACAGGTGAAAGTGGCGCAACAAAATAATGGGAATTTTGTTGATGGTTCGCAAACAGGTTACCAAATGAAAAGGCAGAGTCCGGTACCAATGAATGTCGTACCGAATGGGGTTGTTCAAGTGCAGTTACCAGGGAAAGGAAGAGGCAAGGGTAATAAAGAAGAAATGAAAAAGAAATTTCCGTGTCATGGATGCGGCCAATTAGGGCATTGGAGGAACGAGTATAAGTCTTTGTTGAGAAATAATGGAATGGTTCAAAATTTCAATCAACAGATACAGAATGAGGTGGTTGTGAATCAACAACAACAACAGCAACACACCACAGGGACAACAGGTACAACAGGTACAAGTGCCTGAAGCACCTATGCCAAATAATGTGAATGCTCAGGTACAAAGATACAGTGCGGATGCTAGTTTTCACGTGGCTGAACAAGTTGGTAAGAATCAAAATGTACAAATGGCTTCGCAAAACTGGTTGCAATGTTCTGAGAGTGATTCAGATTCATCTCAATGACGGTGCCTGAGGGGGGAGGAAGAGTGCGTGCTTGGGGCATCTCTAGAGGTAGATCAGTCAGGTCCTTTTGTGGATGGGAAAGTGGAAAGTAATGATATTACATTCCTTGTGGATACTGGCGCTACCCGTTGTACTGTGAGAACAGCAGAAATTCCAAACCTACCCCTCTCGGGAGAAACTATCCAAGTTGTAGGAGTCTCAAATAGACATATTAAGACTCCAGTAACCAAACCAATGGAGGTTCATATTGGAAACTTCAAAGATTTGCACCGGTTTGTGGTGTGTGAGTAGAGTCCAGTGAATCTTTTAGGTAGGGACTTATTGTGCAAAATGAATTGCACAATTTATTGTACACCCGATGGCATTGCGTTCCAAACACCAGATGAGGATGTTGCTTTTAAGATGATGTTAGCAAAGCAAGGGACAGAAGTGAATGATTTATATCCTATGTTTACAACAAGAGATTTGCCTGTTGAATTAAGAGACACGGTGACAGCTGATGTGTGGGATCTTTCAGGGAAAGACATCGTATTAATGAGAGGTGTTGATCCTATTCAGATTATGGTTAAACAAGGTGCAGAATTTCCAAAAACACCACAGTATAAAATGAGTCCTGAGACAATAGAGGGAGTTACTCCAGTGATTGAGGAAATTATTGAACAAGGTATTTTGAGAAAGATACTAGGGAGTCCTTGTAATTCACCTATTATGGGCATTATTTCTCTGCTACCTTAGATTCGATGGCTGCAGTGTTGCCAGGCTGTTTGAAAGCAGTGGCTGCAACTTGTGAGAGTCTGGAGCAGAGTGAGTCGATTGTAATGGGACTTCCAGTGAGAGTGTATGTGCCACATTCTGTTGAGATCCTGCTGACACGTACTAGGACTCAGCATATGACAAGTAGTCGTTTGACCAGATATGAAAGAGTGATCTTGGGTGCTGAAAATGTGACAGTAACAAGATGTACTACATTGAACCCAGCAACTTTGTTGCCGAGTTCAAGTTGTGAAGAAGTGAAAGATGAAGCCGATCATGATTGTTTGGATGTGACAAAATTGTGTACAAAGCCGAGGCCTGACATAAAAGATGTACCGCTGTCAGAGTCAGATTGTGTGATGTTCGTGGATGGTTCATGTCTGAGGAATGAAAAAGGTGTTCTGCGTGCTTCATATGCTGTATGTACAGTGGCCATGGTTCTTGAAGCATCTGGTCTAAAAGGGATAAATTCAGCCCAAATTTCTGAATTGGTCACTTTGACTAGGGCGTGCATAATTGGCAAAAATCTGAGAATAACCATATTTATGGATAGTCAATATGGTTTTGGGGTGGTACATGACTTTGGTCAATTGTGAATGCAACGTGGATTTCTGACTTCTTCAGGATCACCAATTCGGAACAGTAAAGATGTAAAAGAATTATTAAATGCACTACAATTGCCCAAAGAGATTGCAGTGGTTAAGTGTCCGGTGCATAGATCAGGAAATGATTGTATGACCAGTGGAAACAGATACGCTGACCAAGTGGCTCATTTCTGTGCAGAAAATTCAGTTTCGATTAACAAAGGATCAGAGAAAAAGAATACAGATTGTCACTTGATGTTCTCTACTATTGAAACGTGGGATGAAATTAGACAGTTGCAGGAGGAAGCCAGTGAGGAAGAAAAAGAACTTTGGATTAAATCAGGTTGTATAAAGAGACCTAATGATGAAATATGGGTGTGTACAGAAGACAGAGTAGTAATGCCAGATTGTTTACTTTCACAAATGGCCAGGATGTACCACGGAATTACAGATGTGGGAAGAGATGCCATGATTAGACTCTTCAAGCAGTCATGGTATAATCCTAAGTTTAGGGTTATTGCAGAGAGTCTATGCCAAAGATGCGTAGTGTGCCAGCAGCAGAATCCAGGCAGAAAAACAGTTGTTAGTTGGGGCAGGATTGGGAAAGCAGCCGGACCTTTTACTAGGTTGCAGGCTGACTTTATCGAGCTCCCTCCTTGTAATGGACTAAAATATGTGTTGGTTGTTGTTTGTCTGTTTTCTCGTTGGGTAGAAGCCTATCCAACACAAAGAAGTGATAGTCTAACAGTTGCTAAATTGCTTTTGAGAGAGATCATTCCTAGATTTGGATTTCCAGTCTCTTTAGAAACAGATAGAGGTACTCACTTTAATAATGAAATAATTCGGATGATTTGTGCAGCATTACAAATTGAACAAAAGCTGCATTGTGCCTATCGACCAGAAGCCTCAGGTGTGGTTGAGCAAATTAATGGCACTATTAAGTCCAGATTGTCCAAAGTGTGTGCATCCACAACATTGAAATGGCCAGATGCTTTACCCTTGGTGGTAATGGGTTTGAGAAGTAATACTGATAAAAAGACTGGATTATCCCCTCATGAAATTATAATGGGACGAGCAATGAGACAGCCGATTGTACCAGCAAATCAACTGATGAATATTACTGATGATCTAGTGCTTGATTATTGCAAATGATTGGCTGATGTGGTGCGTTCTGTGTCCCATCAGGTTGGAGAAATTGCAACCACAACACAGCAGGAGCAAGCACATGATTTAAGTCCAGGTGAGTGGACCCTGGTGAAGAAACATGTGAGAAAGTTGTGTTTGGAACCTAGATGGCATGGCCCTTACCAAATCATATTGGTAACAACGACAGCAGTGAAGTGTGGTGGCTTGCCGAATTGGATACACGCAAGTCATACAAGAAGAGTCCCAAGTCCACTTGAAAGACAAGAAGAAGAGCAGCAACTGGTGAAGAGACAAGAAGAGCCAGAAGCTGCAGAACGTGAAGCTGCAGAGTTTGAAGCTACAGACTTTGAAAGTGTTGAACACGTGCTTGATCAAGGAAGAAGTCGAATAAAGTGGGCACCAGCTACTGGGTCTAATAAGACTGCTGTTGAGGGTGACAATGGAGAAGTGTTGAGTGAAAATCAAGAGCAAGTGAAACGGAGAAAAGGACTAAATAAAAGAACTTGCAAATTTGACACTGATGCAGATGAAACAGTTCAAGTAAAGAAAGCAAGAATAGGTGATGTGTGGCCAAAAGAAGTGAAAAGACTGAAATACACTCTGAAACAAAGATCACCTAAGACAATAATTGAAGTTCAAGATCAGACTGAGCAAAGTGAGTCTGAAGAAGAATCAGTTAGAAAAATGAAAAGAGTAAGAGTTCCAAACAAGAAATACACAGGTCCAGAATGGACATATGTAGTGTTGGAAGAAATAGACAATTCAGATCAGATTAAAGAAGACGTTTGTACAGAGCAAAGTGAAGGAAACGGTTTTGAACCACCTTAAAAAACTGTGTAAAATAAGGTGTAGAATCAAGAAAATTGAAAATGTATTGAAAGAATTACAAGAAAATTGAGCAGAAGATCTGATGAGGAAGAAATAAAAAAAAAAAAAAGAGGGGGTAAAGAAGAAAGTCATAAAGTGTGAGGATACACTATTTTGGATAGATCTTACAAAAATTTGATTTTTGAGTTAAGTCAAGATACGCTTTATTCGATTTAAAATGTCAAATCATAAAAGCACAATACACTACAATAAGCGAGAATATATCAATTCAGATAATTAAAATTTGACAAGTATATGTTAAAAATAGCATCTGTTAAAAATTACAAAAGAAAAACTGTAAACTAGTTTCAGTGCACGGCCATGACATAGATAAAAACCATATACATTTAATTGAAGGGAGGACCTTGCATATTTTTCCTGATTCTGACCACCCCTTTCAGATATTTTACAATGTGGTCGGTAAAAATTTCATCATCTAGGAATTCTAGCTTAATGAAAGCAGGTCGACATTGTCTCAGTCCTTGCATTTTCAGATAAGGCAAAATCCATCTTTTCCTGATTAAAATATAAAACTTGCAGAATAATATAACGTGGATTGTTGACTGTGCAGATATTTCATCGCATGGGCAAAGAGAGCGTGACCAATCATTTATCTGAGGGAATGTAACCAAGTTATGAAAATTGCCTAGGCGTAGGCGCGTCAATAACAACCTGTCATAATTTCTTGGGGTGGATAGTAGATAAGGTTGTATCCCCATTTGGGTCAAGAGCAATTGATTAGCTCTGACTGATGTTTTCATAATATTAGAGGACAATCTAATCGTCTCCAAGTGATTGATACATAAAACCTTTAATTCCTTCCTCGTAATAAGAGACAGGCTACCGGGGTTAACAAAGTACTCAGAACGATCTAAGTCATGTCTAAAATTTTTCACATATGCGAGCCAAGGAATACATTGTACCCGTTGCAAATTCAAACAGTCTTTTATCATGTCCCGGTTGAGACCAGTAGTAACGCCTGTCCAAACCTCGTGCCATAATAAAATCGGCTGGATTTTAATTAGGTCGGACAGGTATGACAGTCCCAGTTCGGTGTGACAAATATACGTGGCCGTGCTTTTTGGGACAGCTAGAAGATATCTTAGAAACCTATTCTCAACTTGCTGGAGAGACTCTAAGTTTGCATAACCCCAAATACCAGTTCCATACAGAGCAACTGAAGTACATTTGGCTTTGTATATTGTCAACAGGTCGTTAATAGGACGCTTTCCTAACTTCCTGGCAAAGTTGATCAAGGCACCTATGGCTTTGGCAAAAAGCAATTTTCTACAATTGATGGCTTTTGACCATGAGCCGCTTCTATCGAAGACAATTCCCAAGTATGAGAAGTGGTTAGCAAATTCAAGTTTTTTGTTGTTTATAAAAATGTCACAGCACTTGACGCTGGGCTTGCTACATTTCATGATTTAGTAATATTAACATTAAGGTCTAGGCTTGACATATAAGATGCAAAGCTCGGCACAATTTTCTGCATGCCGATTGGGGTGCGGGCTAACAAGACCGCGTCGTCGGCGTATAACAGTGCACCAATTGTCCTTTTGCCTAAGCTAGGTAGATCTTGGCATTCCCTCAATAAAGTGCCGCCCAGACTATTTATGTAGAGTGTAAAGAGGAGTGGGGCTAAAACACACCCCTGCCTTACCCCCTTCCTGACAGGGAAGCTGTGACTAAGGTCACCAGTTCTACCATAGCGGACCCTAGCCCAGGCATCTAGGTAAGACTGTTTTAAAAAATTAATTAGTTGCGTTTCCACCCCCATATCCTCTAAGATGCGCCACAGCTTCTGGTGATTGACACAGTCAAATGCCGAGCTCAGGTCAACGAAACACATAAAAAGGCTCCCTTTTTTTGCCTGAGTATATTTTCCCAATATGAGGTTCAGGTTCAAACTCTGTTCCACAGTACCTAAGCCTTGACGGAATCCGTACTGAAGTTCTGAGATGACACCTGTGTCCTCAGCCCACGACTGCAGTCTATTTAAAACAACATGCCCGGCCACTTTCACAAGGGAGTCCAGCAGTGAGATGAGTCTATAACAGGCCGGGTCATTGCGGTCGCCTTTCTTAAAAATAGGGACAAGAATGGACTCCGTCCAAGTCGGAGTGAAACCTTGTGTACAACAGGCCCTTAAGACCAAAGTTAGAAGTGGGCCCCAGAGCAAGGGGCAGGATTTATATAGATATACCGGTATGCTGTCTGGTCCCGGAGCTTTTCCACCTATGCTTGCTTTGATGGCCAGGATCACCTCATCCACATTAAAATCGATGCAGATTGGGAGGTAGTTTACGAAGCTGGATCTAAGATCCTCGCTAATGTTGGGATATGCGTTGTTACAGTATAAGCTGGAAAAGTGGGTCACCCATTGATCCTCCCCGACCGTGTTTTCAAAGCTTGGGGAGTTTTTAGGGGCCAAGAACGGGGCATTCACAGCCTTCCAAAAGCCTTTCATGTTCTTTGTGGCAGATGCTTGCTTAAGGGCCTGCCACAGTTCAGATCTAATGGCCTCTTTTCGTTCTTTGAGGGACGTTTTATACGCCGCCCTGGTCCTTTTTATTGCTTCCTGATCTCTCCTCGGCTTGTGTAGAGCACATTTCAAAGCTGCATGCGATTTGCTACACTGAGAATCGAACCAGCCTGGCTTACTATTAGAGGATTTTTTTAATTCTGTTATTAAATTATTTTGAATGGCCTGTGAGATTTTGCAAAAAGAGTTAAAAATATTGGAATCTGTGGCCATCTCGTCAAGGCAAACCGAGAAGTCTGTTTTACAGTTAGTTAAAAGTCTCTTAGTTAATTGTAAGGTATCTCCTCCCGCCCATCTAATCATGTATCCTTTGGATCTATTAATGACAATATCTTGTAAAGGCTCGGTGGCCATATGTCTGATGGATAACGCTTTGGTCGGCAGATCTAAGGTAACACTAATAGGAAAGTGGTCACTGAAGGCAACAGTATGGGTTTTAAAATTATATGTTCTATCAGCGTATCTATTTGATATTAAAAGAAAATCTATGGTTGAGCACGACCCGCGACCGTTAAAAGTACTACTAAACGGTATGGGTGGTGAGCAAAGATCGTTGGCGAAACCCAGGTCCATGGTATATTTAATCAGGTTTAACGTTTCCCCGAGGTGGGATGAGAAAAATGAGAGATATCTATCTCATCATCAGGTAATAAACCACAATATCTTCCTTCAGCATGAGTACAAAGGCCCATGTTGAAGTCCCCTCCTCAAATTATGCAAAGGTCTTTGGTTGTGTTCCCATAGATAGTATCCAGATCCTCCTGTAGCTGCCTTAAAACTTCCCTCGTTTGCATGGCAGGAATGTTATTGTAAAAGTTTAAGAGAACGGTGCAATGGGATTTATCAGTATGCATTTTTAAAACCTGATAATAGGTATTAGATTCCACAAGGGCCACCCTTCTTGCATTCAACCTGTGAGATATGAAAGTACATAGGCCACCCTTTTTCCTCCTGTGACTGGAGGAAACAGCCGGGGTAAAAAATGTTTTGAACCCATTAATATGTTGAATATCATCTACCCAGGTTTCCTGAAGGCATAATATATCGAAATCATAGATGAATTTAAGCCAGTCAAGGTTAGACAATTTAGTAGTTAAACCTGCCACATTCCAAAAAAGTATGTTCATTAGGCTTGACCTAAGTTTGCCCTCACTAACGCGCTTAGTATGACCACAGGCAGCGTTGAGAACATTAGAATGGTGATCAGTATTGGCTAAAGGATGTGAAAGGTAAGTATTTACGGTTGTCGAATGAGATCCCTGCTTGTTGTTACCAGGTGCAATATAATCGTCAACCACTACGCTGTCTGGCTGGACATCGGCAGGTGGCCCCAGGCTTCGATGGATAGAATTATCAATTAAAACTTAAATATTGCTTTGGTCATTATAAGTGGGCTCCTTTAGATCTATGGATACCAATTTTAGGCTAAGTGAATTATTTTCTATGGTCCCGCTTTGTTCTACATGACTAGTTGTGGGAATAAGTCAATCTATGTCTTCCAGAGATGGGAGTATGTCTAATCTATTTTGTAAGGGTAAGCTAAACTGGTAGTGAGTATTGGGGGTTATAGGTCTCTGCTGTAAAGGCTGGTGAAGATGGTTCCTTGGGGGGTAAAATTATCCTAGAGGCAATACATTTATTCCTCTTTGTGACACATGATCACTACCGAGTCTGCATAGGATCTCGCGTACCATTCTCGGCGATCTAAAAGTGAGGATGGTACAATCACCAGGGAGTGTTTTTTCCCTTTTCCCCACCCTGCCTACTCCTCTCGCCATTTTGAACTCACCGAATAGGGCCTCTGTTAACCCGGTTTTAGTCCCGAGCCAGCAGAGGGCCTTGTTTCTCAGTGCCTCCCATGTTTCATTTGCCTGGGGGGTAGGAAGCGGTGCATTCGCTAAGATTATGGTATGTGGGGTGGCTTCGGGGGGCAAATTCAGCCTCACCTCCTCCCTGTCCATGGGAATTGTATGCGGAATAGATGGCAATTGATTTTCACTAGACTTAATATGGGCTAGAGCGTAGGTATGTTTTAAGCCGATAGTACTTTTGGGTCCTAAGGACGCTTTATCTGAAGTGTGCGGGGGATTAGCCTGGGAAGAAGATGCCATAATACCATCATCCAATACACGTTCTGAGGGGTTGTACGGGAGGTTGGTAGCACGTACTCCATGACCTTTTCTTAACAGATCCTCGATGGCTGTTACCCTAGCCAACACTTTTTCTAAGGGGGCTGTGGCTAAGATATGAGGTGCTTCTATACCCAGACCCTCCCCTGTAGTAGCAGCAGTCTGTGATGACCCATTTAGGCTGATCATTTTACTTATTACAGTGTCCAAGTGATCTAGACGACCCCGGAGTAAAACAAAGCTGTTATCAATCAGTTCTTTCAATTGTACAAAAGCCAGGAGCACTACATATGGGTACAGGTGGGACAGCGTCAGTTTGTTTACTGATGGTGCGGGTTTGAGGCACCTCAAGGTTGATTCGCCGAGGCCGCTTCTGTTGTGTAGGTTTTTGGGTGGCCGCCCCCCTCCTCCGCTTCCCTGGTGGCTCTTTCAGCTTATCCTCGGTATCCTCGATATAGGGTATGAGGGTCCGCGACCTTGTGGCTATACTGGGCCCATTTGGAGTGTCCGTGGAGGGTGCTTCCAAGTCAGTTGCAGGGGAGGGCCGAGGCTGGCCATGCGCAGTGGAGGGCGAGCAAGTTGTGGGGGCATCACCCAGGGCGATAGAACCTAAAGAAGAGTGCCTCTGCAGGGATAGAGGTTCTAAAGATAATCGTCTCTCTGTCAGTTCGATCTCGTGGCTAAGCATTGATTCAGCCCTGACGATAAAAGCATCCAGGGTGCCCACAACTCCCTTGCGTTTACTCATTGTGAATAACACAGAGGGACAGTGCCACAAAGCGCAATTAGGGAGCACAGTTAGAGATGGTAGGTACACTGGGAGACAAGCAATGAAACCATGAAGCCTGGCCTAAAAAGGTACGAGGTAAGATGCTACCCGTGTGTGGCACAATTGTTGGGAGGAAAGCAATAGAAGTATCAAACAGTACCTTGTGGCTCACAGAACGAGTCCATGTGCTGCGGATGTTAGGGGGGTGGCCCAGCCCAGCCTCTTTCGGGCGCAGGACGGGCCCGCCCTTGGCCCGGGCTTCGCCCGGGTGCGGCCTGCGTTGCGGGAGCCCGCAAGGAATTTTAAAGCGCCTCCTGGTGCAGAATGATGACGCTGGCGGCGACGGCTGCTCAGGAGGCTGGGATTGGTGGTCCAAGTCCCCCTTCTCCCCTCTGATGACAGGCAGCAGGCAAACAAAATTGGAACGGGCTTTCCGCGTTGCGGGAGCCCGCGAGGATTTTTAAAGCGCCTCCTGGCGCAGAATGATGACGCTGGCGGCGGCGGCCACTTGGGAGGCTGGGACTGGTGGTCCAAGTCCCCCTTCTCCCCTCTGATGACAGGCAGCAGGCAAACAAAATTGGAACGGGCTTTTGAGTTAGATTTTTGAGTTTTTCATAATTTTTTTTATTTTTTTTAGTTTTAAATCTATATTAGAAATGGCAAGTCCAGCAGGGACTGGACATCAAAATTGTAGTTCTAAATGTAGGTGTATTAATGCTTGTTTATTTAGTATTTTTCTACTAATGTTGGTATGGTTAACATTAATTGTCATTGTGCCTGTCTTAATGGTAACCAATCACAAAAATAATACTAATACTAATGGTGTGATAAGTGAAAAAGTAGATACTAAAGGTTTTGAAGAAAACTCACATACTAAATCAGAAAAGATGAAAGATGACAGCATCTATCATCATGATAAATCAATTAATGATTTTTCGTTAAATGTTTTCACGAAACTGCTTTATGAATACGTGGATGTAATGGATGCGAGAGATTGCTATGTGTGCATGCAATTACCGTCGTCTGTCTCAGAGGGGGTGACTTACCATCACCTACCTTTAACATATGGTGTGTCTTGTGGTGTATTAACAAGTCTGTTCTATGGGATGGGAAGTTTGCAGTATTACTACTCTAACATGGATTTAGTATTTTCAGAAATTCCTATTAGAAAGAACATGAATAGAATATATAGTGCTAAAAATGCAGAATATATGGGAGAATTTTTTCATTCTACACAAACAATAGATACAGTATATGCACATAGACACAATTTAACCTGTAGATTACGATTTGAAGAAATAGAATTCATTAATATGGTTGAAGATAGAAGACAAGAGTTTCGGAGAAAAGCTGCTGAGCAAAAGTCTCATGTACCTCCATGGGCTTTCAGAGAAGGAAATTATAAGAAAGGCGAGACTTATGCTGCCATGACCCTAGACTGGTATACTAGAAGGAAACTTTGTTTGCTTAGACGGAAGACTGATTATAATAATTATTTCATTAGTTCTAGTGAATGTGATCATACTTTCCTAATTACGGGAGGATGGAGAATAAAAGGCGGAACTGATCCTGTCTTTCCAGGAATTTATTATGTGTTTGGTGAGAATGCCTACTATAGGTTACTTGAACATTGGTATGGGTGTTGTTATTTAGCAATAGTATTTCCGAAGATATATCACATGGACAAGAATAATAGAATCAATGAAATAAAGAATGGACTAATACGTAATAGAAGAGCAAGTTTTTCAGAAATAATTAGGGATGTTTTTGGAGCATTGATACCTTCAGTTGGAGTTATTCTAAATTCACACACAATTAGAAAATTGTCTACAGTGGTTGATCGTTTATCAATAGACACTGCTGGAGGGTTCTTAATGGTTGATTCTGAAATGGTCGCAATTAGGTCTATGGTTTTACAAAATCGACTTGCCCTTGATGTATTATTGGTCAAAGAGGGTGGAGTCTGCAATATGTTGAAAATACAACAATGTTGCACTTATATCCCTGATAAGATTAAGAGTCTTGAGGGGAATATCAAGAATATTACAAAAATTCATCAAGATTTGTTTGAATTGAAGGTTGATGGTGCTTGGGAGAAACTTGGTAAGAGTTTTTCCTCTGTGGGTAATTGGTTTTCTACCTTTGGAAATAGTGTATTAGGGAGAATACTAACACCTATTATTGCCGTGACTACAGCAATACTAATGATTTTTCTGATCTATAAGTGTTGTAGATGTAAAAGAGAATCACCAGATAATAAACGAAAAGCAAGAAAGAGAAGGAGAGAGGAAACAGAATTAGAAGATATGAAAGGAAATTATTATGAAGTCATGAAGGATTTAGATGGAATAATGAGAAAACGTGAGAGAACATCAGCTTTCTGATAAGTGACAAATTGTATTGGTGAGTATTTTGGTGATGGCTTAAAACTCCATCAAAGGGGGGATTGATGGAGCAGGGTTTTGCAAAAATAAAACCTGCTCGGATTGAACCCTCAGTAATATATACTAACCGTGTGCAGTGAAAATTATGCGGGAAAAAGTCTAACATGTGGGAAAATGCTAATGTGCAAACGCGTACTAAAGTTATAATAGTAGGCCGCAAATGCTTTTTGACTAACAAAAATAAAAAGGACTTATGTTTACTAATGCTGTTTTTGTGCACGTTATTAACGTTTGCTAGGAAAAGGTATTAACTAATATGGGTTGCGCAGGGATTAATGCAGCATTGGGTTGGTGCGTAGAGGAAAAAAGCATTATAAGTGAATAATAATGTCTGTGTTTGTTCTGTTTGGAGGTATGGTTCGCAAATTCTGCATGGCGAATAATGGGTTGAGGAGCCACTGGAAATTAAAAGCGTTTAAAAAATGAAAATTCAAGAGTGAATAAGGAGATGGAATATTATTCTGTCCTTGAAGTCCTGAGTGCCTGCCAAATTCAGTATGAAAGAATAATGCGACAAATAGAGGGAAGCTTCCTCTGCAGAGATGCGCTCAGCGAGAAAGATATACAAAGTTTGTAACATTTTCCGGAGAAGAGGAAGAGAAGAATGACAAAGGCTTGAAATTTGTATCTCTTGGGTGGAAGTTCGTCATTTGACCAAATAAACAATAAAACATTTAGTTAGATGGTCAAGCCGAGAATGGTGTGACTTTACACCCCCTTCCTTAACCAATCAAATGTGAAGAAAACCTTTAGCTTGATACATGTGTGGGTTGGACATTTGGGTTTTAGGGTATAATTGAGGTGCCTGGTGGGAGGGGTTAGGAGACTGACTTGTGAGATTGTTGGGAGATCGTCGCTGTCGTCAGTTTGCTGTTCTGTCTACTGACTTAGTCTTTGCCTTTTCAAATCTTCTTGAGGGGCCTTGCTGCTCTCATGGCCAGAGAGTAGATTTCCTATTCCTATCTGGTTAGTATATACTGAAATCTAAATTTGCATAAATATTTGCAAATGTATTTTGTCTCTGAATCTTTTGTCTCTTCGCCTATCTACTCCTTTATGCATTGTCATTGATATGAATTTGCCATTTTCTCTTCTGATTTTGTTTGCTTTGTGATGATCTATAATTCCATGCTGTATGTTAGTACCAAAGAGCATTATTTCACATTATTTAGATAAACATTATAAATATACAAATGAGTCTGTCTTTATTAGAAGTGTTTTATTCCTAAGGTTTGATTTGCCAAATGTAATCAACTATATAAAGATTGCATCGCCAATTTTGATATTCTAGAGATGAGAGTATATACGAGAGATTGGTAAACTTTGGATTAATTTGGAATTACACTTACCCAGCGTGAAGGGACTTGTTGGGTAATGGTAATTGGGCCTTGTCTTAAGAAATTTCTAGTCCTGAAATGCTGGATCAGGTGCAAGCTTCATGGTTAATGCTGTTAGTGTCTGCCCAATTGCCCTTTGTCCATAGAGGCTGGTGAACCTTCATACACAATTTGTGATTATAATTTAATTTTGTTTCCTAATTAGCGTATGTTCTGACCGCGATAACTTTGTGTCAGTGACTACTCCCAATCAGTTAAAATGGCCTACATATTCGAGACTCACACTACCAAGTTGCCAGATTAGTTGTTTGAATTTTTCCCCAAACAAACCTTTGTTTTTGAATAATTAACAGATAGCACATTCTTGAGATTATACTCGTTAATCTTGATTAATTAATGTGCAATCCTTTTGAAGTATGTGATAATATGACCAAGTATTCACCATAGTCTAGGTGTGTTATACCATGATTATCTAACTTAGGTGGTAAGCTATGTTCTTCAACCAAATAATCCGGTAATTCTGCAATGTACAGTGACAATAATAGAAGGGCAAGGGTGCAGCCATGCTTTAGTCCGTTGAAGGTTTTCATTTTGCAGTCATATAATTTTTTCTTGTTAATTTGAATATTCAGACAGGAGTCCTTGTATAGCTCTATTATAAGATGTAATAATGAGTGGTCTATTTTCCATCTTAATAACTTGTTCCAAAGCAGTTTTAGATTAATTTTGTCAAAGGCAGTGCTAGAATCAATATAGCAAGCATAGACTGTATAGTTTTTAACGCCTGCCTAGTGAGTTAAGATGCTCAATGATGTGATGTTGGCGTCAGTTGAGTAACTAGAGCAGAATTGTGTTTGGGTAAGTGGTATTAGGTTCTTATCATTTCCCCAGCTTGTTAGTTTGGTAAGCAGATGCTTGGCAAATAGCTTGCCCTCACAATATAGAAAGGCAATAAGCTGATGGATCTTAGGATCGTTTTTGTCCTATTTTGTGAATGCGATGGATGATAGAACCTTTCCAGGAAGTAGAAATCGTTGCAGCTATTAAAACAGGCAAAAATAGTTGAAGTAGTTGGAAACTCCACAAAGTTGGATCGAGTTTTACCACATTGATTGGTTGTCCATTCAGCCCGGCAGCTCTCGAAGAACAACTGATAATTTCTTTTTCAGTTATAGGTGTTTTATATATCTTGCCTAAGTGTCACATGAGATTAAATGGTAATTCGATGTTGTGTGTGATGCAGTGCCTTGCCCAATCAGGGACAGGAATGCCTTAACGTTATTTGATTTTATTGCATCAACAAGTTGATTAAAGCTTCTTCCTGGTAGTGCTTGTTATTTATCCTATCTTTTGCATGTTCAGAAGCTTTGCATGCCTAATCTGATAGTCTTGTTCAGTTGAACAAGGTTTTTATTAGAGAGCTTTTAGTTGTTTCCAATAGAGTCTTTTTATGTTTGTGATCATGATTGAGGTGAAGTTGTATCATTTGAGGATCGTGATTACTCACTCATCAAGAGATGATTTCAACATTTTTGCAAATTTTGAAATTGAATAGGAAACGTATGTGTAGTCAAGCATGCTATTTGTATTCACATTTTGAAATGTTCTTTTAGAAGGTTTGTCATTTAGAAATCTCGCATTTAGTGAACAGTAACCTAGGTTGAATAATAAATTACAAGTGTAGTTCCCATTCATGAAGCGCGTCTTTATATTTTTTGGATTTGGATTCTAGAATATTATATATCAGATCTGTAAGTATTCTGTTGAGTAAATATTACGAAGTATTTAGTGGATGTTTCCAGGTTCACTTCTAGCTTATCTAAAATAGAATATTAATAGTTTTCCCCTTTATTAGTGACAGTGGAAAAATAAACATATTATTAAGATGTGGTTATTGTGACCATCTACTAGTAAAACTATCAATATATAATTTGATTTGGAGTGATAATGGATGACTTCATATCAATGTTATTGGTTATTTCAGTTAAAAGTTCTCCTCTCAAATGGCTCAATGATTTTTTTTTGTGGCCAAAATGTCATATGTAGAAAAAGTTTGGTAAATTAAACAAGGAGTTTTTTTCAAGATTTTTCAAGACGGACCACTTTGTATTTATTTAAAAATGTTAGAAGATTTTATTTCCACTAGAATTTATCTGTCCCTCTATGTCAGCGATATTCCATGAGAAAATTAAAAAATCATAACTACATTCTAGCTTCCATTAGTTAGGGATGCTAGAAGGGATTTGAATTTGTAGTATGTCATTGGTCAGGCAGAATTGGGGTGACATCCTGCCGATCAGCTTGTAAGAACTTGTTGTTTGTAATTTGCAGATTGACATAGTCAAGCATATGTTCAAGTTCCTTCAGGTTACAGATTCTTTTGTTGATGGAACTGTTGAACTTTCCTGGTTTGATGTTGGCTCTCTAAAAATGAATGGATATTTTGTTTTTTCGACTAGGAAAACTCTGGTACCCCATTAGGCCAGATCAGTTCTTCTTGCCCAAATATTTTAAGCTATTATTTCTAAGGCCCATGCAGTCTATGTAAATATCTCTGATTTTTTAAGAACAGTAGACATGCACTTGAATTTATTTCTTTTAGTTCTGGAAAATAGTTCAGTTTTTTAAGAATATTTTGGCAATTTAAGATATCATGATGCCGTTTTGACTTTTGCATTGCACATAAATCTAGCTTACTTATTTCGTATTTATTATCAACTAGTACAATATCATGGTGGGAATCATTTCCAATATTTAAACACAATGAAAGTATAATCGCAGAGTAGTTTTTTTAAGGTTGTCATCCCAGAATTTAATTGCGAGCCTGCTTTTCTTTGCCAAGTAGTCCAATTTGTGGTAGCGTGTTGGTATCTGTTTGTTTTTATTTTATGGATCTCACCTTGTTCGGTCAATAAATGGATACTATGATTAGAGTTTGAAAATGTCTTTGCTACCTTCTGCAGTATTTGTAGTATGTTTGTAGTGTCATTTTGTGGATATTTAGTGATTTAGTTGGTAAGCTTGTTACTGTTGCAATTATTTGTGCTAGAGGATGAGGTCCCTTTATCACTATTTGACTATAAGTTGGCGATGAGTCAGTCTGTGTAGAAAAAGGAGAAGATTTTAACAACACGAGGTTTGGTCTTTAATTGTATCATTGGGTGTTTCCTGGATAGTTGGAATTAATTGAGGTATTTCATTTTGGCTTGGTTAGTTAAAGATCGGTAATATTTGTTATTCACAGGTTCACTGTTGATTGTGATGGACATTTTGTTCACATACCTCTACAGAAAATTCCTTCAAAGACATTTTGCGGTGAAAGACAGAGAGGGAAGGTTCAATGCTGTGGCTCGAGATATGAAACTGGAACAGATGATCCAGAGATCACAGAAAGGCTCCAAGGGAATTGTTGTTCAGACACGTAAAAGTGAATATGTTGCTCAATGGCAGCTAGTTTACCATGAAGTCCTTTCTATTTGTAATGTTTTCAGAGAGATGACAAATTCAAAATTAATGGACCATTGTGAAACTGTTCCTCAGCACGAACTTGTGGGAAAGAGACAGCTTTCTTCATTTCATACAGCAGCAAGGAAACCCCTTTGAAATGACTGAGCCTGTGTGACTACACAACTTCGTGGCCAAACAATATCTGGATAACAATATAAAGACACATCGACTAGATGTCCTAGAACATGGAGCAAAACTATACGCAGACCAGAAGTAGGGGAGATTTGTATTTACATAATCACTGAAGCTAAACGTTCACGCTTTAATTGCCATACTAATAGTTTCGTCCAACCAGCCACTACAGAACAGGTTACAAAAAACAACTTTTGCAAGCACATAAAGAGATGGATATAGCAAAAGAAAGGGGGAATATATCAAGGACATTCTGTTGCACGATCTTCTTCCAACAAATGCATTATTTGATGGAGATGCTGCAACCAAATCAGTGGAGCACAAACTCCTACAAGAGCTTGAAAAAAACCTCTCACCTGAAGAATTTCAATTAAAAAAGGTATTGTTAGACCTGGCATCATTGGCATGGGTTTCCCCTGTATTTTTTGCCTTTACCTTCTGTGTTGTTGCTGTGTATTGGACTTCATTTTACTGGTCTAGATACTTTGGGCGCTTTGCCACTGCTGTTCAGTGCCAAAGTGCAAGTGTTCCCTTTTGTAAATTGTTGTTATGGATTGGTGTTTCCATGATTGGTCTATTTGGTTTACTGTTATGTCCCTAGTACAGTGCACCGTGTGTGCCCAGGGCCTGTAAACCAAATGCTGCTAGTACGCTTGCAGCACTGATTGTGCCACCTACACAAGCAGCCTTGCAACAAGGTCTCAGCCCTGCCATCGCCGTGCCTGTGTGCAGTCTTGTACTGCCATGTCGACCTGGCAAGGGCACCCACGTGCCAGGCCCTAACCTTCCCTTTTATTACATGTTAGTCACCCCCAAGGTAGGCCCAATGTACCTCTGTAGGCAGGGTGCAGTGTATGTGAAAGGCAGGACATGCCCTGATGTGTGTGACATGTCCTGATAGTGAAATACTGCCAATTTCGTTTTTCACTATTGTAAGGCTATCTGTCCCCAAAGGATAGAATGGGGAGTTTGCTTATAAAATCTTATAAGCATAACTGCCCATGGGAACAAGATAGGAAAATAAAGTTTGATATGCCTGAACTCAGAATGTTAAGATGCATCATTTAGTGAGGGTGATTTTTACATTCTGGGTATGAAAATACCACTTTTAGAAAGTAGGTATTTTCATGCCTAACCATCCAGTGTGCCTCTGCTAGGTTGTGTATTAACTGTCTGGCTTTGGAGTGGCAGGGGCTGGGGATGTGCATTCTGTTCAGGCAGCCACGTGGGGGGTTGAGGTGTGTCCTGCCTTTCCAGGGTGAGTCAGGGCTGGGCTGAATAGACCTGGGCTGCATTCAGAGTAGGGGGAGGAGATTTCTTTCGCACCTGAATGGTCCTGGTCTGCCAAGGACAATGCTGTCTCCACCTCCTGTCAGGAAGCTGCACCAGTGAGGACAGAACTGGTTTTGGCATGGTACAGACACTCTCTGCCTCCAGAGAACAAAGGATTTTGTATTATAAAAAGAGGGGCCCAGACCCCTGAACTTTAGATCATTCTGGGAATCAAAAGGAACCTTTGCCAAGGAGAAGAGCGGGAGAAACTGAGAAGAAGTACTGCCCCTTTGCTGTGTGCTGTCTGGGGTTGGCCTGCAGTGGCTGTTTCTGCCAAGGAAAGGAGAAAGGACTTTGCTGTGTGCTGTGTCCCCTGCTTGAAGAAGATCTCCAAGGGCTTGAAAGAAGAGCTTGCCTCCTGTTATGAAATCTCAGGGACACAAAGATTTCACCACCAGCTCCACTGAACTTCCTTGCTGGGAATTCTGATCTACTAAGAGATGCCTGCTGCTGTTTGGGACCTCTGGAGGCTGTTTGCCGCTGGGAGCTGGAAAAGTAATGCAACTTCGAGAAGTGCGACGCATCCGTACCTGTTTCCGATGCATCGCCGAATAAATCGTCACAGTGCCTGCTTGCGGCTCTAGAACACGCCGCATCGAGTGCACTGATCTACGAAGGCCATGATCACCACACCAATTCCAACGCAGGCCTTGCTGTGCGGCTGCAAGAACCAACGCATCGTGGGGCCACGGCTGAAGAAATCAACGCAAGTGCCGTTGCCGCCGCTGCATCGAGAACCGACACATCCCCAATCTTCACACATCGCACGGGGGCGCCAAGTCTACAAGGACACTGGGGCCGCAGTAAGAAACCAACGCATCACCTCCCCGCACAGTAAGAAACCGACACATCACCTCCTCTTCTGTAAGGAACCGACACACCACCTTCCCTGCGTGGCAGTAAGGAATTGATACATCACCTCCCCTGGAGTAAGCAACCAACACATCACCTTCCCTGTGCGTAAGGAACCGACGCATCACCTTCCCTGCGGCTGTTCTTGCTTTTGATTTTAACGCATCCATGGTACTTTGTGTTGAAAGTGTCGCATCTGCAATTTGCTTTGAACAGAACTATTTCTACCATTTGAAAGTTATATTTTGATTACTGTATTGTGGATTTGTGTTGTTTTGGTTTTGTTTGGTTTAGATAAAGATTACTTATTTTTCTAAACTCGTGTGTGTCCATTTGTAGTGTTTTCACTGAATTACTGTATGTGTTCACAAATGCTTTACACACTGCCTCTGAGATAAGCCTGTCTGCTTGTGCCAATCTACCAAGGGTGTGAGCAGGGGTTATTCTAGAAGTGTATCCCCCTTACCCTGACTAGGAAGAAGGGTCCCTACTTGGACAACAGTGCAAACCATTGCCAACTAGAGACCCCCATTTCTAATAGTTATCCTCATTGAAAACTGCTGTTGTTGTGGAATATATGTCACATTTGCGAATGGTCAAGATTTCATCCATGCAAAACTTCGGAGAGGTAATTTAGACTGTGCTACAGATATCAAAGTCAGTGTGCACCTTGCAAGAACTGTACATTGTCTTCAACAGTTATCTTGAACTATCTGTCAAAGATTGTGAGAGAATCAGAAGAATGACTACAAGTGCAGCAATTGACCTTGCCTGCATCCGAAATTCGACACCTATACCTGTACAACTTGATAAATTCTGGTCATCAACATTGAACAAGATGAACTTGGAGATTTTAACTCGCCAAAACATTGCTGAAGCTTCAGTGAACACTGAATTTCCAATTATTGCAAGTGGATTGATTGTCAATGAGGAGTTGGTGCCTGCAGAGACATGTTCAAAAGGTAAGGGCCATATTGTTCAAGAACTTAACAGCAAATTGGAGGAAGCTGTCTTTCCTGTTGTGCCACATGTTGAGTGGGCTGCTCGAAATGGTTCCAATCGAGTCATTGCACTGTCAAATGACACAGATGTTATTATTGTGCTACTTAGATTTATGTCAATGTCCATAAGTCAATGATTGGCAGAGTTATGGATACGTTATGGAACAGGCGAGAAAAGCCACTTAATCCTGCTTCATATTCTGTACAAGAAACTTGACCCAGAGATGCCCAGTGTTCTTATCAAGGCATACATTCTTACGGGTGATGACACTATGAGCAAAATTGGAACTAAGCTTGGAACTTTAACTGCTGAACCTGTGAAGTTTCTAAAAGAATTTGCTGAGACAGAAGAAGATGTGACTTTAAAGACCTAGAAAAATACCTTGTTCATGTGTGAAAAACGAGTTCTGACTGTCACACATTTGACTATCTTAGGTGCAGTGAGTTCAAGAGATCAGTCCCGCTAAGTGAACTGCCACCGATGTCATATTCTGTGCATGGACACATTCAAAGAGCCTTCTACTTGATCAGAAAATGTGTAAATGCTTTAGCTCATGCATATATAGAGAAAGATCTGTGTGAATTTGGTTGGGAAGCTATTGATGGGGTGCTAAAACCTACGAAATTATCCACAGGAGACACATACATGTACTTGCAAAACCTGTGCTACAAAAAGATGTCCCTGTCTCTTCTCAAATGTTCAATATTCTGCAAATGTACCACGAGCGATTTCCAAAACAAATAAAGTGAACTATGAAAATGTGTTTGAAACAGGAGTAAAAAGCATTCTTTTCTTTTTCATATTCAGATCATAAACATTGTTTGGTGTATACATAAAAGGATTAAAAATCATTATTAATTGTTTCATTTCTATATATGTCTCTTCGTCTATTATAGTCGCCATTTTGGAATATAGCGGAAGGGTTGCTCTGAGGACTTATTTTCTGTCTGCATAAGACTAGTTGACCCCCAAAACCTATGTTTTGACACCAAAATGAAGTATATAGGTCTCATGGTTCCTGACATATTACATCATCAGTGCAACACATCCGCCATTTTTAAAAATGTCGTCCAGAAAAATTCGGCCCGGATCAGCAATGTCTAACAAAGCTAAGTTACTTCTCCAATGATCCAAAAACACAAATCAAAAATGAAAATCTCTGGACAACATTTTTTTACGGAGGTATTTCAGGGGGCCAGGATTAAGTGTCTGGTTGGGATGAATTTAGTCTTGACAGATCTGTTAATGTTTTGTTTATAGGAGATGATGTTAATTCATGATTCAAGTCTCCCTGTCTCTGACTCTCCGGAGTTGCTATAATTTGCAATTCTAGAGTTGGTAATTCCATTGTTTTAGAGTGTCTGTAGTGATTATCAGTAGATTTTACTGATTTTTAGACCATTTTTTCATGGTATGTAGGGGAGATCCAGATTCCTTAGCAGTGATCTCTGATATTCAGTTATTGTTCAATTCTCGTCTTCCAATAAAAAGATTAAGTAACATAAACCTGGTTTCTTTGCTGACAATATATGGGCAGTATGTAATGGTTTCACCCCAGTTAATAGAATGCACTAGGCTGCTGAGAGAGTTTAGGTAACATTCCCCAGTTCCTATTGCCTTCGCCCTTGCCTTTCTTCTAGTCGTCCACAATACTGTTGTAGGAAGCCTTAGTTAAGCAGCAAGTTGGGTTTAAAACCTCATGACTATGTGGTCGTACCGCTGCCGTATTCCGTATTACATGCGACAGGTCGGGACATTTGGACTGAAGGCCTTATTCCCAAATGAAAGTCTTTTCAATTAGTCCTTAATCCCACCTAAAGGGCAATTGCAGATGGCAGCAAAATCTAACATGGGAAAATGTAGATTTTCATCAGCTTTGATGGACAGAAAATCTGGATTTTATTAAAGACACGGAGGCTAATATTATTGCAATCTTCTTTATTGCGCCTCCCACAGCAGCTCCTTTAAAGAACAAAGAACATTAACAAAAGTTCTAAGAATTCAACAAAGGGCCAGAACCTCCAGCCATCTTCCTTCTTTTTGGTGCACTGCAACACAATCAAAACATAAGTCCATAATAGCAACAGGTTGATAATTCCAGACGAAAAGTTATCCACTCTTAACAGGAAACCATATTCCACGACCTGCGAAAGAACAAACAACAATTACCAAACAAGGGTAGGCTCGTGCACGCTTCTAGCTCGACGTGCGAGCGTATGCGTGTGCGTCAAACCGGAGTCGAGCTGCACATTCCGCTGAGGAGATAGCGCGTCAAATCCACTCCGCCTAAGATGGCCTCTCTGCATGACGTTTTCCCATTATGACACCTGCGCAAGCCTCGCAAGGAATATTCCACATGCAAACGGTGAGTTTACTTTTAAATTTTACATACTCTTTGATGCCTCAAGTAAATCAAATCCAAGCGTTCTTCTGTTACGCGCCTCACACCTAAAACCCGATATTCTCAAAATGCTGCTCCGCTCGGCAAGTACGGAACCCTACCTTCCAAGAAATGCGAAGTGTCGTTTTCCCCAGACACGGGAGGTTCAACTCACCAAACGCACGAAACGGGCACGCTAAAGAGTCATACGATTTCAAACCGCACTCGATTAAACACATTAAGAAATTGCCAGTCTAACAGCACAAAAGGATTCAAGCTTCCCCCTGGCTCATAGTAATAATAAATCATTCTCAACAACCTCAAAGCAGTGTTCCTCTAGAAAAACTTACTTAACATAATTCTCGCACACATGCCTATTCCACAGCTGAATCATATCATACAAACAAAACACTCTCTATGTTTTAAACACTTCAACAGAAACACTCCAACAGGCAACAGCAGGAGCGACAGCACACAAGACTTATCTGTTTGGGCAGCAGCAAAAAAGAAGGAAGATGGCTGGAGGTTCTGGCCCTTTGTTGAATTCTTAGAACTTTTGTTAATGTTCTTTGTTCTTTAAAGGAGCTGCTGTGGGTGGCGCAACAAACAAGATTGCAATAATCTTAGCCTCCGGCGTTGTCATAAAATTGGAACTTGATGGGAGCTTATCTGCAGTGTACGACGTGAAGACCGAGCAGGGCATTGACTGGGTTTGTTGGCCACCAATTGTGTGCCATTCTGTCGTAGGTAATTAGTGCTGAATATCGTAGCCAAGAAGGCTAGAGCGAAATTCCTCTTCCACTGCTACACCTCAATCCACTATCATCCAACCCCTAAGTGCCCAGTTAGCCCAAGCACCCTGATCATAAACTATATGCATCCTTCACCTTCACCCGCTTTTACACATGGGACAGTCACCTACTTTCAGCTCCCTGATGGTTGGAGCTGCGGGCAAGATGGCGCCAGTCGGCCCTGCCAGATTCTGTGTTGCTGTGGCAGTAGGGCGGGAAGCAGCAGGCAGCGAGGTGATGGGGCGGCAGCGGGAGCTCGAGCCGAGAAGCAGCTGCAGCTGAGTAGTGAGGGAGGAGTGCGCATGCTGTTTGTTACTGTATGGGATTGCTGCTTTTAGTCAAGACCCTGTGCTGCACCTGCAACATGTTGCTGCAAATAAAGCGAAGCATGCAAGTCTCAGCATGTACAGTTCTACAACAAGGTTGGCCTGCAAGACACTCTGCAACAATGAGTAATCAAAATGGCGATTTTATAAACTTCATTGAAATGCTTGGTGTTTAGACATAGCAGGATTGTTGGCTGCAGTGTTTCTTCATTTAGTTGATATAAACTATATAGTACAGATTTGTGTCTGTTGCTTCTATTGTCTTGTAGCTAATTCCCCAAGCCAAATATGAGAAATATTAAGTAAAATAGTTATATATGGACTTGGGTTTTAGATCGTCAATAACCTATGTTGCTTCCAAGTGCTGATGGGGACAGGTCAACTTTAGAGACACGACCAGGAGAGTGTCCAAAAGGGGGAACAAGATTGTGGGCATGAGGGAGGTGCCTTAATCGTGACAGGGCCTCATAGAAGGCACAGTCAACAAACTAATAGCACAATGTGTGATTAGAAGAGCAGGTATATGTTGTTGGAATTTTGAAAAGGAGGCAACGTAATGAATTTCACTCATGCATTTCACCAGTATTACAAACCATGCAAGCAGCAACCGAATTGTGTGTTCCCACACCCCTGAGTCACACCATCAAGAAGATAAGTCACAAAATTCCGAACTGCCATGTTTTACCAATGAGGACCACTTTTTTTTTTTTTTTAGTATGAGGACACTTTCTTTTGGTGCCCGGGCCTATTTTTTGTCCCAGCCTAACCAGGGCAGGGCTGGCATTTTATTCCAACAGTCATTTTCCCGGTGGGCTGGAGCCATTGGAGGAGAGTTTTGAAAATCAGTTCCCTGGAATGAATTGCAGCATGCAGAAGGGAATTCGAGGAGGAAGAGAGGGATGGAGAGAGTATGTGATCAGAGAGGGAAAAGAGAGGAGAGAGCGATAGAAAGAATGGATGTTTGAATGGATGGCTGGATAGATGGAAGAGAGAGAGCGCAAGTAGAGGAAGGGAGCAGAGCTGGTCAAAGCATTTTTGCTGGCGCTGATATTGGTTCCCCAGTCTGGCCCTGAGTCCAATCCTGCCTGTGGGTACCTCAAACCCATAAAAGCCCATACATGTCTGGTACCCCCACACTCAGTAGATTCAGAAGAATACAGATTGGAGTTAAGCCTTGGCATAGATGTGTTCCTGCACGAGGCAGATTGAAAGGAATACCCATTAAAAAAAAAAAAGTACAAATAATTTGGAAACTTTCGTGATTAGCATATTCTACAAGCCAGGCACTCCGGGCAAGGAATGCTTGGCTTGCACCAATAGACTCTTTAGATCATACAAAATAAGTAAATATATAGTTTTGATACTTTCCTTATGGTCCTGAGTGTGACATGTCCTTGAATGAACCATGCACAATAAACAATGATTCTGCCACAATTTAGTGACATAATTGATTTGTGTAGATCACATTCCCAAGGAAAAGCCACAAATTTGGTATTGCTGGACTCAAGACATTCAGGGTAACATTTCTTTGGTTATGGTGTTGCCATTTATGTTTGTCCACTTGAGAAATGCAACAAATATTGAGCAGTTATGAAAAAAACTCCACATTTTTTATTACGTTTAGGTTGCAATAAGATATTGATGCGGGATTTACACCAATACATAGCCCTGAATGTGCCCAGTTCAAAAACAAAAAGTCTCTATGTGTTCATAAGATACCAAATAGGTACACATGTTGAAACAATCTAATGCCATTCAAAAAATGCTGTGGCACAGACGTGCACAGATACCCGACAGTTAAAGAGATAAGTTGGTTGTTTTGCTTTCACTAGAGAAGTTTGTTTTTCCAAGATAGCTTCCATGCCTGAAATCTTGTGAGACAAACAACAAAAGCTTCAATCTTGTGAGGCTTCAGGGAAGAGCGCCTTTGTTTTTTCAGCAAGATTTGCTGGCCTCTTTCTTTTCTAACGCTGTTGGGTAGGACGCTCCTTGACCAGCCTGCGGTTGAAAACTGCTTCCCTTCCTCTTTTGTATTCAGTAGAGAGTGACTTTCATGCTTGAAGTCTCAGAAGATCAATAACAAAGGCTGCAACCTTGTGATACTTCATGCAGGCACCTTAGGGTCAGGAACGTGTCCTCTCACTATCTTGGTGAGGAACACGGACAAGAAATGTGTCCTCTTGCTGCAAATAGCCAACAATGTGTTGCATCGTACCACCCACCTCTTGGCTACCGGACACTGCACCACCGACTTCAGACAGTCGAAAATATTATTAATTTTCATAATCTGTACGGAAGACACAAAAAATGTTTAACACATACAGTTTTAAATACCTTATTTTTGTAATGTTTCTATAACCTGCTATTTACAGATTGTCACTTTGTGGTGTATAAAATAAGAAAGATGGTCTAACTTCTTATCACAAGTTATTACTTTACACAGATGAACTTTAAAAATATAACCTCTGCCATCTTTCAGTTAGACTGCCTAAATTACAAGCTTTTCAGAAATGCACAGATAGAGGTTGCTGATAAAATAGCAATAGTAAATGAGTTTAGTCATCTCAGTGGGGGCCATGCCGGCGCTATAACTGCGGCACTTCCACAATCTCAGCAAGGGTTATCGCACCACCTCGTCAGCCTTTAAGGCTTCATTCAAACAACCTGCTTCTTGGTGCCCTAATCCAGTTGATTATCGCTCCATTTATGTATGCTTTACAGGCATCCCACACTACCCTTTCCTCATAACTACCCATGTTTAGGTCCATAAATTCCTTTGTGTGTCCCTGCGGGATCTGTGTAAGCGCTGTATGTGCTAAAAGTCTTCTCTCTATTTTCCACCTTCCTGTCTGCGTGCTCATTAGTCCTACTTCTATTTAAAGCCAGATCATTTTTATAGTCTGAGATTATTGTAGGTATTTATTTTAGCTGCTTTACCTGCCCTTCACACTTTTGATCAACAAACCAGTAGTCTAACCTAGAGCTGTGACTGTATGTCATGCTATAAAAGTAATAAACCCTTTGATCCCCCATCTTCTCCCTCCAAATATCTTATATCCCTAGATCTTCAGCATTTTCTCCAAACTACTTATCTTGGGTGAGCCCATGCTGGTGTAGATCTATCCAGAGTGCTATTCATCAATATATTAAACTTCAAACCACCCCTACCCCAGATAATGGGAGCTCTATATTCAAAGAGTTTGCCAAACAAACCTCTCAACTGCTCAGGGTTATCCACATTTGGATCATCGCATCCTACACACACAAACATGGATTAATCTGATCTTGACACCTGTAGTCCAGAGTAGCCAGCCACCAAAATAGCTACCTCCTTCATCATACCAGATTAGGTTGTATAAATAGCTTCCTGGACCCACTTCTGTTTGGCAACTATACAACTTAGCTCCGTGCCCATTCAATGCGTTTCGTGCAAAACCCCAACGTCTGCTCTTAAGTACTTTAACTGCTGCATAATGAGCCTATGCGTATTCTTTATGCACAGACCATTAATATTCCATTACATGAACATAAGGACATGTTTACTCACACTTACTACTTAATGTCCCCCGCACTTCGAATGTCTTCCTGGATTTCTTCCTGCGTATGTCCTTTCCTAATTTGTTGTGCTTAAGGTGAAAAGCACCTTTTTAAAAAAAAAAATCCCACATGCTCCCCACCCTGTGCACCCTAACCCTGGGTAACCCTTCAAATTCCCTCAACTAAAACAGCCATTTGAATGTGTTTGCTCCCTTCCCCCGTTTACTATTCTAACCTTTTTTTTGTTTTACATGGAAAACTTATGATAGTTAATATGTTTACTACGCTGTACACTGCTCCAGCCCTACTGGCATAACCCTCGAGGTATTGTTCACAATATTAATCCACACTTCACCAACCCTGAGTACTTGTTAATCTCTTCTATTGTATCTGCTGCATCAGTGAATCAGACTCATCCCCGCAGTTTAAAAAATGCATTTTGTTATTCCACATAGCTTTCAAAGTTGCGGGAAATTTCAACTGCGCACTTGCCACCTCCTCTTTAAACTTTTCCATTCTATTGTCCATGTCCCACCACTTCTCTTCTGTAACTCTGCATGGGTCTGACGTTGGAGAACTGAGAAAACCCTGAAAAGTCCCAAATTTAGACTTCAATGCCTTGGATAGGATCTCTTCTTTGAATAGGAAAGTAAGGAAATTAACTAGGATTTTCCTTGGTTTCTCTCTGTCTGTCTAAAAGAGTCTCTATGGACTCTCTGAATTTCTGCTTGCAGGTTCACTTGATATGTTCCTTCAAAGAGCCCTTCTGGATTAATTTAATAACAAATTTCTTGATATCCAATCCGATCATAATGCCAGTTTGCCTTGCTTGGCTTTCTAATCCTTCCAGGGCAGCTTGTGTAATCCTATTCTTGGCCCTAAACTCACCCAACTCATTGGAGTCCCTGTCTGCGTCCACTGTTGTCCTAGCCAGTATCTCTTCTAGTACTGTTTTCCTTGAAGTCAAGTTGTCTATTTTATCAGATAATTTGTGGCAGGTGTCACAAATATCCCTCAAATTACTCTCTGATATGTCAAACCTATTTTTCATTTCCTTTGCAAAGTCCATTAATAACTTCTCTGTTTCACTTCTGTTCTCAATCACTTGGACATCTGATGCTTAAACAAGGGCACCTGAGGGTGTGCATTCAAGTTCCAATTATTTCTGCTGTTTGGATCTGGTTGGGCAGAAATAGTGCAATGTCCCCACCTGACATAGCATCTTCCTATGGCTCGTAAGCTGCCTGTTCACTGTCACCCATTTCTTACAGCACGCCAAAACTGTTTTACACTGGTGTCGGCATGTCTATATTTCCACCTTGAGCTACTGGATGCTTCCTGGGCGACCATATTTAGGGTATTTGGAGAAGTTATTGCAGCCATATCCTCATCATCTTGGGAGATCTGAAAATAAGACCTGAGAGAAAGGGTGTTTTAGTAGTTTAGATATACTAGGGGATTTGGCAATTTTCAATTTTATGTTCTTGTTTGCCTTTTTTTCTTTTGCCTTGCATCTTGTTTTACCGGCTATTACTCTTCTAATCTATAACTTTGGTTGTAGATTAGTGCTTAGTTTAGCTTCCTTTTTGCCTGGGTCTCCCCTTCTGGCTCTGCAGCCCCCCAAGGGTGCAGATCACTTGGTCTCATTTGACTAGAGCTGGTAAGAGCATAACATAAAATACCTGAGCTTAGTTGGTATCTATTGTGAGCTCCTTGCCCTCACCGACCCTCCACCTTCGTTGTACTAGGCAGATTCATGTCTAGACTGCCCTCGCCTTCCCCAGCACCCTCCTCTACCATAATGAGCATCGCCCATAAGTAGCCTAGTATACTTGAAGACACAGGCAAATTAGATTCTCTCTGCGGGCTCCAGAGAGCAAGATTATCTTTCTCTGAGCTTGCACCTTCTGAGTCTTGTCTTCCCTGCTTCCTATCGCCAATACAGGGGCTGCACCACCCTGTGGAAATGCTTCCACCAATGTCCCGGAAGGAAGTTCTCTAAGCATCCAGGCGGTCTCTGTGCACAGCCACCAAGGCCATTGTGGCTCGAGTCTAGCTGCCCAATGGATCCCTCATCAGTCTCTGCATCACTTTGGCATCAGCCTCGCCAGTGCAACTGGTAAATGTATTTAAAATAACCTGTTGAAGAATCCCTTAGTGCATTTGAATTGGGAAGGTAATGAGCACAACCGTAGCAGCAGATCAGCCTGCTATAATAATAATAATTCCTATTTGTAAAGTGCAGACATATCACCCCTGAAGGCTTTCAAGGTACTGGGGGCCATCAATCAATCACAGCCTTTCAATGGATAAGGGACCATAAAAGAGAGGAGTAAAGTGTGGCGGATGCCCTGCAGAAAGAGATACAGTGACTGTAAGAGACGCTGTGTGATCCCACAAGAGTTAACCAGTATGAGCAGTTTAGCAGAGAAATAGCGGCCCACAAGCAATAGTGTAGAGTTCTACTTGAAGGCAAACAGGGAGAGAAATGGGAAGCCAGCAGGTGGGAGCAGTTTGAATATGGTGAGAAGGAGGGTAACTTATTAGCATGGAGTGTGAAATCCCAAGCCAATCATATTAATATTAAATGTATACTGGCAGAGCTAACAAAGGAGGAGTTAACACAGCCAGAGGATATTTGGACTGCTTTTTAGAAGTTCTATCAGGCTATATATAAAGATATAATACACCCCGATAAACGAGATATAGAGAGGTGACTAGATGCTATACAGCTCACGGCTCTGTCCCTGGAGGGTAGAGGGAAGTTACTTCAAGAAATAATGGAAGATGATATCTGGGAGGCCATTAAAAAAATGTAAAAGGCGAAAGCTGCAGGACTGATGGAAAACCGTGAAATATAGAGAAAGGCTAAAGAGATATGCCACATATTAAAAGTGCTGTTTAACAGAACATTGTTTAGACAATAACCTCCTCCACAATCTTGGGGAGAAGCAACCATTACACTAATTCTGAAACCCAATAAAAATCCCAAAATAAGTGAATCCTACTGCTCATTTTCCTTACTAAATGCAGACTATACGATTTTTGGAGGTATTTTGGCCAGGAGGCTGGGAGAGGTAATAGGGCAGGTTATCCACTAAGATCAACAAGGCTTCTTGTGGGGGCAGCAAATGCAGGAGTTAATTCAGCTCCTAATAGGTTCCATTGATTTAGCTAACATTCATAAGGCACCCCTGGCGATATTAACTTTTCACTTGTTAGACATGACAGCCTTAGGGTGATCTTCTCCCAAACCATTTGCCTTCACCCTCCTATTTTGCTGAATTCGTTTTTGTTGGCCTTAGGACTCTGCACACTTTACCACTGCTAAGCAGTGGTAATGTGTTTGTGCTCACTCCTTAAAACATGGTAAAATTGGCTTACACTTGATTGGCATATTTAATTTACTTATAAGTCCCTAGTAAAATGGTATAACATGTATACAGGGCCTGTAAATTAAATGCTAGTGGTGAGTCTGCACCACTTATTGTGCCTTCCACTTATGTATCCCCTTAAACCATGTCCCAGGTCGGCCATTGCAGCATGAATGCAGTTTTAAACTGCCAATTTGAATTGGCAAAATAAACCCCTAGCCAAGCCTTAAACTCCTAATCTTATTTTATAATCTTATAATCACCCCTAAGGTAGGTCCTAGGTAGCCCAAAGGGCAGAGTGCACTGTAATTAAATGGTTAGAAATGATCTTTTAAGTTTTACATGTCCTGGTAGTGAAAAACTCCTCCCTTTTCAGAAAACATTTCTTCTAAGTACAAAGGTAAGCACTGATCAGACCCAATCCACTTTTTGTATCCAACTTATGCTCCATCGGGATCAGACATATTTTTTGCCTTTGACACTGTCCTGCACGACTAAATGTCTGCGGTTGGTGTTTTGGTCTTTTCAGTGCTAGTTTTTACCTTGAAACTCTGGGTCTACTGATTGAATTTTTGATTTGTTGTCAAATAATTTATTAAAATGTACTCTATTTTTCTAAATTGGTACGGGATTTTGTGTGCTGCATAAATACTTTACACATTGCCTCTAAGTTAAGTCTCATTGCTTTGTGCAAAGCTATCAGAGGGTTAAGCACAGGTTAAATTATTGACTTTAGGGGTTCACCCTGATGGGGATTGACGGTTTGACAGCGAGGTTTGTTATTAACAGAGGCACCCAACAGGGATCCTTTTCAATCTATATATATAACCACTAACCCAGAAGGTAAAAGAGGAATCAGACCTGAGTCCCTTTGAGGTACAGTGATATTCTTAAAGGCTAGGCCTCTCCAGAGATAAACTAATAATAAATACCACTAATGCAAAAGAATCACTTCACAGCTTTGTGTCTGCCCAGGGATTTTGGGGCAATATCAGCGTATGCAATTAGCCAAGATAAGACAGAAATCATGGTCTGGAATGAAGAGTCTCAGAATAATCTGGTGAAAAAAGAATTGAGAAATTTGGGAATCCTGATTAACCATAATCTTGACCTAATAGCAGATAATAATTTGAAGAAGGAGTCAAGTGAGATAAATAAGACGTTTAAAAGATGGCAGAACCTACCTTTGACTATCTATGGCATAGTTAATCTAACTAAACTGAACATCCTTCTGAGGCTTACTTTTCTGTTTAACTGTATTCCCTTAGTATCTGGGGAAAAGTAAATTCATAAGATTCATGGGAACAACAATAGTTTTATATGGGCTTTTAAGGAGGCGAGGAAATCCTGGAAGAAACTTCGGAAAAAACTTAGGAAGGGGGTTTGCAGATGTTCAGGGCCATGATAGGGACTTATAGAACAGAGACAGGATACTTCTATCAGTTTGGAGATCTGAAGTACTTTAAAAAGGTGCGGTTGAAGGTCTTAAAGCCAGCTGCAGTCCTAGAGATTAACTTATGGGAGAGGTGGTCAATACCGTACTGCACTTTATTTGCTCCTATATGGAACTCACCTGGGACACCAGAATGTTTGAGGGATGGGCTGTGCACTATGCTTCGGACAGCAGGGTTTGGACAATGGGGCGGTCTGCTTGACTGCAACACACTAAATTTGTGGGTTGACCTGAACCGGGAAATGGTGGGCACACTAAATGTAAGTATCTCCAACTACTAACTTGGGTATCGGTGAATAAATGTGAATTGCAAGAACATTTGAATACTGAGCTCAGCCTTCAGCTTAAAAATATGAACAAGGCGCTTGTGAAGTGGTACAAACTTTTATGTCTACTGATGATGCAATGATGCCACCGCCCTATAAAATCTGGGAAGGTTGTTTGCCAAATGACCCATTGGAGAACTTATGGCAGGTATCTTTTGGCATTTTATGACATTGTGAATCCTGCTGCACTTAAAATGAACGATTAGTTATATAGGGCATTCTGGACTCCTTATAAGCTCTCAAAAATAGCTGACGTAAAGGAACCCCCTTAAGGAATGTAATCTATTGAGAGCGGATGACCTTCATATATTTGTGGAATGCCCAGCTCTAAAGGTGTTTTACTACAATGTAAGTCTGGTAATAGCCGAAGTGCTGAACTGAGTTATCAAGGTAGGCCCCCTACTTATTATATTTGGAGTGCAACAAGAGGAGGTGGAAGAATCTGCAAATACCATGTGCAAAACCTTGTATTCTATTTGATATTGATAGCTAGACAATTTGCAGAAAATGGAACGATCCCTCTCCCCCTGCCTACACAGAATAGGTGGCACAGGTAAAGTCAGTTTGTATTTTGGACTTCAGATGAAGATGTATTGGTAACAAGTAAAAGGTTAACTTATTGTTTCCTATGACTGAGCGGTTCCGTTCTTGACTTGAATGGGTCCAATGATTATACGCCTTATAAGCTCTCCTGGTACTGGACGAGTTAAGCAGAGTCACAAAGTTTGAAGGCCCACTCAAGGCAAGCATGGGTCTGGTGTTGGCCCTGATTGGGAGGCATAGATGGTCAACTGGCTACTGGACTTAAGGTGAGGATGGCTTAAAACAAGCATTGGCATAGCCAATAGGTCTCGCCGTCGGGACCTTATAAGTGTTTAGCCATGCAGCACATTATCCTGAGTGCTGTGCCGCCATGGATTGAAGAGTTATACAATTACTACACACTGGGTCATGCAATCTGATTCAGGAATACATGCTTGCCTCAGGAAACATTTACAGACACATTCCAATGCTTTTTAACTCACAGACAGAGAGACAAGTGCTTCGATGCAAGTCAACAGCACTATAAAGCTTTCATATGCATGCCGTGTGTCAAGGGGTGCCACAGGGCTCCGCTCTGAGCCCCACCTTATTTAATATATACATTCAACCTCTAGCAGCAGTGGCTAAGGACAGGGGTCTAACTGTGGTCTCCTATGCTGATCACACACAGCTGGTGGTCGCGTCATCGAATAACCACACAAGATGCTGCCAAGTTTCAAAACGACCTGGTGTCCATCGCAGACTGGATGACACCCAACTGCCTACAACTGAACGCCAACAAATCTGAGATCTTTCTCTTAGGCAAAAACACCCACCTCTGGAGCGAATGCGGGTGGCCTTCCACCCTAGGATCCCCGACCATGCCCAAACAAACTGTAAAAAACCTGGGCGTCTGGGTTGACTCTGCCCTGACCTACGAGGTACAAAGTCAGTAGCCGGAGTTTGTTTTGGACTCCTACGTGGACTCAAACCCCTGCTTGGATTCTTTGACGCCAACACCCGCCAGGTCATCATCCAATCCACCATACTTTTGAGACTGGACTACGCCAACTCTCTGTGTCTGGGTGCCAACAAAGCAGGGATACATCGCCTCCAAAGGGCACAAAATGCTGCCGCTCGAATGCTCTTCGGCCTCCCTAAATCCTGCTCTACCTCTAGTCTCCTGCACAAGCTTCACTGGCTCCCGGTGGAGAAGAGAATCAATTTCAAAGATCTGTGCATTTCTCACAGAATTCTGAACACCCAAGCCCCTGATATCCTAGCCTATCTCCTCATGCCCTGCATACCGAACCGCCAGTTGCGCTCCTCTGACCAACACCTATCGTATGTTCCTCGCTTCAGAAGAGCAAGAGCCAGAGGGTGTTCCTTTCGTGCCCTCGCTCCTAGACTCTGGAACGCCCTTCCTGCCAACATCAGAAGTATCCAAAATCATGTGGCCTTTCGGAAGGCTATAAAAACCTATATCTTTCCTAATTAACTCCGTGCCTATTTCTGCGGTTTTCTGTTCCCTGTAGGTCTTCGGATTAGCGCTGGGATGCCCCATTGCTGGGGCAGCTACGCGCTCTACAAATCCGGTAACATAACATATATCATACTGTGTGCGACTGCATCAATAGAGTATTGATCAGCCTATGAAAAAAAGCAGTGAAGTACTTTCCAATGGCTGAGATGCAACTATTTTTAGTAGGTGGGACGTAAGTCATGCAGTGTCTTGAATGTGTGTTTCAGGACTTTGAAATGAGTGCATTAGTTTATCGGGAGGCCATTGGAGCTCCCTAATGTGTGGTGTGCAGTGAGATCTGCATGGGAGGTCGAGGATGAGCCTGGCTGCCGAGGTCTGGATTGTTGGTAGTCTTCTAGTTAGTTGCTTGGTGTTCCCATAGTCCAACTTGCTGGAGACGAGGGAATGGGTAAAGGTTTTTCTGGTATTGCCTGGGAGCCATTTGAAGATCTTCCTCAGCATCTTCAGGGTGATACAATTGTGATTAAGAAATAGATCAGTAAACCCATTTTCTGAGTCAGAAATGCATCTGTGACTCGCAAAATGATTTTTGTGGTTGCAAACCTTGTGATTTGCAACCGCTAAATGGCTTTGTACATCTTGTGTTTTGTCCGTTTCATCAACATCTCTACACAATATCCCTGTGTTGGTGTGCCATGACTTTTGTTGCCCATACACAAATCTCTCATCACCTGTCTATGAGTATTTTGAGGTAAATTACTCTGCCAGGATGACCAAATGCTCTGAAGCAGGGCTATGATTATGATGATATGCCTCAATTGAATTGAACATGCCGTGAAAGGTTACAAAAGTGTTGTGGCTCATAAATACTGTATAATATCAAGTCCAGGGAATTGTAGAAATAAAAAGTATGCAACAGATATGCTGCCCTTATGGGTGTATGTAATTTGCAAAGTTTTTGCTGTTATGTACATTTCCTTGCGACTCAAGCATAATCTAAACACCAGCATGTGTCAGCCTATACAATTTATGGTAGTCGCATACATAGGACACTCAAGGTTCAATTATTAGTCCCACTGTATTTATTGCGGTAATAATGCACCCAATATTCCCAATACCAGGGGGACTGGTAATCTGAAGAAGAGGCATTACTGGTGAATTATAAATTATCTACCCGTAGGCCCCTAGTGAATCACATACAGAAATCAGTACAACAGAGCCAATTTTCACATGTAAACCTTTATCTTATTTTGGGTCTTGCTCATGGGATTTATTCAACCAGGTTTGACCTGGAGGATAGGTCTCCAGAAGATCAATACAGTATTACTGCAAGAGATAATACCATGCACCTTGCAATGCAGTTTTGGGCTGGTTTCCACCCAATGTTACTCTGGCAATTATTTTGGGGTCTTTAGACTTGAAAACCAATGACACATTGCGAGGGGATATATGGCTATACCCCAGGGTGGAAAAGGCCAACGAAACATTGCATTTTGGTTGCTAGGTTTGTGGTCCACAAGACAGATATGCAAAACTGGAAAGTGTTGACAAGTAACTGTGTCCATATTGGACATGATAGGGCGTTTTGCAATAAAAAAACAATTGATCAAAGAAAACAAGCGGCTGCGAATAGCAGCCACCTGCTTTGTGACGCATTGTTCGCTTGTGTTTGAGCTAATTTCTTTGCCACGAACAGTATGTAATTATGCGATGTGGAGTGAAAGTGAAATTTTGTATAACAAGCGTAACACAAAATACCGAAATAACTCTAGCATAACAGAAATGATGCCCAGGCATCCTTAGATGATGAACTGGTTTGAGGATTAAAATTAGAATGACAAATCAAATTTGTTTGCTAAGGACACAAAGATACTATTGCCCATTTTGCTGCACTGGCCATTAAAAGATTCTCAATCTTCAAATAAAAAAATTATGTGGCGATGTGAGGACAGTTTGAGCACACCCACTCACTCTAAGAAGGACCACGGAACATCCCATGTAAGGGAAAATTGACAGTTTGGCACCCTCCTATCCCCCCACAAAGCTTGGAGTAATAAATATACAACATGTTTTCTAAGGTCTGTAGCTTCATTAGGGAGTTCTGTAAACAAAAGCGGAACACCGTTGGTGCCAGAGGACAAAAAATGTGGTATATACAGCAAGAGGCTGCCCCAGCAAATGGGAAAAGATCTGGGGGGCATGGAGGGCATACAGGGGATTGGGTTAGCTGGAACCTGTAGGAGTGTCATCTGGGCTGTAGGATAGGAGGGCTGTGTTGTCTATGCTATTTTGATTGGCCGTAAAAGAACCAAATCGGAGTGACTAAATACTGTGGAGGAATTGTCTGAGAGTACCGAGACTTGCTGAGCAAGAGCTACAACTTTTATGTAACTGTAACATGGTATGCAAAGCCTGTGTTTGTTCTGATCTTTGAATAAAAAGAATAAGAAACATTTTTTTAAAAGCGGAACACCGAGGTTAAGACACAAAACAGCATGTGTGTGCACAGAGATGTCCGCTCATTTGCCATTTTGGACTGTGTCTCTTGGCTGCTCTTAAAGGCATTCTCACAACCAGATGAAATGTTCAGTGTTCCATGTGGGTGCCGGGATTCTGGAGTTATGAAACTCCTCATTTAAATAGATTATTCATGACACACGTTAGTGGTGATTCTGTCAGCAGCTCCCAATGGCTCTTATTGACCAACTGTTTTCTGGCGGGAGGGAAGGGGGAGAGTACAAAAGAGAGCGGAGGGGCGCCCATGGAACTGTGTTGTGGTGGTGCTGAGGCATTCAGTGCGCATTTCGTTCAGAATACAGGCTTAGCGTCTATTCATAAATATAGTCTGCTTACACACTATGTAGTACTCTGGCAGAGAACAAAGAGAAACACCCAGCACTTGCAATAAGCCAAATTGTAAATATAGCTGATTCCCCTCACAAGTAGAATGATGTTGCTTTCAAGTACTGTAAGGCTGCCTTGTGCAACGTATGAATGGTTGCTGTATCACATCACTGGATTACTATATATATATATATATATATATATATATATATATCAGCCCCGCTCCCCAATTTAGAAGCTGGCGCCGACACCGTGGATGATTCAACACCAAACGTTTAATTCAGAAGGAGGCCCTGATGCGTTTTGGTGGACGTACCACCTTGCTCACATAGTCGGGCGCCATTAAAGTTACTAGTTTTATACATACACGCAGATAGGGTTGTTATGGTAAGCCTGTCAACTTCATAGACATGGAAGATCACTTGTACATATTAAACATAAAATGAAGAAAATGTAAAGTAAAGTAAAACGACCATATAAGTGACACATATTGGCCTAATGGAAAATATGTGGTAAAATGAAACTTGCAGATACATTTTATCAAAATGTACTTCAGCCACAATTCACTACTCCAGTTCTGCTTTTCCCATATCCATGGAATCACACTAATATAATTTAGAACTGTTACAGTTTGTGCTCCTAGTGAGCAAATAATATACGTGTTTCATACACACACACACACACACACTGTCCTGTGTCTAATATACAGATGACTATTAAGCCCCAGAGGCCTAGACCCCGGTATGAGAGTACAACAGCATAGATTTACTGGTTTGTTCTACTTTTACCTCTACATTAAATGTACACAGTAGCTTGTCTGCATCACGTACTCCTGTGAACACCATGACACTACATTGCCAAAGAATAAAAATAAAATAAACCTAATAAAAAGTGGGGGGTAAAATGAATGAATGAATGAATATTAGATTTATAAAGCGCTAACTTAGCCCAAGGGCATCAAGGCGCTGCAAAGGACTAACGTTCAACCGGATAGGATGCTCAAGCTAAAGTCTGTGTAAAAAGCCAGGTTTTCAGGGCCTTTGCGAAAAAGAGAGTATGACTCAAGACCCGATAAACCATCCGGAAGAGAATTTCACAGCCTGGCAGCAGCAGTGGAGAAGGCTCTGCCTCCCCATCTAACCTTCTTAAACCTAGGAACCACCAGCAAGTTCTTGCTGGCAGACCTAAGCTGCCTGGTAGGGATATAGCGTTGAAACATTGCCTTGGTGGCCTCAGGGCCAGATCCATAATAGGCATTGTGAGTCAAGCACAAAGTCTTGAAAAGGATTCTACGATCCAGAGGTAGCCAATGCAGCGAGATGAGGGATGCCGAAACAGAGTGATACTTTGGCAACTCCAACACCAGCCTCGCTGCAGCATTCTGCACCATCTGTAACCGTCTCACCAGGCCCTTATTAATGCCCAAATAAAGGGCATTACAATAATCAAGTCTGGACAGTATCAAAGCAATCACTGCCTGCTTTCGTGATGAAAACGACAGGAACTGTGAAATTTTCCTAAGCAGCCTGATTATTCCAAAACAGATAGACACTGTTTTGCTAACCTGTAGGTTCATGGACAGAGAAGTGTCAACCATAACCCCCAGATTTTTCCCATGGGAAACAGGAGAGGGACAACTGTAAGTAAATATACCATGCACCACTGCCTGCTGGAGCGGGAGTATCGAGCTAAAGATGTACCATTAACTCTTCATCAGAATTTAATCCCTGTGGTATTTTGGTATTCAGCAACAATATGTACCGCGATTCTAGTCTCCTTAATTGAAGCTGTCTATTTCCTCCCCTGGGGTTCTTAGGAACAGCATCAATAACAAAGTATACTAGATCCTTTGCATTACCTTGATGGCATTGATGTATATGTCTTGCTACTGGATAGCTTTTATCATCATTAGCTATAGCTCTAAGGTGTTGCAGTATCCTGATATGGACCCTGTGTATCGTGCTACCCACATAGCGTTTGTGGCAAGTACACTCAAGCACGTAGACTGCAAAGTCACTTTTGCAGTTATATGATCCTCTGATCTCAATAGGTGTTTTCCTGAGGGGTGACTGTATAGTCTTTGTGTTACGACCATACCGACACGCCTTGCATTGCGAGCATTTCTGAAATCCTCTATTCGCTCTCAGCCACTCAGATCCACTCCTGGCCTGCGGAGAGTTCTGCACAAGCTCTCTGCGCATGGATTTTGCCCTTCTAAAAGATATAAGGGGGGCACGGGGATATCAGGGCCTATTATTGGATTGCTTTTCACAATTTTCCAATTTCTATGTAAGATGTTACGCAATCTGGAATGATAGGCCAAGTATTCTGTGATAAGACGTACTGGGACAGTGTCATTGGACTGTTTCTTTCTCTTCAATGTACCAAACAACATATACTCTCTTTTTTTGTTTTTCACTTTTGCTTCTGCTGACATCAGCAATTCCTGGCTGTAGCCTCACACCTTAAGTCTTTTAAATAAGTCATTTTATGCTTCGCCCAGCGCCTCCTCACTACTGCAGTTGCGCTTCATGCGCAAGCATTCTGCATAGGGGATACTGTTCTTAAGTCTAGTGGGGTGAAAGCTGCTAGCGTGTAGGATAGAATTACCCGATGTAGGCTTCCTATATGTTCTTGTCTGGATGCTGTTATTCTCTACATATACCACTAGATCCAAAAAGTGTACTTCTTTTGTGCTAATGTCACATGTGAACGAGAGGTTCAGATCATTGTTATTTAGTCCCTGTGAAAGCATCTTTGCTGACTCTGGTGACCCCTTCCACAAAATGAATAAATCAACAATAAATCTAGTCCAGAGGACCACATTCTCTGACCATTCCTGTGCATGTTTGACCATGAGTACCTGCTCCTCCCACCAGCCCATATGCAAATTAGCATAGCTGTGGGCGAAGCAGGTACCAATGGCCGTCCCCTGAATTTGTTTGTAAGTATGTTGTTCATAAATGAAGAGGTTATTTTCAAGACACCACTCGGCCATGTTTATAAGCATAAGTGTATGCTGATGTAAATGTATGGGTCTTGTGCCTAAGTAGTGTTTCAATGCTCTGATTCCATCGACATGTCTGATGCTCGTATAAAGAGCTGTGACATCTAGGGTCATAAGGACATGACTCATCCCAAGATATATCATATATTTTGCGCAGGAAGTCTCCAGTGTCCCTTATGAATGAGGGTAGATTGCGTACATGTTCCTGGAGGAAGTGGTCAATGAATCTAGATGTGTTTTTGAATAACCCGCCTATAGCCGAAATTATTGGTCGGCCAGGTGGGTTACTTGCGTTCTTATGAACCTTGGGAATTAAGTATAGTATAGGTGTAACTGGGTAGCCAATTTTTAGATAATCTAACTCTCCCTTGGAGATCAACCCCAAACCTCTCCATCTATACAGTTCAGCATGGAATTTCTCTTTTATCCCCTGAAGACTCATTGGACCAACCCTATAGTAGCACTCCCTGTCTTGAAGCTGTCTATGTACTTCATTGGTGTACATATCTAGAGGCCAGAGTACTATATTGCCCCCTTTATCCGACCATCTTACCACTATGTCTTGTCTGTCCTTAACTTTCTTAATCACATGAGCATATTGCGTTCTGAGATTGTTTTCTGTGTGCAAGAATTTACTACTGGATTCAATTGCAAGTTGTTTTAGCTCACTTATAACATTCTCTGAAAATATGTCCAAAGAGACTCGGGGCATAACTGGCAGAAAGACCGATTTGGGTCTGAATGGAGTTCGTACGCTGCCATATATATCTAGTCCCATTTCTGCTGCTAGTTTTTCCAAGGGTCGGTTCGTCTGCTGTATTCCCCCTTGTAGTTCATCCAGATCTTGCAATAATGACCTCAACTGCCAGATTTCTCATTAATGTGATATTCTCATTGTCACTCTGTATTCAACTTGTCTTGCCCTTGAAATATTTTTGTAATTTCAATTTCCTCATAAAACTAATAGTCAATTCTTGTTTGTGCATAATCAAAATTAGTAGTGGAACAATATGACAGTCCTAGTGATAAAATCTTTTCTTCTTCTTCGCTTAACTCCATATCTGAAAGATTTATAACAGTGTTGTCAATATCCGCCTCACTTGTTACTTTCTCCGTGTCTGTTTTGTTGTGTTCTTTGAACTTCCCTCCCCAGCGTCTGCTTTTTCTATTGTTTTTCCTCTTCCTCTTCCTACTTTCTCTTTGCGCTGTTGCCGAGGCCGTAGGTTGAAAGTCCTGTCCAGCCGTAAAAAACGTAGCTCTTCGACGACTGATGGTACCTCTCTGCCAGTGCCCACATCACCCGTGGCAATACTCTCTTCAAGATCTGTATCTACCTCCGAGCTCTGTTCTGAGCTGGTGTATCCGCTTGCTAAGGTGTATCATTAATTGTAGACGTGAGTAAATATGCTCCTATGATTGGGGAGTGCAACTTTCAGAGAGGAAATGTCCGCAAACCTGTGAGTTTGTTGGAAATGTAAACCTTTTAATCGGCACCTCCTGGAAATAGTCACTTACTGCTATTACATTCAGGAGTAAATGCAGGGTGGGAATTGAAAGAGAAAACCCTCTAGATTGGAAGGTGTGTGGGTAGAAAGGGTTTCTCCACTGAAAAAATGTTTTTCTTTATATGCAAAAATGTTAGCGAGAGCAAATGTACTTTTTTGCAAGTATTTATATGTACACTTTGTACAATTGAGTGTGTATTGTTTCTTACATTTGTGAGTACACTAGGAAAGCTGTGACAGCAGTAGCGGCTCCTGGAGGGAGTGCTGCGGGGGGTGGGGCGGGGTGGGGGAGGGGCAGGGTAGGGGGTAGTAAACTCCGGCTTACGGCCGAACTTAGTTAAGTACATAAATAAATAAAACGAATTACATTGCGCGCGCTGCATTGCCGATTGCGATGCGGCGCGCGCAATGTAATTCGTTTTATTTATTTATTTATGTACTTAACTCAGTTCGACCGTAGCTGAGTTACTACCCCCACCCTGCCCCTCCCCGCCCCACCGCCCCGCAGCACTCCCTCCAGGAGCCGCTACTGTGTGACAGGAGTACCTCTGGAATTCTTTATAAATTAAAAAAAATTATAAATATAAAGCCAAATCTAGATGTAAATCTAACCCTTCTCAATCCAAATAACTGACTAACATATCCACCACTCAAATTACTTCATATTTCACTATACTAATTTTCAACACTAATCCTTTATGGGTTCCGGAGTAGCCTGCTACTCGCCAGAAAAGCGCTTCAACACCCCATCAGGGGTAACAGGCGCTATATGAATGCAAACCTTTCTTTCCCTTCTATCCCTCCGCTATCCTTCTCACTCCAAATAACTGACTAATATCCACCACTCAAATTACTTTCATGTTTCACCATACTAATTCACCACTAATCCTTTATGGGTTTCCGGAGTAGCGTGCTACTTGCCAAAAAAAAGCGATTCAACACCCCATCAGGGGTTAGAAGCGCTATATAAATACAAACCTTCTTTCCTCTTCTATCCTTCTGCTATCCTTCCGAATCCAAATAACTGACTAACATATCCACCACTTAAAATTTACTTGCATGTTTCACTATACTAATTCAACACTAATCCTCTATGGGTCCCGGAGTAGCGTGCTACTCGCCGAAAAAGCGCTTCGACGCCTCGTCAGGGGTTGTAAGCGCTATACAAATGCAATTACAATACAATACAATACAATACAATACAATATGTAGCTCTCTTTTTGTATTCGCAAAGTTAAGCACATATTTTGCATGTCACTTTAGGACATTATGAGCTATAGTCTGCAGAGCTAAGGTGTAAAAATGTTGTTCTGCAGCCAGTTGTATTTTTCTAAGGGTGGACGTAACTTGCGTATTTCCGCCTAGCATAATCAGCAGAATTACCTAAAAATTCTGTGAGATTACGTGAAAATACAGGAGATGTGTCTCGCACATATCGTGCCAGAAAAGTTACACTGGTGACACCGTTCACGCTCAAAAACAGTGCGAACCGCATGTTGCAGTGCGTTAGCACGTGGCCATTTTGTCTACTTAGGCTTGCTCCTGCCTAGCCATCCCCAAGTGTTTCCTGCTACTTAGTCCCTATCCAACCCAATCCACCCATTCTGCTCCACCCCTGACCTTTTTTCAACTTTGTTTTCACTTTTTTTGTTTTCCCCTCAGCTAGTCTATTTTTCGTACTCATCCCACCCAGCCCCCAGCTACGGCAGAGGCAGGCAGTACCGCCGAGTTCCATACCACCTGAAGCTGATGGCGGCATGAGGGGGTGAAGCTCCATCACATTTTAATGAGGTGGCAGCATTATTTTCTTTTGTGCAGTCCTCCCCTCATGCTGGCAGCAGACGGAAGGCCCGGCAGGGGATACTGCCTAGCAGTGGAATGGCTGAGGTGGGAGGTGCACAGCTACACCAGGGTCTCCCTCACCATGCAGCAAATAAAGCAACAATGGACCGATATCAACATCATTGACCAGGAGCAGGACTTGCTTGGAGTGGAAGTGGCGGGCTAGGTAAGTGATGCTTTGTAAAATTTGTTTTACTATTATATTTATTACTTCTCAGGCAGCATTACATCACAGGTAAGTTTCTATGAATATATATATATATATATATATATATATATATATATATATATATCCTCCTCTTTGGCTCACATAACGCTGAACCCACGGCGCATCTAACACCGGTGCATACTTCTCGGCAGAGCCATGCCATCAATTATTACCACACAATCCTTTTCAGGGGAAAGATGAAGTCGCACTCACAAAGGTAATTTTCCTAGCATTTATTTTTCAAAATTCCTCCAGGTTGAAAAGCCAACCGACGCGTTTTGTTCTCGCAGAGAACTTGATCATGGTTTGAATGACAGTGCATGTTTCAACCAATAAAAAAGCTTTTAAGTGACATGTGACTCTAGTGATAACATAAAACCCATCTCAAGGCATTCTGGGAGTCGTAGTGCCTTAAATTCACCAAATGTATCTTCTTTATTTATTTATTTCCTTTATCATGATTGTTATTCTCCTTATGACTGTTTGGAAAGAAAGGGGGGAAGGGGTTTCCTGAGATGATTATTTTTGTGATGGTCTCTATGACCAACGAACATGATTACTGTCCAAGTCCTTTTCAATACTTCAATGAGGACATGACTGATAATTCAATCTTTTCCTTTATAATTTTATGCCCCTTCTTTCTGGTTTTTTATTTTTTTATATATCCAATTACATCTCCTGTAAGTATACTTTTGTCTTTTCTTTTTCAATCATTTTTTCTTTTTTCTCACTCATTATTTGTTTACTTCAATATCTTGTTTTGTCCAGAAAATTCCAATTTTTTTCGTACAAATTTCATCCCATTGATTTATAAGTGAACATATAATTCCTCACTTAGGGTCAGACCCCACGGAGTGAGAGTTCGGGAATTTAATATTTGTCTTGATTCCCTCTGTCGCAACTTTTTCTCACGGTTGCCTCCTCTTATACCTTCCGGTATTGTTTCAATCGCATAGAAGTTCAGCAATTTCCAGTTTCCATCATGGTTCGACTCCATATGTTTAGCTACAGCATTTCCGCTGTCCTTGTTTACTGTCGCTCTTACATGTTCAAGGAGCCTCTTTTTCAACTCACATATAGTGCTTCCTATATATTTTAAGGGGCGAGGGCATTCAATTACGTATACAACATACTTACTTTTGCATGTTATGAGATCTTTTATTTGCCACATTTTGTTGTTCGCCATCCTGGCTTGTGTTGTGTTTTTGGCTATCTGGCAAACTTTACAGTTTTGGCACTTAATGAATCCCTTTGTTTTCAGCCATAGTGTCCCTTTCAAGTTTTTATGTAAACTTTGATGGTGACTGTGAATTAGTTTATCTCTGAGGTTTTTTGCCCGCCGATATGATATGTTCGGATGAGTCCCCATGATTCTTCCTACTGTTGAATCTAACTGCAGTATTTTCCAGTTCTTTCTCAGGATGTTTGTGACTTTTTTCGCGTCACATGAATAATCCATTACTAATCTCACAGGTTCTTGATTTTCTTCACTGGTTGCTTTCTGAGTGTTTTTCAGGATTTCTTCCCTTACTTTCTCATTCGATCTTTGCCAGCACTTTTTTACAACATTTTCCTTGTACCCTCTTTGTTTGAATCTTGCTGCTGTACTCGTGCTATGTTTCTTCCATTCGGATTCCTCTGAGCAAATTCTACGAATCCTAAGGAATTCTCCATATGGAATATTCTCGATGACTGACGCTTTGTGGAAGCTGTTAGCATGTAATGTGGCGTTTGTTGATGTTGATTTCCGGTGCAGAGTCGTCTCGATTTTGTTGTTAATGAGATAGATTTCAGTGTCCAAAAACACAACTCTGTCTTTGCTAATGGTATATGTGAATCTCACATTTGCGTCTGTGGAATTTAGGATTTCAAAGTACTCTTGAAATTCTGTTGCTGTTCCGTCCCATACAATTAGTAAGTCATCTATATACCGTAGCCACATTGCTGTTTTGTTTACATATTTGTCATGGTTGGAGTGCCAGGTCCGTTGTTGCTCCCACCACCCCATTACCAGACAAGCGTATCCCGGGCTAAAGGAGAAACCCATGGCGCATCCTTTTATTTGATTGTATATCTCTTCTCCAAATGTGAAGACATTTTGAGTCAGACATGTCTCTATCATGTCCAGGAGCATTTGATTATGTTGGCTATACTGGATATTTCGTTCCCTGAGAAAGAAGGCAATTGCTAGTAGTCCTATGTGATTTTCAATGTTTGTATATAGGGAAATTACATCCATGGTAACGAGCATATATGAGTCTTGCCAGGTTATGTCTTGGAGATGTCTCAGGAGGTCAGTGGTGTCCTTTATGTATGAGTTTAAATTCAATACAAAGGGCATCAGAAAGAAGTCAATGTAATTAGCTACCGGTTCCAGCAATGATCCTTTCGCCGAAACTATCGGTCGCCCTGGTGGTTTCAGTGGATTTTTGTGTAATTTTGGTAAGAAATAAATAGTAGCCATTGTTGGGTGGTCTGTAGTAAGATATTTCTTTTCCTCCTCATCAATGAGGTTTTGTGCCCGCCACTCTGTGATTTTTCTGTCCAAAGCTTCCTTAAAGGCAAACATATATAGTCGAACCATGATGGAAACTGGAAATTGCTGAACTTCTATGCGATTGAAACAATACCGGAAGGTATAAGAGGAGGCAACCGTGAGAAAAAGTTGCGACAGAGGGAATCAAGACAAATATTACATTTTCAAACTCTCACTCCGTGGGGTCTGAACCTAAGTGAGGAATTATATGTTCACTTATAAATCAATGGGATGAAATTTGTACGAAAAAAATTGGAATTTTCTGGACAAAACAAGATATTGAAATAAACAAATAATGAGTGAGAAAAAAGAAAAAATGATTGAAAAAGAAAAGACAAAAGTATACTTACAGGAGATGTAATTGGATATATAAAAAAATAAAAAAATAGAAAGAAGGGGCATAAAATTATAAAGGAAAAGATTTAATTATCAGTCATGTCCTCATTGAAGTATTGAAAAGGACTTGGACAGTAATCATGTTCGTTGGTCATAGAGACCATCACAAAAATAATCATCTCAGGAAACCCCCTCCCCCCTTTCTTTCCAAACAGTCATAAGGAGAATAACAATCATGATAAAGGAAATAAATAAATAAAGAAGATACATTTGGTGAATTTAAGGCACTACGACTCCCAGAATGCCTTGAGATGGGTTTTATGTTATCACTAGAGTCACATGTCACTTAAAAGCTTTTTTATTGGTTGAAACATGCACTGTCATTCAAACCGTGATCAAGTTCTCTGCGAGAACGAAACGCGTCAATTGGCTTTTCAACCTGGAGGAATTTTGAAAAATAAATGCTAGGAAAATCACCTTTGTGAGTGCGACTTCATCTTTCCCCTGAAAAGGATTGTGTGGTAATATATATATATATATATATATATATATATATATATATATAGAGAGAGAGAGAGAGAGAGATACTTGTGTGTGTATGTGTATATATATATATATATCTATCTATCTATATATATATATTTAATGAAAAAAACAAAGGTTAAAGCTTATGTTATAGTTACAGCAACTTTATTTATTCTTTCTATACAAGCCCAACTTAAACTATACAAACAATTCTAAATTTATAGCTATAACTTAAATTTAGAATTTATGCACCACGTTCAAATTACTATACGTCGCACACCTCTGTACACATTCTTCTCGCGTAACTCGCCACACTACATTCACTATCACTCGCCACTTCACCATGCACTGTGTTCTCACAAATCATATCATATGATAAAAGTGTTGTTATGAATGCTATCATTTCATGTGGTTGTCACGGATTCCCTGACGAGTGGGCCCCACAAGCTTCATCCGACATTGACTCTGTACTCCTCATCCATGCACGGCATGGCCGACTGCTCCGGGACCAGGGGAGGGAGTGTCATCAAGCGTGATGTCGGATCCTCTCCTCCTGTCGGAAGGCCCCGCCGGGATGAAAAAGGAGGAGCCAGAACCGGGAGAGGAACAAGCCGGAAGACCGATTGAGGAAGAGGAACGTGAAGTCAAACCGGAGGGGAAGCAGCTGGATTCCGTGTCGGCCGACACTCCAGACGCTCAGGAGAAGAAGCCGGAAAAGGACCCTACGCCAGGAGGCCAACGTTTCCACGCATCGCCCCGCCACGCTCCCGGAGGAGTGTGGCTGGAGCAGGTACGTAGTCGTCTGCGGGGGCTATCCTTTGTACGGGGTGGGAACGGGTAGGGCTGTGAGGGTGGGCACCGTTTTGCACTAGTCTTTTGGCACAGGTGACGGTGGTTCTCGGTGATCCCCTCGCACACCCCCTTCCTTGGTCAAAACAGCTCCCCCGAATGTTCCACTGATCTGTGGCCTGTTTTCTTTTCTTTCGGTGATGTCCGGGACGTTCGCCTGTCGGTTCTGAGACGATGCGGCTTGCCACAGACCCTTTCCTGAAAACAAGGACCACACCGGACTAAAGAGACATTTCTGTTCCCCGCTTCCCTTCTCCTCGTCCCTAGCCGAGTCGGATGGACATTGTTTCTTTCACTAAATAAAATCCCTTCACCTTGCAATACTTCCTGGGTCTCCTCCTCTTCATTCCTAACGCAACGGTCCCTGGTCCGGACAACCACTCAGGAGTACGTGACAACTTTGGTGTCAGAAGTGGGATCACGTCCACTGATACAAGATGGAAAACCTCATCGCCCAAATGAGAGAGGGACAGAGCAAACTCGAGTTTGCCATGGAAAAAACTGCCAGTAAAGCCGAAATGGACAGAGCTGTCTTTACGTCAGCCATACTGTCAAGTACCCCACAAGTCTTACCTGCTGCTTGCAGAGCAATCTCACAGAGACGACATGAGCTATCGCCCCCGTACCCACCTTACCCCAATCGAGACGTATATACAACCAGGATGGAGATGGGATCGGGGAAGGAAGCTAGAGATGACGGGAACGGTGTCCAGAAGACCAGCAGAGGACTACCTCCTGGTTGGAGTATTACGGTAAACACCGGCTGGGAAGGAAGACAAAGGGAGACCCTGTTATAACGGGCACAGACAAACCCTCCTCTTATCACTTCTAGCATACATGCGGAAGTAGTAATCACCTCATAACTGGAAACACCATGTGATCAGAAGCCATCATCTTGTGAATAAGTGCTCCTGCGCGGTGCAGAAGAACACAGGCACTAGCGCTCCTGCGTGGTGCAAACAAAATAACAAGCGCTCCTGCGCGGTGCAAAAGAACACAGGCACTAGCGCTCCTGCGTGGTGCAAACAAAGTAACAAGCGCTCCTGCGCGGTGCAAAGAACACAGGCACTAGCGCTCCTGCGTGGTGCAAGCAAAATAACAAGCGCTCCTGCGCGGTGCAAAAGAACACAGGCACTAGCGCTCCTGCGTGGTGCAAGCAAAATAACAAGCGCTCCAGCGCGGTGCAAAGAACACAGGCACTAGCGCTCCTGCGTGGTGCAAACAAAATAACAAAGCGCTCCAGCGCGGTACCAAGGTCAAAACAAATAAACAATAGCGCTCCTGCGCGACCAGAAGCCAAGTTAGTTAGATGCGGTTCGCGCTTAGCAGAGTAGACAGGAGAGAGAGACACGAAGAAACCGAGGCAGCGCTCCAGCGCGACCTCGGAATACCTGTGATGGGGTCCGCAGTAGACGCTGGATCCGTTGATGGCAAGGGCATTAATCCGAGCGCAGAACCGGCGGGAATCGCTGCGGTTTATGCGGTTTCCCCGGAAGCGCTGTGTGACGTGGTGGTGGTGTTCGGTATTGAGAACTGGACTGCCAACCACCTGTATATACGGAAGTGAGGAACACTATTCCGCATCAATGAGGAAGCACACACACACACACCAGACAATCGGGGGGGGGAAGGGGCGGGGCTCCCACCGAACCATGACAGTACCCCCCACCTAAAACAGAACCCCCACCTAAAACAGCAGCCTCAAACAGGGGTGGCAGGGCGAGGGCACAGTGGGTGACTGACATGGAAGGCACGAACCAATCGGGAAGCGTGACGCACATGAGACAGGGGCTCCCAGGACCGCTCCTCTGGACCGTACCCCTTCCAGTCCACCAAGTAAAAGAGCCTCCCCCGTGTACGACGGAGTCAAGAATAGCCCGGACCTCATACTCAATGTGAGTCGTCCCTAAGGACCGGAGAAGGAGGAGATGACACAGTGCACTCAGGGTGAACGGCACGGAGAAGGGACACATGGAAGACAGGGTGTATCCTCATCTGAGGAGGCAACGAGAGTTTCATGGATACCTGGTTGATCACCCTCTCCAATGACATAAGGCCCCACAAAGCGGGGCAAGAGCTTCTTGGGGCCATGCATGTTGAGGTTTCGAATGGAAAGCCATACCCTATCTCCTTTTTTGTAGGCGGGTTCCGCCCTCCGGTGGCTGTCTGCGTACTGTTTGTAAGTGTCTTTGGCCTTGGCCAGCTCGAACCGGGCTTGTTGCCAGAGCTCGCAGAGCTTGGCGTGTGTATGCCTGAACCGTGGGCAGGGGACTGGTTTGTGGTTCTTCCCAAGGTGTGGATTCGAGGTGTCTTCCCTGGAGAGCAAAGAGGAGACATGCCAATGGCAGAATGCTTGTTGTTGTTGTATGCGTATTCCACCATCCATAGCACTTCCGCCCATTCCTTTTCCACAGCCAACAGCAGGCAACGGAGGTACTGCTCCATGGTGTAGTTAGTCCTTTCTGTGACCGTCGGTCTGGGGGTGATATGCGACGATAAGCGTATGTCCATATCCATGGTAATGCACACTTCGTTCCAGAAGCGGAAAGCGAACTGCGAACCCCGATCTGTTATTACACAGATGGTATGCCATGCAGTCGAACCACGTTTTGTAGGAAGATCACTGCCAGCTCGGCTGCGAAGGCAACTTCTTCAGAGGCACGAAATGAGCCATTTTCGTGAGATGATCTACTATGGTAAGGACAGTGGTATAACCAGATTCGGTGGTTGGTAGTTCCACGACGAAATCCATGGAGATGGTGTGCCAGGGGTAAGGAGGAACAGGAATGGGATGCAACAGCCCAACGGAGGATCCTGACACGTTCTTTCCTTGGGCACAAATTACTGTGAGCTATATAGGCCCTAGTATCTACCTCCAGTGTAGGCCACCAGAAACGTCTCTGCAATAGTTCCATGGTTTTGTGATAACCCGGGTGATTAGACAGGATGTGATCATGACACATATACAGGGCTTGCCGTTGGCGAGCCACCATTGGAAGGTAGTATCTGTCTTCTTTATACAGGAAACCGTTCTGTGTGGTTACACCTTCATGGTTCTTTGCCAAGCAAGCCGGATCAATCTGGTTTAAGTCATTCCGTAACTGAGAAAGGAATTCAGAGGATAGAATCACACCCTGGAAACATTGTTCTGGAATAATAGAAACTGGCTCAACAGTGGACACGGTTTCGTCGGTTTCCTCAAGACGGGATAGGGCGTCAGCCTTGGCGTTCTCCCTACCCGGTCGATACGTGATAAGAAAATCGTATTCGTTGAAGAACAGAGTCCATCGTAGTTGTCTGGATGTGAGGGCACGGGCCGAGCGAAGGAACTGTAAGTTCCGGTGGTCTGTGTAGATGGTCACGGGGTGTTTGGCGTCTTTCAGGTAATGGCGCCATTCTTCGAGCAGCTGTCTTGATGGCCAGGAGTTCTCGGTCTGATACAGTGTAGTTGCGTTCGGCTGGTTGTAATTTTCTGGAATAGAACGCTACGGGGTGTAAGAGGCCCGTTCCACTGTCTCTTTGTGACAACACACCCCCAGGGCATCTTGCGAGCGTCGGCCTCTACAATAAATGGCTGTCTTGAGTCGGGGTGTATCAGAGCGGGAGCTGTGGTGAACTTCCTTTTCAGTTCCTGAAAGGCGTGTTCGGCTTCCGAATCCCAGCAGTATTGGACTCCTTTACGCAGTAATCGGGTGATGGGGGTGACAATCCTGGAAAAGCCTGTAATGAAGCGGCGATAGTAATTGGCAAATCCTAGAAACCTCTGGACGTGCTTTACAGTGGTTGGGGAAGGCCATTGCAAGATGGCTTCCACCTTTTTGTTGTCCATTTGGATTCCTGCAGGAGTGATGATATGTCCCAAGAACTCAACAGCTGTGGTGTGGAAGACACTTTTCTCCAGTTTGACGTACAAACCATGTTGTCCTAATTGCTGGAGGACGGTGCGTACATGTTGGATGTGTTCTGTAGTGGTTTGTGAATATATCAGTATATCATCGATATATACTATACAGAAGATATCGATGTAGTCTCTCAACACCTCGTCTATGAAGTACTGGAACGCTGCGGGGCGTTGCAGAGCCCGAAAGGCATGACCTGGTACTCGAAGAGGCCGAACCTCGTCCGGAAGGCTGTCTTCCATTCGTCACCCTTCCGGACTCTGACAAGATGATAAGCCCCACGCAGGTCTAACTTAGTGTAAATGGAGGCGGTTTTCACCTGGTCCAACAGGTTAGAAATCAAGGGTAAAGGATACCTGTTTTTGATTGTAATGGCGTTCATAGCCCTGAAGTCTATACAAGTTCAAAGGTCCCCCTCCTTTTGGCCACGAAGAAAAGAGGAGAGGACACCGGAGACCTAGAATGGCGTATGAACCCGTTATGTAGGTATTCATCCAGGTAGGAGCGGAGATGCTCATTCTCCTTTTCCGTGAGGAGTATATTCGGCTACAAGGAAGTGTGGAGCCAGGAATCAGGTCTATCCTGCAGTCGAACGAGCGGTGAGGAGGGAGGGTATTGGCTCCCTTTTTGTCGAACACTGCAGCTAGGTCTAGGTATGCCTCTGGTATGTTATCCTGTGTTATCACACCCATTCCTGTCAAGGGTAGATCATGGGCCTGTATAGCATGGACACAGGAAGAGTCGGCCTGCGCATAACAGGTAGAGTTGCAATGGGCTGAATCCAGGGATATGATTCCGGACGCCCAATCAATTAGTGGATTGTGGCTCACCAGCCACGGAAGACCCAATATCACTCGAAGTTGGGGTGCATCGATGACATCAAAGGCGATGGTTTCCGTATGTTTGTTTGTGAATGACATAACCATGTCCTCTGTTTGGTACCGGATGAGGCCGGAGGTAAGATCCGTACCGTCCACTGCCTTTACTGTTTCTGGTTTTGCCTTAGGTATAGTGGCCATACCCAGGTCTATCATATACTGGGTGTCGATGGAAATTGCCAGTGGCTCCAGAATCGAGAAGGGCGGTCACCTGCCATACCTGGCCTGTCCATGCTTGTAGGGCTGCCTCAACACCCAGATGATGGCTGCCACTGAAAACGGCAGGGGTCGGAGTCTGGCTGGACAAAGAACCCAGTAGTCTGACCCCACTACCTACTGGGTTTCTCCGTTTCCCGCCTTGTCACCCTTGGATATGGGGAATGCGAACGGTCTTCTTCCTCTAGTTCGGGTAGGCTTTACTGGGCATTCCCTAACGAAGTGTCCATTCTTGCCGCAGTACAAGCACTGGTTCTGTTTCCTTCTTTTCTCCCTTTCTTCATTGGTGAGAGGACCCCGTATGCCTCCTATTTGCATGGGTTCAGGCACATCACTGGTTGGAGCTGGTTCCTCCTTTGCTTTGTCCTTGAAGGTCAAGAACCGGTTATCGCCTCCTTTGGTTCTCTCGTTCTTTCGCTCCTGTATTCTGTAGTTCACCTTGACCACCAGATCGATAAATGGTCCTATTTCTTCCGGAGGATCAGGCATCTGTGAAATTAGGTCCTTCAGTTCGTCGCGTAGACCCCTGTAGAAGACGGACACCTTCTTGGACTCGGGCCAACGGGCCTCAATGACGAAGTCTACTGAACGTCGTAATGTAATGGAGCAGGTCTGTGTTGCCTTGCTTCAGACTGAGCAGATCGTTATCTGCGGCTTGAACAAAGGTGTGACGGGCGAACATCCGCCGCATTGTTTCTTTGAAGACCGGCAGATTATACAACATAGGGTCGTCATTGTCCACCAATGAGATGGACCATTGGGCGGCATCGCCACCCATGTAGGAAAGGATGAAGGCAACCTTGGAAGCGTCGTCCGGAAAAGCGGTTGCTCTGGCCATGAAATGTAGATGGCACTGGTGGAGAAAGACACTGTATTTGGTGCTATCGCCATAAAAGCGTTCGGGTGGAGCTAATTGTACGGGGTGTGGTGCAATTACTTGTATGGCGTTGTCTTGATTGGGAGCAGAGGAGGTGCTTCCAAAGGTGAACAGGGGAGGCCGTAGTAACCCTTCCTGCCTAACCCTAGCAGTAGGAGAAGGACCCCAAGGGCCTGTTACCCCCGCCGCCACCTGGCTTTGCAAGGCCGTCACGTCCTGGCGTAGGCTGAGATTTTCAGCCTGCATGCTAGTAAGCATAGCCGCTATGTCCTGCAGTGTGATCTCGGGATTGCTCATGTCGTCCGGGCGAGATGAAACACTTGGGCTTCGGATTCTGTCAAGTACCCCACAAGTCTTACCTGCTGCTTGCGGAGCAATCTCACAGAGACGACATGAGCTATCGCCCCCGTACCCACCTTACCCCAATCGAGACGTATATACAACCAGGATGGAGATGGGATCGGGGAAGGAAGCTAGAGATGACGGGAACGGTGTCCAGAAGACCAGCAGAGGACTACCTCCTGGTTGGAGTATTACGGTAAACACCGGCTGGGAAGGAAGACAAAGGGAGACCCTGTTATAACGGGCACAGACAAACCCCCCTCTTATCACTTCTAGCATACATGCGGAAGTAGTAATCACCTCATAATGGAAACACCATGTGATCAGAAGCCATCATCTTGTGAATAAGCGCTCCTGCGCGGTGCAGAAGAACACAGGCACTAGCGCTCCTGCGTGGTGCAAACAAAGTAACAAGCGCTCCTGCGCGGTGCAAAGAACACAGGCACTAGCGCTCCTGCGTGGTGCAAACAAAGTAACAAGCGCTCCTGCGCGGTGCAAAAGAACACAGGCACTAGCGCTCCTGCGTGGTGCAAGCAAAATAACAAGCGCTCCTGCGCGGTGCAAAAGAACACAGGCACTAGCGCTCCTGCGTGGTGCAAGCAAAATAACAAGCGCTCCAGCGCGGTGCAAAAGAACACAGGCACTAGCGCTCCTGCGTTGTGCAAACAAAATAACAAGCGCTCCAGCGCGGTACCAAGGTCAAAACAAATAAACAATAGCGCTCCTGCGCGACCAGAAACCAAGTTAGTTAGATGCGGTTCGCGCTTAGTAGGTAGACAGGAGAGAGAGACACGAAGAAACCGAGGCAGCGCTCCAGCGCGACCTCGGAATACCTGTGATGGGGTCCGCAGTAGACGCTGGATCCGTTGATGGCAAGGGCATTAATCCGAAGCGCAGAACCGGCGGGGATCGCTGCGGTTTATGCGGTTTCCCCCGGAAGCGCTGTGTGACGTGGTGGTGGTGTTCGGTATTGAGAACTGGACCGCCAACCACCTGTATATACGGAAGTGAGGAACACTATTCCGCATCAATGAGGAAGCACACACACACACACCAGACAATCGGGGGGGGGGGGGGGGGGCTCCCACCGAACCATGACACATACAGACTCAGGCTGACAACCTCACCAAACTGGCTGAGGGACAGTCACAGCTGATGGCTGTCCTGGGACAAGGAAGAGCGACCACTCTGCCTGGTACCGTGGTTCCATTACAAAAAGTATGTACCGGGAGACGATCCCGTGTCCTTTTTCCTTAATTTTGAAAGAGCAGCCAGGGCCAGCACATTGCCTGGAGACCGGTGGCCGTTCTATCTGGCCCCCTTACTTACCGGGGAGGCACAAGCGGCGTACCAGATGGCCAATAGGGATGGTACAGCCGCCTACGGCCATGTAAAACAATTTATCCTGGACAGACTAGGCGTCGACGAGAGGCCCATCGCCTGAAGTTTAGACAAGAGAGGGCATACCTGGTGACACCCCGAAAACTTTGTTTTATAAACTGAAGGACGCCGCCGACCGCTGGCTAAAGCCTTTGAGAGTCCACCCGCGAGGAGATCATGGACAAGATCTACCTCGAGCAGTTCCTTGAAGCACTACCCTACGGTACACAGCGCTGGTTACGCCAACACGCAGGATTAACCCTGGCCCATGCTATAGAGATGGCCACATCGTATTCCAGGGCCCAGAATCGCCCCATTGGTGAAAGAACCAGAGAAAAGCTCCAAGTTCCGCAAGCGGGAAGAGGTCGAAAAAAAGCCTATAAAACCACCCTATGACTCCACAAGGCCGAGATATGGGAAAGCAGAGCCTCCCCCTACGTCAGGTCCCGAGTGTTTTGACTGCTGGGAATGGGGGCATATCGCGAGACACTGCAGAAGCAAAAAGAAAAAACAGAGGACGAGCCCATGGACGTGAGCTACCTCCCACGGTCCATCCTTTATGCTCAGGAAATAGGTCCCACCTTCTATGTGAGTGTTGCCTTGAACGGCCAGCCCATAACTGCCCTGTTAGACTCAGGCTGTAAGCAGTCAGTGGTCAGAAAAGAGCTCATGTCCTCCTACCCTCTCCTTACCAATAAAACAGTCAGGATACGGTGTGTACATGGAGACACAAAAGACTATCCATTAGCCCGGGTTAACCTCAAAACCAAGGTGGGGGTTGGGTTTCAGGCGGACGTAGGGGTTTTACTTTTTCTCCCCGAGTCCCTTATTATAGGGATAGACAACCCCTGTTTTTCCACCCTTATGTTGGAAGCGTTGTCAAAACCACCAAAGACTGATAGTCCCCAGAACACCCTATTGACATCTGAACCATGGGACATCGACACACACTTCAGTACGGCCCAGCTTAACGACGCTACACTTAGCAACGCATGGCAAAGCGCCAGAGAAACACAGCAGTCCCTGTGACGGGTGTATCCCTGTTTTCTTGAACAGAACGGACTTCTATATAGGGTGGCTAAGGACGGTGAAGAACCCCAGTTGTTAGTACCAAGCGGGTTCAGGTCCTTTTTTTTGCTCACGCCCATCTCCTTGCCGGGCATTGTGGAGCCGAAAAAACGACCCAATCCATACTTCGCAGTTTTTATTGGCCAGGGGTATATGCACAGGTACGGCGCTTCTGTCAGGAGTGCCAAATATGTAACCCTGGGCGTAGTTCGCGAAGTAGCGCTACGCGAAGCTACGCAAAGCTACGCAAAGTGCAGTTCGCACTACGCGAGCTACGCGTAGCACTACGCGAGCTGCGTAGTGCGCTGTTCGCGATGATTGCACAGTGCCGGATGCTTGTCCGCACTGTGCAATCATTGAAAACGGCATCTTGCACAGTGCAAGCTGTCTTTTACTGCCGCTCGAGTAGATTTTTACTCGAGCAGCAGCTTCTCAACGCGGACTGGTAGTTTCTCATCGCGGCGGTCGCAAGCATACGCGACCACTCGCAATGAGAAACCTGACCTCCCAGCGTTGAGAATCTCGCCGGGAGGTTTATTTTCCACGCTCGCGATCGGCAACTTGATGTTGCTGATCGCGAACAGAAAAAGTCTCGCCGGGATGTCATTTTGCTTGCTCGCGGTCGCCAACTTGACGTTGAGGACCGCGAGCAAGCAAAAATGACCGCTGCACTACGCTACACTACGCGTGTTTGCACTGTGCTACGTGCAATTCGCGTAGTGCGAAGTAGCGCAAACTTCGCAAACTACGCGAGCGTAGCGTAGTTTTCCGCCCAGGCCTACAAATATGCCAGAAGAGAAACCCCTATTTTCCACCCGGTGTCCCATTAACTCCCCTTCCTATTATCGGTAAACCATTTGATAGAGTTGGTATGGACCTTATAGGCCCCCTACCTAAATCCAGTCGGGGTTATCAATATGTCCTTGTTATAGTGGACTACGCCACAAGATACCCGGAAGCCCTTCCCTTGAGGTCAGCCACATCCACCACAATAGCCCAAAGACTGATAGAGGTGTTTTCGAGAATGGGGTTTCCCCGTGACATCGTCACCGATCAAGGGACTCCTTTTGTGTCAAGGCTAATGAGGGAGGTTTGCAAGGAAATAAATGTCCGACATATAAAAACATCAGTCTACCAAACCCAGACGGATGGGCTTGTGGAACGCTACATCGGCAATCTCAAGCTCACCCTCAAAAAGATGCTCACTGGGGATGGAAAAACTGGGATCAGTTACTACCTTTAGCATTGTTTGTGCTCAGAAGTCAGACCCAGAGTAGTCTTGGTATGTCCCCTTTTGAGCTACTCTTTGGCCGAAAACCCCGAACCCTCTTAGAGATTACAAAAGAGAGCTGGGAAAAAGAGGGGGTACAAGAAGCTCAGTCCTTGTTGGACTATGCAAACCAAGTCAAATCCCGTTTGCACAAACTAAGAACCTTAGCCCACATGTCGTTAGAAGAGGCACAACAAAGACAAAAACACTTCTACGATAAAGGGAGGAAGTGGCGTGAATTAGACATAGGGGACTGGGCTCTGGTCCTTCTTCCGTCCTCCACCCACAAGATGAGGAAAGAATGGCAGGGTCCTTTCCAGATCACAAGAAAAATAGGAAAAACAACTTATATCCTGAGCCTATCCCGAGAAAAACTCAAATGTATCATATAAACCTTTTTAAAAAATGGCTAGGCCCTCCCCCTAAACAGACCCATAGTGTATCGACCGTAGATACTCTGCTCCACACCGTACACGACACCGTAATTAATACTGAGTTAACCGACAAAGAACGGGAAGAAATCAGAGGCCTCCTGCTTGACCATAAAGGGATCTTCTCCGACCAACCTGGCAGGGCCCATTTGGCCGAACATTCAATCCCGACACAAGAAGGAGTCGTGATCAGACAGAAACCCTATAGGGTCCCTGAGGCCCGGCGCCTCGCTCTCCAGAACGAGGTGTCTCAGATGCTAAAGACAGGGGTCATAGTGCCCTCTAAGAGCAATTGGTGTTCCCCCATTGTCCTTGTGCCGAAACCGGATGGCAGCATCCGGTTTTGTATCGACTTTCGAGCGATAAACCGTATTTCCAAACAGGACGGCTATCCGCTTCCCAGGGTGGATGAGCTGATAGAGCGCCTTGGTGAGGCCCGGTATATTTCCACCATAGACCTCACCAAGGGCTATTGGCAAATTCCCCTAAACCCGGCTGACCAGGAAAAGACGGCTTTTTCTACACCCGATGGCCTATACCACTTTACGGTCCTCCCATTTGGGTTGCTTGGTGCCCCAGCTGGTTTCCAGAGGCTGATGGATACGGTATTAGCACCTCACCTATCCTACACCTCTGCTTATCTAGAGGATATTGTGATATATAGCAAGTCATGGCACGAACACCTCCGACACCTTCAGGCCGTCCTCACCGAGCTTGGTCTCGCGCGGTTACACATCAACGCAAAAAAGTTCAGATTCGCTTTCCAGAAAGTCAAGTATTTGTGATATGTCTTAGGGAAGGGTCTGATAGAGCCCCAGATCGAGAAGGTAAAAGCCATCCAAAACGCTCCCTTCCCAGCTACCAAACGTGACCTTCGGGCTTTCCTTGGATTGGTGGGGTACTACAGACGCTTCATTCCCCAGTTCTCCGAGGTCGCTGCCCCCCTCACGGATCTATTAAAAAAGGCAGTCCCTGCCTCATGATTACGTAGCCCCTCGGTCCCTGAAAACCAAGCCTTTCTGCTCCTCAAGACCGCCTTGACAACCTCCCCTGTACTGATGACCCCAGACTTTCAAAAACCCTTTGTCCTCCAGGCAGACGCCTCCGGGGTGGGTATCGGGGCAATGCTCTCCCAAGTTGATAGCGAGGGTGAGGAAAGGCCTGTCATCTATATCAGCAGAAAGTTGTTCCCTAGGGAAAGGGTCTATCCCACGATAGAGAAGTAGTGCTTGGCGGTACGTTGGGGCATTGAGAAACTGCGCTACTATCTTGAGGGTAGACCCTTTATTCTGTATACTGACCATGCTCCCCTGACGTGGCTCCAGCTGAACAAGGGTCGCAATGACCGTGTCCTCCAGTGGTTCCTGGCCCTACAGCCTTTTCAGTTTGAGGTGCGTCACCGTAAGGGTACAGAACAGGGGAACGCAGACTTCCTTTCCCGCTATCCTCTTTCCCCCGATCGGGGAAACCCAGGGGGGAGGTTGTGTCACGGATTCCCTGAGGAGTGGGCCCCACAAGCTTCATCCGACATTGACTCTGTACTCCTCATCCATGCACAGGAATGGCCTGACCCCTTTAAGACTGCTCCGGGACCAGGGGAGGGAGTGTCATCAAGCGTGACGTCGGATCCTCTCCTCCTGTCGGAAGGCCCCGCCGGGATGAAAAAGGAGGAGCCAGAACCGGGAGAGGAACAAGCCGGAAGACCGATTGTGGAAGAGGAACGTGAAGTCAAACCGGAGGAAGCAGCTGGATTCCATGTCGGCCCGACACTCAGACGCTCAGGAGAAGAAGCCGGAAAAGGACCCTATGCCAGGAGGCCAACGTTTCCACGCGTCGCCACGCTCCCGGAGGAGTGTGGCTGGAGCAGGTACGTCGTCGTCTGCGGGGGCTATCCTTTGTACGGGGTGGGAACGGGTAGGGCTGTGAGGGTGGGCACCGTTTTGCACTAGTCTTTTGGCACAGGTGACAGTGGTTCTCGGTGATCCCCTCGCACACCCCCTTCCTTGGTCAAAACAGCTCCCCCGAATGTTTCACTGTTCTGTGGCCTGTTTTCTTTTCTTTCGGTGATGTCCGGGACGTTCGCCTGTCGGTGCTGAGACGACGCGGCTTGCCACAGACCCTTTCCTGAAAACAAGGACCACACCGGACTAAAGAGACATTTCTGTTCCCCCCTTCCCTTCTCCTCGTCCCTAGCCGAGTTGGATGGACATTGTTTCTTTCACTAAATAAAATCCCTTCACCTTGCAATACTTCCTGGGTCTCCTCCTCTTCATTCCTAATGCAACGGTCCCTGGTCCGGACAACCACTCAGGAGTACGTGACAGTGGTATAATTGATGTAATATGCAAGGGTATAACTAGTGCATGGTAGAGTGGTGAGTTATAATATGACTTCCCTTATATACATGGCAATAAATCAATCAAACACATGACAACCCCCCCTCCTATATGACAGCCTGGAGCGGGGACCTGGGTCAAGAGATATCAGATGACACTTGGGAAACAGTGTGGACTAGGGCAGCAAAGACCTCTATATGCATGCAACACAAAGAAAACGCATATAAACTCCTCACTAGATGGTACCTCAGCTTCCCATATGGAAGCAATAAATGGTGGCTCTGGATTCTGTTGGAATGGTTAAGGACAGAGGGTATACGATACACATGTGGTGGAGTGCCCAAAGGCTTGCACCTACTGGGTGACCCAAATGATGGAAGCAATCGCGAGAGTGAATCTCCCATCAGATCCTCTCATCCTTCTGTTTAGGGTCCTGGGTGTGAACTCCATATATTCACTTACAACCCCATCTGGCAAACTCATAACTCACCTGCTGCATGGTCCCCCTTTTCGGACCTTCATGAATACCGTTAGATGGCACAGAGGGAGTCCAACGGCCACACTGCCTATCCTACAATGCTCTGGGATGGTTTGACTGTCCTCAGCACCTGAATCTGCTCCATCTGATGGTGGTACATGAACCATGGAGCGAGTTAAGACCAGGACAATATATATATGGTATAACATAATGAATCTTTGCAACTTGAATTAATTTGTATCTTGTCTCATCCTCCTGCCCATATATCACATGGTGATATTGGTGCTTGTGCTGTGAATTATTACAGTAGATATAAATGTAAACATGTTTTCTTGCTGTCTGACTTCTTACAGTCTATAATCAATGATGCTTTGTGTGGGGGGCGTGGCTTAGCGGCGAAGCATGATGGCCGCAGCCTAGCGCAGCTCCGCACCAAACCCTTCCTTCCTGCATCGATCCGTACAGATATCCGGTACCTGAGGCGGGATCCGGCTGGCGGAGGCTCAGCTGGTCACGAAGAGCCCCGAGACGCGCCGCAATTGCCGAGGTATCTCCGGACACGACCGAGGTGCGTCGGCGGCCAACACTGGGCCGGAGGCCGGGACCTCGAGTGGCGACGCTACCCAGGTAGGGGTGAGGGCCGGTGGGCGGCGTGGGCTTGGCGCGCCGCTGCCTTGTCCGGGTGCTCCCCCTCCTGGGCCCCCTTGAAACCGGGGATCAGGAGTGGTCGAAGAGCTCGTGGAGGGGTGCTGCCCTCTGACTTGGACCTGGGCCTACGATCGACTGGTGCCGGTTGATTGGGAGCCGGCCCCTCTGCCGGGGGCCCTTGTCTGCACGCCCGGGTGACTGAGTAGTCCGGAACGCAGAAGGCTGGAAGTGGCCCTTGGTGCTCCTGTGTCCACGTTCGGTTGGGCGGCGGGCGCGGCGGGTCTAGCTGCCCGCGGAGCCCAAAACAGGCTGGGCGGCACCGGAGTGGGCCTATTCAGGAGGAAACAAGCACCTAAAGGCGGGACCGCCATTTTGGTGCAGAATAGCGCCCAGAACATGCGGAGCGACCCATGCTGCTTCATAGTGAGGGGAGCAGAGGGTGAACAAAGAAACCTCGGCGGCGCCGCATCTGGCCCAGAGATACCCGGGGAGGGGTTCCGGAGTGACTGACCGGCGCTGTGGCCGTGGGGCGTCCTGAGTTATGTCGACCTCCAGGGGGCCCAGAGCTACCCAAACCAACAAACTGGACAGATATACCTGCCCTAAGGGTTCTCTACCCGATCAGCAGCAGTCTAGAGACAAGCCAATCGGGGATCTAGAGGGGGAGTCCCGGAGCCTACATTGAAGGACGTTATGGAGGCCATTGGTGGGATCCGGGCCTCCCTGGAGCAGAGAATGGACACCATATCCTCTGAGGTGATGCTTATCAGGGCGGACCTGGCTGCCAGCAGAGAAAAGGTCAAGCAACTCGAAATAACAACCACGAGCCTAGTGGAAGACACCAACCAGCTGCAGATCGAAGTTAAGGAGCTGCGGGCGTTCCGCCAGTTCGCCGAAGGAAGCTGGATGACTTTGAGGGGCGCTCACGGCGTAACAACGTCCGTATCTTAGGCGTGCCGGAAAAGCGGAAGGCCAAGCTACAGACCTATTCGTGGAGAACCTCATCACAACACACCTCCAGCCGAAAGGTCTGTCAAATATCTTTGTGGTGGAGAGAGCCCACAGAGTGCCCGGGGGCCGCCCAAAGGTGGGGGCACCCCCCGCCCAATATTGGCCAGACTCCTTAATTATCGCGACAGGGATGTCATACTGCAGGCAGCCAGGGTTGCGCCTCCGCTTAGATGGGAAAACTCTGTGATCACCTTCTTCCCGGACTTCACCCAGGTGGTTCAGAAGCAGCGCAGATCGTTTTTGGCAGTCAAGAAGAGACTGAGGGATAGGGGCCTGAAGTACGCGATGTTATTCCCGGCGAGGCTCCGGGTGGAGGCCGGGGGGAGGGTTCTATTCTTTGAGGGTCCGGAAGAGGCTGCGGAGTGGCTGGATGACTGGAGAGACCCTGGGGAGCGGGACTCCCACGGACACTAGCTGGCGAGAACTGTCCGACGGGCCGAGCTGTGTGACTGTGAAAGCTGTCGTTCCCCTTCCGTGGACGGATAATCTGTTGTTCGCCCTCCCGCCACATACGGTGGAAGGGGGATAGACACCAGTTTCAGAGCCTCGTCAACACTACTTCCTTCCTAATTTGGACTAAACTACACTCAGGGACAACTTTGTTGTAAGTGACCGGGGAGGGAGGGAGGAGCGGAGCGGAAATTTTCCCCCAATTTTCTTCTTTTAGTATAGCTTTGGGGCGACAGGCACTCTGCATTAAGTGAGTAATGGGCAGTTCTGAGCCCAGAGTGCAGGGGAGCAGGGAGGGGGGAAGTTGGGAGGGGGTTTGGTTGGTTTTTTTGTTTGTTTTGCAGCAACAGGGCACTGAAGATTTGTTACTATCGAGGATTGGTGATACGTGAATCTCTGACTACGCACTGGGAAAAAAGTTTTAAATTGATGAGTTGGAATGTTAATGGTCTTGGCGATAAGGTGAAGCGCTGTGTGGTGTTGCAATGTATTAGACGGCATTCCCCAGATGTAGTGCTGCTCCAGGAAACGCACCTAGTGGGGAATACATGTAGAGCCCTGGACCGGTGGGGATACAAGTTAGTGGTACATGCGGGTTTCACTAGGGGATCGCGAGGAGCGGGCATCCTGCTCAAGAAATCCTTCCCAATGACAGTGCAGTCCTCCTGGGTGGACGAGTGGGGGAGGTATGCAGGCATCACGGGACAGTGGGAGGGGCTCCACGTTGACGCTTTTGTCGGTGTACGTGCTGCCGGGCCTTCAAGGGCAGACATTCGGAGACCTGGGCTCTATCCTCTTGGCAATGCCGCCGGGTTCTCTGGTGGTCGGGGGTGACCTAAACTCTGTAGTTTCTGGCACGTTGGACCGCTGGCCCCCACGTGAGCTCCGTCCCTCAAATCGCTGGCTCCCTGACTTTTTAGAAGCTTTAGGACTCATAGATATATGGCGAGCACGTCACCCTGACACCACTCAATTCACCTTTCACTCTGGTGCCCATAATAGTCAGTCGCGGATCGACTACCTACTGGTCCCTCCAGATCAGCTAACATACATTACCGAGGTTAGGCATATGGCGAGGGTGTCTCGGACCACTCCCCCTCTGGGCTCAAGTGGTCGTTGGTCAGCACAGAGTTGGACGTGTTGCACCCATTAATCCCTGGCACCTCCGAAATCCGGTGGTACGTAAAGCACTGCTCGCTTCGATAGATCACTACTTCCAGGAAAATAAGGGCTCGGTACAGTCCAGTCAGACACTGTGGGAAGCGTTCAAAACAGTGGTGAGGGGGCATGCACTTTCACAAATTGCGGGGGCGCGGAAAGAAAAAGTGAGGGAGGAGGTTGAGCTGGAAGGCGAGATCTCTCGTCTGGAAGAGGAGACAACGGGAGGGTCCAACCAGGACAGGCTTCATGTCCTTCAACTTAAGAGAGACAACTACAAAGCCTTGGTGACTGATAAAGCCAAAGTAATGGGACGGGAGACGCAGGGTAGGATCTATGACCAGGGAGACAAGGCGGGAAAGTTAATTGCCTGGCTGGACAAAAAGAACTGGCTAGTAGACTGGTGCCGGAGCTCCGTGATGGAACTGGACAGTCGATTACTGAACCCCAAGCGATCGCAGAAGCCTTCGCAGCCCATTACGAGGAGACATATACCTCGCAGGCACCATACACACGGCATGACTCCCAAGCCCTCCTCGCGGATATCGCTCTCCCAACATTGTCGGACACTGACAGAGACTACTTGGAGGGCGTCCTTACCGCGGACGAGATCGCCCAAGCGATTAGGAGTCTGAAGTCGGGGAAAGCGTCGGGGCCTAATGGGTTGCCGATCGAATTGTACAAACTTCGGCCTGACATGATCGCCCCATACATGTGCGCGATGTTTGAGGAAAGCAGGGAAAAGGGGGAACTGCCACGAGACCAACGACTGGCGACCCTGGTGACGATACATAAGGAAGGCAAGTCTAGATTGGATTGTGCCTCCTATCGGCCAATCTCCTTATTGAACGCCGAACCAAAGATCTTAGCTAAACTCCTCGCTCTCAGGTTGGGCAAAGTGATCAGCGGACTGGTTCATCCGGACCAGTCTGGCTTTATGCCACAGCGCAATACTGCCCTTAACTTGCGCAGGGTGCATGGAGTGCTGGGGAGGGTTGACACTATTCAGGAGGCGGCGGTGATAGTGTCCTTGGATGCCTCAATGGCGTTCGACACAATGGAGTGGCCGTACCTATTCGCAGTCCTGGTGAAAATGGGGTTTGGTCCCCGGTTTATCCAATGGGTACAGCTCTTGTACTCAAACCCCTTAGCACAAGTAGTGGTGAACAACAAGAAGTCGGGGGTCTTCGGCCTTGGTAGAGGGACTCGGCAAGGCTGTCCTCTCTCCCCGCTCCTGTTTGCCCTGGCGCTGGAGCCTTTGGCCTCCTGGATTCGGAGGAATCCGGTGCTGCGGGGACTTAAGTGGGCGGAGTCGTGGGAAGACCGCATTTCTCTGTACGCAGATGACATCCTCCTGTTTCTGGCCTCCCCAAAGGCGTCCCTTACAGTGGTCCTGGACATATTTGCGATCTTTGGTAGGTTCTCCGGATACTCGATTAACTGGGGTAAATCCATCCTGTATGTCCTCCATGGACCTTCTCCTGCTCTCCCCAGAGGGTGTCCGGTACAGATCACCACCGCGGGATTCAAGTATCTAGGCATCTACATCACGACAGACCCCGCTGGCAGGTACGCCCATAATCTCCTCCCGCCCCTGCAGCACTTCCAGAAAGACTCGGAGCGTTGGAAGGCGCTCCCACTCTCCATGTTAGGTAGGGCGTCCCTATTCAAAATGATGTCTTTGCCGCGCTTCCTCTATGTGTTACAGAATACGATGGACATTGTCCCCTCCAGCTATTTTTAAAAGATCGAGAGCTTGCTGAGAAGCATGTTGTGGAATGGCCGGCCGCGAATAGCACTCCCCAAATTATATCTTGTTTGGTACGATGGGGGCATTGGGCTGCCAGATCTTAAAAGGTATTATTGGGCGGCACACCTGGCTGCCATCAATCATGGGACGTACAGGAGGCCTGACGATCCTGGCTATGCGCTGGACAGATGGCTGCTGCCGGGGGGACCTATGCCAGGGCCTTGTACACACGAAAGGGGAAACTTCAATTAACAGGGCCGACCAGGCACTCGGTGCAGATTTGGCAGGCAGCCACAAGAAGTCTGGGATGGGAAGGCAAACCAACACTAGCCACCCCCTATGGGACTCAGACCTTCTTGGTAACCTATGGAAAACAAAGGGCTTTGACAGGTGGGACCTCATAGGCATCTCCAGGATCGGCGATCTATGGGTTAAAGGGGAGGTTAAGCCTTTCGCTACTCTACAGCTAGAACACGAGCTGGCGGGCTCAGAGCATTTTCGGTACCTGCAGGTCCGACACGCTCTGCCGACTTGTCTCCCCAAGGGTGATGATCCTCCTGAGTCTAACCCCCTGGAGGACAGGATTTTAGATGGGTACTTGTCCACAAAGGCTATTTCCCTCACATACAAAAAGTTGATCAATAACTCCGCTGACCCCTTACGCCTGCTGCGAGAAAAGTGGGGAAAAGACGGGCTGATGCTGGAAGATGAGGATTGGGTGGAGGCGGTCGCTTCCCCACGAGAGGTCGCCATATCAGCTAGATTGCGTTTGATTCAGCTTAAGATCCTGCACCGCGTTTATATGACCGGGCCTCAGTTACTGAAAATGGGTAGGGCGACAGATAGTAACTGCAGGAGGGGCTGTGGACGTGTGGGCACTCTCATGCACATACTCTGGGAGTGTCCGCTGATTCAGGGATACTGGAGCAGAATACATGATGTCCTTAGTGGGATCCTCGAACTGGAGATTCCCCTGGAGGCCAAGAGGTGTCTCCTGAATGTGTGGGAACCTACAGACCTCAACAACCACTCACATCACATGGGTTACCCTGGGGTTGATGGTTGCGAGCTGAAATATTGCTCAAATGTGGGGGTCCACAACAACACCGACCGTGTCAGCCTGGAAAAGAGACATGGATTGGTGCATGTTACGCGAAAAGACAGTGTACGTGTCTAGGGGTGTCCCCGGAAATGGCATCGCATCTGGGACGACTGGAATGGGTATAGGGGTGGTATTTGTTCTCCTCCGGTTGCCCAACCCCGGGAAGATCCCTCATCGCCATAATATTGTCGTCATTCTATGCATAGATTTTCATTTGAATTTTGTTAAACAATCCTGAAACCTACTGTACGATGTATACAATGGTGCCCTGCCATGTTGATGCTGCTTTTGTTTAATAAAAAGAAATAAAAAAAAATAAAATAAAAAAATGATGCTTTGTGTAACGCTACTCGCGGACATAAATAAATGTTTTTAGACAAAAGTTAAAGTGGCATTATAGTTAGGTATGGTAATAATATCTTACTTTACATTGAAAAGAACCTTTGAAATTCCCTGAAAAAAACAAAGGTGAAAGGGACATTACAGTTAGGTGAAAATGTAAGTTAAAACATACCGTTTTATTCTAACAGAGCCATTGAAATTCACCAGTTACAGTTATGTCAAGTAATTGTAACTCGTGCCCCAAAGTAACAATATCTCGAGTCCCCACCATCCACAGTGTTGTCATCAATGATGTAATTTCAGATGTTGCAGTCATGTTATCAATGATGTCTTAGATCATGTCATGAATGATGTAATATGAGGTGTATTTGGCCTTGCATGGGGAAGGGATCACTGACAGAATATCGACAGTCAGAATATCGAGGTACAAAAATATCGATGTCCAGAATATCGAAGTCCTATCTACATAATGGTAAGTACAAAAATATCGAGAAAAAAAATATTGTTAAAAATATTGTTGTTAAAAATATCGTTTTTTTAATGTTAACAAAATAATGTAAAATAAAGTAAATAATACATATAATTAAAAAAACATAGTTAAAATTATTAGAAAATGTTTAAAATTATAAGTAATACATATAATGTAAAAATAAATTAAACATATATATGTCTAAAATATAATAGATATACTTAATATTTATAAATAATTATTTTAATAACTTATAAATTGTTAAAAAACATATTAAAAATTATAAATACATATATATACAAATATACCAATAATATAAATTAAAAACAAAAAACATATATAACAAATTAAAATATAATTATTTTTAAATCTTTTTAAAATACATTTTACACTCTATTAACTAAAACAGTAGAGAAAATATTGGATAGCGGAGGGGATAAAATTACTATTCCCACTCCAGAGAGTGCAACAGTAGGGAAAGTGTTGGATAGCAAAGGGGTAAAAATTACTATTCCCACTCCAGTGAGTGCAACAGTAGGGAAAGTGTTGGATAGAGTAAGGGTAAAAATTACTATTCCCACTCCAGAGACTGCAACAGTAGGGAAAGTGTTGGATAGCGTAGTGGTAAAAATTACTATTCGCACTCCTGAGAGTGCAACAGTAGGGAAAGTGTTGGATTGCGGAGGGGAAAAATTTACTATTCCCACTCCAGAGAGTGCAACAGTAGGGAAAGTGTTGGATAGCGGAGGGGTAAAAATTACTATTCCCACTCCAGTGAGTGCAACAGTAGGGAAAGTGTTGGATAGCGTAAGGGTAAAAATTACTATTCCCACTCCAGAGACTGCAACAGTAGGGAAAGTGTTGGATAGCGTAGTGGTAAAAATTACTATTCGCACTCCTGAGAGTGCAACAGTAGGGAAAGTGTTGGATTGCGGAGGGGAAAAAATGACTATTCCCACTCCAGAGAGTGCAACAGTAGGGTAAGTGTTGGATAGCGGAGGGGTAAAAATCACTATTCCCACTCCAGTGAGTGCAACAGTAGGGAAAGTTTTGGATAGCGGAGGGGAAAAAATTACTATTCTCACTCCAGTGAGTGCAAGAGTAGGGAAAGAGTTGGATAGCGTAGGGGTAAAATGTACTATTCCCACTCCAGAGAGTGTAACAGTAGGGAAAGTGTTGGATAGCGGAGGGGTAAAAATTACTATTCCCACTCCAGTGAGTGCAACAGTAGGGTAAGTGTTGGATTGCCGAGGGGAAAAAATTACTATTCCCACTCCAGTGAGTGCAACAGTAGGGAAAGTGTTGGATAGCAGAGGGGTAAAAATTACTATTCCCACTCCAGTGAGTGCAACAGTAGGGAAAGTATTGGATAGCGGAGATGTACAAATTACTATTCCCACTCCAGAGAGTGCAACAGTAGGAAAAGCGTTGGATAGCGGAGGGGTAAAAATTACGATTCCCACTCCAGTGAGTGCAACAGTAGGGAAAGTGTTGGATTGCGGAGGGGTAAGAATTACTATTCCCACTCCAGTGAATGCAACAGTAGGGAAAGTGTTGGATAGCAGAGGGTTAAAATTAACATACTTATCAATTAAATAATTATTATAATTAAATAGCCAATTAATAATTAATTAATAATAAATTAATTATAAATACTAATAAATAAATATTAATAATTGCTTTATTATAATTAAATAACTTCCCACCTTATTCCCCAATAAACCCACAACCCGCTCCTAAAAAAACACAATTAATATAATTATCAATTAATTAATTAACAAAAATTAATAACCAATTATTAATTAATAATAAATTAATTATAAGTCATAATAAAGAAAAATTAATGATTGCTTTATTATAATTAAATTCCTTCCCACCTATTCCCCTATAAACCCACAACCCGCTACAGAACTAAAATACGCAAAAATTAATTTTCATAAAAGTAATTACTGCTAAATATTTAAGACCTACATTAAAAAAAAAACTACACTTATACCAAAAAATTACATCACATACTTTTAACTCACATACTAAAATACAGAACACTAATATAAATATCAATATTATTAACAACGATATTTTTACACATGATATTACTGTCTTCGATATTAAAAAAACCCAATATTTCTTACCTTACTGTCGATATTCTGTGCTACGATATACTTGCTGTCGATATTCTTGTACCTCGATATTTCAAACTCGATATTGTTGTAGTTCGAAATAAACAACTTGATATTCTGTCTGTACACCATGGGGAAGGCACAAGTTATAGTTGCCTTAGGGCATGAGTTATACTTACCTAATATGGGCACCCATAATGATTGAAGCAGGATCTGGCATTGTTCCTGCCCGGTGGGAGCAGGTATTTTTCTCGGCTACCACCAGGCGGGAGCAATCTCTGTTTCCCTGCCTGCAAGAACACGTACATGGAAAAAGAGTGTGTGCTCCCACCCGGGTGAGAGCAGACATGTTTTTCCATGCCTGCGCTCTTGCGGGCAAGGAAACAGTACCTCAGGCGTGGACTCCATGGGATACAGTGATTGAGCCATCCCAGGGGGACGGGGTTTCCAGTGCCTTTGGGGGCTCGCGGTGCATGCCCTCCAACCCTATAATTATGTTTTGGCCCCGGAGATAGGGTCCCCAGGGCTTTTCCAGGCTCTGGGAGGGGGCCCACTCTCCCCCTTACAAAGTGGGCCCCAGGAATGGGTCCCTGGGGGCAGAATCTGCTCAGAAAGGGGGGCCTCAAGCATGCATTCCCCCCTCCCCTAATAATTAGATATATTGACCCCTGGGCCTTGACCCACCCCAGGGTCATTTTACTAAAACAATTGTTTGTTATTTATTTTGGCCCTGGCCGAGGTACCTCTAGGACCCCCCCCCCCACCCATAAAGGCTATAGAAGCAGGGTATCGCAACCATTCCCCCTTATATTGTTTTTTTTTTTTAACATATTCAGGACAGGCAACTAAGTCCCCAGACTTCTGTAATGGCTGCCACATCTTTGTTTTCATGTTTCAACCATCCAATCACAGCTCTCGCTCCTGCAGGACCCTCACTCCAGTGGAAGCAAAGAGGCCCAAGGGGGAAAAACCCTCAGCCAATCAGAATGCTCTGTTTATTTGAAGTTGTGCTCACAGAACTCCCACGAGAGTACCTCAAACACAACCATCCAGAGATAAATTTATTTTTGTGCCTTAATTTCTGAAAAATACTACTGAAAGGATTTACACCAAAAATCATGCTTTCTGGACCAAGATCTAGCTGCCTTACAAACTTGGTGTGATTCTGTTCAGCCGTTTTTGCACTGTCGTGCCCCAAAAAAGGCTGTGGAGAATTCATGGAGATTTTGTATTTTGGGACCCCCTTTTTTCTCAGCCCCTGCTTCATGGATCACCCCGAAACTTTCCTAGAATGAGCTAAGCAACAAAGGGCACTTTTTTAGAGAGGTATGTGAAGATTCATCAAATGGCACCAAAGTTATTAGCATAACAAAAAAGTCATTTCCTATGTAAACACAATTCTAACTATATCTACCCAGTGGTGACTACCACTGGGTAATGTATGTATGTGTGTGTGTGTCTGTGTGCGTATGTGTGTATACATAAAAACAATGAATTATCATTTATATATTTGGCCACTCCTTTGCAGCAAAGGATGTGGATTTGGGTGCAAAAAAGACATTTATTTATGTGCATAGTGGTACCATGTTTTCAGTGAACAGGACTAAATTCAGAGATTATTATTGTTGATGTGTGCCACTGACATAATCAATGCACTCTTTGCCTCACAAACTAACTGTCCCCTGTCTTTATTTCAAAGGAGCAGGCATGTAGGTTTCTCTGCACACTTTTGGGTGTGAACTCTGCATGTGGTCCACAGAGTAGTGAGGCATGTTGCCACTGCCAGCCTTACAGGTAGTGTGTAAGACTGGAAGATTGGGAGAGATGTGGAGTAAACATCAAGTGAATCATACACCCTGGATTGTGTTCCACTGTGATCCAGGTGCATGCTTCGGCTGCTTTATGGGATGTTACTAGGATAGTCTGATATCAGGGATATTGGCGTCCTCTGTGCCTTTATGTTGCTAATACAGTTTCCATCTTCGTGAGGTGTAGCACTCTAAGAGAGACTGACTGTGCTCATCAATAGAAACATTTTGTGGGAAAAGTGGACTAGCAATATTATTGTAGGAAGCAAACTACATGCAGTTAAGAGAACAAATTTTAGGGAATAAGGTGAAGGAAAGAATAGTGTTGGCTAGTCAGAGAGCGCAATGCTTCAATGCTCCTTTGTCGAAACTACTACTAATCATTTTCCTCTTTATCATTCCTCCTTTCAGAAGAACTGAAAAGAGCCAAGCAAGGCAGCCAGCCGCAGCAGCATGGCCAGAGAAAGACGGATGATGGTGCTGGGGGAGATGCCCCAGCCACAGAAGCTGTTCCTGCTGGTGAGTAATGTTTGAGTAGAATTCGCCTCAAGCTCAGTGGGGTCATCCGGAGGATAATCACTGTACAAACTTGAGATGTCAGGCCAATTGCCTCATCATCCTCTGTTGTTTCTGGAGCACTATAATAATTTGAAATGAAGTGTTTATTCATTTTAATCATCACCAATCTCTCCACATTTTTTGAGGTGAGAGACTATCCTTCTGACTGTGACAACTGTGCCAGCTGCACTGAAACACTGGCTACCGGAGATGCAAGATACTTTATTACCAGCCTGCTGAGCTCTGGCCACTGTGCCCTCTTCCCATACCAATAGTCAATCGGCCTTGATCCAAGTACACCTCTGTCAGATCATCCAGATAGTCTTGGACCATATTCTGAATTATCATTGGTGCGGCCACTTGCTGTGCCTGCACCTCTGCACTTGACTTAAGTCCTGCTGAATGAAACCAACTCATTGCAGAGTTTGGCAGTAAACTTGAAGTGGTTGTTGCTGTGGGTTTTGGAGTAGCTGTCTGTGGTACTGGCTGCTGCTGCAGAGACCACAAGCAACGGCACCGCCTTATGTGGAAGTTGAAGGCTTCACAACAGAACGTCTGCCCTGGCATCAAATTTGTAGTTATTCTTCTTCTTGATTGCTCGCTTTAATGACAATCCAAGTCTTGCATGCTAAGACATCCGTTTTAGTAAAAAGGAATTAAAGTGGCCAGCGCTTTTTTGCATTGTGGATCCAGTATTCTGGCACAGAAGCAGTCTTTGGAGGACACAGTCTATTTTTGCAGTCTTTCATTAGTGTTTAAACCAACTATTAAGCTATCCACCAAAGAAGCTGCTTCTTCATTGTCATTGGAGAACATTCATTCCACTACTTTCAACTGGTAGTGTAGTAGATTCATCAACAGGATTGCTTGGTTCATTGTATGGTCTTCCTGGCTTACTTCTTGTGTCATAATTTGACCAAAAGTAGCATTTTTATTAGGCACTCCAGTTGCCACCGTTTTTCCACCTTGAATGTTGTGGCTTTGACACTTGCATCCCCCCCTCCTTTGAATTACATAAACGTTGATACACTTGTACTGCTCAAACAGGTGTTACAACATGTAGCTTGAGTTCCAAAGTGTTTGCACCTCCTGTAAAAGGGCTTTTATGGTTAGCTTATTAACAGGCTGAAAGATCATCAACTGCTTCAGGGCTTTGAACGAATGACTGAAAATAGTGCATATTCTTAGGCAGGTGACCAGTATGTTGCTTACTCCCTCTTCGTTTTCGAGAAAGTCCTGAACAATTAGGTTGATGCAATGCACTAAACATAAGACTCTGAAATATTTACCGCCAGCCATGGCTTAGACTGCTTTACTGCCATTGTCAATGGCAACAAATCCAATCATGAGACCTCTGGTTTTAAGCCATTTGTAGACATTGGCATTAAACTTTTCCAAGATATTGGTAGCTGTATGTGATTTCTCTATGGCAAACATCTCAACTGTTTCATACTGCCAAATGCCCTGAAAAGCATCATTAGTGGTGAGACCAAAAGCTAGCCTTTGCCTAACTCTCTGGAAAGAGATCCAGTGTGCAGTGATGCACATGAAATCTGTTGCTGTACAACTGGTCCACATGTCCGTTATGAGGTGGTGGACTGAACAGTGCTCTGCTTCATAGAGTTGCCAACCAATTGTAGCACTTTAAGATGCAGCACTGGAACAGCCAATGTGGAAAATAGGTCTGGCTGGTAACCTTCCATTTTGGGCAGAGGGCTTCCACAAATCCCACACCTTCTACAAAAGGAAAAGGGAGGAAGTCATGCTCTTGCATTTTTAGCTAGCTTCCCATTGTAGAAACAGACTTTTTCAAGTTTACGGTGGTACGGCAACTCCTTGGTAAACATAGCCTTAACAATAGGCTGTATTTCTTGTGTTACTACTGCCACAAGTGACCCATGGGTACCAGCAGCAGGTAGCTGAGCTGCCTAGACACTTTGGGGAGGAAGTCGCTGTATCCTGCTGTGCCCTGTGCGGTGCAGAGGTTGCTGTGGGTGAGAACTGTAAAACTAATTTTAGTATGTTTATTTTAACATTTGAATTTGGTTAAATATTTTTTTAGGGTTGTGTATGTTTAATTTTGAATTTATTTTACTGTTAATATTTATAATTAAAATATTTGAAGAATTGGTTATTGTTGAGAATTGTGTAAATATTAAAATATATATATTATTTTGAAAAATAATTAAAATTAGTGAATAAACATTTTATAATAATAAACTACTTTAAAGTAAATATTTATTAGGAAATCTATATTTTTTCCTGGTTCTGGTCGATATTTTTGACACAATATTTGTGTCACTTCCCATTAATGTTTACAATATTGTGTCAGTGAACCAATGACACAGAGAATATATTTTTACAAATGTTATCTCTCTCCAACTAGACAGAGGAAACTGTCTTGTTACAAAAGATCTGTTGTGGGTTTACCAAGAACTTACTGTGGACTTTAAGCCCCCCCACTGCTTACCATTGGTTGGCTTTATTGCCACTCTTATTTGCTTGCTTCTTATTCATTGACTTGCCTTCCTCTTATTGGGTTTTTCCATCGCCTGGAGCATATCCTCTTTACCATCCTTTTGATTGGCTGACGTGTATTCTTTCACTGTTCCCTTTAGTATTCTTTTCGTGTAGGTTGGAACTGGCCCAAACTTTGCACAAACCTTGGGACCACTGAAAGTGTCAGACTCTCCATGGCCTTGCTGGCCGATTGTCTTTGGTGACTGACCTAATGAGCTTGGAGTGACTTCTGTGTTATTTTTCTGGAGCACATGTGAAGGAGGTGAGGGTGATAGGGAGAAAACTCTTGTTCCCACAAGTTGAGCATGACACAGATCATCTTCCAATTTCACTGGGGTACAGTTCAGAAATCTAAAAATGGTGAACAGTATGAGGATTGTTGGTGGTGCTAAAGAGCAGATGCTCTCAGCTGGATCCTTCTCTTTGCACAGCGTTTCGTGGTCATTCATCCATCCCGCCCTACAGAGGAATCACAAAAGCGCAGCGTTGGACTTGGGGCCAAATTCTAATTCTCTTGACTCTGTCTGGAATCCAGACGCATGGGCCAGCATTATAAGTTACACCTTTACATACAGGAGAAAGGTACAGCTACATTTAATCCAACTGGCCTAATAAGGGTGGAAGTGTGATCATATCAAATCCAAAATTAATAATGAGGTAAGAGGCAACCTTGGTAAATTGACACAGCAGCATTAACCTGTAATCTTTTCCGCTGAATGGGACGTTATAAACCTGCCTTGAAAGGGCTTAACCAATATGTTTGAAAATTGTACCGTACACCGTTTAGACCCATTTTTCCAATCATTTCTTTGTCGCGAGCCATAAACCCACCCACCCAAACCCAGCAGGCTTGCTTGCTGTACTCCCTTGCATTGAACAATGCTTGGCTGATTTTAACGATCTTGCCACGGCTGATTTTGGTCCCCGCAGCCCGGACCTGCTTGCAACGGATGAGATTAAATGTAAAAAACAGAAACACATGAGCAAACGTACCACGCTAATGTCTCCACCTGAGGTGTTTTTAGCCTCCTCACAGCGTTGCTTTGGGTAGACCAGACAAGAAGACAAGTACAGGTCGCGCGCTGGTTGATCTCGTGCTCTAGTTCTCGCTGGCTACTTATTCACCGCAGTGGTGGGTGCTGGCACTGCCCAACTCGTTTTACGGGTGCTTTTTACTTTTACATGTGTACACAAATTGATTTGCCACTGCACACAGCTCTGAATGTCTAAGGCGCCTTTTTGTATTAATCTACTGGCCGTAAAATTGCCTGACAGCAGCTTCATTAGCAGCTGGTTCCGGCTGGAACGAGCTTCTGTGTAGTGTCGGTCAAGATGTTTGCCCCCTTTTCGGAAAACTCGGAGCTTTCGCCCTTGGCTTGAAAGTAGGACGAAGCGTCGGGTGCCATGTTTCTTGAAAGAAGCAAAACCGTGCAAACTTACAACCCAATTCAGGTCACGTGCCAACGGATTTACATTTAAATTGACCGGGCATTTGCTCTGTTTTACAATCAAACTCCGTTGGTATAATAAATACATCCGAGCAGAGGGTAAGAAGAAAACAGTCCCCCGCCTTCTTTTTCTAATTCCCTGCTCCTGCAAAATCTTCTAAGAGCACAATGTGATTCTGTCACCTGTGGTGTAACTGCCCAGCTAGCAGAGAAGGGAACTCACCAGGGCCACCTCGCGGGTATACAAATCTGCCGCATACAGCAGGAGGGGCAGGGTGTGCATTACACAACATACTAGAGCTTACTAGAAATTGTCAGTATTTCTTCAACTAATTTTTTTCAAGTGAATTTAACATCGTGCTAAAAGTACATCTGAAAACAACGATTTGGCTAACCTGCATAAAAAATAACTCTGTATGCGCATTATCACACCTGTCTGAGCAGGAAAGGCCCGTCGCTTTCTGCAGGTGACGCGTTGTAATGCCTCACGAATAACTAGGACAGCGCGCGCCGCCTTCCTCCATCACTGAATGGAAGTTCCATTTGGATAAGCAGTGGGGGGCGCAGCCCTGCTTCACTGCCTTGCATTCTGTTTGGGTCAGCATGTTTCATCTTTGTGTGAAGCTTTCTTAGAATTTCGAGCTATTTCACAGCATGACTTTGTCTTTGGCTGACAAAGTCACGTTTAAAGTGTTGCCCCCTTTGCGATTTTGATATTTTCCCTGGATTTTTGCTTGGAGAAATTGAAGCTACAACATATTACCAACTGGTCCAGAGAGAGCACGAATAATCGGTCCAATAGAGTTGGTGACCATAGGGAGCCATTGTTATGTGGCTGTCCGCGAATACGTTTGAAGTCGTTCAAAACTGTGTATCAGAGGTGTGAACCTTTGCTGTAATTATTAACTCATCAACTTGAAAACCAGGAGACCTGAGCTGTAATCCAAGTTTAGCCACTTGACACCACTGTGTGATCTTTGATTGGGCAAATCGTTTTATCTCGCCTCGGTTCTCTCGGCTGCAAAATCTAGGAATATTGAGAAAGGGGCTTATCTCACTGGCAAAAGCTATGGGCAAAACCTGCTACTATTTACTTCCAATTAAAGTCTCAAGCCATCGCATCACCGTCAAATGTGTGTGTGTGTGTGTGTGTGTGTGTGTGTGTGTGTATGTATATATATATAATCAATCAATCACAGAATTTGTAAAGCGCACTACTTACCCGCAAGGGTCTCAAGGCGCTGGGGAGAAAGAAAAAAGGGGGGGGGGGAGGGTGCTGCTACTGGTCGAACAACCAGGTCTTGAGTAGCCTCCTGAAGGTCAGCAGGTCTTGGGTCTGTCGTAGGCTTAGTGGAAGGGTGTTCCAGGTCTTGGCGGCGAGGTGGGAGAAGGATCTGCCGCCGGTGGTAGTTCTTCGAATGCGAGGGACGGTGGCGAGGGAGAGGTCGGCGGAGCGGAGTTGGCGGTTGGGGACGTAGAAGAGGAGTCGTCTGTTGAGGTAGGCTGGGCCAGTCTTGTGGAGTGCCTTGTGTGCGTGGATGAGGAGTTTGAAGGAGATTCTCCTGTCGACGGGGAGCCAGTGCAGGTTCCTCAGGTGGGGGGTGATGTGGCTGTGGCGTGGTACATCAAGGATCAGGCGTGCGGAGGCGTTTTGTATGCGTTGCAGTCGCTTGATGAGCTTGGCCGGGGCTCCCGCGTAGAGGGCGTTCCCATAGTCAAGTCTGCTACTGACGAGGGCCTGGGTGACTGTTCTTCTTGTATCTGTCGGGATCCACCTGTAGATCTTGCGAAGCATGCGGAGGGTGTTGAAGCAGGAGGATGAGACTGCGTTGACTTGCTTGGCCATGGAGAGCGTTGAGTCGAGGATGACTCCCAGGTTGCGTGCGTGGTCGGTGGGTGCCGGGGCTGCTCCCAGCGTCGTTGGCCACCAGGAGTCGTCCCAGGCTGTGGTTGGAGCCGAGGATGAGGACCTCTGTCTTCTCCGTGTTCAGTTTTAGTCGGCTGATCTTCATCCAATCGGCGACGGCCTTCATTCCTTCATGGAGGTTGGATTTGGCGGCGAGGGGGTCCTTGGTGAGGGAGAGGATCAGTTGAGTGTCGTCGGCGTAGGAGATTATGTTGAGATCGTGCTGTCTGGCGATGCGTGCGAGCGGGGCCATGTAGATGTTGAACAGTGTTGGGCTGAGGGACGATCCCTGGGGTACGCCGCAGATGATCTCGGAGGCTTCGGATCGGAATGGTGGGAGGCGGACTCTCTGGGTTCTGCCGGCGAGGAAGGAGGTGGCCCATTCCAGGGCCTTGTCTCGGATCCCTGCGTCGTGGAGGCGTGCGCGTGAGAGTGCGGTGGCAGACAGTGTCGAAGGCGGCGGAGAGGTCCAGCAGGATGAGGGCTGCGGTCTCACCGTTGTCCAGCAGGATCCTGATGTCGTCGGTGGCGGCGATGAGGGCAGTCTCAGTGCTGTGGTTGCTGCGGAACCCCGATTGGGATGGGTCCAGGATGCTGTTTTCTTCGAGGTATCGGGTTAGCTGTTTGTTGACGATCTTCTCGATGACCTTGGCTGGGAACGGAAGCAGGGAGATGGGCCGGAAGTTCTTGAGGTCTCTCGGGTCCGCCTTGGGTTTTTTGAGTAGGGCGTTGATCTCTGCGTGTTTCCAGCTCTCTGGGAAGGTCGCGGTCTCGAAGGAGAGATTGATGATGTTGCACAGGTGGGGTGCGATGGAGCTGCTGGCTTTGTTGAAGATGTGGTGCGGGGAAAGGGTCTGACGGGGAGCCGGAGTGTATTGTGCTCATGGTCTTGATGGTGTCCTCGATGTTCACGCTGGCCCAGGCTGGCAGGGGGTCGTGGTCGATGGTGTGCGGCGGGTCTGGTGCATCGATCTTAGTTGGGGCTGTCTGGGTGTTGAAGCTGTCGGGGATGTCGGCGATCTTGCGGTGGAAGAAGGTGGCGAGGGAATCGCACAGGGGTTGCGACGGCGGGATGTCGTTGGTGTTGGAGCATATATATATATTCTCGGGGGAGTTTACAATATGTCATGGAGCCAGGGGCCAATCAGAGGACTGGGGTGTTTCGCCACGTGCCCTGGTTTTTGCCAGGGGTGGGAATTGGGCCATGTCGGGCGCTGCTTCCAGGGTAGCTTGGCACAAGGCCTGCCCTCTCTCTTTGCTCCTGCTCGCCGCCGAGGAAATAGCGCACTCCACATGGCCCCCGACACCCCTACCTCCCACTGTAAGACAGTGGTACTCTCCCTGCTAGCGGACCCCACCTCGATGCTCTGCCGGGAGCTGCAACGGGGTTGAGAGATTTTCTTGCCTGACCCGAGAATCTTTATTGGTAATTAGACTGTCGGTGGCAGCTCCGTAGGGCACGTGAGGCTACCAGGTATTAAGGGGGTGCGGCGAGGTCTGTTGTGGCCTAGTGCACTCGTTTGGGCATTATAGAGTGCTTTTAGTGGGGGGAGAAGCAAGCATTTAGAGTGCTTTTGGTATTTTTGGAAACAAGGAGGCATTTTAGAGTGCTTTTGGTGCAGGTTTATTTTCCGGGGGCATAATTAATTACTTTTAGAGTGTTTTTGATGCGTTTTTATTACGGACTTGATCTCTGAGAGTGCTTTGGGGGCTTTTTGGCTGTAATCGTTTCTGATGCATTTCGAGGAGTTTCTGCGACAAAGGAGTTACCTCACTTAGGATTTGGGATCCAGGTGAATTGCAGGGTAATTGGATTGGATTTGTAGGAGCTGTGCGAGTAAGGACATAGTCCATTAGAATTGTGGTATTTGGCCTTACGAGTGAGGCTGTTAGGGGCAAGGGTATGCCCTTAGATAACCTGGTTAATATCTCTGTGAGGATTTCAGGTGAAGTGGCATGTCATGGTAGTAGTTTAGATTAAATGATGCACAGGATGGAGCGCAGGATGATTGCGATGGATGAGATTTTGGTGCTTTTGCACCCACAAGGCCCACAAGGGGGGCAGCCTATAGAGCCAGCTGTGCCGGTGGAAAGGCCTAGAAGGCCAGGAGTTGCATCACGGGCGGCATTCATCCCAGTGATGAAGCAGGGTAGGGGACAAGCAAGTAGCAAAGGGAGTCAAGGACCACGGGTTGCTCCTGAGGTTGTGCCAGTGGGCATCATAAGTAGTGGTGAAGGTCAGGGCAGCGCTCCAGCAGTGGTATCATTGGTGGTGAACAGCAGCATGGTAATAGCTGCATGGTGGACATTTGGATTGCATAGGGGAGAGGGTGCACAAGGGCAGGTGGGAGTGGAAGGTGCTTCAGCTGTGCAGGTGGCGCAGGGGTAGTAAGGGCTAGTACATCACAAGCAAGTAGTGGGACACAAGCGGTACCGGCAGCAGCTGGGGCCCTTCCCCTCGACAAGGAAGCTACTCCGGCAGGTATGTTGGCACCATTGAAGAGCGCGAGATCTCAGCGAGCGCGCCCTTAGGGCCCGGCCCCCCGGACCCACGCCACACCCCCAGAGGCCGGTCCAGTAGCCTAATTGGCTACTGGCCGGTAGAAGTACTTCCGGGTCACGTATGACGCGCATCCGGCTGGAGCAGAGTAGGTTAGGGGTGGAGCCAGGGGGGGCTATTTAGCCCCTGGGTTCACCTCTGCACTTCCTCTTTTCCCGCTCTTGGACCCCTGGATCTGCGGAGCGGAATCGATCTCGTTGGACTTCGAAACCGCGGTCGGCTTGCGTGTGTAGGGTTAATCGCTCCATGTGGGAGGTCGGATTGAGGACGGCGTCTCGGGTGCCTTGGATCCGGAGGTGAGGTGTCGGGGCTGTGGGGAGCGCTGGGCGGCCTTTGGGGCACGGTGGGCGGCCGGAGGCGAGTGGTGCAAGGTCCCTTGGCTCCCGCTGGACCCCTGTGGCGGCACGGTGTCCCCTCCCTCCCCCTTGTTGGGTTACGTGTGCCAATTCGTGGGCACGGCGCCTCCCTCTGAGATCCAGGGTTCGTGTGCGGGGTACTGCCTGGGGCGCGCTAAGCGTGGGGGGGCGAGCTGCTGTGAGCTGAGCGAGGGTTTGTGTGTGCATTTTGCATCGCAGTGGTAGCGCGGTGGGGGCTGTCACACGGCGGGCATTCTTTAGTTTAAATTACAGGAGATACGGGTGAGCGGGTACTTAGCCTTCCCGCGCTGGATTATTCCTGAGGGGGGGCGTGCTAGCAGCGGTTTCGGGACGTCCTTCAGGTCACAGCTGTAGCGCGGTGGGGGCTATCGCGGGCATTCCGGTATTTGCTGCGGGTTTAGGCGGAGAGTGTGCTGTGCCTAGTCTTCAGTACAGCGGATTCCCGCGGTTGCATTGCCTGACGCGCAAGAACGTCGAGTGCCTCAATTAGAGCGGCGTGTGTGTTTTAGCGCGTAAACTATTGTGGCAGTTGGGCGCCCATCGCCCGGTGTAGCGGCGCTGATATCCACATTTGGGGTGTGCATGATCTTGGGCATCTACGCTGCGATAGGATTCGAATCTCGCGCTTTGGATGGCATGTTGGTGGCGCGTTGAAGGGAGCAGGGGCAGCGCGTGAGGCGCAGTGCAATTGATTCTGTTTTCTGTAGTGAGAGGGAGCTCAGGCAACGCGCATGTGATAGCAGGAGCTAAGGGCAACATTAAGTACCATTGTCTCGTGCTGTTAATTGAAGCAAGGAGAGGGGGGGGCTGGCCCGAGTTAGATTTCTCACACTGTTATTAGACTGGTCATAGGCACAGAATGCCACCCAAGCGCAACCAGAAGAGAAAGGAGGGCGAGTCAGAAATAGCACAGCTATTGAAGCTAGTGCTAGCAAAATTAGGCAGGGATGATGATAGTGAAGAGGAACACGGCGGGGAGGCTCCGGTGTCAGACAGTGAGGAGGTCCCTGAGACAGTGGCGGGGGTCCGCCCTCGTAGAACCATAGTCCCGCCAAAGGCAGCTTTTCCTCCACTAGTAAAGAAGCCCAGGGTGAGTAAGAAAGGAAAGGGGGGCAGGGAACCGGAAGGGCAACCTCCTGCACCTGCGCCTCCGGCGACCCCTCTGCAGCCAGTACCCCTGCTGCCTGGGGGGCCCGCAGTGCCAACACCCAGCTTGCCAGAACCAGTGTTGCTGTTGCCGCCAGGGCTCCCAGCACCGGGCCTTATCGTTCCCATACCCATTGTACCTTCAGTATCGGTGCCCAACCCTGCCCCTCAGCCTCCTCCCGAGGTACCCCCCCAGCCAATCAGTGTGCTTACAGGACAAGGACGGGAGGATGTGGGCACAATATTGGCCGAGATTAGAGGTGTTTTGAAGGCCTTGACGCCAGCCCCCAATCCCCCAATCCCCATAATACCAGAAGTAATACCAGTGGTAACGCCAATCCCGCAGGGGGGAGCACCGGGGGGAGTAGTTCCCACTCCCCCCAGGACAGCCGGGAGCAGCAGCGGAGGGAGGGCAAGCAGCCACAGCGAGTATATTGGCTACAGTAGCAACTCTTTTGGCGCAATTGGGTGCTCCCACAGTAGGGAACCCGATCGGCGGCGCGACGGTGGCACCATGGGCTTTGCCGACAGGCACAGGGGGGGTGATCGGCGAATTGAGTAAACAGGTGGCCCTCTTGGGCAAGGTGCAGGAAAAGGATTTGAATACGCCCCTCCAGGCGGTGGGTCAAGCGGCCCCCGCAATACCGGCGACGACAGGGTCCACTGCAGGTAAGGCAGTGGAGTGCTCAGGCAAGGAAACAGATAAGGGGGGTGCAGCAATTGGTGGTCATGATTCTGTGTTATCCAAGCGTGGTAAGTTGGCGGCACATGTTACGCTGGAAACAAGAGAGAAGATTTGGAGGGGGAATTTGTTGATATATTCTCCTTAATTAGACCAAAGAGGAGAGAAGTAGATTCTAAAGAAAAGGACGGGAAAGAAGGTTCCTTCCGGGATAGGAAACCAAGAGTAGAAGAATCAATCACTAACTGGTTGTTTGGTTTCAATGTTTTTCCATTGTGATGTTGGAAAAGAAGCCGGAATTGGCGATACCCCTGATATGTTATGCGAATAAGATTTTAAAGGCGCAGACAATGTATGGGGGAGTAGCTTGGTTGGATTATGATAGGGACTTTAGATGGGCCAAGGTAGAAGACCCTGACATGGGCTGGGACCAGACAGAGGTAAATGTATGGTTAGAGAGCGTCAATAATAAAGCGCCCATGAAACAGCCCTTTCGGACTTCCCAGGGGGGCGCAGGGGAGAAAAAAGGAACATGTTGGGCTTTTAACCGAAAGACGTGTACCTGGCCCACAGGTGCATGTAAGTTCAAACACACATGTGCATATTGCGGCCACCCTTCCCACCCCGAGTTTAAATGCATCAAGAAGTCCAAAGAAAAAGGGAGGGAGTTTAAGCCACCTCCCCAACAGTAAGCTACCCACGCCAGTGGATATAGGGAGGCTGATTTTCTGGTTGAATCAGTACCCTGACAGGAAGGCAGCCAGGACATTGTATGAAGGGTTCTCCTCAGGCTTCCGTATTCCAGCACAGGGAGTGCCCCCGGTGGATTATTGCAACAATCTATTGTCAGCGCGCATGCACCCTATGGTAGTGTCACAGAAGGTCGATAAGGAAAGGGTGCTGGGGCGGGTGGCTGGCCCGTTCACTGCTCCTCCACTGCCAGGATTTGTGTGTTCACCTCTGGGCGTGGTTCCTAAAAAGGAGCCAGGCCAGTTCAGGATGATTCATAACTTATCAGCGCCAAGGGGGGCGTCAGTGAATGATGCCATAGATCCGTCTCTGTGCTCGGTGACATATTCTTCCTTTGACACAGCACTTCAGAGGCTGCGCGACTTAGGGCCCAACGCCTTCATGGCAAAGACTGACATTGAGTCAGCCTTCCGGCTCTTGCCAGTGCACCCCGAAGATTATCATTTGCTAGGTTTTCAGCTGAACTCCCAATTTTATTATGACAGGTGTATGCCAATGGGTTGTGCGGTGTCATGCAAATACTTTGAGATGTTCAGCTCTATGCTGCAGTGGGTGTTTGTCTTCAGAACAGGGCACAGGGACATAGTGCACTACTTAGATGACTTTATGATCATGGGCCCCCCAGCATCAGGAACTTGTGGCCAGGTCTTGAGCAAGCTAGTATCTATGTTTGAGGAGCTGGGGGTGCCATTGGCCCCCGGTAAGACGGTAGGTCCGGCTACTAGCATGTCTTTCCTGGGCATTGAGATTGACACAGTAGAGGGGGAATGCAGGTTGCCAGTGGACAAGGTACAGGCTTTCTCGCAAGCAATAGATTCGGTGCTGGCGGGTCCCAAAGTCACGCTGCATCAGCTTCAGGTTTTAGTGGGCCAGTTGAATTTTGCCCTGAGGATCATCCCAATGGGACTCCCCTTCTCAAGGTCAATTGCACGCGCAATGATGGGGTTGACGCAAAAGCATCATCACACCGACTGCAGGCTGATGTGAGGGAGGACTTGAGGGTATGGCGTAGTTTCCTGAGTGACTTCAATGGTAAGGTGATTTGGCCAGAGCCGGCAATATCCAGCACAGACTTGGGCTTGCTCACTAACTCAGCAGGCAGCATTGGGTTTGGAGCAGTATTGGGGTCCCACTGGTGCAGGAGTGATTGGCCGGCATCCTGGCATGAGAGCGGCTTGACCAGGAACATAGCCTTTTTGGAATTATTTCCGATTATAGTGGCAGTTGATATTTGGGCTGAAGTTTTTAAGAACAAGTCAGTGTTTTTTTGGTTAGACAACATGGCGGTGGTAGAGGCTATCAATAGGCAGGGAGCTACGTGTAAACATGTTTTGAGGCTGTTAAAACATTTAATTTTGGCTTGCTTAAAGCTCAATCTGCTTTTCAGAGCGGCACATATTCCAGGTGTGGAGAATCTGGCTGCTGATGCTTTGTCTCGCTCCAAGTTGCAGGATTTCGAAGGTGTCACCCTCAGGCAGAGGAGCAGATGACTATTTTCCCGACATCTCTGTGGAGGATTGGAGCCCCGGCCTAGCTGGGCTGGTGGGAGCCTCATTGAGCGAGCGCACTAGAAGAACCTACCAACAACAGTTCCAAGCATACAGGATATTTACTAAGCACACAGGCCAGGTGGCTCTTTTTTCCACAGGGGCACTCTGCAAATTTTTGCTAGCTCTAAGAGATCAGGGGAGGCCGGCCTCTTACGCTAGGGCGCACGTGACGGCGATAGGCTTCTTTGCGAAATTAGCGGGACAGCGCGACCCCGGCGCATCTTTTGTAGTGAGGAAAGCACTGTCAGGATGGGCTAGGCTGGAAGGGGTCAAGAAAGATAGTAGAAGGCCTTTGGATGTGAAAACCCTTGGCGACATTCTGGGGGTTCTACAGGCGGTATGCTCCTCTTATTATGAGAGCATCCTATTTGGGGCTGCATTTACCTTAGCTTTTTATGGTGCGTTCCGACTTGGGGAGTTGGTAGGGACCTCCAAATCAGATCACGCAGGGGGGCTCCAGTGGCAGGACACAAACTTAGTCCAGGGGGGCCTGGTAGTGGTTTTGAGGAAATCCAAGACAGACCCGTTGGGGAAGGGGGCCACGATCTGCTTGTCCCCCGCACCGGGGGAGGGGATTTGCCCGGTAGCAAGGATGAAAGCATACTTGGCGATTCGTACATCAGGGGGTGGACAGGCACTGTTCATACATGAACGGGGCGACTGCTTGTCACAGTACCAATTCAGGGCAGTCTTTAAGCGTGCGCTGGTGAGTCTGGGCCTGGATTCTAGCGGCTATTCATCACACTCATTCAGAATTGGGGCGGCAACGCTGGCAGCGGGTGCCGGCTTACCAGCTGAGGCGGTCAAGATGGTGGGGCGCTGGTCTTCGGCCTGTTTTAAGCGCTATGTGCGGCCCGAATTACTGTAAGACAACGGATCGATTGATTGGTATGACCATGCTGACGTTTCCATTTCTCTTCCTACTACTAGTATGTCCTCAAAGGTGATATGGGTGTTGGGGCACTCGTTCGTGCGGCGTGCCACAGTTCGGCTACGGCAGAGGCGAGTGTCGAAGCCACCGGGTTTAAAAAGGGCGTCGTTCCTATGGCGAGGCGTGGGCGGCCTGCGACTCGGCAGTTGCGGCAGCTGATCGAGGAGACGCGAGAGCACGAGGGACATTAGTCCCCGGATTTGGTATTCCTACATTTGGGCGGAAACGACATGGTGGAGTTGGGACGCATGGCAGTCAGGGAAGCCTTATTGACCGAATTTGCCTGGATAGGGAGAGCTTTTCCTAATGCTCGGATTGCCTGGTCGTGTATGATACCTCGCCGGACATGGGCCACTGGAGTCAGATCTCGAGCCTTGAACGTGTCGGTGAGGCGCCTCAATGGTGAATTGGCCAAGTTGTGCTCAGGCCCGGGCCGCTTGTGTCATATTCCACATAGACTAATCACAGGGGACCTGATGTTTCACCATGACGGCGTGCATCTGTCGGACATTGGCACAGATGTGTGGATCAAAGGGATTTGGTCGTTTGTTCAGAACTTGTTTGCAGTTGGGGAGGGTGAAGGACCTGTGGGCCCTGGTCACCCTAGTGGCGGAAAAGAGGCCACAGAACTTTGATTTTCAGGGTTAACGGGAGGCCTGCTTACATACTCCCGAGGCCAGCACTGAGGGGAGAGACGGTAAGCTCTCCGCAGGGAGAATGGGGACACCGGCTGGGGAGGCAAGGGCGCCAGGTCACACGAGCCTCCTTGGCAACCTGGTGGTAGAGGGGTGGGCCCCCGGAAATGACGGACAAGGACCGAGGGCTCACCGCTCAAGGACGCAGGTGGGTTGCGCCTTGCGTGGTTCTCAGTTAGGAGATGCGAGCCAGAGGGCCCCTTGGTGCTGGAGTAAGTAGCTATTGCATAACCGGTGGTTATGATCATTTATAATACTTGTGAATATTAAAAGTGTGAATATTGAATTTTAAATGTGAATTTTAAAACTGTTTTTGTCATGTTTATGAATGTGTTGATGGTTATTAAACATGGCCGTTTTTACCCACACTCTTAGACTGCCTAGTTTCGTTGTGGGATTGCATGAGGTTGGGGCGGGGGACATGCTGGGGGGTCCGGGCTCTATGAAGAGCGCGAGATCTCGGCGAGCGCGCCTTTAGGGCCCGGCCCCCCGGACCCACGCCACACCCCCAGAGGCCGGTCCAGTAGCCCGATTAGCTACTGGCCGGTAGAAGTACTTCCGGGTCACGTATGACGCGCATCCGGCCGGAGCAGAGTAGGTTAGGGGTGGTGCCAGGGGAGGCTATTTAGCCCCTGGGTTCACCTCTGCACTTTCTCTTTTCCCGCTCTTGGACCCCTGGATCTGCGGAGCGGAATCGATCTCCCACCCACCCACCCGTCCCTGAGATTAGTAGTTTGGGGGTAGGTTATGAGGGCGAATGGCGGAAAAGAGGCCACAGAACTTTGATTTTCAGGGTTAACGGGAGGCCTGCTTACATACTCCCAAGGCCAGCACTGAGGGGAGAGACGGTAAGCTCTCCGCAGGGAGAATGGGGACACCGGCTGGGGAGGCAAGGGCGCCAGGTCACACGAGCCTTCTTCGGCAGCCTGGTGGTAGAGGGGTGGGCCCCCGGAAATGACGGACATGGACCGAGGGCTGGGGGCTCACCGCTCAAGGACGCAGGTGGGTTGCGCCTTGCGTGGTTCTCAGTTAGGAGATGCGAGCCAGAGGGCCCCTTGGTGCTGGAGTAAGTAGCTATTGCCTAACCGGTGGTTATGATCATTTATAATACTTGTGAATATTAAAAGTGTGAATATTGAATTTTAAATGTGAATTTTAAAACTGTTTTTGTCATGTTTATGAATGTGTTGATGGTTATTAAACATGGCCGTTTTTACCCACACTCTTAGACTGGCTAGTTTCATTGTGGGATTGCATGAGGTTGGGGCGGGGGACATGCTGGGGGGTCCGGGCTCTATGCTGAGCATGGGTTTCGGGAATGTACGTTCTAAACCTGCTCAGTTGGGCAGGTACGTGCCTACAGATATTAAGGGCAAGATTTGTAAAGACAATTATGTAGATATGTGTGAATTCATTGTAGATGTGCCTGAGAGGGCTCGCATTCTAGGGAGTGTGGCCATTGGCCTAACAAGAAAAGGGTGGAAAAGACAATGATGAATTGGGTCAAATGTTTCTCGATTTTCCAGGCAATCGTGGTAGTGCGATTCCCAACCCTGGGGGCACAGTAAGCGTGCTACCATAATAGGATAGTTTGTGCACATGATGAGTATGGAGGCACGGCATGGAGGGACTTTGACAAAGAATTTAGGCTTATTAAGGCCATTAGACCCAGTTAGAGTGAGTTCAGATCGATGTGAATGCATGTTTGCACTTCATGAAGCCACAGAAGGTTGAGGCCACACCAAGCCTGCCCTTTCGGGTGGGTTTGGGGGCAGCTGGTAATTGGGGGGAAGAGCAAAGACGGAGTCATGCTGGAACTTCAATGAAAGATCTTGCTCCAGAGCCCCAGGGATGTGCAAATTCAAGCATTGTTGTTCTTTCTGCGGCCTACCCTCACACCACGAGTCCAAGTGTTTTAAAAAGATAAATGATAGAGGCCCCAAAAACAGAAATGAGCAACCACTATTGGTCAAGGCCTCCTCCCTGGTTAACTGGCAAGCAATTGTTTCATGGTTGAATGTTTACAGCAACACAGCAGCAGCTCAGTCTTTGTGTGAGGGTTTTAAGAATGGTTTCAGGATCCCGGCTGAGGGTTGTATGCACGTAGAATTCTGCAAAGATCAGCAGTCACTAAAGACTAATCCTAGCATTACCAGAAATAAGAGTTTGAAAGAGATGAACCTGGGGAGGGTAGCAGGTCCTTTTGATTCCATTCTTTTGGAGAATTTTGTGTGTTCCCCTTAGGGGTAGTCCCGAAGAAAGACCCATGGGAGTACCGTTTGATCTACAACTTGTCTGCACCTAAAGGTGAATCTTTCAATGAGGCTACTGATGGGTCACTGTGCTCAGTCAAGCACTCCTCACTAGATCACACAATTGCAATGCTCCAGGAGCTGGGACCTGGGATATTGCTAGCAAAGGCAGATATAGAATCCATCTTTAGGCTCCTTCCCGGGCACCCTGAGCACTTTCATTTATTGGGTTTCCAATTCAAGAGTGCTTTCTACTTTGACAAATATATGCCAATGGGCTGTTCAGTCTCCTGTGCTTACTTCGAGAGATTTAGCACATTCTTGGAGTGGGTATTTAGGCAGCGATAAGGGCACCGGTGGGCACCACAATACTTGGATGATTTCCTGTTCCTAGGCTCACCTGGAACAACGGAGTGTGGGAGGGCTTTAGAATCTTTCCAGGAATTGATGGGAATTTTCGGAGTCCCACTGGCACAAGCGAAGACTTACGGGCCAGCTACCACAATTGGATTCTTTGAGATAGAATTGGATTCCAAGGCAGGCATGTCTAGGCTACCACAGGAGAAAGTTGGGAAGTGCACAAGGGCATTGGAGGAATGTCTGGGCACCAAGAAAGTGACTCTACATCAAATACAGCTGGTAGTTGGAATGTTGAATTTTGTGCTTCGCTTCATACGCCCATTTTCCAGATCAATCGTGCAGGCTATGTTGGGGTGAAGTTGAGGCACCACCATATTAGGTTGTCAGGTGAGGTCTGCGAAGATATGAGAAGCATCTTTGCGGGATTTCAATGGGACAGTAGTATGGCTAAGCCCCACCAAGACCAATAAAGAGTTAGGTCACTGAACAGATTCTGCAGGCAGCGCAGGCTTTGGCGCCATTTTGGGTGCATCTTGGTGTGCACAGCGATGGCCAGAAGACTGGTGATATTTGGTTTGGTGACAAATATTGGCTTTCTAGATCTTGTCCCCATTTTGGTGACCCTCACAATATGGCCAGAGCAGTTCCGCAATCATTCAGTATTTTGATTAGAAAACATGACTGTGGTGGAATGCATTAATTAGCAAGCGGGCAAGTGTAAGATGATCTTGACATTATTGAAAGAAATCATACTAATATGTTTGCGTTGAATGTCAACTTTATCAAGACATTTGCCTGGTGTATTGAACAATGCAGCAGATGCTTTGTCTCATTTTAAGATGCAGGCTTTCAGGTATCATCACCCAGAAGTAGCAGAGTTCCTTTCACCATTCCCAGATCATCTATGGCGGGTTGGTGCCCCAGTCTATCAGACCTCGTGGTGGACAGTTTAGCGCCCAGGACGAGGCGTGCCAGTGAGGGGGCATATTCCACATATCGCAGGTTTCATGAATACAAAGGGTTGGGAGATAGTTTTTTGGCCGAGTCAGTAATCGTTTTCCTGGAGGCCCTAAGAGGGAAGGGTCGACCTGTGTCCTATGCCAAGTGACATATTGTAGCAATTTCCTTTTTTGCAAAGTTGCTAGGATACACGGATGGGACAAAAGCTTTCCTGGTTCAAAGGGCACTGAAGGGCTAGCAGCAGTTGGAAGGGTGTAGGCAATCCACACCAGGCACACCATAGGCACAGTGAGACTGGCCACTATCATGGCTAGTCTTGACAGGGGTTCACTGATAGAATATCGATGGCCAAAATATCCCCATACACAAATATCTAGTCATAAACATCAATGTCAAAAATATCGACATCCTATATTTATAATGGTAAGTATAAAAATATCGGAAAAAAATATCGATGTACAAAATATCGATTTTTTTATATATGTAAAAAATAATGTGAAATATATTAAATAATAAAATTAACTTTAAAAAAATTTATTTGGATTTAATATACATTAAAAAATATAAGAAATACATTTAATTTAAAAAAATTAAACATACATATATAAAAGGTAATATATATATATTTACTTTAAAACAAATAATAAACTATTAAGTTTTATTTATTTTTAAATTTTATAGATATATACAAATTTACAAACAAATATATATTATCTACTGGCGGTCGCCAGTAGATAGTTATAGTTAGGACCTATTATCCATAGGAAATCCGTAACATTCTATTTCCAATAACTTTGAGCGTCGTTTGACGAATCATCGCGAAATTTTCAAAACTAGTGGGGCGCTCCGGTCCGCTCCTGTCTTGAAAGTTTTGGGGTGATTCATCAAGCGGGGGCCGAGAAAAAAGGGGGGTCCCAAAACATGTTTTCTCCATGTTAATTCCCATAGGAAATTTTAGCCACGGCTACAGCCCGAACTGCTGAACGGAATTACACCAAATTTGGCAAAAAGGTAGCGCTTGGTTCAGAAAGCGACCTTTTTTTTAAATGGTGTAAATCCGTTCAGTAGTTGCTGAGAAAATCCAAAATAAAAGTTTCGATATCTATGGCCGCGGTGGATCCGCGCACCCTCCCGACCACGAGCTGCATGCTAATTGGCTGCCAACACTCCAAACCAGGAAGTGTTGGCAGCCATCTTGTTCCTCGGTAGAACCGAGGAACAAGAAAGCAGTAAAACAAGTGCGCAGAAACGCAAAAAGGGGGCAGGGTAGAAACACCCTGACCCCTAGGTCTGCTCAGGGGTCCCACAAGGACCCCCTGGGCAGAAAAGCATTTTTTTAAATCGGCGGGATGCGCTTAGGGTGCGCGGATCCCGCCGATTAAAAAAAAAACCCACAAGAAACAAGTGCGCAAAATGCACAAAGGGGGCAGGGTAGAAACACCCTGATCCCCTAGGTCTGCTCAGGGGGTCCTACAAGGACCCCCTGGGCAGAAAAACCCAAAAAAAAAAAAAAAAAAAGACTGGCATCGTGCCGGAGGCCCCGCCCCCTCCCTGCAGCAGTCTGCAAACGCGCCCCCTGGTGCGTTTTAAGAAGGGGAAGTAATTCTCCTTGAATACTGGGGGTCCCTGGGGGCCAACTAGCCCACCAGGAACCTCCGGTATCCGCCAGGGGCTGCGTTGCAGAGAGGTGTACAGAGGCCACGCCCCTTTTACACCTCTCTGCAACGCAGCTCTGTGGCGCTTTTTGGAGGTACATGGTGGGCTAGTTGGACTCCAGGGACCCTCAGTATTCAAGTGGACTTAATACCCCAACTTAAAACGCGCCACGGGCGCGTTTGCACAGTGGTGAAGGGAGGGCGTGGCTTCAGGTGACATGTGTGCAAACAGGCCCCGTGGCGCGTTTTAAGATGGGGAATTAAATCCTCTTCAATCCTGAGGGTCCCTGGGGCCAACTAGCCCACCAGGTACCTCCAGTAAGCGCCACGGAGCTGCGTTGCAGAGTGTTGTAAAAAGGGGCGTGGCCTCTGAACACCTCTCTGCAACGCAGCTCTCTGGCGCATACTGGAGGTATCTGGTGGGCCAGTTGGCCCCTAGGGACCCTCGGGATTGAGGAGGAATTAATTCTCCAACTTAAAACGCGCCACAGGGCGTGTTTGCAGACATGTCACTTTAGGCCCCACCCCTTCCTTCACCATTGTGCAAATATTCCTCTAAAATCAGCCGAACTACGAATTCCGATTTACTCACCTGTTATCAGGAGAGACCTCAGTGCTGCATCTTTGAGCCCAGTACTGATCCTGAAAAGTAATTTTAACCGTACTTACCAGTAACTTGAATTTCCTTCCATAGGCTAACATTGACTGGTTTCACTTGGAAATTCTTCTGTGTGGAGTTTTGGAACTTTATAATATTCCTCTAAAATCAGCCGAACTACGAATTCCGATTTACTCACCTGTTATCAGGAGAGAACCCAGTGCTGCATCTTTTAGCCCAGCACTGACCCTGAAAAGTAATTCTAACCGTACTTACCAGTAACTTGTATTTCCTTCCATTGGAATCCATTGTCTGGTTTTCAGCAGAAAAGTTTGTGTCGATTTTCACAAACTACAAATATTCCTTAAATATCGCCTGTATGACTTAAACGCATTCTTTCAACTGTTTACAGGAGATGCACCAGTGCTGGATCCAGGATCCACCACTGAGTAAGAAAAAGTAACAATAACACTACTTACCTGCTAAGTGAATTTCCTCCCATAGGATAACATTGGTGATTCTATGTGAAAAAGTTTCTAAGTGTCAACTTTTAAAATACAATAATATTCCTTAAAAATCACTACTGTAACCAAAACGCTTTTACTCAACTGTTTACAGGAGATGTCCCAGGACTGAATCTAGGATCCAATCCTGTGGTTAGAAAAGTAATCCATAAAGTAACTAATTGCATTTAACTAGAAATTCACATTGAGCTCAATGTTGTATTGTGTTTGAAATTGTGTTGCCCATTGCAACAACTGTAACTACTGTACTTAAAAGTCTATTGCCTATTTGCAAAGTATTTAAACTAAAGTAATTCATTCTGAGAAAGTATATTTTGTAATGTAATGTATAATGTAATTACAATGTAATTTAAAAAATAAAATATGTAAAAATAAATAGTTTAAAAAAATGTAGTAAATCAGAATCAAAAAAATAAATATAACAATTAATACATTTAAAAATTGTCATTTACAAAACCTTTGAAATTCACTGAAAAAAACCATAGGTTTCAGACATGTTATAGTTAGGAATTAGCATTTAAAAAACATTTGAAATTCACTGAAAAAACCATAGGTTTCAGGCACGTTATAGTTAGAAATTAGCATTTAAAAAACCTTACAAATTCACTGAAAAAACCATAGGTTTTAGGGACAGTTATAGTTAGTTGGACATTGCACTCGTACAAAACCGTGAAATTCCCCGTTATAGTTAGTTCAGCTAACTATAACTCGCGCCCGTAATGCACTGCTGATGACGTCACATATTACATCACTTATGACATGGTCAGTGACATCACTGATGACATCTCAAATGACATCACTGATGACATCACTGATGACATCATCCACGTGATAATCTGATGCACCTCCTCACACCCTAATATAACCTTTGATACACTCACTCTAAATTACAGACTGCCATTCGCAAAACCATAGACACTCCAACACCAATAACTATATACCCACTCACTGATTCTTAGGTCTACACACACATCCACTCACTCACCCGTATAGTCACTCATACTTACGGTCACTCAGTACAGGACTATCATATGCACTCATACTCCTATATAGACACTCAAACACCGCCACTCATCCATAGAGGTACTCACACACCTAGTCAGTCATGCAAATAATTAAACACACTGCCATTTACTCACCTATACAGTTATACACACACCAGCTCGCTTACTCATACAAATACTAGCACATTCGTACGCTCTTATACAATCACTGATACAAGCACACACTCATCCATACAGTCACTCTCACAATCACACACTCTCGCTTATAGCTATTTATATACTCCAACACACATATATACTGCCTTTCACATGTGTAGTTACTCACACATGTACCACTGGGACATACATTCACTCACTAACACACTCTTACACACACTTACCCACCCATACAGTCTATCACAGATGCACTCTTGAAACCATCCACCCAGTGAATCACCCACTCACACATCTATGCACAGAGTCGCACACACCCCACCCACACAAACACTCAGGCACCCATACAGATACTCAGACAACCAATCAATAACTCATATAGACACTCATGTAGCTATTCACAAACCCATGCAGCCACTTACACAGCAATAGACAGACGGATACAGACATTCACCCAGTTTAGTCACTAACCCATGCATTCAGTTAGATACGTTTAATCACTCACTTATAGAGTTAGTCACGCACCTACTAAATCATCCATACAGACACTTATACAACCACTCATTCTTCAATACGCCTTTCCCTATAAATATTAAAAATATTTACACTTTACAGAAACACACAGTCACTGGATGATGTCATCAGTGATGTCATTTGAGATGTCATCAGTGATGTCATCAGTGATGTCACTGACCATGTCACGAGTGATGTAATATGTGACGTCATCAGCAGTGCATTGCGGGGGCGCGAGTTATAGTTAGCTGAACTAACTATAACGGGGGAATTTCACGGTTTTGTACGAGTGCAATGTCCAACTAACTATAACTGTCCCTAAAACCTATGGTTTTTTCAGTGAATATATATATACATACACCTATAACATAACATCTAATAAATTAAAACATTAAAATATTTAATAGTCTTTCATTTCATTAAACTTTATTCGGTGTGTAGAAACAACCATACAAGTATACATAAAATACAGTACATCGCAAGTAGTTCATAACATAAAAACTCATAAAATTTCATTAAAAAGATAGTACAATTACATCAAATCATCAAGAATTCAGCGCTCCATGGGAAAAATTATGCTTTTACGTATATTAAGTGCATTTATAATAAAAAGCACCACGTTAAAACAGACCCTAGCATCGCTGAGCTCGGACAAAAATTTTGCTGCAGCAAGATGTGATCCACCACCAAATGCAAGCAAAAGTGGTTTAAGATAGTAAAGTCTAAAACCAGTATAAAATTTGCAAAACAACACAAAGTGCTCTGTTTACTTCGTCCATCGCATGGGCACGGAAACATGTCTGAGGGACAGGATTTCACTATGGGAAAAGCAACCAAGTGATGGACAATACCCAATCTTAGTCTAACTAGGACAAAACAATGCATGGGATTGTGTATATAGGTCAGATAATCCTGGCATCCCTCTACTTGGTTAAGCATTAGATAAAACATAACTGATGGTTTCTTATTCTCACTAACTAGCCGGGTTTCCCTCCTATTATTCATATAAGTTTCTCTGGTGGACAATTTACTAAGTGATAAAACTTGTGGGGGGTTAGTCTGGATTGACATATTAAACATTTTGCTATACACAGAATTAATATAGCTTAGCCAAGGGATCATCATGGCGTTGTCCAATTTAAGACAGTCTTGGATAATTGCTTTGGTAAAGCTGGTTTCATCTTTGGACCATATAGAATGCCAAAGCAATAGGGGCGTGATGCGACTACATCTGTGAGGTACTGTAGTCCGACTTCTCTGTGAATAATCTCAGATGAAGCCAAGGTAGGCAGACAAAGTAAGCGTTTAAGGAAACCATTTTCCTTAGTCTGCAAAACTTTACTATTAAAATAACCCCATACGCCAGCCCCATATGTTGCAATGGATAAAACCCTTGCCTTATAAATTTCAGTCATCTCCTTAACTGGTCTGGAGCCCAGCTTGGCAGAAAATCTAAAAATGCCATGTGTACTTCTTTCCATTTTACTCTTAACATTAATGATTTCACGAGTCCAAGAGCCATTACCAGAAAAGGTAATGCTCAAGTAACAAAACGAATCAACAGAAGCCACTGGTGATTTATCCAAAAGGAATGATCTACATTTTTTAACCCTGGACCCACATACCATTGTGTAAGTTTTACTTTTGTTAATGACCAGTTTCCGTGCAACAATAAAATCCCCAAAAGCATCCATTAGACGTTGCAACCCCAGAGGGGTCCTGGCCAGCAGGACCGCATCATCTGCGTACAGTAGTACCGGAATGGGGCGCCCATCCACTTGTGGGACATCAGCATGGACAGTTTGCAAAGTCTGATCCACCCCATTAATAAATAAATAAAATAAAATAGGGGCTAAAACACAACCTTGTCGAATGCCACGTTTAACTGCAAAATTATTACTGCATTCTCCCAGAGAACCATAATGTACATTGCTTACCAAGTTCTCATACAGTCTGGCCAGAAAGCTCACAATTGGTCTAGGGGCACCCATACCGAACAAGGTAGTCCAAAGAGTGGGGTGAGCTACTAGATCAAAAGCGCTGCTCTAGTCAGCGAAACAAAGATATAATCTTCCACCTTTGGCACGCGTATACTTGCCTATAAGACGGTCAAGATTCACGCATTGCTCGATAGTCCCTAGGCCTTTCCGGAAACCAAACTGCGCAGGTGAGAGAATTGAGCAGTCCCAAGCCCATTCTTCTAATCTTTTGAGTAATACCCTGCTCATCACTTTAACAGACGAGTTTAACAATGAAATTGGTCTGTAATTTTTGGGGTCTGATTTATTGCCCTTCTTGTGAATAGGAACTATGGGGCTGATAACGATGGCGGGCGGACTTGGTCTGCCCGCCACCGTAGCGGTGATTGGGACCGCCCGCCAGACATGCGGCGGTCCCACCACTGCAATTAGGATGCGCCCGCCATACTGGTGGGCGCATCCTGGGCTTTCAACATTGCGGACGGTGCTGCTGGCTGCAGCACCGTCCGAAATGTTGAAAGTGCTTGCACCGCATTTCCCTGCACCGCGTGGCAGGCACCACGCGGTGCCTGCCACTTGGTGCATGGAAATGCAGGGGGGTACCATGGGTACCCCCCGGTGCAGCGAAACCCCCACCCCCAAACCCAAACCCAAACCCCGCCAGCCTTTCCATGGAGGCATCGCCGCCATGGAAAGCTGCCTGGCCACACACATCCTAATATGGCGGACGGTACCTGCTAGGCACCGCCACCATATTAGTGGCCCTGTTCCGCCCGCCAGGCAATCGGTGCGATTGCCACCGGAGGAAAAGCGGCGGACGGACTTTGCGTCCGCTGCGATACCCACCGCCATCCTAATATGGCGGTGGGTAATTCTTAATGTGATGGCGGAACGATCGCCACCGCCGGCCCGGCGGTGCGATCGTTCCACCATCGTAATGAGCCCCTATGATAGATGCACCCCAAGTAAGAGGAGGTGTTGATTCTACAGCCATGTTAAAAACTCTAGTTAAAGTTGGCGCCCATAAACTAACATTTTGCTTAAAAACATCCACTGGTACCCCATCCGGGCCCGGTGCTTTCCCCCCTTTGCTTTCATTCAGTGCCCAAACCACTTCCTGTAAGGTAATATCCAGAGGTAAAGATGGATCTATCAACTGGCCCCTTTTTAGAGTGGGCACTGGTCCTGCTACAGGGGGATTAAAGATACCAGTGGAGTGCGCCACCCATGCCTCGCAGGTGTCATGCGACAGTAAGTCAGGAAGGAAGTAACTTATTATCCCTTGTCTCCGCCGCTTGAGTCAGGTGTCATGCGACAGTAAGTCAGGAAGGAAGTAACTTATTATCCCTTGTCTCCGCCGCTTGAGTCAGTTTTGACGAGGCTATTTCCTGCAATTCTTTTTTCCTTGCTAGAAGTGTACCTCTCTTTGTTTAAATCTAAGAGATTTAACCAGTAGGCTATCTCTAGGTTGTTTACTAAGGGCCTGCTTCAAATCCCTGGTAATGATGGTGCATGCATGGTCAAACCAGCCTTTACATTTAGTAGACCCTGTTTTTATTGGGCGGGTTAGGAGGGTATCCATTAAGGTAGTAATACCAATAAAATTGTCAAGAATCTGATTGGGAGTAGCCACCTCATCTAGGCAATTCATAATAAAATTAAAACCTTTAGTGCAAATATCATACAAGAATTTTGTCTGGTCCACTCCATTCCACTTAATACGCGTCCCATTGGGCCTGGTTGGTACAATATCAGTAACACACCTAGAAGTTATCATACTATGCCTGCCCCAAAAAAAGACAGACAGGATTATGCAGTTGTGGTCGCTGAGACCCGGGGAAACTACCCGTGGTGAGGTGCACCACCCGCATGCATTAGCAGATATTAAAATGTGGTCAATAACTGTCGCTGAGTTCCTCCCTATAAACGTTGGAATTAAATTCCCCTTACTGTCGCGGGCACCTTCTAATAATTTTAAATCAAACTTGAATATCATAGAATTCAATCGTTTCCCATAATCATTGTGGGGGAAATGTAAATAGTCGTTCCCTAACTCATCAGACACCCCACATACCCGAGTAGTGGAAAGTGGGCATGTATGAATATTAAAATCTCCGACCCATATCAATATAAAACTACTAGCGATGGGTTTTAGTAAGGTCTCCAGTCCACAGTCAAGAGCTAATGCCACCTTGCCCCGAGTATTGTCGAAGACATTATTATAAAAATTAACCAAAATAATATCCCGGCCATTCCTAAAGGTTAACCAAAAAATTAAAGAGTGGGAATCAATAGTTATCTGCCTCTTGAGCCTTACTGGGAGTTTATTTGATATGAGGACCATAAGTCCCCCTTTTGCTTTTCCCACTGACGATGGCACAGCCTCCAGCCAATATGACATGAAGCCCTCGAAATGGATAGGCTCAGTACTCCATGTTTCTTGGATACATAATATATCCAAGCCATTGATAAACTCCGCCCATACTGGATTACCCTGTTTTTTCGCCAGCCCCCCTACATTCCAGGTCACAATTCTGTAGCCTCCATCTTTGCCAAAGTCACTACAATAAAAAAGTGGTTGATTGTTCATAGCAGATTTAATATGAATAGGGGTTGCTTCATTTCCATGTAGCAATGGAGTGGTTGCAGGGATATTAATACTACCTCTGCCATTACTCTGTCCAATCCCACTAGATTGTAGTGAATTAGATCTAGTGGGTATCACATACATAGGAGCCACTGTATTACATGAGATGGGAAAAATAGCGGTTGTCATGTATGTGGAATCCACCATATTATTACAAGGAATGGGAGAGGTAGCTAATTCATAAGATTGATTTCCTGCAGCAAGTCAGTCGATATCCTGGATGTCACCCAATACCTCAAATCTATTAGATACCAACAGGGGTTGGGACGAAGGATGTACTAATGCAAGGTTATTGCCTATTGGATTACTTCTACTCATCTCAGGGGCGGGGGACCTAAGATGCCTGTAGAAATAGCCCAAAGGCTGCAACAACATGTTGAATTCAGGGTTGAAGTTGTGCACCCAGCTCGTAAGGACACCCTTAGTGCATCTGGGATCCCTAAAATTAATTATAATACAGTCCCTCGCATAGTTTGCCTCAGGGGGCCTATCCAATGCACTCTCCTGACAAGCAAGATATCATTAGCATTCCTGGCTGGGAAATAGGAATACCTTTTAAGCCAGTGAATCACTCTATTCTTCAGGGAGTCGTGAGTTTCTGTTTGACCTTGGCGTAAGGGAGGAACATTAACTATAACTGCCACATAGGGTACACACTCAGGTGGTAAGTGAATAGTGGTGCTGGTTGCCCTTGAGTTGATATTGCTGGCCTCTCCTGCCAGCGGGGCTCGTATATTATCACCATATATTATGTTGTTTGTATTCCCGTGAGGGACCTGCAGCATATTTGATCTAGGATTCACTGGTTGCGTATGATCCCTGGGAATACCACCAGATATAGCTCCTGTATCCTTTGGCATAATACTTGAATATGTGGGATTAACCTTTGGAGCGAGTGTTGGTGTACATACAGTAAATACAGGTTCCCTAATATGACCCTCTTTAGGTTTTCCTATCGGGGGTATATGGTGGTGTGGCCCAATCTTGGATACTTCAACTGCCAGGGCCTCTAATTTCTCTACGACTGGAGCCAATAGAGCTTCTAATCTGGAAGTAATCCCAGCCAATAGCGATGCCCATTGACTTCCTCCGAAATCTCCTGGGGTACACCCAATAGTCTTTAAACTTAAATTTTGCACTCCATTGAGTGCAACAGTAGGGAAAGTGTTGGATAGCGGAAGGGTAAAAATAACTATTCCCACTCCAGTGAGTGCAACAGTAGGGAAAATGTTGGATAGCAAAGGGGTAAAAAATACTATTCCCACTCCAGTGAGTGCAACAGTAGAGAAAGTGTTGGATAGCGGAGGGGTAAAAATTATTATTCACACTCTGGTGAGTGCAACAGTAGGGAAAGTGTTGGATAGGGGAGGGGTAAAAATTATTATTCCCACTCCAGTGAGTGCAACAGTACAGAAAGTGTTGGATAGAGGAGGGGTAAAAATTACTATTCCCACTCCAGTGAGTGCAACAGTAGGGAAAGTGTTGTATAGCGGAGGGGTAAAAATTACTATTCCCACTCCAGTTAGTGCAACAGTAGAGAAAGTGATGGATAGCGGAGGGGTAAAAATTACTATTCCCACTCCAGTGAGTTCAGCAGTAGGGAAAGTGTTGGATAGCGGAGGGGTAAAACTTACTATTCCCACTCCAGTGAGTGCAACAGTAGGGAAAGTGTTGGATAGCGGAGGGGTAAAAATTACTATTCCCACTCCAGTGAATGCCACAGTAGGGAAAGTGTTGGATAGCGGAGAGGTAAAAATCACTATTCCCACTCCAGTGAGTGTAACAGTAGGGAAAGTGTTGGATAGCAGAGGGGTAAACATTAATATTCCCATTGGAGTCAGTTCAAAATTAAAAACAGACAAAATATTAACTACAACACAAAAGATTTTTGAAAACATATAAAAATATTAACAAATACCTAGAAAGATTTTTTTTTTTAATTTAGAAAGAATTTACAAACAAATAACTATTTTTAATAGAAAATATTTATAATCAAAAACATTAATTATTACATAAATGTAATCTTTTTTATTTCCTACCCTATAACACCACCCAATTCACAACACACATCTAAATTTAAAAAATGTACCTCCATAATTAACATAATTAATTATCAATTAAGGAAATATAATTAATTAAAAAACAAATCAAAACAGATAAAAATTAATTTACTCCCCAAACATTACCCCTATAAAACCGAAACCCACACACAAAATAAAAATAAACAATTACCATAAATATTTATGAATTGATGAATTAATATTAATGATAAACTAATTATTAATTAATTAAACATAAATGACTTTCCACCCTCTACCCCAATAAACACCACAACCCACACCTAAAAATCATTACACAATTTCCATAACTAATTTAACATTAATAAATTAATATCAATTAACAACTTATTAATTAATTTAAAAGATATTACTTCCCACCCTTTACCACTATAAACCCCACAGCTCACATCTAAAATTAATTACACAATTGCCATATTTAAATTTTAATTAATTAATTAGCAAATAATTATTAATTAATTATAAATAAATTACTTCCCACCCTATTCCCCTATAAACCCCACCACCCATTCCTAAAAAAATAACACAATTAACATAATTAATTACCAATTAATTAATTATTAATAATTAACAAGCAATTAATAAATTAATTACCACAATTAACACTATAAAATATAAATGAAATAAATATTAATAAATAAAAAATATTAATAAATTTATTATCATTAAATTACTTCCCACCCTATTCCCCTATAAACCCACAACCCACTCCTAAAAAAATGACACAATTAACATAATTACCAATTAATTAATTAATAATAATTAACAACCAATTAATACATCATTAATAATAAATTAATTCTATTCCCCCATAAACCCACAACCCGCTACAGAACTAAACAACGCAAAATTTAATTAAAATAAAATTAATAACTACTAAAAATTTAACACGTATATTAAAAAACAAAAGCAATACTTATACAAAAAAATCGTTCACATACTTTTAAAATACATACTAAAATACATAACACTAATTAAAACATCAATATTTTAAACAACTATTTTTGCAAACGATATTAATGACCGATATTTTCAAAAACGATATTTCTTACCCCCAAGTCGATATTCTTGACTACGATATTCTTGCTGTCGATATTTCTGCATCACGATATTTCCAACTCAATATTTGTGTATGTCGACATTTAAAACTCGATATTCTGTCTGTGCACCCTTGACAGGGTGTGCAGGTCACCAGATGGGTTCGCTTGTTTAGGGCAGCTTTCTCCCTGGCATTGTATGGGGGATTAAGGGTGAGGAAGCTGGTAGCGAAGAAAAAAAAGGACATGAAAGGTGGCCTGCATCTAGTGGCTATTCAATGGCGAAATGGCTCCCTGGCAGTCACCATTACCCAATCCAAGACTGACCAAATTGGTAGGGGGGGATCACATACTGCTTCACCGGGCCCCAGGGAATGTCTGCTGCCCGCTGGGGAATCTGGAAGCCTTTATGGCCCACCGGGTACAAGGGACGGTAGGCCACCTGTTTGTACACAAGGATGGAACGCCACTCACAAGGATTCAATTTGTGAAGGTGCTCAGCAGTGCCCTGGTGTCAGCAGGTTTGGACCCTGCAGATTATAGCTTCCATTAATTTCAGATTGACACAGCTACTGCTGCGGCAAGCATGAGGCTGGCAGTTCAAAGGATAGGCAGGTGGAAGTCTGTTTGCTACAAGCGCTATATGAGGTTAATCATGTTGTAAATGTACATGTGTAACTTTTCCATCCTTTACTGTATTCTCCTGACAACGCAGGTGGAGGACATGGTGAGGGGATGTGGCCACTGGATACTTCATTGCCTCCTGTCACTGCGGGAGCAAGGCATGTCACAGATGTGCTGGTGTTGGGCCACTTCTACATGAGGTGCGCAAAGGTCTTTTATTCCGCAGGTGATTACGCGTTGCGTGCAAGGGAGGCTGGATATCAGCTGACTTTCCGCAGAACAAGGGGGGGCTATGCTTGGCTCAGTGGACAACTGAATTGGACAGAATGTTGCCCAAGAGGCTTCCACTTCCAGAGATTATAATCGTGCCTCTAGGAGGCAATGACCTGACAGAGCTAGAGCAGAAAGACTTATATGAACTGATTGTTTCAGAAATGTGTTGGCTTTCAAAGATGTTCCCGGAGGCTATAATTGCCGTGGTCCAATATTGTCCTGAGGTTGAGGTGGAGAGGTGGTAAGTCAGTCAGGACTCTCAACGAGTCAGTGAAACTGTTGAACCGAAACATGGGAAAGTTGTTTAGGACAGCCTGTTTGTCAGCCATACCTCATGGGTGCATCAAGGGTGAGAGTTTATTCTTGCAGGGTGGAGTTCACTTGTCGGAACAAGGTGATGCAGTGTTTCTTGATAATTTGCAGGGCTGGCTGAACTAACGTGCACAGTGCGTGGGGATGGGTGCCAGAGAGTAGGTGAACTATGCTTGCCTGTGGCAGGTGAGGTAATGATTGGTGGGGACACTTCGGGGCCCCTTACGGCATCCTTTTATACCAAATTAACATTGGCATCAGTGGACCCTCCAAAGGGTGCTGGCAGCAAGTCGAATGGAGGTGGGGGGGTACGGGGTGATTGCTGACACGTGGTCCTTACCTATCAACCACCCACACAGGCGCAGTTGGCACAAGCTAACACAGGTCCTTGGGAGACAAGGAACTTGGGTCTAGGTCGTGCCCACGGTAGGTATCCTAAAGGCAGTTGGCCCCCCTGCACAAGAGCTCCCGAGGCGGGAAAGCTCCAGGTATGGGAGATGGAAGGTGGGGCTGTCCCAGAAGGAGTGACCGATCCTATGGACAGAGGGGGTGCAAGTGATAGGGTCACAGTGCCAATCATGATCTGGGAACAGTTATGTTTTTTTGTTGGTTGCACCGGATTGGACTAGTTATGGTTAGGTGATTTCCATGTACTAGAGTCTCTGTTAAGGCTAGCACTCACTTGTAGACAAGATATATAAAATGTGGTTACTGTGCAAATTATGATGGCAAAAATGTTTTATGTGTGTGCAAATATAAATACGGCCGGGTGTCTTACGAGCGCCTAACCCAAAGAAATGGTCTTGGGCATTGTCATTGAGTTTGTGAATAATGGTAAGTACCCTATGGGACATCGGCAACTCCCATACCATAAATGTTCCTTAAGTTAGTAAGGGCTGGGACATGACAGACTGGCAATAAAATGAAGATTTCAAAACACAGTAGTTCAAGAAAGTCTTTCTGGGGACGGGTCCACTGTGCAACACTGATTCAAAGTGAAAAACTGTAGACATTAATTGGGTAAACTATTGAGGCAGTAGCAGGGGTGTAGCCAACCCCAATCATTCCATCTTTGCAGGTAGCATTTTGCAAGTAATGCAGTAATGCAATGGACCCTCTGCCCCAAATGCAGGGAATTTTTCCTCATTGGAGGCTCATTTGAAGCTTTATGCTGTGGTTGTCCAGGGATGTCTACTGAGCAAATGATGACCTGAATCTACTGAACATCAACATCGGATGCTTTTTAGGATCTTTTTATGGGCATTGGACTAACTCATGTGAAGTCCCATAAGCTATTATCACACTATCATTACCAGCATTACTGCTTTTGAGAAGAGCTGTAAGGGCTGTTGATAATGCAGGTTAAAAGATAAACTGAAAACCAGTCTCTTTTCAGTTCAGGAAAGGGTTGCATGGAGCAATTATACAAAGTTCCATTTTGCTTTTCACATCAGTTTACAAGAGGTGGCAGAGTAATGTGGAATTACCAAGCCCTATATAAGATGACGTGCTGAAGGATTACTCATCGATCAATTGCATTTTATTTAAAGGAAAATATCATTTCCATGCTAGGGAAAATTGAATACCACACAACACATTCAAGATTAATGTAAAAACGACACACAATAAAACTGAGACAAGAAGCGTCAACGAACGAATCAGTGAAGAGCCTAGAAGAATATCGCGCTCAAATTGCAGAAATATCAAAGTGGAGTTTATTGCGGGTGAGAAGATAGTTGTTAATTCTGGGAGCGGTTTCAAAGAAGCCCCACCTCCCAATTGTTAGCATTTGCTATGGGGGTTGAGCAGACACTGCCCCCAAAAACTACATGAAGCATTAACCGCTCCAACAAGGAGGTCAATGTTCTAATCTATCACTGTTTCTTTCAGCTTTAGAGCCAACATTTTTATTGATTGGTAAATGTCCAAACCCATCTCTGAGTAACCTGTCCCGGTGTCGATTTAGCATAGTATCCAGAGTTGATTTAGCGTAGACCAGGGGCGGCTGGTGACATTTGAAAGTGGTTGGGCGTAACATTATTGTCGTGCTGCACTGCGGCGAGCGAGCGCAGCGAGCGAGCTCGAACAACCTACGGGGTTTTTGGGGGGGTTCCCCCCAACAAAAATTTGAAAAAAGAGTGGACAAACGGTGCATTTTTAAGCAAATTTGAGGAAGCAGGAAGGTTAATAAAGCAATTAGTGCTGGGCCTAATAAACATAGATCGGTCACTGCACCTCCCCTCCCCTCACTTCACAAAGCTTTGCTCTTGTACCTTCACCCAGCTCCACAGAGACCCATGCTCACTCACAGGTGTACACACACTTCTCTACTAGGGATTGCCAAGTAGACAGACAAATACACAACTAACAAGCAGACACATCTCAGTCTTGAAACTGTAAAGCAGAGACACCCAAACGGATCTTAGATTAGGAATTATAATGCAGATAGTCAGACACTCAGCCTCCTCCCCTTTCCATCTCAAATGTTCAAGCTTGTACCTCTGAAACACCACGCTGCATTCTAAAAGCCAGGAAGTAGTTAGGGGTATTAAAATATGTTTAAATAAATACAATCATTACTTTTCCATCAACATATTGCACGTTTTATAAAATGGTGCACTGTTAAAACAGTCAATACAGGTACAACCCATTAAGTCTGCCTATTTCCTGCCCATTCTCTGCTACAGGGTTATACCAAATCACTTCACAAACACTGGCAAATATGAAACATTATGCGATTGTACATGACAAGTCTTTCACCTAATTTTGACTCAATTTACACGGCCAGTAAGGGATTGGGACCGATTTCCCCCTACTACGCACTTTGAACAACATAGTAACACCAGTACTCTCATCAAAAGGATTATATCCTTGGCATGTTGTGCCCAGAGTCTTTCATATGAAAGAGTGTGGTTGCAAATAAGTAGAATAAATGTGGAACCTGTAGTGTGAAAATAAACACACCAGTACACACCTAGTAATTTATTGCCACAACGTAATATATGCAGTTTAATGGAAGTCAGTTTAAAAAATAGCTAAAGTTCATATTGTTCAGTAACATTTTGGTAAATGCCCCTTATTATTCTGAACTATAGACGTGCAAACAGTCAATGATTGTTCATTTCAGAGAAAAAGTTAGAAGAACAGAAAAGCTGGTTGTATCTTTCAATGTTCAAACAGCAGCTTTAATTCTGCTCCATGGTCTGCCTTTCAAGCTGTCTGCTGGTGCTGGCAGGAGGCACTGTGGCATGAGAATTGAAGTGTTATAAGTTATTTCAGTTGGGTATCTACATCCTTTCCTTGTAACAGGTGACTAGAGATGTCACAAACAGACTAATAGAACATTGGGCAGCTTTTTATAGAGGGGTTGAAGGCTTCCATCTCTTATATTGAGATTTCAGAGAAACTAAAATGCACAGTGGCCAAAGGAATGGTTTATTACTGTGCATACTGCAGGTATATGCGAATCATTTCAGAAGGGAACAGAAAAAGACTCTACATTGCTTCTGAAACACTGAACAGCAATAATTGGAAAATATAAAGCCTTCAAAATGATGATTAGCAGCTGCTGCCTCTACTGTGAGAGGGAATGAGTTTGTAGTTACATAACTTGCCTCTCTCCTCGGAAAGGAAGGACAAGCAGCTCTTGAATCGCCATTCACCAGTGTACTTGTTACAGTTCACAAAATGTGAAACCACTGTCAAAATGGTAAAACTGAACATTTTGGTATTCAGATGGTGAAATGACTTATTGATCGCTTGTGCAGAATTGATCAAATATTTCTAGAAGCAGTTAAGTGCTCTGCATGAAATGTGGTTCTGGTCGTGTTCCACTGTGCAGATTGCAGGGATCCACAACTTTAGTAGTGTTCACTAATTGGCACCGTGAGCAGTTATCTAGACAGAATGGAAAGAAATGAATAGGGATGCAGCTGAACCACCCTCTTCAGTCTTGGAGGGGGTACTCCAGTTTGGGGTTGATACACAGCTAATTAGCAGGGCAGTGTTTGTTGGAAATTCTTGTGCTTTCGATTTCCATACGGTGGCTAATGTGTAGATAAATGCATGACTTTATTCCCAGGAGCTGATAAAGTAGCTTTATATGAACACTTCATTCCCTGCACCCAGAGGTATTTAAAAAGGAGAGACCTAAATTGTTCATGTTTGTTTTTCAGATTTATTATTTTCACTTTCACATGCATCATTCGAAAGTTTAGCAACATCTATGTTAAAGTTATAAATTAAACCTATCTTAAAATCAAATATTAATATGCAGCAGAACTTTAACTCTGATGATACCACACATTAAAAATGCGAGTTGGTTACCAAAGGACATGGTGTTTGAATTTAGTGAATAGGACGCTTGTGCTTCAGTGTGAGATTCTGCATCACTGTGACAAGGAATAATAACAAAAATAAATATAGTCGAGTACACACAAATTCCAATAGGCCACTGTACAATGTATCAGGAGAAGCAAGGAGGAAGGATTCCATCATGCAGTGAGCACAACATAATGGGAGACTCAGTGGTACGTTGGGTACCAAATTAGTGAGTTCTATTCTCTGAACTGCAGTCTAGAAACCTGATCTTTATTAGATGGACTCTCATTAAAGCAGGCATACAGTTGTTTTACTATCTGGAATACCAACCAGCGCGGCAAGGTGGGTTTACCAGTGTAGGTTTGCTGAAAGAGTACAGCACCATCTCAACAAGTCTGACAGCCAATCCTATTGGTGCTAGGAAATGTGGACACTTCACAATCTGAACCAGCAACCAATGTACCCCAGCCAAAGCATACAAGCTACAAACAATGGCCAACCTGCAGCATGCATTAGTAAAGAATTAACATGTAATATCAAAATAAAGCCAACTTTAAAAACAGAGCGAATGACGAGTCCATCTCTCATTTTCACATGTAAAGTCAAGCGGCTGCAGCAGACACAAGCAAAGAGTTTTAGCTGATTGGGTGTGTGAGGATACAGAAAGAACGGGGCAAGGGGCTTGGTGCGGGCAGTGGCACTGGGCCTGATGCTACAGCGATGCAAGCGGCCTACAACAGTCAGGAGGAGCTTCGGGCAGGAGCTGTAAGAAACAGGAACAAGGGAGGCAAGAAGTAGGGTGGTACTGGGCAGCAGGCCCTTGGCATGCGGATGCAGCCAGTAGGGTGACTGATTGGAGCATCCCCTGCAGAAGAAGACACGGGGACTGGGTCAACCATAGGCTTGTGGTGCTACACGCAGGAAGCAAACTATCAGCATTGGGGCAGGGGGGCAGCTGGCAGCATGCTGGGCAACGGCAGGCACGAAGATATGGGACACCGGCAGGAAATTGTCCCAGAATAGCGACATGCAGGGGGTCTGGAGATGCAGGGGGTCTGGAGCCACAGTGGGGCTGGAGCTGCAGGGGCATATAAGGCTGCTGCAGGACAGGCAAAGAGCAGCAGGAGGGGATATGGCTGCAGCAGACGCTGAGCGGTTAGGGATGCAACAATGACAGAGCCAATAAAAACTGCAAAAGGAAGCATTAGATCACGTCACCAAAGGTGGCATAAGCACGAGTAAGGGAAAGGGCACTGGGCTGCAGGTGCATGCTTATCTGTGCCTGTCCGTGCAGCAGGCACACGATTCTCACTACGCTGAACATTGGCCTATGTGCACATGACACCGAACTCTTTTAAACGTGAAAAAGAGCCCTGATGCACATGCACAATACAATTCATCTGTGCCCGGCGCCCAGCACTAACTCGGCTTCCCACTGACATGAGGGTCTGTCCCAACTCCAGCTTTAAGTGTGACGTTCTTCCCAACGCGTGGGCCTGATCCACAAAGCACAGAGCTCACCTCAGCTACACAGAGGTGTGCACAATGTTCACGGAAATGCCTGACTTGATTAACTGTTATAATCTGAACCCCTCTCAACAATGTAATGGTTCTGAGAGCCTTCATCCCCAGGGAAGAGACTCCTCACAGACTACTAGGATAGTCATCGGTTTACAGGCCCGCCTCAGAGGTCTCTATGGGACCAACAGGTGACCCGCTGAGCCCCAGCATAGCTAACTCCGCCTTTCATCATTCTTATGTTGATTAAATATCTACAACTGCGTAGAGTGATAATAATAACACCCATTCAAAAGTTAACATGTATTCTAGGTATAGAATAATTGACTGTACCGCTGGGCAATAACGAAGTTAATCATCCTGCCCCGTGATATCAGGTCCGATATGCAAAGGAGGGCCCATTTTGAGGGTATTTTAAAGCTATTATTATTACGTATTATTTGTAAAGAGCAGCTGACACCCAGAGGTCTTGGCACTAAGGCGCTATAAAGAAAGCCTGGTGACAGACACGAATGGAAGTTTAGCGAAACAGAAAAGTTTTCAGAGAATGCAGACCCAAATGCGCCCGAACAGCAGGAAAAGTTAAAAAAACGGGCCGGTTTGTTTATTTTCGCTCAAGTTCTTCAGCACTCTTAAATACAATTTACGGTTTCAATTTGTACTTACACTTTCCTCAGGGCATAGGACGGGGTGAGCCAGTATGGAGTGACAGCAGGAGCCGCTTCCCCTCAGAGAGCTGCTAATGTGGCCATAGGGGCTTATGGCACCAGGTCGCCTCCGGCTGGCGCTGGCTTCCAAGATATGGCGAGAACTACAGAGGACCCGGGAGCTGCCAGCCACAGCATGCTACCTTTGCGGACCTATTACCACAGCCACTGCAAGCCCGAGGCATTGGGAGGCCCAATTATGCGGCACGGATGACAACATGTGTGGCAATAAGGGCGAATTATGCAGCATAACATGGTGCAACCTTCAGCAATTCTATTTCATCATTTTGTCATTTTAACAACTATTAGTGAAAATTCAGTGGCGGCTCGCATACTCGGGGGAGAGTCGTGCGGGGGAGCTTAAAATAAAATGACGGAGATTAAAATAAAGCAAACTTACCTGTCCGGGTGACCTTGGCCGGGGTCCCACGTTGGGGGCTGCTTGGCGCCTTCTGTTCTGCTCTGTCCTGTCCTGGGCTGGTCCCGCTCCCGCGCCTTCTGAACAACAGCCCTCAGGCTGCGTGGTGTCTCAGGCTGCCAATCCAGACGCTGCATTAGCAGCGCCAGGATTGGCTAGGGCACGGAGATGCCCCGCCCATTAGAGACCGGGGGTTGCTGCATGAAGCAACCCTCGGCCTCTCGGGTCCCGACTCCCCCCTCACTCTCCTGGTCGCTGGTCCTTAGGAGGTGGCTGTAGTGCGCATGTTCAGGCTGTTCATAAAAATGACCAGCCCAAAATCGAGCATGCGCACTATTGCAGCTGCGCTTTAGTAAGCGCTGCTGTCAGTCACCCTCCTTGCTGCCGCAGCCAGCCCCGCCCCCTCCCCCCCTTCAGCGCCGATTGAATGCCTGCCTGAGCGGAGCGAGTACTTGTCTTTAAAGTTTGCTATTTTGCTTGCGTGCCGTGCGGTGCGACTTGGGGCCATGTGGCCAGGTGGGGCAACGCCCCAGCGCCCCAATGGACGCAGCGCCCCTGGCGTAGACAGCAGTAAGTTTTAGAATTAAATCGATTTTTATTGGCAGAACTCACATCATGAAAACAGCGCCACATTGCCTACAACCCAATGGGCCGGCTGCGTTGTTGGAAAGGCAAGAAACAGGGCACATGAAACCAACGTGAAACAGGCAGGAGTTAACACAGCATGCCGCCTACAACCTGAACCGGGCTGGCTGCGTTTGAAAATGAGTGGCAGTGGACAAACTCAGCACTATAAGAAGGGAGCAACAGATGAATCTTATCCAACATACACTGATATCTGATTATGCACCCATGACACTCCAAAGTCCCCTTCGGGCGAGTGCGTCTGCTTTTTGAAAACCAAAGAATAAAAAGAAAAAGAACATCCCCAAAACCTACCCAGTAGATCCCTTCACCCACCCCCGCCCCCCACCCCTCCTCTCCCTCGGTGAGCCAGAAGTATAGGCAAAAGATCGTATGTGTTCTACGGGTAAGTGGCCAGGTCCCAGGGTAACAAGTGAGGTCTACCGTGATCCCCTCTGCTAGCCTCCCTCCCCACCCTCAGGAATCAGTTTCAAAAGCCTTAAATAGGCAGGGCATGATAGCTCTCGGAACTCCGAGGATAGGATGGAGATGAAGGGGGCCCAGATCTTGGCATAGTCGGACTTGTCCCCGAGAGTAGCCATAGACAAGCGCTCCATACCCAGAAGGGACCACAATTGATGCACCCATTGGAAGTGGTCGGGGACCCTGTCCGTCTTCCAGCCTGCTAGAAGGACCCGATGCGCAGCGTTCAAGGCCAGGGCAATCTGCCTACCCCTGATCGAGCGCAGGGGGAAGGTCAATACATTGGGTAGCCCTAAGATAGTGTAGGCGGGGAATTTTGGAATGGCAGTGTCAAAGGCTCTGTCAATTTTATCGAGAATTTTCTCCCAATACCGCGTAAGCTTTGGGCAATTCCACAGCAAATCCAAGAGGGTGCCAGGGCTCCCACACCCCCGCCAGCAAAGGCCATCGCACTGCGAGTTCCACTTAGTTAGGCGGGCCGGAGTATAGTACCAGTAGGATACAATCTTAAATGCGGTCTCTGTATGTCCCATAGAGTATGCGAAGTGGTGTGACCTATAAAAAATATCCTCCCATTCCTTATCAGAAAGGGAACACCCTAATTCAGCCTCCCACTGCTTCTGCCCTGCCGAGCGAGCCCCCTGAGCACCTTTTGTGAGGAAGGTATACAGTTCAGAGATAAGTTTGCGATCATCTTTCTTCAGGACGAGCCACTTTTCTAACGGAAGGAACGGTCTATTGACCAGAGGGCGGACCAGGGGACAGGATGTCCAATGCAGCAGTATGTATAGAGAAAGAGGTCTGAATCCGCGAGGCCGTAGCCCTCTCGAAGCTCCTTAAAGGGAATGCGACCCTGGTGGTCAAAGAGATGCCCTAGGCGCTTGCACCCGCCTTCTACCCACCGTGTGCCAACCCCTTTACCCATCCCGGGAGGGAAATCGGGATTTGAAAAAATTGGGGGCATGGGGGAGAGAAACGTGGTGCGATTAGCCCATTTAGACACTCTATCCCAGACCATCATAGTTGGGCGGGTGACTGGCGAGGAATAGAGTCCTCAGGCGCGCGCTGATCGAGGCAGCACGACCTCTCTCCATATATGCCGACCAGCCACCGTCTGTTCCATAAACACCCAGTGCTTTCCCGTCATGGATGGTTCCATTCCACAAGGTAACGCAGTAGCGAGGCCTGATAATAGCGGGTGAAGTTGGGCACGGCCAGACCCCCCTCCTTAGGTCGTCATAGCAGCGATTTCTGCAGTCTGGGCGTGATCGGGCCCTAAATGAAACGTTCCACTTCCGTTTGGATGTGCATGAGCATTTTCGGCAGGGGCGCTAAAGGGAGAGTTTGAAAGAGATAGAGGGCCCGGGGCAAAACATTCATTTTTGCCGCTGCCAATCTCCCAAGCCAGGACAAAGGTAGGCGCCGCCATTGGGCGAGGTCTTTCCGGATACGTGAGAGGAGAGTGGCATAGTTCGACTCCGCCGTCTTGGCCAGACTACCATCCATGAAGAACCAACCCCAAGTATGAGATGCCCTCCGACACCCAATCAAAGTCGAATCGGGCCCACAATGCATCCACAGTAGTGTGCTTCGTGGTAAGGTTCAAAACTTGTGATTTCTGCAAGTTCATTTTAAAGCCAGAGACCAGACCGAAAGCTTGCAGTGCTGATACTGTGGCCGGCATAGAGGTCAGGGGGTGAGCCATCGAGAATATGACGTCATCCGCGTAAAGGCTAATTAGGTGGTGGTCAGCCCCAAAAGGGACACCCTTCGCCTGTGGATTATCCCGGAGTCGCTGGGCAAAGGGCTCCATATATAAGGCGAAAAGCAGTGGGGAGAGAGGACACCTCTGCCTGGTGCCCCTCTCCACCACGAAGTCCCCAGAAAGCAGGCCATTGACCCTAACTGCTGCGGTGGGGGCGCTGTATATACTAGCCACCCATTTGCGGAACTTGGGCCCTACCCCGAAGCGCTCCAAGGTAGCAAACAAATACGGCCAGTGCACCCGGTCAAAGGCCTTCTCCGCATCCACTGCCAGCAGCAGAGCTTCTGCCTTTGACCTGTGCACTTTGTCGATCAGATGACATAGCCGTTTGGTGTTGTCCCCACATTGTCGGCTCGGTATGAAGCCCGATTGGTCTGGGTCAATTAAGCCAGGCATGAGAGAGTTGAGTCTATAAGCCTGGATGCTCGAGAATAACTTTGTGTCTATGTTCAGCAGGGAGATCGGCCGGTAGGAGCCACAGGACAATGGATCCTTCCCTGGTTTAGGGATGACAGAGATCGTCACCTGGAGCATAGAGGCCGTGAGGGTGCCGGTGTCAGCAAATGAATTAAATAATCGGGTGAGTAGTGGGGCAAGTTCCATACAATAAGTCTTATAAAAGAGGGCGCAGAACACATCAGGGCCTGGCGCCTTCAGGGGTTTCAGACGAGCAATGGCAGAGACCACCTCCTCAATCCGAATGGGAGCCTCCAACCCATCCGCTTCGGGGGCCGGAAGAGGAGTAACCGCTGCGCCCTGCAGATATTCGTGAGGATCCGCAAGAGCAGGGGGCTCGGCGGAGTAGAGGGTCGTATAAAAGGCCCGAAAGGCTGCTGCAATGTCCGAGTCATCCGTGGCTTCCACTCCCTGGGCTCCTTGCACCGCCCTCACCGCCTGCGACTGCCGCTGACCACGGAGGCAATGTGCCAGCATGCGACCGCCCTTATTAGAGCCAACGTAGTATTTATGTTTCAGTCGCAACACCGCGTATTCGGCCCTGTCAAGGTCCAGTCTCTTCAGCTGGAGCCGCTCTTTTTCTAACTGACGCCAGACACGAGGGGCACCTGTGTATTTGTGTATGGCCTCCAGTTCTTTAACCCGGTCTTCAAGGGCCTGTCTCTTAGCCCGCCTGTCTTTGTTGTCGTGGGCCGCCTTAGCAATGAGAGCCCCCCTCGCAACTAATTTGAGTGCCTCCCAAACGGAGGCCAGAGCCGAGGAGCCGTTATCATTGGTTGCTAGGTAGTCAGTCAGTGTACAACGGAGGTCCTCCACCACTTATGGAGACCGCAGAAGGGAGTCCCGGAGACGCCAGTGAGGTGGGGACTGAGGCCCCGAGGGGAGGCGCAGGGACAGAGTGATAGGCGCATGGTCCGTTAGGGAACGGGCCTCTATGGTAGAGGCCTGTGTGCAAGCCCACGCTGCTTGGGTAACAAGAAAGTGGTCCAGGCGGGCATACGACTTATGGGCTGCTGAGTAAAAGGAATAGTCCAGTTCGTCGGGGTGCAAGCAGCGCCAGGCATCCCTGATGCCGCCGTCTTCAAGCCATCCCTTCCCGTGTCCCGATATGGCGCCCGCACCGCTAGATCTCGGGCAAGAGCGATCCATCCCCGCGTCCATAACCAGATTCAGATCTCCCCCCACCACCACCACCACCAGGGAGTCAGGCGTATGAAGCACCTCAGATAGCGCATCCAGCAGAAATTTCTCTTGATGCTCATTGGGGCCATAAAAGGAAGCTATGGTTATATTGGAGGAGCCTACGCGCAGTCGCAGCACTAGGAGACGCCCTTTAATCTCCGCCACTGAGCCTATAACTGAACCACGGAAGTGCCTGGAGAGCAAGATGGCCACCCCACCCCTCTTAGCCCTCCCTGAGGACCAGAACTGCAAAGGGAACTCTCTGTGCTGCATGCGGTGCGTATCGCCCTGTAGGAGATGAGTTTCCTGGAGCAGGCACACCTCACCTTTTGTGTGTTCAAGTAACGAGAGCACTGCCTCCCTTTGCATGGGGTTGTTAAGACCTCTAACATTGAAGCTAACCAGTTGGACCGCCATCAAGTAAAGAAAAGACACCCAGAGCCATAACTAATGCAGAGTACCCCGCTGTGGGGAGTAGGACCCCAGGGCGGGCGTGTGCGTGTGCCTGGAGGCCCTGACCAAGGAACCCCAGAAGCCAAGCTCACCGGAGAGAGGACCCACCCAACCCAGAAATAACAAGAAAAACAAACTCCATAACAAATGTGGAACAACAAATGGAAAAATACCAAGTCCATCTCAAGAGTCGGACAGAGCACACAGTCCGCCCCCGAAGCTGGGCAGTTGTCGACGGGGACAGCCAAGGGAGTCAGGGACATCTCCATAAGGAAGCGAGGCAGTCCCTCCGCTCCCGCCGGAGCCACAAGACGCTGTATCCATGAAGGCGCAGTCGTCAATCATTAGTGTCCAAGGATCCCCCCTCCACGCCTGCCAAAGTCCGAAGCACAGCAGACCACTCCTTGCAGATGGTGGCTGGGTCAGGGCGAAGGTGATCCAGATTACGGTTGCCTCGGGGCCCCCGTCCCGGCGGCCTCTGTGTTTCTCGCTCCGAGGCATCTGAATGGGACGACAGCTCGTCAGGAGACAACTTCAACACCCTACAGGCCTCGGACAAGGAAGGTATCTGGTGCAATTTTCCGCCAAGGCGGAAGATGAGGCGAAAGGGGTGGCCCCAGGCATAAGAAATGTTCTGTGAGCGAAGATGGTTAGTGATGGTGCGGAAGTCCCGTCTCTTCTGAAGAGTGCTGGCTGCCAGGTCCTGAAAGAGCTGAGGGGAGTGATCCCTGAATTGAAGGGGCTGACTGGAACGGGCTGCCCTGAGGATCTCCTCCTTCACCGTGTAGTTGTGGACACATATCAGAATGTCAGCAGGGGGATGGTTTAGCTGATGGGGCGGACCAACTCGGTGGCAGCGGTCAATCTTAACTGTAGACTCCGCTGAGGGGCCTAAGATCAGGCGGAAAAGGTCCTGCACATATCCGATGAGGTCTTCCCCTTCCGCCCCCGTGGGGACCGCACGGATGTGAATGTTGTTCCTCCGTGACCTATTCTCTAAGTCCTCGGAGTGGGTTTGGAGGTCTAGCTGCTGATCCCGCAGTCGCAGTACTTCTTGCTGGAGCGCCGGGATCTCTTCGTCCCTCACAGTTGTAGAATCTTCCAGGGCGGCAACCCGCTCCCCTACCGCGTCCACACCCCTCCGAACCTCCCGGAGATCCGCCTGAAGGTCGGTTTTGATGGCTAAGATATCCTCCCTCTGCGAGGCGAACAGGGACTCCAAAAACTCCCTAGTGACCGCGTTGTCCGGGCCCTCACCAGCGGGCGTCCCCCCAGAGCCCGGAACGTCCCCCGCAGCTTTCAAGAGGAGGTCCTTCACAGATCTGTCCTTTTTGTTTTTGGCCGCAGCCATCGCGAGGTGAGAGGGCCGGACCGGCCAGGCGTCGTATAGAGCTATCAGAGAGGGAAGACGGTGGTGGGCAATCGCTGGAGAGCGGAGGAGCGTGTCAGTTCCCACGAGCTTAGTCGCTGTGCCTTCGTGTCGTGCAGGCCGCGCCTCACCCCTGCCTCAGGGAGGGTCCGCCTCTCAATATCCACTGCAGGTGGCGACGGGAACCGGTCGCCCCCACACTCCACCCCGGGGCGGCCCGTGCCTTAGAGACAGCAGGGAGGGAACCTCGCAGGCCACTGACGCAGCAGGTTAAACTGTCCCCCTATCGACCTTCAGCACAGCTCGCGAAGAGTTCTGGCAAGGTGGCCCCACTCCCAGCAACGGCTGGCTTGCAGAAAAGGCATCTGCCAATCTAAACGGGGAGGCGATCAAAGGGGGGCCGACCAGGGGCAGGAGGCTCCGGCCGCTCCCCACCACAGTAGGCACCACCTGCCGTTACGTCCCGTGTGGGTTCCCCGGCCTACACACCTCCAGGGGGCCACGGCTGCAGGCCCCGCTCTCCCCCTACCCGGGGAGCCTTGAAGTCAACTCCACAGGATGCCGCCACACTTCCACAGTCAAAGGCGTTGATGTCCGCAAATGCAGCAGGCCTTCCCGGTGCCCCTCCCCCGCTCCACCGGCCCAGTGTAGGCTGCGACTGACCTTCAGCTAGGCCAGGGGCCCCAACAGGGATGCGCGCAGGGCTGGGGCATGCCCGCACCCCGCAATCACTTGCCTTGCACTCATGGAAGTCAGGTGGTGCCTCTCTCACCGTTGGCGGCCGATACAGTCACCCGCCGCGGGTCCGCTGGCTCGCGTGTGTGGGAGGCCATCCTGGCCGCGCTTCCGGGCCGATGCAGGATCTGCGCGCTCACCCCCCGGGGAGCGTCCGGGCCAGGAATTAGTCGCTGGAGACCGCCCGTGCCTCCGGGCCACACAGGGGGCTAGGACCTGCTTGGGGGTCCAGCTGCAGTAAAGGCGAGGCAGCGCCGTGGAGCGGTAGCCCGTCAGGCGGCAGTGCGGCGGGCCCTGCCCATCTCCTTCTCTGGCGCCAAAGCTGGGAGCCGATCCGGTGTCGCCCGGGTGAGCCACCACGGACGTGCAAGGGCGGTCCGCTGCACCCTCCGGATTGCCCCCCGCAGGGAGGAAGCCTCCGATGGGGGAAACTGCTGGCTGGAAGTGCGATAGTAAATGCAGTAGGCCCGGCGGGAGCGGAGCACGGAGAAAACACGTCCGCTCACTCCGCCATCTTGGCCACGCCTCAGCAGTAAGTTTTAGACATGGTTGGACACTGGTCACACCAGCATTGCTTAGGCACTCTGTGACTTATATAAAGGAGTGTATCTTATCCCCAGCGAATATCCTGTGTGCTTGCGGCAACAAAAGTCTATCACCTCTTGTGACTCATGTCTCTTTAAGAAATGATGTCCAGGTCCTTGTCCTAGTGGTTCTACAATGTTTGACATGTATTCAAAGGAAATGCCTGGAGCTGAACTCTTGGCCCCAACATAGCAATAGTCCTCATCCTCAAGATAGAGCCTGTGTTGTTTATCTGAACTCACTATTTTTCCCTCTGCTGCCTGAAGATACCTTTAGTTCCGGTATGTTGAATGACCAGAAGACCTGAGGAATCAGTGAGGATTGTGTTAGTAATTTGAACAGGCATGATCTGTGTCATGAAGTAGAGGCAATATCATAATTTGCAGAGAATGGCTTGATTCCCATAGAGTTTTCACTCCCCAGACATATAATAATAATAATACTAGCATTTGTAAAGCTCAGGCGAGGTGTTCCGGCGCTGGGGGCCGTCGGGAAGATTAAACGAGCTATTGTCCAGAGTCACAAGGTGGTGGGCTAACCTGACTCCGGAGATCGAACCGGGAACCCCGTGTTCCGGAGTCAGCCGCCCTGGCCGCTGCACCACACCTCTTCCCTAAACAGACATATGTTGATACTACTTGCAGTTCTCCAAGTAGAGATTGTTTCTACTATCCAGTAGAGGTAGTTCCATGTAAGTCTTTGACATTAGATCAGAAAATAAAAAATAAAATTTTACTTGGTGGTGCAATTAAAATTCCAGGTTTTTGACACCAATAACCGGTTCCAAGATAGAACTGAAAACAACTAGTGTTTTACCTGTAGTAGTCTGATCTCCAGAAATTTTCACGAGGAAAATCACACATTGAAAAAAAAACTGCATACTAAGACATATTACATAACGTTCATTTTAGATTCACCAACACAATTTCATAGAAATGTACTTCTCAGACGTATGGAGTACTTTTCCGACTTCTGTGGCATGCACAAAAATTCGATGGATGACCTATGTAAAGCCATTAGTACTCCCCTTCCCTGATTCATATGTATTAAAGCGGATTGCCCACTAGACGGAAATTCACATGAGTTTAAATAGGTAACTTTTTCTTTTTTCTCCACAGAGAATACATTTTACTTGTGGAGAAGTATCTTCCCTCATCCTCATTAATTATGAGTTGGGGGTATTTCTTTCCCTACAACGGACACACAATTATACCCACCATTTGCATGAGTACTTTTCTTGCAAAGTGGGGCACCCCTGTAAAACCTTTGTCAGTACCCACAGAGCTTTGATTTTTTGGGTGATCACAAGAATTTTACTGCCCAGCCATCCATTAGTAAGGGGTTTGTTTTCATGAAAATTCACCGACCCAGATTGTCTGTGACCGAAAAGTTGGATTTTGCGATGCAAATGCAACATTTTCCATACGTAAGTGTCTCCTGGGTGAGCAAAATGTTAATCGACTCCATATTTCAAGCAGTATCAACAAACAAACTTTTGGTTTATTAGGGGTGTTTATAAAGCACAAATCCAGCTACAAAGGGCATCGTACCACCGTACAATAGAATACAATGGCACAGCTGGATGCTAAAGGTCCTTCCAACACATTTCACCTGTTCACAACTAGGAAGTCCATGGATGGAGGGGCCAAAGGTGGAGAACAGCCTTAAGACTAGCAAGAAGTATGCTTGGCTTCTGCATTTGCAACGATGGCTATGTCTGCCCCTGGCCCGTAGAGATTCTTGAACGGACAAAATATGCCAGGCCACTTCCTCTGTAAGCACAAAATTAAGAGAGTGACCCTTAAATTGCCCATTATAATGAGGTAGTCAAACACCACAGAGCAACTCGCCATGGCGAGCATCTGTCTTCACAGATTGGCAGAAAGTTTACATATGTCAGGTAGAAACAGGCTCACAGTTTTTATATTGACTTCTGTGTTAATTGCACATAACGTTTACTAACCTTTACTAAATTCTAAGATATGCACAACTGCATTGAACAGAACACAGACACATCTGCACACAGTTTGACAACAAATGATTAACACTGTCTGGGCAAGATTCTTCCTTATTAGCACCAGCTTAACACCGGAATACATCAGTCAGCAACTGTAAGGTAATTTGCTAACCTTTGTGGAGGGTCTGCCACTGCACAGAACCACAAGTGCTGCATTTCATTATGCAACTTTTGATTCGTTTCAGGTAAGAACAATATTTTTAGTGAAATCTGCAAATTGTGCACCACATGCTGGATTGTGTGGGATACCCAGCAAATCCATAATTATGCGGAAAACACCACAGCCACAGAAGCTCATAATGCCAGTGGCCCTTGTTATAAGCACAATGTATGCATTATAAATTTCATTACATTAAAGCTATTTGTGCGTGACCATATCAATAGTACATGTGCCCTTCGAGGATGCTAATAACATACCATAACAAGACTTTTGCACATGTTTAACCTCCTGTCCACATAGTTTTCTTCTAGAACGTTCCTCTTCGCGCACCTGAAGAAGAAACCCTTGGTCGGTATCCCTCTCTTTCTGCACAAGGAGCCATTTACGTGATGCATAGAAATTGGAAGCCCCGGCGTGGCGCTCGAGCGGCATTGATTGGATTGAAAATGAAAGCCTTGTTTCATCAAGCTTTCTGCAGCTGGAACCTGGTGTTCTTTGACTGATTGGAAGTGAAGCGGATCAATAGAGGCATAAAATCAGGCAGCTTGAGGATCGTAAACACTGCTGTCAGTAATCGCAGTGGTGAACTCGCTCTTTTCCACAATGGACAGTATCCATTGCTTACCTTACAAATGGTGAATGGTAACCTAAGAACTGCTTTTAGACAAAAAGAGCAGCAGCCTGCCACCATTACACTGCTATGTCGATGTGAGCGTTATACCCCGGAGGTGTTTTGAAAGATGCATGTTTTGTGGAGATTTTTGCAGCGGCGGACGCTCCATTAGAGTGGAGAAGCGCTGCCCCCCCCCGCCACCACCAGTACATAAAACAATAATAACACGGGTTTTAAACCCGTTTTATTATTGTTTTATTTTAATCCCCTGGACCCGACCCCAGGACTCTGACAAGTCTTGGGGGTGGGTCCAGAGGATGACCCTGCTGTTGGGGGAGTGGTGGGCACTCCCTTCACTGCACATGAGGGGTTTGGCCGGCTGTCTCAGGCCGGCCAAACCCCTCATGCGCAGTGAAGCTCTCTCCAGGAATATATGATGTTACAACTCAAACAATTACAACGCATGCTTTTACATTGCAGTTTTTACAACGCAACTACCATTACATCGCATGATTTTACTACGCATTTTTTAAAACTACCATTACAACGCATTCCATTACAACGCATACCATTACAACGCATACCATTACAACGCATACCATTACAATGCATAATACTTTTAGTGCAACAGTAGGGTAAGTGTTGGGTAGCGTAGGGGTAAAAATTACTATTCCCACTCCAGTGAGTGCAACAGTAGGGAAAGTGGTGGATAGCGTAGGGGTAAAAATTACTATTCCCCCTCCAGTGAGTGCAACAGTAGGGAAAGTGTTGGATAGCGTAGGGGTAAAAATTACTATTCCCACTCCAGTGAGTGCAACAGTAGGGAAAGTGTTGGATAGCGTAGGGGTAAAAATTACTATTCCCGATTACCCCAAAACCCATCCTCACCCTAAAACTTAAAATTCTCCATTACTAACCTTATAATGCGTTGTGATGGCATGCGTTGTAATGGCATGCGTTGTAATGGCATGCGATGTAAAGGCACTTGCGTTGTAAAAGTTGCGTTGTAAAGGCATTGCGATGTAATGCCTGCGTTGTAATGGACATTTCCCTCTCTCCAGCCTCAGCTGCGTTGCTGGGGCTGGAGAGAGCAGGCACAGGCTCCCACTCTGCCTGGGAGCGTAAGTTGCCGCAGCTCAGGCCAATCCTGAAGCTGCTCTCATGCGAGAGGAGCTTCAGGATTGGCCACAGGGCAGGCTGGGAGCCTGTGCCCAGCCCCAGAGTCAGAAGCAGGAAGAGCCGATGCATGGGAGATGGCGGCGACGGCAGCATTAAGGTAAGTCTATTTTTATTTATTCATTTTTATACCCAAACCCTCCCCACCTCCCTCCTCCGGCCCGCCCCGGATGGCTGATACTGGATTTTTATCTCGTAATAGTCACGTCGAGTAGATTTATTTTGGAGCACAGAATTCCCTCCCTCTTCAAATCATATAATATAGAATCAAAAACAAAAGAAAATTTAACACTCATTTCATTGTAGGTTTGAAAATGTGACACATTAAAGACAAAATACATTATCATTACACCTTACTGAATGTAAAAATGCATATATCATTGACTACTATAATATGGCCACCTTACAAAATCCATCATATAACACTCAATGAGCAAGGCTAAAACAAAACTATATTTTACTTATATAGCAGCTCAAAATATTGCTTCCTTCCTTCTTGACAAATTGCTAGAGTCTATTCTTCCCACTTCTTAGGAACTGTTACAATAATTGTGTTAAATATGAATATGGATCCTTCATCGTAAAAAGAACTAGAAAGGGCAGTCTATATCTCTGAAAAAACCACTGCTAAAAGTACAGGGGTCAGACTCCAAAACATTTGTTACTTGGAAATCCCCTTATCCCCGACGAACCACGCACGAAACCTCGGCATCATACTAGACTCATCATTCACAATGAACCGCCAGATCAACGCCGTCTCCTCGACCTGCTTCAACACCCTCCGCATGCTTCGAAAGACTTTCAAATGGATCCCAACCGAAACCAGAAAAACTGTCACGCTTTCACTCATCAGCAGCAGACTGGACTACGGCAACGCTCTCTATGCCGGAATCAACAAGAAACTCATTTGCAAATTCCAGAATGTCCAGAACGCTGCAGCCAGACTGATCCTCGACATCCCCCGTCGCAGCCACATCACCCAACAGTTCTGTGATTTCCACTGGCTTCTAGTCAAAAGAAGAATAACCTTCAAACTCCTCACCCACGCATACAAGGACCTTCACAACATCGGACCCGCATACCTGAAGAACCATCTCTCCTTCCATGCACCCAAAAGACACCTCCGATCAGCCCAGCTCTCTCTGGCCACTGCCCTGCGTATCAGCAAGACTAAAACGGGAGGAAAGTCCTTCTCCCACCTCGCTGCCAAATCCTGGAACACCTCCCCCTCCACATCCGGCAATCTCCCACACTGCCCCAGTTCAGGAAGGACCTCAAGACCTGGTTTTTCGGATGACCCCAGCACTCAACGGAGCCGCCCACCTTACCGTCCAGTGCCTTGAGACCCTCGCAGGTCAGTAGCTGCGCTTTACCAACCCTGATTGATTGACTGGGCTGTTACATGTCTTTTGTGGTAAGTAAGGCATTGCTTGGAGCTAGCATCTTTTACCATCCTACTTAGAAAGAGATTTGTGTGGGTGTTAAAATGTGACAAGAATAATTGTTGTGTTGCATTATGTTGCTGTGGTGATGTGTTGCTTATGTATCATGTTTTTATGCTGCATTAATGCATTGTATTGCTTTTGTGTTGTACTGTGGTTGTTGTGTTGCAATGTGCTTCAACTTTTTTTAATTTGTTCTTGTATTATTTCGCTTTGTGTTATGTTATTGTGCTGTGTTCTAGTGTGCTCTGTAGATGCTTTAAAGATGTAAACTAATGTTGCTACATTTCCAGCCAAAACCTTCACAATTCTTAAATGTTCCAGTGACGTGAACTTTATTGGGTGGCCTAAGGGATAGAGTTTAAAAGAGAGGACTGAGGATTAATTAAAGACTCTCGCCGGGACGTCCGATTTGGAGGTGGCACCAACAGCTAAGTTGGGCACTACGAGACGTACCCAGAGGTTGGAGAGCAGATTATATGCCCCCTAACAGTAGAAAGACGGTTCTTACAGAATAATATGGGTAGTTGCTCACCTGGCCGCTCTGATCCTATGGTGGCCAGTATATATTTTCATTTTTCCACTAACACGAATATCTGCAGAGTGACTATTTAACCTTGAGGTACTGACAAATGCCCCGGGATCCCTGTATGGGACCTACTAAGGGAAGAAACATGTTGACCCCTGTGAGGGATATATTTGATTAATCCCCGGTCCTCTCTTTTAAACTCTATCCCTGAGGCCCCCCCAATAAAGTTCAAGTGGACCCCTGGAGATAGTTTTACCCACTACCACGATCACAATCTCTTTGCACCCTCTTTCACTGCTCATCTTTGAGAAAACACCTCAGCTCCCCCCCCTTGGGGAGTTGTAGCCCACACCTTGGACCTTGCAGTCCAGGTGTGAGGAAGGAACCCAATGATGAAGCATGTCACCATATGATGAGTGAGGGTTCTTGTCCTGAAAGGGTTTTTTCCCTTTCCTTTCTTCCTTCCTGGCAGTTTCATTACAAACAGTCAATTGCCAACATACAGATCTTATCTGTTTGACTTCAAAGCCAGACATACATTCTGTGAATGTTTTTAGGTTTTGGGGATTGGTATGTTCTTGCCATTCCTGATCCCTTTAGATCCTTTGTGTGGAGATCAAAATAAAAGGCAGCCATAATGTTTAGACCACATTTTGTCCTTGTTCTTTGTTTTAAAGTGAAATATAGCCAATTTCTCTTATTGAAATGCATAGGAAGTTACAAGGCAGTTTAGCAAAGTCTGTAGAGTTAGGGAAAAGTATTTTTATTGATTTATATATTTTTTAAAAGTATACAATGTACCATGGTACTTCCTCGACATTATTGAGAAAGTACCGCTGTACCTATTGTTTTTTACTAAACATATTTATATATGTTTTTCAAGCCAAGTTTTTAGGTTTGTTTGAAATGAAAATATGGTTTCCATAGGCTGAAAAATGTACACCATCAGAACGATCAGTGCTGCATTGCCGTATTTTAAATTTTAATGAAAAATGGAAGACATTTTATGATCATGAAGGAATGCTGATACTGCTTTGCTCACATGTCTTTGAGCCTTTTCAAACTTAGCAGCATTTATAGTAGACCACTTCCACTTTTGTCTCTGACAAATATTTGAGAACACAAAATGTGTGGGTGGAGACATAGACATTAACATGGAAAATTTTTCCATCATCTCAATTTCCAGTCTAACACCAGTTAAGTGTCCTGTAACATTGCCACCGCAGTAGATAACCATAAAGTGGGGATGGTAACAGTAGAAGGTAGAGGGAGTAACTGATTCCGTTTCAAATCTCTTTCACAAATCCATATTAGTTCAACTCCTTTCAAAATTAATTAATTTTCAACACCTGCTTTCTTAACATGCTGTCTAGCCAAAAAATAAATTGTTACCAACAAACCAAACCATAACAATCATGCACATACACAGACATACAAGAACAAGGAACACAGAGGAAGACAAACAAATGTATAAAGAGTTAGATGATTGACCATTCGGAAACTGCATTATATGAACAATTTATTTTTGAAAGGAGGACAATTTTTGGCTTAAATACAATTTAGGCTACTAATGTAGCACAATACTACCAAAACCAAAATGAAGTTAGAAAATAAAATAGTCTGCAGAAATGGCATTTAACAAGTATTACAAAGGCATCTGACACACATTTGTGGTCACATGACAATGAAAACGAATCAAAAACCTGATAAGAAATAAAATTAAGAAGTAAAGTATAATGTGACTGGTTAATAACACACAAAGTGGACTATAAACACAGCCCATTACTAAATAACACCAACAACCATAGAGATTCTGCTGACCATTGGAAAGCAATAGAGATCTATTTCTTCTTCAGAGACATACATATGAACACTGGTAAATTTTGAGTATAAGGTACCAATGGCTGCTTAGTATGTCAATGAAACCTACTCTTATTCATCATTGTAAACTAAGTTGTGACACGAGAGAAAAGAAAGATTTTTACAATTTAGCACTTCTTTAACTTTTTAAACCATGGCGCTGAAGAAGAAGATATTATAGGTCCCTTTCAGTGCTATCAAAATGCATTTAAAGTTTATAAAAATGACATTGCATTGCCAAATTGTAGACATACTTACCAATGATCAATCAAGAAACAGAAGAAGGAAACAATGTTAATGGAGAAACGTAATACTCCATCTATTAATAATACTTCTACTTCCAGGACTGCTGACCCACTTGGCAAACCAAATATTGATACTGAAGCTGTGGTTGCCATAGACGATGTTCAAAATACAATGGACAAAGTCAAAAAGTATGTACATAATTTAGATAACTTTGGGGCTCATTACGATGGCGGGCGGATTTGATCCACCCGCCACCGTAGCGGTGATTGGGTCCGACCGCCATGCGTGCGGTGGTCCCGCCTATCCAATTATGATGGGACCGCCACCACTGCGGTCGGATTCCGCACCTTTAACATTGCGGCGTGGCTGCTGACAGCAGCACTGCTGCGATGTTGAAAGGAGCATGTTGTGCATTTCACTGCACTACCTGGCAGGCACTATACTGTGCCTGCCACTTGGTGCAGTGAAATGTAGGTGGGTACCATGGGTACCCCCCCAGTGCACCCACACCTCCCCCCAACACAAGGGGGGCCCGCAACGGGCCCCGGAAGACATTCTCCACCAGCCTTTCAATGGCGGTTCGACCGCCACGGAAAGGCTGGCTACTACCGGCATCATAATTGTGCCGGCGGAGCCTGCTAGGCTCCACCGCCATTGTGAGCATGCTGACCGCTCCGCCAGGCAATCGTGACGATTGCTACCGGCGGAAAAGCGGCGGTCGGACTTTCCCTCCGCCGCGGTACCCACCGCCATCATAATGTGGTGGGGGTAAATCTCATGACGATGGCGGAACGATCGCCACCGCTAGCCCGGCGGTGGCTATTTTTCCGCCATCGTAATGAGCACCTTAGTATTTCTATTAAATAGCGAACAACTAGAAATGTATGAATAGATAAAAGAATCAATGGATCATGGACTTCAACAAGAAAATAGACTATGTGAATATACAACTTATGAGTTTACATTACAATATGTAAGTGGACAAGCAGGCACAGGGAAAAGCTTTCTTATTAAAGTAATTACTGCTTATATGCATTATGTTACTACCTCTAATTTATCTTGTGTAGTGTCCTTACATCGTCCACTCTTACTACCTGTAGAGCATGATAACAAAGTGGATAACTTAAAATTAAATACAGATAGATGCAAGAACCTGGTAGAGTGCTTACAAAATTAAACGTGTGTGATGATTACTACCATATGGTCATTTTGAACTATAAATGATCTAAATGATGACATAGTAGTGTCGCAGAAATTGTAGTTTTGTCTGATAACTCAGAAAAAGGAAAACAATGATGGATTAACTATGTGTTATGTTTATTAAATACAATCAGATATCACTCTAATAGTTGTCTACTATTAATTTACCATCTATTATGAAGCCACCGTAAGGCACATATTAAACTTACTTTACCCTTACTATTTATCTCTATATTAATTATAATTTTGTATTTCTCATACCTGAAACAAATATGGTTAATATTGGTTGAAGCTCTTTTTTTTTTAGATATTTGCTTAGTTCTGAAAAGAAAATGTTTTTTTTTTATGGAAGTTTATATTTTATTTTACAAGGTCAACATGACCAACCAAAACAATAGTCTCAACAAGCAACAAGAGAACAAATATTAAAAAAAGAAACTAAGGCTGTTTGGAAGGGCACTGGTGAGCCATGACAAGTTCATTATGGATGGTCATATTCCTCTGTCCTGCAGCAATGCCAGTATGGCAGAGGGGACAGTATGATGCAGTACTGCCATATTGGCCTACAATTTCACGATTCCGCCTCAAATTATGTATTGGCACCGTCCAGAAGCAGGTACTAATGGAGGGGCAGATGCACCGATTGTTGGTGGAGGGGCACATAGAGCAGAAGAAGAAGAAGGTGCTACTGGAGAGGCAGATGCAGTGGGTTGTGGTAGAGGTGCTGATGCAGCAGAAGAAGTCGAAGGTGTTTGAGTAAAGGAAGAAGTGGCCACTGGTGATGCTCTGGTCCCTTCTATCTCCTTCTGACACCTTCTTCCGCATGTGTCAACCTGGTGGAATGAATATGCCTTCAGGTGTTTCCTCATTCCCATGGTACCGAAAGAGCGCTGTTTCATTTTCCCACATGAAATTACTTTGTTACACAGGTTGCAAACAACAAGGGTAGAATTAACTTTTTCCCTCATGGTGGTAAAGAAATAAATTCACATACTACTATGTCCTTCAATTTCTTCCTCTGCGCCACCTCTTCTTCCTCCTTTTACAACAGCACAGGATCATCTTTTTCAGCCATTGCAGTTTTTCAAAGGCCTCTAAGGTGACTTCTCAACAAGAAATGTATCCTCTTGCAAAGAGCGCAACCTTCACAACTTATTTTTTTAATTGCAATTATAATTTTAATATGCAAAGTTAATAAACACCATTGCATACAAGGATGTCTTTGGGGGCCAATTACCCCTCCTGTTACCTCCAGTAAGTCCCATACAGTGGGATTGCTAAGAAGTCTTCGGAGGCCAAGCCCCCCTTTCTCCACCACTCTGCAAACGCGCCTCCTGGCACACTACTGGTTGGGGGATGAAGTCCACTTTACTCCTGAGGGACTTTGGGGGCCAAGAAGCCTTCCTGGTACCTCCTGCAAGTCCTACGCAACGGAATTCCTGAGCGCTGGTCGGAGGCCCAGCCCCCTTTCTCCACCACTCTGCAAACACGACTACTAGTTAAAGAAGCATTTGGAATGTAATAGGTCTCGCATTTGCGAAAGTTACCGCTATTTGCGTTGTAAATGTAAAAGTTTTTTACTAATGTTTTTTGGAGTGGAGTGGATGTACGTTGTGTGTATTGGAATTATGCGGTATGTTGTGCAGTGAAATTATGTGGCTAGAAAGTATGTGGTATTTAGTGTATAGGAATTATGTAGAGTGAGATTATGTGTTATGGAGAGTAATTATGTGGTATGGTAGTCTGTGTTGTAGAGTGGTCACCTCAGGTTTAGTCTTCCTCGTTTCCATAGAAGCTAAACTATAAACTCAATGAGACAAAAAAAGAAGGAACCACAGAGGAGCATTTCTGGACCTAGTCGCAGGTATGAGAAGGGCCACTGGAATTATGCGACTGTTCGGCTGCACCGATTTTTGCATAATTAGACATTTTCCGCATTTGCCACATAATCCATCATCTGCTGCATAATCTGCAGATTTGAACAAAAAAAACTTGTTTCTGGCTCAAACGTTACCAAAAATGCAGCGACAAGTGTTATAGCGTGGTGGAAGGCCCTTTGCAAACCGGGAATGGTCTCATGTTACTTATTGCTAAATGTGGGTGTTAAATTGGTACTAATGGTGCGCAAAGCACTCTTGCTTCTCTCTGCGCCGCTCTTGCCTCTTTCTGCATTTCTCTTGCTTCTTTGTGCACCTTTCTTCCTTTTTCTGCACTTCTCTTGCCTCTTTCTGCACATCTCTTCTGCTTTCTGTACCTCCCTTCTTTCTGCACCTCTCTTGCTTCTTTCTGCACCTCTCTTCCTTTTTTCTTCTGCACCTCTCTTGCCTCTTTCTGCACCTCTGTTGCTTCTTTTTGCACCCCTTGCCTCTTTCTGCACCCCTCTATCCGCTTTTCTGTACCTTTCTTGCCTCTTTCTGCACCCCTGTTCCCTTTTTCTGTACCTCTCCTGCCTGTTTCTGCACCTCTGTTGGTTATTTCTGCAATCCTATTGCCTCTTTCTGCACCTGTGTTGCTTCTTTCTGCACCCCTGTTCCCTCTTTCTGCACCTCTCCTGCGTGTTTCTGCACCTCTCTTGCCTCTTTCTGTACTTCTCTTGCCTCTTTCTGCACCTCTGTTGCTTCTTTCTGCACCCCTCTTACCTCGTTCTGTAACGCTGTTCCCTCTTTCTGCACGTCCCTTCCCTCTTTCTGCACCCCTCTTGCCTCTTTCTGCACCTCACTTGCCTCTTTTTGCACCTCTCTTTTCTCTTTCTGCAACTCTCTTGCCTCTTTCTGCACCTCACTTGCCTCTTTCTGCACCTCTCTTGCCTCTTTCTGCACCTGTCTTGCCTCTTTCTGCATCTCACTTGCCTCTTTCTGTAGTTCTCTTCCTTTTTTTTGCACCTTTCTTATTTCTTTCTGCAACTCTCTTGTCTGTTTCATCACTTCTCTTGCTTCTTTCTGCACCTCTGTTGCTTCTTTCAGCACTTCTCTTGCCTCTTTCTGCACTTCTTTTGCCTGTTTCTCCAACTCTCTTGTCTCTTTTATCACTTCTCTTGCTTCTTTCTGCACCCCTCTTCCCTCTTTCTGCACCTCTCTTGCCTCTTTCTGCACTTCTCTTGACTCTTTCTGCACCACTGTTGTTTTTTTCTGCACTTATCTTGCCTCTTTCTGCACCTCTGTTGCTTATGTCTGCCCCCCTCTTATCTCTTTCTGTACCACCTTCCCTCTTTCTGCATGTCTCTTCCCTCTTTCTGCACTTCTCTTCCCTCTTTCTGCACCCCTCTTGCCTCTGTCTGCACCTCACTTGCCTCTTTCTGCACCTATCCTGCCTCTTTCTGCACCTGTCTTGCCTCTTTCTGCACTTCTCTTCCTTTTCTCTGCACCTTTCTTGTTTCTTTCTGCATCTCTCTTGTCTGTTTCATCACTTCTCTTGCTTCTTTCTGTAGGAGAGTAGGATCTGCTTCACATGGGTACCCCCACTTTTTGCTGATGCTTCACTGTTTTTCTACTTTAGTCTGGCTGGGGCCCTGCTAATCAGAACCCCAGCCTAGCTGCTTCCTCTCTAAAATGGTTTCCATGTACCTTAGGTACATCTTTGATTGGAATATGGAGTGCCCTTATAAGTCCCTAGTATATGGTATACTATGTACCCAGGGCCTAGGTACCCCAGAGGCCTGCCAGGGGCTGAAGCATGTATTATGCCACCCCTGGAAGGCCAGCCAAAATGACACCACAGGTCTGCTACTGCAGCCTGGGTAAGGTGGTGCATGCACCCCTTACTGTGATATAGGTTACCTTTATCACTACCAATGCACACACATATAAACCTATAAGTCACTCCTATGGCAGGCCTTTACAATCTTAAAGGCAGAGTGCTTGGTTTTTATGTGAGAGGGTGCCCCTGCAAGAGCAGAGCCCCTCTGCAGCGTTCGGAGTCCCTCCTCTGATGCTGTTTGTGGTACAGCCTGACCATATACTCTTAAGTGCATTATATCCTCGCGGTACAATGCTAACTTTGGACTGGCTGCACCAAAACATGTCGTGTTTGGTGTCAAACATCTTGGAATACTACCCCCCGCCAGTCCTGGCGGCGGGGGTAGCATTCCACCCTTCTAGAGGAGAGACATGTACCCACCGGCCTACCCGGTAACTTCTTTCCAGAGCCCTGGCATCACAAAATGGATGCCGCTGCCACAGACACGGGTCTGGCCTCCTGCTGCTGACTGAAACTCCGGCAGGGGAGGCCTGGACAATAGGTTTCCTGTCGAAGGGAGGTGTAACCACCTCCCCAGACAGGATAGTGTGTATTGGGGCTGGGCGGGAGCACTCTCTGTGTGCTTTGAAGTCCTGCACTGGGGGCACACTTGGTGTCCCTGTGCATATGCCAGTTCAAACCGGTTGCAGGGGCTACCTGCCCCTGCTCTGGCGCGAAACTGGACAAAGGGAATGGGTGTAACCACCCCTCTTCCCTGACCCTCCCATAGGTGGGTCCCCCAGAGTATGTCCAACCCCTAACTTAGTATAAGTATGGGACCCCAGTCCTTAGGACTTTAGATATCCCTGGACGAAACTCTGACACTGAATCCTGGACCTTCGACGCTCTACTTCAAGATTAGAGGACTGAAGAATCTCCCTTGGGGTCAAGGAGTGACTCCCCTGCTTGGCAGGCACCTAAGAAGCAATTGTCCAGTCTGCATCGCTGAAGCTCCCACCGGACGCCGAAGTCTTTGCAACACCAGAGATGGATTTCCAGACTTCACCGAGGCTGCCCTGAGACCCCAGCGAAGCTGAGGCCCATAGCTGTCGTGGGTAACGTGGAACCGTGACCCCTGGACACCAAGAACCTTTGCAAGTGCATCCTTTTCCTGATCTCCCACGAAGTTGTGCTTTGGGCTCTGAGTAGCCCCCGCCTCCAGCACCGACTGCACCGAAGATCACTGGCCTCCACTCCACGAGTGTCCTGTGAGCCAGCTCCAAGTGCGTCCACTCGAGGCTCCTTTGCGGTTGCTAGTCCGTTGGCTAGTGGGCCCTCTCGAAGGCAAATCTTCTTCTGCTTGGGCTTTCCTGATTGCTCCAGACGTGCCCTGACTTACCCTCACTGGGTGAGTCCCTCAGACCTTGCTGGTCTGCATCAACGTCCTTTCTTTGTTTCCACGTGACTTGCCGTTGCCAAGGCTTGTTGGGTCCAATCCGGTCGCTGACTCAGCAATCGACAGACGTCATGGGACAGCTCGAATCCAGCTCCTGGTGATCGTCGACGCCTCCTGGACCTCGTGGCTGAAGAGTCAAGACGACCGTCAACCTACCTGAAGCACCCGACATTGGTGGGCATCTGCTCATCGCCTTCCTGGTCACTGTCTAGTGACCCAGACTCTGTCCCCTCTGCTTTCAGGTTCTTCAGATCTTCGATCCACCCTTGGATCCACCCGGACACTTTCCACTTGGTCGCCAGCAGCCTGCTGCAGCAGATCGCCATTGAAAACGATGACGAAACCCGACGACAAAAGACACCTATGCACCCGGCTTCCCTGGGTGAGGTAACTCGAGTACTCCGGTGCTCCCGTGGGTATTGACTCTAGAACTGCCTAGTTCTAAAGGGATTTGCTCCAAGTCCTCCTCTAAGTGTCCTTTCCTTTTAAAAATCAAACCGGGACTTTCCCCATAGAAGTTAACGGTGGCTCGCAGCTGTGTTCCCACACTGCACGCGTCCCCCGTGGGTCCCCTGTGTCACTACCTTGGGTGGTTCCTTGGGGTCCAAGCACTTCTACAGGCTCTAGGCCTTGTGTCTAGCTCAGTCGTGGTTCTTATACCACTTTATTGGTATATGGTTTGGTACGCCCCTAGGGCTCAAATGTGTATTTGTGCTTTTACTGTTGATAACTGACTTGTAACTTATGTACTTCGAACTCTAGCCTCATAAAGAGACTAGAGGGGTGTGTTTAAGACTAAATACATATATTTTATATATATACCTGGTGTGGTCCTCTTTCATTTGGTCACTCAAGAGATTATAGACTGGTAAAACAAGCTGCTTTACATTCCTTCAAGACTTAGCCTGAAGGCTGCTCTCCATAGCTACCACTAGGATAGCTTTCAATAAAGGTTGTCTTTAACCTATCTCCAATAAGGGGTTGTTTGGACTGGTGCAAGGTGCCCACTATAATTAGTGGACAGCATATACCAGGCCAACTTCTCACACTTTCTGCACCTCTGTTGCTTCTTTCAGCACTTCTCTTCCCGCACCTCTCCTGCCTGTTTCTGCAGCTCTCTTGTCTCTTTCTGCACTTCTCTTGCATCTTTCTGCACTTCTTTTGCCTCTTTCTGCAACTCTCTCGTCTTTTTCATAACTTCTCTTGCTTCTTTCTTCAATGCTGTTGCCTCTTTCTGTACTTCTCTTCCCTCTTTCTGCACCTCTCCTGCCTGTTTCTGCACCTCTCTTGTCTCTTTCTGCACTTCTCTTGCCTCTTTCTGCACCTGTGTTGCTTCTTTCTGCACCGCTCTTCCCTCTTTCTGCACCTCTCCTGCCTGTTTCTGCACCTCTCTTGCCTCTTTCTATACTTCTCTTGCCTCTTTCTGCACCTCTGTTGCTTCTTTTTTCACCCCTCTTGCCTCTTTCTGTACCACTGTTCCCTCTTTTTGCATATCTCTTCCCTCTTTCTGCACTTCTCCTCCCTCTTTCTGCACCCCTCTTGCCTCTTTCTGCACTTCACTTGCCTCTTTCTGCACCTCTCTTTCCTTTTTCTGCAACTCTCTTGCCTCTTTCTGCACCTCACTTGCCTCTTTCTGAACCTCTCTTGCCTCTTTCTGCACCTGTCTTGTCTCTTTCTGTATCTCACTTGCCTCTTTCTGCACTTCTCCTCCTTTTTTCTGCACCTTTCTTGTTTCTTTCTGCAACTCTCTTGTCTGTTTCATCACTTCTCTTGCTGCTTTCTGCAACTCTGTTGGTTCTTTCATCACTTCTCTTGCTTCTTTCTGCACCTCTGTTGCTTCTTTCTGCACCCCTCTTGTCTCTTTCTGCACCCCTCTTCCATCTTTCAGTACCTCTCTTGCCTCTTTCTGCATCCCTGTTCCCTCTTTCTGCACCTCTCCTGCCTGTTTCTGCACCTCTCTTGCCTCTTTATGCACTTCTCTTGCCTCTTTCTGCACCTGTGTTGCTTCTTTCTGCACCCCTGTTCCCTCTTTCTGCACCTCTCCTGCCTTTTTCTGCACCTCTCTTACCTCTTTCTGTACTTCTCTTGCCTCTTTCTACACCACTGTTGCTTCTTTCTGCACCCCTCTTGCCTCTTTCTGTATCCCTGTTCCCTCTTTCTGCACGTCTCTTCCCTCTTTCTGCACTTCTCTTCCCTCTTTCTGCACCCCTCTTCCCTCTTTCTGCACCCCTCTTGTATCGTTCTGCGCCTCACTTGCCTCTTTCTGCACCTCTCTTGCCTCTTTCTGTACCTGTCTTGCCTCTTTCTGCATCTCACTTGCATCTTTCTGCACTTCTTTTCCTTTTTTCTGTACCTTTCTTGTTTCTTTCTGCAACTCTCTAGTCTGTTTCATAACTTCTCTTGCTTCTTTCTGCACCTCTGTTGCTTCTTTCAGCACTTCTCTTGCCTCTTTCTGTACTTCTTTTGCTTGTTTCTATAACTCTCTTGTCTCTTTCATCACCTCTCGCTTCTTTCTGCTCTTCTGTTGCTTCTTTCTACACCGCTCTTGCCTCTTTCTGCGCCCCTCTTCCCTCTTACTGCACCTCTCTTGCCTCTTTCTGTACCCTTTTCCTTCTTTCTGCACCTCTCTTGACTGTTTTTGTATTTCTCTTGCCTCTTTCTGCACCTCTCTTGCCTCTTTCTGCACCTCTGTTGGTTCTTTCTGCACTTTTCTTACCTATTTCTGCACCCCTCTTGCCCCTTTCAGCACCTCTGGTGGTTCTTTCTGTACTTCTCTTGCTTCTTTCTACACCTCTCTTGCTTTTTTCTGCATCCCTCTTGCCTCTTCCTGCACCCCTCGTCCCTCTTTCTACACCTCTCTTGCCTGTTTCTGCACCCCTGTTCCCTATTTCTGCACCTCTCCTCCCTCTTTCTGCACCTCTGTTCCCTATTTCTGCAGTTCTCTTGCCTCTTTCTCTACCTGTGTTGCTTCTTTCTGCATCCCTGTTCCCTCTTTCTGCACCTCTGCTGCCTGTTTCTGTACATCTCTTGCCTCTTTCTGTACTTCTCTTGCCTCTTTCTGCACCACTGTTGCTTCTTTCTGCACCCCTCTTGCTTCGTTCTGTACCGCTATTCCCTCTTTCTGCAAGTCTCTTCTCTCTTTCTGTACTTCCCTTCCCTCTTTCTGCACCCCTCTTGCTTCTTTCTGTACCTCACTTGCCTCTTTCTGCACCTCTCTTTCCTCTTTCTGCAACTCTCTTTCCTATTTCCGCACCTCACTTGCCTCTTTCTGCACCTCTCTGCCTCTTTCTGCAACTCTCTTGCCTCTGTCTGCACCTCACCTGCCTCTTTCTGCACCTCTCGTGCCTCTTTCTGTACCTGTCTTGCCTCTTTCTGCATTTCTCTTCCTTTTCTCTGCACCTTTCTTCTTTCTTTCTGCAACTCTCTTGTCTATTTCATCACTTCTCTTGCTTCTTTCTGCACCTCTGTTGCTTCCTTCTTTCAGCACTTCTCTTGCTTCTTTCTGCACTTCTTTTGCCTGTTTCTGCAACTCTCTCATCTTTTTCAGCACTTCTCTTGCTTTTTTCTTCACCACTGTTGCTTCTTTCTGTACCCCTCTTGCCTCTTTCTGCACCCCTCTTCCATCTTTCTGTACCTCTCTTACCTCTTTCTGCACCCCTGTTCCCTCTTTCTGCACCTCTCTTTCTGCACTTCTCTTGCCTCTTTCTGCACCTGTGTTGCTTCTTTCTGCACCCCTGTTCCCTCTTTCTGCACCTCTCCTGCCTGTTTCTGCACATCTTTTGCCTGTTTCTGTACTTTGCTTGCCTCTTTCTGTACCTCTGTTGCTTCTTTCTGCACCCCTCTTGTCTCTTTCTGCACACCTGCTCCCTCTTTCTGCACCTCTATTGCCTGTTTCTGCAACTCTCTTGCCTCTTTCTGCCATTCTCTTCCTGTTTCTGCACCTCTCTTGCCTCTTTCTGCTCCTCTCTTGCCTCTTTCTGCACTTCTCTTGTCTCTTTCTACACTTCTCTTGCCTCTTTCTGCACTTCTCATGTTTTTTCTGCTCCTTTCTTGTTTCTTTCTGCAACTCTCTTGTCAGTTTCATCACTTCTCTTGCTTCTTTCTGCACCTCTGTTTCTTCTTTCAGTACTTCTCTTGCCTCTTTCTGTACTTCTTTTGCTTGTTAAAGGAACTCTCTTGTCTCTTTCATCACTTCTCTTGCTTCTTTCTGCACCTCTGTTGCTTCTTTCTGCAACCCTCTTGCCTCTTTCTGCACCCCTCTTCCATCTTTCTGTACCTCTCTTGCCTCTTTCTGCACCCCTGTTCCCTCTTTCTGCACCTCTCCTGCCTGTTTCTGCACCTCTCTTGCTTCTTTCTGCACCCCTCTTGCCTCTTTCTGTACCCCTGTTCCCTCTTTCTGTACGTCTCTTCCCTCTTTCTGCACTTCTCTTCCCTATTTCTGAACCCCTCTTGCCTCGTTCTGTGCCTCACTTGCCTCTTTCTGCACCTCTCTTGCATCTTTCTGCAGTTCTCTTGCCTTGCCTCCTGCACACCTCTGTTGCTTCTTTGTGCACTTCTCTTGCCTCTTTTTGCACCCCTCTTGGCTCTTTCTGCACCCATTTAGCTGTTTTCTGCACTTCTCTTGCTTCTTCCTGTATCTCTCTTGCCTCTTTATGCACCCCTCTTGCCTCTGTCTGCACCTCACTTGCCTCTTTCGGCACCTCTCCTGCCTCTTTCTGCACCTGTTTTGCCTCTTTCTGCACTTCTCTTCCCTTGTTCTGCACTTCTCTTCCTTTTCTCTGCACCTTTCTTGTTTCTTTCTGCAACTCTCTAGTCTGTTTCATCACTTCTCTTGCTTCTTTCTGCACCTCTGTTGCTTCTTTCAGCACTTCTCTTCCGTCTATCTGCACTTCTCTTCACTCTTTCTGCACTTCTCTTCACTCTTTCTGCACCTCACTTCCCTCTTTCTGCACCTCTCTTCCCTCTTTCTGCAACTCTCTTGCCTCTTTCTGTACCTCACTTGCCTCTTTCTGCACCTCTCTTGCCTCTTTCTGCACCTGTCTTGCCTCTTTCTGCACCTCACTTGCCTCTTTCTGCACCCTTTTCCTTCTTTCTGCACCTCTCTTGACTGTTTTTGTATTTCTCTTGCCTCTTTCTGCACCTCTCTTGCCTCTTTCTGCACCTCTGTTGGTTCTTTCTGCACTTTTCTTACCTCTTTCTGCACCCCTCTTGCCTCTTTCAGTACCTCTGGTGGTTCTTTCTGTACTTCTCTTGCTTCTTTCTACACCTCTCTTGCTTTTTTCTGCATCCTTCTTGCCTCTTCCTGCACCCCTCATCCCTCTTTCTATACCTCTCTTGCCTGTTTCTGCACCCCTGTTCCCTATTTCTGCACCTCTCCTCCCTCTTCCGCACCTCTGTTCCCTCTTTCTGCAGTTCTCTTGCCTATTTCTCCACCTGTGTTGCTTCTTTCTGCATCCCTGTTCCCTCTTTCTGCACCTCTTCTGCCTGTTTCTGCACCCCTCTTGCCCCTTTCAGCACCTCTGGTGGTTCTTTCTGAACTTCTCTTGCTTCTTTCTACACCTCTCTTGCTTTTTTCTGCATCCCTCTTGCCTCTTCCTGCACCCCTCGTCCCTCTTTCTACACATCTCTTGCCTGTTTCTGCACCCCTGGTCCCTATTTCTGCACCTCTCCTCCCTCTTTCTGCACCTCTGTTCCCTATTTCTGCAGTTCTCTTGCCTCTTTCTCCACCTGTGTTGCTTCTTTCTGCATCCCTGTTCCCTCTTTCTGCACCTCTGCTGCCTGTTTCTGTACCTCTCTTGCCTCTTTCTGTACTTCTCTTGCCTCTTTCTGCACCACTGTTGCTTCTTTCTGCACCCCTCTTGCTTCGTTCTGTACCGCTGTTCCCTCTTTCTGCAAGTCTCTTCTCTCTTTCTGTACTTCCCTTCCCTCTTTCTGCACCCCTCTTGCTTCTTTCTGTACCTCACTTGCCTCTTTCTGCACCTCTCTTTCCTCTTTCTGCAACTCTCTTTCCTCTTTCCGCACCTCACTTGCCTGTTTCTGCACCTCTTCTGCCTCTTTCTGCACCTGTCTTGCCTCTTTCTGCATTTCTCTTCCTTTTCTCTGCACCTTTCTTCTTTCTTTCTGCAACTCTCTTGTCTATTTCATCTCTTCTCTTGCTTCTTTCTGCACCCCTCTTGCTTCGTTCTGTACCGCTGTTCCCTCTTTCTGCAAGTCTCTTCTCTCTTTCTGTACTTCCCTTCCCTCTTTCTGCACCCCTCTTGCTTCTTTCTGTACCTCACTTGCCTCTTTCTGCACCTCTCTTTCCTCTTTCTGCAACTCTCTTGCCTCTGTCTGCACCTCACTTGCCTCTTTCTGCACCTCTCCTGCCTCTTTCTGCACCTGTCTTGCCTCTTTCTGCATTTCTCTTCCTTTTCTCTGCACCTTTCTTCTTTCTTTCTGCAACTCTCTTGTCTATTTCATCTCTTCTCTTGCTTCTTTCTGCACCTCTGTTGCTTCCTTCTTTCAGCACTTCTCTTGCCTCTTTCTACACTTCTTTTGCTAGTTTCTGCAACTCTCTCATTTTTTTCAGCACTTCTCTTGCTTTTTTCTTCACCACTGTTGCTTCTTTCTGCACCCCTCTTGCCTCTTTCTGCACCCCTCTTCCATCTTTCTGTACCTCTCTTACCTCTTTCTGCACCCCTGTTCCCTCTTTCTGCACCTCTCCTGCTTGTTTCTGCACCTCTCTTTCTGCACTTCTCTTGCCTCTTTCTGCACCTGTGTTGATTCTTTCTGCACCCCTGCTCCCTCTTTCTGCACCTCTCCTGCCTTTTTCTGCACATCTCTTGCCTCTGTCTGCACCTCACTTGCCTCTTTCGGCACCTCTCCTGCCTCTTTCTGCACCTGTCTTGCCTCTTTCTGCACTTCTCTTCCCTTGTTCTGCACTTCTCTTCCTTTTCTCTGCACCTTTCTTGTTTCTTTCTGCAACTCTCTAGTCTGTTTCATCACTTCTCTTGCTTCTTTCCGCACCTCTGTTGCTTCTTTCAGCACGTCTCTTCCGTCTTTCTGTACTTCTCTTCACTCTTTCTGCACTTCTCTTCACTCTTTCTGCACCTCACTTCCCTCTTTCTGCACCTCTCTTCCCTCTTTCTGCAACTCTCTTGCCTATTTCTGCACCTCACTTGCCTCTTTCTGCACCTCTCTTGCCTCTTTCTGCACCTGTCTTGCCTCTTTCTGCACCTCACTTGCCTCTTTCTGCACCCTTTTCCTTCTTTCTGCACCTCTCTTGACTGTTTTTGTATTTCTCTTGCCTCTTTCTGCACCTCTCTTGCCTCTTTCTGCACCTCTGTTGGTTCTTTCTGCACTTTTCTTACCTCTTTCTGCACCCCTCTTGCCTCTTTCAGTACCTCTGGTGGTTCTTTCTGTACTTCTCTTGCTTCTTTCTACACCTCTCTTGCTTTTTTCTGCATCCCTCTTGCCTCTTCCTGCACCCCTCATCCCTCTTTCTATACCTCTCTTGCCTGTTTCTGCACCCCTGTTCCCTATTTCTGCACCTCTCCTCCCTCTTCCGCACCTCTGTTCCCTCTTTCTGCAGTTCTCTTGCCTCTTTCTCCACCTGTGTTGCTTCTTTCTGCATCCCTGTTCCCTCTTTCTGCACCTCTTCTGCCTGTTTCTGCACCTCTCTTTCCTCTTTCTGTACTTCTCTTGCCTCTTTCTGCACCACTGTTGCTTCTTTCTGCACCCCTCTTGCTTCTTTCTGTACCGCTGTTCCCTCTTTCTGCACGTCTCTTCTCTCTTTCTGCACTTCTCTTCCCTCTTTCTGCACCCCTTTTGCTTCTTTCTGCACCCCTCTTGCCTCTTTATGCACCCTCCTTCCATCTTTCTGCACCTTTCTTACCTCTTTCTGGACCCCTGTTCCCTCTTTCTGCACCTCTCCTGCCTGTTTCTGCACCTCTCTTTCTGCACTTCTCTTTCCTCTTTCTGCACCTGTAGGAGAGTAGGATCTGCCTCTTATGTTGCCCCCACTTTTTTTCTGATGTTTACAGTGGTTTCTGGCTATAGTCTGGCTGGGTCCCTGCTAATCAGGGCCCCAGCCTCTCTGTTCTCTCTAAACGACTTGGAGTGCACTCTAGGTGCACTAGTGATTGGATACTGTGGTACCTTATGAGTCCCTAGTATATGGTACCTTAGGTACCAAGGGCATAGGTACTTCACAGGCCTACCAGGGGCTGAAGCATGTATTATGCCACCCCTGGGAAGCAGACTAAATCTGACACCACAGGCCTGCTACTGCAGCCTGGGTGAGGTGGTGCTAGCACTCCTCACTGAGATATAGGTCCCCTATATCTCTCCTACACACACATATGAACCTATCAGTCACCCCTAAGGCAGGCCCTATCAATCCTGAGGGCAGGGTGCTTGGCTTCTATGTGAGGGGGTGCCTCTGCCTGAGCAGGGCCCCTCTGCAGCTCTCAGAGTCCATTCTCTGGTGCTGTTTGTGGATGCGGTTAAACCATATACTTTTAAGTGCATTATATCCTCGTGGTAAAATGCTAACTTTGGAATGGCTGCATCGAAACATGTCGTGTTTGGTGTCAAACATCTTGGAATACTACCCCCCCGCCAGTCCTGGCGGCGGGGGTAGCATTCCACCCTTCTAGAGGGATAGACATGTACCTACTGTGGAAACGCGGTAGAATCCTGCAGAGCCCTGGCATCACAAAATGGATGCCACCAGTCACAGACACTGGGCTGCCCTCCTGCTGATGACCAACACTCGCAGTGGAGGAAGCCCAACAATAGATATCCTGTCCCAAGGGGTGTGACCACCTTCCAGACAGGGTTTAGTGTATTGGGGCTGGGTGGGTGCACTCTTAGAGTGCTTTGAAGTCCTGCACTGGGGGAGCAGAAGGCTCCTCTGTGCATATGCCAGTTCAAACCGGCTCAGGGGCTACCTGTCCCTGCTCTGGCATGAAACTGGACAAAGGGAAGTGGGTGTAGCCACCCACTCCCCTGACCCTCCCATAGGTAGGGTCATAGAGCTAGTCCCTCCCTTTCTTTTAGTATAAGAGGGGGAACCTGTGCATTGCACCCTAGATTTCCCTGGACGACGCTCTACAAGAAGAATCCCGGACCTTCGACGTTCCACTACCTTTGGAAGACTGAAGAATCTCCCTTGGAGTCAAAGAGTGACTCCCCTGCTTGGCAGGCACCAAAAACTACAAACGATGGTCGCAAACTATGCCGCTCCCGCCGGAGTCCGAAGTCCCTGCAGCCCAAGAAGTGGATTTCCTGACTTCTCAAAGGCCATCGTGAGTCCCCAGCGAAGCTGAGGCCAGTGGACCCCAAGAGTAATGAGGAACCGCGACCCCTGGGTACCGTGCACTATTGTAGAGTGCAACCCCTTCACAACGTTCCATGAACTTGTGCTTTAGAACAGGTGTGGTCTTAGCCTCCAGCAGGAATCCCTCCTAAGATCAGAAGCCTACCACGTCCCAAGTGACCGTGGGCCCCTGTGAGCGAATCCTCCCAAGGCGTCTTCGCGATCCCTTGCCAGCCGGCTTGTGGGTCCCCAGAAGACTTTCTAAAGAAACCAAAGGGCTCCCCTGGTTGCTCCAGGCCTGCCCTGACTTACCTTCGCTGGGTGAGTCCCACAGACCTTGCTGGTCTGCGCCATTGCCTCTTCACACTTTCCCCGAGACTTGCTGTTACCAAGGCTTGTTGGCTCCAATCGAGTCGCCGACACCGCAGTAAGCTGCAGACATCGTGGGACACGCCGAATCCAGCTCCTGGTTGTCGTCGACGCCTCCTGGACCTCGTGGCTGAAGAGTCAAGGCAACCGCGAACGACCTGAATCTTGCGACGACGGTGGGCATCCATCTTCCTTGCCCCGAGTCACTGCCAAGTGACTTTGAACACTGTCCCCTCTGCTTTCAGGTCTTCCATCTTCTGAATCCAGGCTTGGATTCCTCCGGACACTTCTCCTGTCGCCGCAAGCAGCAAGTCTTCACTGGCTCCCATTGAAAACGACGCCGCGACCCGACACCAAAGAACACCTATGCACCCGGCTCCCCTGGGTGAGGTAACTTCAGCACTATGGTGCTCCTGTGGGTGTGGGCCCTAGAACTACTTACCCTGTAAGTGACTTGCTTGTAGCTTCCCTAGAAGTGTCCTAAAACTCTAACTTTCTAAGTGCGACAATTGCGCTGACTCGTACAGGGTTCGCGTCTGTGTTAGACACACCGCGTCCATCTCCTTTGTAACACTATCTAAAACTGTATCCTTCGACTCGTACTGAGTCCGATCGGTGTTCGCCTCGAACACACAAAGGGCCTGTAACTCTGAGATCTCCATTGCACTGACTCGCACAAGGTTCGCGTCTGTGTTAGACACAGCGCGTCCATCTCCCTTGCAACTCTATCTGTAACCGCGTCCTTCGACTCGTACAAGGACCGATCGGTGTGTTCGCCTCGAACACGCAAGGGACCTTTAACATTGAAATCTCAATCGCGTCTGAGCGCATAGACTCGCACAGGACTCGCACCGGTGCCAGGTCACCGCGTCCGTCCCCTGTGGGTCTCCTACAACTACCTGGGGTGGTTCTTGGGGGTCCCTCGATTCTAGATGCCCTAGACCTAGGTCTAGCAAACTAAGATTGTGATATTCGATTGTGCTAAACTTATTTTGATAACATTTGACTTGTACATATGTTCCTGACCTCTAATCTCATAAAGAGATTAGTAGAGAGTGTTTATTAATAAATACATATATATTTGATATATATACCTGTGTGGTGTCTTTTCATTTGGTGATTCAAGAGATTGTGTGGTAAAACAAGCTGCTTTACATTCCTTCAAGACTTAGCCTGAAGGCTGCTCTCCACAGCTACCACTAGGATAGCTTTCTATAAAGGTTGTCTTAAACCTATCTACCATAAGAGTCGAATTGTTCTGGTGCAAGGTGTCCACTTTAATTAGTGAACAGCATATACCAGGCCAACTTCTCACATTGGTGGGCAGCGTGTGGGATTCCAGCTTGCTATTGTTTTACCAGAAAATCTCTATTTGAATTACTAACTGAAAACCACTATAGGTACTTAAGGTACATATAAAGTCAAGCTTAGTATCAATAAGTTCTACTGAACTTAGAGCTGTGTGCCAAGGGATAGCACACCCTTTCTACAGCTCAAGCTAGTATCAGTAGGCCACAAACTAGTGTAGGTAGTACAACACTGCACAACACTAGAATGTCCTTAAAGGGTGGAACCAGTGGATCCACTCAGCCTCAGTATAAGGACATGGCTTTCTCTGACTTGAGAGCCATGTGTGTTGAAAGACACCTGAGGCTAGGACAGAGTCCCTCAACCCTACACCTGATAGATCTGCTGACAGCAGATGATCTTAGATTGGCTCTAGGAGCTAATGGGTCTGAATCAGTGGGTGGGTCAATTACAGTATCTGGGTCAGATGATGAAAATCAGAATGACCAGGACTCTGTGATTGAAGGGCCAGGCCTCAAGGGGCCTGAAAAGGACAGAGGAATTCTCCCTAAGAGAACTGACAGAGTGGAGGAGAGGCATAGGTCCCCTTCCAGGGAATCTGAGCACTCTTATCACTCTGGCAGAGAATTTGTCCACCAGAGGAACTCATACTTTCCCATAAGAGAGACCTCCTCTGAAAGAATGTGCAAACTGCTGCAGTATGAGGAAGCAAGAGTTGCCCTCAGAACCAAGCAGTTGGCACTGGATAGAGAAGCCCTGGAGATCCAGAGAGCTTCTAGAAGAGAGGGTTAGAACCCCTTGGTGGCAGCAACAGTGTCCCTAGAGGCAGAGAATCTATTCCAGACCATAGGAACCTGAGCAAGGTTGTTCCTCCCTACCAGAGTGGGGATGATATCCACAAGTGGATAACTGCTATGGAGAGGGCCTGTAGAGTACAGCAGGTCCCCCAAAAGCAGTGGGCAGCAATCTTGTGGCTCTCCTTTTCAGATAAAGGTAGAGACAAGCTCCTCACTGTTAGAGAAGAGGATGCTGATGATTATGAAGTCCTGAAGAGTGCACTGATAGATGGGTTTGGCTTAACCACTGAGCAGTACAGGTTGAAGTTCAGAGACACCCAGAAGGCACAGACTCAGGACTGGACTGACTTTGTTGATTGTGCAACCAAGGCTCTGGAGGGTTGGCTGGTTGGCAGTAGGGTTACTGATTTCAAGGGATTGTATAATCTGATGATGAGAGAACAGATCCTTAATAATTGCCAGAACCAGTTGTTGCATCAGTACCTGGTGGACTCAGATCTGACCTCTCCCCAAGAATTGGGAAAGAAGGCAGACAAATGGGTCAGAACCAGGGTGAGGCAGAAACCCCAGAACCAAGGGGGTGACACCAAGAAGCAAGATCCTAAGGGCTCTGAGAAAGGTGGGGATAAGTCAAAAGACCAGAAGTCTTCACAAGGGCCCCAAAAATCTGCATCTGGTGGGGAGTCACAATCCAACAAGGGAAAAGGCCAAAAGAAGCCCTGGTGCAAATTCTGTAAACAGAAAGGGCACTGGACTTCTGACTGTAACAAGTCCAAAGACCAAACCACCACCACTCCTGCCCCTAAGGCAACTGTTCCCCCTAGTTCAGCTACTGGTGGAGGTGGTACTCAGAATAAGGGTGTAGTAGGGTTGACCCTGGGTTCTGAAGTGGACTCTGACCTAGTCAGAGTGCCCACTCAGGCAATGCTGATTTGTGAGGGAGACCTTAATATGTCCTTCCTAGTAAGTCCCAGTAATCTGGGCAAATACAAACAGCAGCCTGTAATAAATGGCAAACAGGCTTTGGCATTTAGGGACACAGGTGCTAGTGTCACCATGGTGGCAGAGGATCTTGTGGACCCTGGACAGATCATCCTGGGCGAAATGTACCAGGTGACCAATGCAAGCAATGTCAGGACCAACCATAGTCTGGCAGTTGTGAATTTCTCCTGGGGAGGGGTAACTGGCCTCAAGAAGGTTGTAGTCAGTGCAGACCTCCCTGTCGAATGTCTATTGGGCAATGATCTAGAGACTTCAGCCTGGTCTGAAGTAGAGTTATGGACTCATGCTGAGATGTTGGGCATCCCTGCAGAGGTATTTGCTGTGACCAGGTCACAAGCAAGAATGCATAACACTGAACCAGCTCTGGATCCTGGAACAATGGACCAGATGCTTCCCAAGAGGAGGAGCAGTAGGGTAAAGGCAGTGCCTTCCCCTCTGTCTCAGATCACAGATTCACCCCCAGAGGGAGGTGAAGCAGATCCTGAAGAAGGAACTGCCCCAGAGGGACTTGAGCCTGATCAGGTTGAGTTCTTGGGGGCAGGGGGCCCTTCTAGGGAAGATCTGAGTAAGGAGCAACAGTGCTGCCCCTCTCTTGAACCCCTCAGACAGCAGGCTGCTGCTGAGGCTGCTGGGAGTGCTAGTGGGTCCCATAAAGTTTATTGGGATGAGGGACTCCTATATTCTGAGGGTAGAGATCCAGCCCCTGGAGCCACCAGGAGGATGGTAATACCTCAGAAGTTTAGGGGTTCCTCTTGACCCTAGCACATGACATCCCTTTAGCAGGACACTTGGGCCAAAACAAGACCTGGGACAGGCTTGTTCCACATTTTCATTGGCCACATATGTCAGAGGACACAAAGGAGTTTTGTCGCTCCTGTGTCACATGCCAAGCCAGTGGTAAGGCAGGTGGCACAACAAAGGCCCCCCTTATACCACTACCTGTGGTGGGGGTACCCTTTGAAAGGGTAGGGATTGACATTGTTGGTCCCCTTGACCCTCAAACTGCATCTGGGCACAGGTTTATCCTGGTGGTAGTGGATCATGCCACCAGGTACCCAGAAGCAATTCCCCTGAGGACCACCACAGCCCCTGTGGTGGCAAGAGCCCTCATTGGAGTCTTCTCCAGAGTGGGTTTTCCAAAGGAGGTCATTTCTGACAGAGGTACCAACTTCATGTCAGGATATCTGAAAGCAATGTGGAAGGAGTGTGGTGTAACTTACAAGTTCACCACCCCCTATCACCCACAATGCAATGGTTTAGTTGAACGCTTCAACAAAACCTTGAAAGGAATGATTAAAGGACTCCCAGAGAAGCTTAGGCGGAAATGGGACCTTCTTCTTCCTTGCCTGTTGTTTGCATACAGAGAGGTTCCACAGAAGGGGGTTGGTTACAGCCCATTTGAGCTTCTGTTTGGGCATCCTGTGAGAGGTCCACTGTGTTTGGTAAAAGAGGGCTGGGAGTTACCTCTCAAGCCCCCCAAACAAGATGTGATGGACTATGTACTTGGTCTCCGCTCCCGGATGGCTGAGTACATGAAAAAGGCAACCAAAAACCTGGAGGCCAGCCAAGAATTACAAAAAGCTTGGCATGACCAAAAGGCTGTACTGACTGTATACCAGCCAGGACAGAAAGTGTGGGTGTTGGAGCCTGTGGCCCCAGCAGCCCTCCAGGACAAGTGGAGTGGCCCCCATACAATAGTTGAACAGAAGGGAGAAGTCACCTACCTGGTGAATCTTGGAACTCCCAGGAGCCCCCTGAGGGTGCTCCATGTCAACAGATTAAAGCCATATGTTGACAGGGCTGACATGGGCTTGCTCATGGCAACTGATGAGGACCAGGAGGAGGAGAGTGACCCTCTCCCTGACCTGCTCTCTCAGAACCCTGATGATGGGTCAGTAGATGGTGTTGCTTTGGCAAGCAGCCTCACTGACCATCAGCAAACTGAGTGCAGACAAGTTCTGCAACAGTATAGACATATGTTTAGCCTGACCCCTAGTCAGACTTCCTGGTGCACCCATGAGGTGGACACTGGAGACAGTCTGCCTGTCAAGAATAAAATCTACAGGCAACCTGACCATGTCAGGGACTGTATCAGGACTGAAGTCCAGAAAATGTTGGAGCTAGGTGTAATTGAGCCTTCAGATAGCCCTTGGGCTAGTCCAGTAGTCCTGGTACCCAAGCCTCATACCCAGGGTGGTAAGAAAGAAATGAGGTTTTGTGTAGACTACAGAGGCCTCAATGCAGTCACTAGGACTGATGCCTATCCCATACCAAGGGCAGATGAGCTGATTGATACTTTGGCCTCAGCCAAGTATCTAAGCACGTTTGACCTGACAGCTGGCTACTGGCAGATCAGGTTAGCTGATGATGCAAAAGCCAAAACAGCATTTTCGACCCCTGGTGGGCACTACCACTTTGTGGTGATGCCCTTTGGATTGAAAAATGCACCTGCCACTTTTCAGAGGTTGGTGAATAAAGTTCTGACAGGGATGGAAACTTATTGCTCAGCTTATCTAGATGATATTGCTGTCTTTAGTTCCTCCTGGCAGGATCACCTGGTCCACCTCAGGAATGTTTTGGAGGCCCTGCAGAAAGCAGGCCTCACTATCAAGGCCACTAAGTGCCAGATAGGGCAGAGTCAGGTTGTATACCTGGGCCACCTTGTAGGTGGAGGCCAGGTTCAGCCTTTACAGAGCAAAATCCAAACCATAATGGAATGGGTTGCTCCAACCACCCAGACACAGGTGAGAGCCTTCTTAGGCCTGACTGGGTACTATAGGAGGTTTGTCAAGGGATATGGATCTATAGTGACCCCCTTGAATGATCTGACCTCAAAGAAAATGCCAAAAAAGGTTCAGTGGACAGCTAGCTGTCAAAAGGCATTTGAAGACCTAAAGCAGGCCATGTGCACTGCCCCCATCTTACAGAGTCCAGACTACACCAAAAAGTTCATTGTCCAAACAGATGCTTCTGAGCTGGGTGTGGGAGCTGTACTGTCTCAACTGAATGATGAAGGTCAAGACCAGCCAGTAGCTTTTATTAGCAGAAGGCTGACCCCTAGAGAGAAACGTTGGTCAGCTATAGAGAGGGAGGCCTTTGCTGTGGTGTGGGCCCTGAAGAAGCTGAGGCCATACTTGTTTGGCACTCACTTCATAGTTCAGACCGACCACAAGCCCCTCCTATGGCTTAAACAAATGAAAGGAGAGAACCCAAAACTTTTGAGGTGGTCCATTTCCCTACAGGGGATGGACTATACAGTGGAACATAGACCTGGGACCCAACATGCCAATGCAGATGGACTCTCAAGGTATTTCCACTTTGAACACGAAGACTCAACTGGTCAAGGTTAGTTTAGTGTCCCTGCGTTTGGGGGGGGTTGTGTAGGAGAGTAGGATCTGCCTCTTATGTTGCCCCCACTTTTTTTCTGATGTTTACACTGGTTTCTGGCTATAGTCTGGCTGGGTCCCTGCTAATCAGGGCCCCAGCCTCTCTGTTCTCTCTAAACGACTTGGAGTGCACTCTAGGTGCACTAGTGATTGGATACTGTGGTACCTTATGAGTCCCTAGTATATGGTACCTTAGGTACCAAGGGCATAGGTACTTCACAGGCCTACCAGGGGCTGCAGCATGTATTATGCCACCCCTGGGAAGCAGACTAAATCTGACACCACAGGCCTGCTACTGCAGCCTGGGTGAGGAGGTGCTAGCACTCCTCACTGAGATATAGGTCCCCTATATCTCTCCTGCACACACATATGAACCTATCAGTCACCCCTAAGGCAGGCCCTATCAATCCTGAGGGCAGGGTGCTTGGCTTCTATGTGAGGGGGTGCCTCTGCCTGAGCAGGGCCCCTCTGCAGCTCTCAGAGTCCATTCTCTGGTGCTGTTTGTGGATGCGGTTAAACCATATACTTTTAAGTGCATTATATCCTCGCGGTAAAATGCTAACTTTGGAATGGCTGCATCGAAACATGTCGTGTTTGGTGTCAAACATCTTGGAATACTACCCCCCCGCCAGTCCTGGCGGCGGGGGTAGCATTCCACCCTTCTAGAGGGATAGACATGTACCTACTGTGGAAACGCGGTAGAATCCTGCAGAGCCCTGGCATCACAAAATGGATGCCACCAGTCACAGACACTGGGCTGCCCTCCTGCTGATGACCAACACTCGCAGTGGAGGAAGCCCAACAATAGATATCCTGTCCCAAGGGGGTGTGACCACCTTCCAGACAGGGTTTAGTGTATTGGGGCTGGGTGGGTGCACTCTTAGAGTGCTTTGAAGTCCTGCACTGGGGGAGCAGAAGGCTCCTCTGTGCATATGCCAGTTCAAACCGGCTCAGGGGCTACCTGTCCCTGCTCTGGCGCGAAACTGGACAAAGGGAAGTGGGTGTAGCCACCCACTCCCCTGACCCTCCCATAGGTAGGGTCATAGAGCTAGTCCCTCCCTTTCTTTTAGTATAAGAGGGGGAACCTGTGCATTGCACCCTAGATTTCCCTGGACGACGCTCTGCAAGAAGAATCCCGGACCTTCGACGTTCCACTACCTTTGGAAGACTGAAGAATCTCCCTTGGAGTCAAGGAGTGACTCCCCTGCTTGGCAGGCACCAAAAACTACAAACGACGGTCGCAAACTATGCCGCTCCCGCCGGAGTCCGAAGTCCCTGCAGCCCAAGAAGTGGATTTCCTGACTTCTCAAAGGACATCGTGAGTCCCCAGCGAAGCTGAGGCCAGTGGACCCCAAGAGTAACGAGGAACCGCGACCCCTGGGTACCGTGCACTATTGTCGAGTGCAACCCCTTCACAACGTTCCACGAACTTGTGCTTTGGACCACGTGTGGTCCTAGCCTCCAGCAGGAATCCCTCCGAAGATCAGAGGCCTACCACGTCCCGAGTGACCGTGGGCCCCTGTGAGCGAATCCTCCCGAGGCGTCTTCGCGATCCCTTGCCAGCCGGCTTGTGGGTCCCCAGAAGACTTTCTAAAGAAACCAAAGGGCTCCCCTGGTTGCTCCAGGCCTGCCCTGACTTACCCTCGCTGGGTGAGTCCCACAGACCTTGCTGGTCTGCGCCATTGCCTCTTCACACTTTCCCCGAGACTTGCTGTTACCAAGGCTTGTTGGCTCCGATCGAGTCGCCGACACCGCAGTAAGCTGCAGACATCGTGGGACACGCCGAATCCAGCTCCTGGTCGTCGTCGACGCCTCCTGGACCTCGTGGCTGAAGAGTCAAGGCAACCGCGAACGACCTGAATCTTGCGACGACGGTGGGCATCCATCTTCCTTGCCCCGAGTCACTGCCAAGTGACTTTGAACACTGTCCCCTCTGCTTTCAGGTCTTCCATCTTCTGAATCCAGGCTTGGATTCCTCCGGACACTTCTCCTGTCGCCGCAAGCAGCAAGTCTTCACTGGCTCCCATTGAAAACGACGCCGCGACCCGACACCAAAGAACACCTATGCACCCGGCTCCCCTGGGTGAGGTAACTTCAGCACTACGGTGCTCCTGTGGGTGTGGGCCCTAGAACTACTTACCCTGTAAGTGACTTGCTTGTAGCTTCCCTAGAAGTGTCCTAAAACTCTAACTTTCTAAGTGCGACAATTGCGCTGACTCGTACAGGGTTCGCGTCTGTGTTAGACACACCGCGTCCATCTCCTTTGTAACACTATCTAGAACTGTATCCTTCGACTCGTACTGAGTCCGATCGGTGTTCGCCTCGAACACACAAAGGGCCTGTAACACTGAGATCTCCATTGCACTGACTCGCACAAGGTTCGCGTCTGTGTTAGACACAGCGCGTCCATCTCCCTTGCAACTCTATCTGTAACCGCGTCCTTCGACTCGTACAAGGACCGATCGGTGTGTTCGCCTCGAACACGCAAGGGACCTTTAACATTGAAATCTCAATCGCGTCTGAGCGCATAGACTCGCACAGGACTCGCACCGGTGCCAGGTCACCGCGTCCGTCCCCTGTGGGTCTCCTACAACTACCTGGGGTGGTTCTTGGGGGTCCCTCGATTCTAGATGCCCTAGACCTAGGTCTAGCAAACTAAGATTGTGATATTCGATTGTGCTAAACTTATTTTGATAACATTTGACTTGTACATATGTTCCTGACCTCTAATCTCATAAAGAGATTAGTAGAGAGTGTTTATTAATAAATACATATATATTTGATATATATACCTGTGTGGTGTCTTTTCATTTGGTGATTCAAGAGATTGTGTGGTAAAACAAGCTGCTTTACATTCCTTCAAGACTTAGCCTGAAGGCTGCTCTCCACAGCTACCACTAGGATAGCTTTCTATAAAGGTTGTCTTAAACCTATCTACCATAAGAGTCGAATTGTTCTGGTGCAAGGTGTCCACTTTAATTAGTGAACAGCATATACCAGGCCAACTTCTCACATTGGTGGGCAGCGTGTGGGATTCCAGCTTGCTATTGTTTTACCAGAAAATCTCTATTTGAATTACTAACTGAAAACCACTATAGGTACTTAAGGTACATATAAAGTCAAGCTTAGTATCAATAAGTTCTACTGAACTTAGAGCTGTGTGCTAAGGGATAGCACACCCTTTCTACAGCTCAAGCTAGTATCAGTAGGCCACAAACTAGTGTAGGTAGTACAACACTGCACAACACTAGAATGTCCTTAAAGGGTGGAACCAGTGGATCCACTCAGCCTCAGTATAAGGACATGGCTTTCTCTGACTTGAGAGCCATGTGTGTTGAAAGACACCTAAGGCTAGGACAGAGACCCTCAAGCCTGCACCTGATAGATCTGCTGACAGCAGATGATCTTAGATTGGCTCTAGGAGCTAATGGGTCTGAATCAGTGGGTGGGTCAATTACAGTATCTGGGTCAGATGATGAACATCAGAATGACCAGGACTCTGTGATTGAAGGGCCAGGCCTCAAGGGGCCTGAAAAGGACAGAGGAATTCTCCCTAAGAGAACTGACGGAGTGGACGAGAGGCATAGGTCCCCTTCCAGGGAATCTGAGCACTCTTATCACTCTGGCAGAGAATTTGTCCATCAGAGGAACTCATACTTTCCCATAAGAGAGACCTCCTCTGAAAGAATGTGCAAACTGCTGCAGTTTGAGGAAGCAAGAGTTGCCCTCAGAACCAAGCAGTTGGCACTGGATAGAGAAGCCCTGGAGATCCGGAGAGCTTCTAGAAGAGAGGGGTTAGAACCCCTTGGTGGCAGCAACAGTGTCCCTAGAGGCAGAGAATCTATTCCAGACCATAGGAACCTGAGCAAGGTTGTTCCTCCCTACCAGAGTGGGGATGATATCCACAAGTGGATAACTGCTATGGAGAGGGCCTGTAGAGTACAGCAGGTCCCCCAGAAGCAGTGGGCAGCAATCTTGTGGCTCTCCTTTTCAGATAAAGGTAGAGACAAGCTCCTCACTGTTAGAGAAGAGGATGCTGACGATTATGAAGTCCTGAAGAGTGCACTGATAGATGGGTTCGGCCTAACCACTGAACAGTACAGGTTGAAGTTCAGAGACACCCAGAAGGCACAGACTCAGGACTGGACTGACTTTGTTGATTGTGCAACCAAGGCTCTGGAGGGTTGGCTGGTTGGCAGTAGGGTTACTGATTTCAAGGGATTGTATAATCTGATGATGAGAGAACAGATCCTTAATAATTGCCAGAACCAGTTGTTGCATCAAAACCTGGTGGACTCAGATCTGACCTTCTCCCCAAGAATTGGGAAAGAAGGCAGACAAATGGGTCAGAACCAGGGTGAGGCAGAAACCCCAGAACCAAGGGGGTGACACCAAGAAGCAAGATCCTAAGGGCTCTGAGAAAGGTGGGGATAAGTCAAAAGACCAGAAGTCTTCACAAGGGCCCCAAAAATCTGCATCTGGTGGGGAGTCACAATCCAACAAGGGAAAAGGCCAAAGAAGCCCTGGTGCAAATTCTGTAAACAGAAAGGGCACTGGACTTCTGACTGTAACAAGTCCAAAGACCAAACCACCACCACTCCTGCCCCTAAGGCAACTGTTCCCCCTAGTTCAGCTACTGGTGGAGGTGGTACTCAGAATAAGGGTGTAGTAGGGTTGACCCTGGGTTCTGAAGTGGACTCTGACCTAGTCAGAGTGCCCACTCAGGCAATGCTGATTTGTGAGGGAGACCTTAATATGTCCTTCCTAGTAAGTCCCAGTAATCTGGGCAAATACAAACAGCAGCCTGTAATAAATGGCAAACAGGCTTTGGCATTTAGGGACACAGGTGCTAGTGTCACCATGGTGGCAGAGGATCTTGTGGACCCTGGACAGATCATCCT